>CM062805.1:640972624-642172624 GCA_031772625.1 Pinus tabuliformis
AGTTAGTCTTGGTTTTTCCCGTGTTCCTTTCATGCATAAGAAGACAATTGGCAAACTTAAGGATAGCACTCATTAGAACTTTTCGAAAGCTCAAGCGAGGCAGTGTTCAAACCAATACAGTGCAGGTTTATCTTCAAGTTTCCTTGCAGGGATTTCATAGACATGTCTGAAGAAAGGAAAAATCACAGATCAGGCCAGTGTCTTAGAGCTGAGCCTGAAGGTTTAGATGTGCTCATGAGAAGCAGAGAGGTTGAACATGCATTCAAACAGGTGGGCTATTGGAGATTCTGCGAAAAACTTCAAGGTGGTCATGTTCAAGTAACCAAAGATTTTGCTTTCAATTTCACTGGTTTGAATTCAAGAGTTGGAGTGCTAGAAATTCCAATTTCTCCTAAGGTCATATCTGTAGTCACCGAGATACCAAGAGGCCAGGAAAGATGGTTTAAGAACTTTAAATTCGAAATGGAACCCTACCAAGAATTTTTGAAGCTAGGATTCATAGGTTCAGACTTAACCAAATCAGTGCCCAGAAGCAATGTAAAGGATTCATATGCCAACCTACTGAAATGCATCCAAAGATATTTTACCTATGAGGGAAGATATCATAAGGTGCACTCTTACCATTTTAAGCTCCTCTTACATTTCACTGGAAAGATTTCTCTTAATTTACCTTTTTATCTATTTCGTAGCATAGGAAAAATGTGTGATAATGTTCAATTGAAGAAAGACGCTTGTGAAACCTCCTTATTCCATCATGGGTTGATCAAGTTGATTGTTTTACAAGAGCTTCAAAAGATTGGAAGAGAATGGTTTGCTTTCTTGTTTATGATAGGCTTTAAAACTGAAACAGGACTTAGCCCTAAGGCTAAGGAGATTTCTGCACCAGCAGTAAGTCATAAGGAGGAAACAAGATCAAGAAGATTTGTGAAATTGAAAGCCATAAAGTAGATGAAGGAGCCTATGACACCACTAGCAGTCCAAGACACCCCTCAACAGTCACAGAGGAAAAAGGTTCAGATCAATGAGGTGGTACAAGAGTAGTCTGTTGATAAAACTATCTAAAGAAGAGTAACAAGAAGTCAATTAGCCAAGGAGAAGGTGAAGACTGTGATTGCTAATGAAAGCCTAGCTTCAAAGGGAAGTTCGAACGATCTCCTCCAGGCCATCGAAATAGAAGAGAATCCTCTGGTCTAAGCATAGCTACTTGAAGCTAGCAAGAACAAAACCAAAGGAGTTAAAACTTCCAAAAAGCTTCAATTTAATGACGAGGTCTCAGAGTTTGTGTTCAAGTCGAGAAATCCTGTGCCAAGGCATTCAAGAAGGATACAAGAGGCATAGCTAGAAGCAAGTGAGAGAGGGGAGGTAGCAGAATTACATGAAGAACATGTGGTTTCATCAGAAACATCATGACAACTGCACAAAGATGACAGAGGTAAGGCAGTTATCACTCAGTAGGAGGAATGTGGTTTTGAAGAGGTAAAAAATAAATTGAAGCTTGCCAACCTTGAGATTGCCAAACTTAGAAAAAAAGAAAGGAAACATGCAGTTAAGAAGCCAATTTCAATAGAATGGAGGCTTTGTGGGAAGATAAAACAATTTCAATACCTGAAGTAGTTAGCTGTCATGCTCAATATTTCACTTGGACAGTCCCTGCAATAAAATAGGCAAGATATATCAGAAGGGTCAATGAAAAATTGAGAACTAGAATCCAAATGATGAAAAGACAAATCGAGGATTTGAAGATTCAACTGAATGAACCAGAAGAACAACCTCAACATAAATGAAGCAGACAATAAGTAAAGAAATTTTGGGACAATTTTGAAGTGAAGTTTACTTTTTGAAGATTGAAGGTTATTCTGGATAGATAATGTTAGATTATTTGGCTCATAGCATGTGGATAAGCCATCAAAAAATCCCAAAAAAATGACAAAAAATGTGTTGAATCACCTAGTAGTTTCGTAGCGCACTACGAAACTGCTAAAAATGACATATAATGCATAGCAGTTTCGTAGCGTGCTACGAAACTACTGAAGCTGCCAGTTTTGTTTTTTTGAATCAACTTTGAAATGAAATGGGGGAACCATTATGAAAGAATGTTGTTGTAGAAGATACAAAGGGATCACCTTAGAAGTTTTTAACACTAAACAAAGGAAAATGCAATGAATGAGAAGCATCTAATAACTCCAAACTCTGTGCTACGAAAACAGCAGTCATTTCATAGCTCAAACAGTTATCATGCTTCAACCAACATCTAAGGGGTTTTTCCTTAGCACGAGTATATGATCAGGACCTTTGGTCTATTTCAAGCCATCACATGTTATTAAAAGGATAAGATGGTTAGCAGAATTCGAGGAACCACTTTGGAGACCAAAACAGAAAAAACAGTGGCAGTTTTCCTAGTATCCAGGGACAGATAAAGGACAAGCAATCAAAGGCTAGCATGAAGTTTAAAGTCATCACTCAAGCCAAAGATGAAGAGGGACATATGTTAAAGAACGAGTTTGTTTTCATAGCTAAGGTTGTTGCCAACATAGATAAGGGGTTACACTCCTAGTCAAATTAGATCTCTAACACTATTAGTTTACAGTCAGTTGTAATTAATAGTTTGTTTAAAGTTTGATAGGTGTTAGGTCTATAGAAATTCGAATTCCCCTCTTGCTGGAGGAAGGAATTCAAGCTTGTAAAGAAACTCTATATATGACAAGAGTTGTAATGCACCAGGGGTTGGAATTTTTTCAGAGAAAACACTCACATTGTGTCATTGTAGAAGATTCTGATTTTGTGAATACAGACTTTGGCTTTACTTCTGAGGATTCAGAAAGAGTTCAATGGTGGCTTGTTTTATGTTTGTCCTCATTTCCTTATTTGCAGTAGTATGAATGTATGATATTTAGAACTCATTGGCAATGCTCTAACTTCCTTCATGCATTTGTAGATTCTGTTTCCTTCCTATTTCTATGTGTTAACTGATATATTTAACTTTTGATGCCCTAACTTCCATGTTCAGCTTATATTGTTGTCATACTAAGCATTTTCTGACCCCATATCCCAATGGATGTTTATTGACTACCTTTCAACCATTTACACTCCTTCATTTGTTTTCATAGAGTCAGCCATCTAATCCATTATCAAAATCTTTAACCTAGTGAGAGAGCCCTCTTAGGTTGAGGAGGCTAAGCCTTAGCCAAAAGTTGGTTTGAAATAATTACTCAAGGTCTACCTGATCAGCATCTTGTCAGGGTTAGGTTTTCTGATAACATTTTGGTGTGTCTGCTAAGAGTCTGAAGATTACTCATTTCCAAAATCAAGAAGCTGAACTTTTGAAGGTAGCAGGAGCTCAAAAAACGTTTTGAGGCTGCAATCTACCTTGGTGACTCCATACATTTTCAAAGTTTTAAAGGTGGCTTCAAGAGGGAGATATACACGGAGCAATCCTGACCCAAATCCACCTACTCCTGTGGACAACCCCAACACTCTTTCAAGGAGTAGCCAAAGATTTACTGAAACACCAGGTACTTCATCTTATTCAAAATCTTTGCTCTCTGAATTTTCAAGAAGTCCTGAGGACAAAATAGTTGATGTCAAAATTCATGAGGTGTTGTTTAGATCAGAAAATGAAGAAGAGCTCATTGGAATTATTTTAGCTTTGCAAAAGGGAGGAAATGATACCTTAGCCTTAGTATCACAAGAAGATAAAGAGGTATTTTGGGAAGTAGTTACTTCTGAATTATTCTTAGAAAGGGAAGCCTTAGATAAACTGAAAGAACTTGATCCTTTTGAAGTCTTGCTTAGATCTAAAGTTGGTTTACCCCTTCCCAATTGGAGTACATTTGTCACTGGTTTACACAACCCAAGTTGTCATTTTCATATCAGTACCTCATCTTCTGCTTCTGCTATTCCTAGTGGCTTTCAAACACCAAGCAGTCCTCCTCAGATCAGTTCTTCATCCTCTATCCTTTTTGTACCTGTCACTACTGTTCCTCCTTTAATCATGGCCATACCTACTAGGTATGGTCCACTTGCACTTCTTGATGTTTTACATGACCTTCCTAGCATATATGCTGCAAGAATTCCAACATGGGGTGGTGATGAAGAAATCACAACAGAAGAACATGTAGACAAATTCAATGATTTTGCTGACAGAGAGGAAGTTGATGAGGGAGGATGTGAAGCTAAGATTATTTGCACAAACCTTTATCGGGGAAGTTAGAAAATGGTTTAAAGCCCTCCCAGTAGGAAGCATTCATAATTGGGTAGAGTTTGAAGATAGCTTTCTAAGGAAATGGGGAAATAGAACTAATACGGTTCAAGCTCTTATCAAGTACAATAATCTTAGAAGGGCACCTGATGAAACCATTCAAAACTTCTCAAATAGGTTTAACAAAGTGTTTAATTCAATCCCAGCTTGCTTAAAACCTCCGAAAGCTTTAGCACAAATGAGATATGCTGAAGCATTTGATTCTGATTTTTCTCTGTTGCTTAGAGAGAGAGACTCTGCTACACTTGCTGATATGAAGAATGATGCAATAAAAGTAGAAGTAAACATGGTTGCTGCTAAAAAATCAAAGATGGGAAAAGCTAAATTGAAAGAAGAAGAGAAACCTTCCTCTTCAGCTTCTAAAGATAAGATAGATTCAATGATGAAGACCATGGAGAGGCTGATGGATAGGTTAGCTCTTGGAAACACCTGTGCTCCTCCTGTTTAGCAGGAGTCTCAATTTAGAAATCCTCAATTTAGGAGACCTCAAAATCAACAAAGACCAAGAGAAAATAGGAATCAACAGCCTGATCCTCCAGTGAGACCTCCTTTTTAGCAGAATTTGGTTGATGAAGAAGATGAGTCTAAGATTCCTAAAGAATCTATCTATTGTCTTGATGAAGAAATGTCAGGGATTTTATTGACTAAGGAAGAACATGATGAGTCCAGTTTGACCAAGCAAGGAGAGGAGACTTCAAATTATTTAAAAGGGTATCAACATGCCATCTTTGAAATGCAAAAACAGTACAATCTCAGAAATATAAATGTACCAATTATTGCAAACAAAACACAGCCCAAGAAGGATGTTTCAAAGGTTGTTGAAGCCAAAAAGGATACCCCAAAGGTTGCTGAAGGTAAAAATGATTCTCCACTTGGTAAAAAGGACATTCAACCTCCATCTCCTATCAAAGAAGTTGAAAAAACTGTTTCTATTTTCAACCTGGAGAATGAAATTGTAAAAATAAAAATATCAGTCCCTTTCAGTGAAATTCTCAAGGTAGATAAATACAGAATTAAGATTGTAGAGATGCTAAATTCACAGCCAGGAGCTGTTGATATCTTAAATGTGCAAGAAGATAATCCTACTATATACTTGGGTTTGAGAATAGAAGATGATCAAAATGAAGAATTTCCTCGTTTCTATGTAAGCATTAGCATTCATGATATGACCTTACATAATGCTATGTTGGATTCAGGGGCTTCTCATAATCTTATGCCTAAGGTAATCATGGAGAGGTTAGGATTACAGGTAACAAGACAATATAAGAATTTATTCTCTTTTGATTCAAAAAGAGTCCAATGCATTGGTTTAATTAAAGATGTTGTTGGTATAACACAAATCCCAACAAAAACAATTGTCATGGACATTGTTGTGGCTGACATTCAACCAAAGTTTTGGATGTTGCTGTCAAGATCATGGGTAGCAAAAATCAAAGGCATAATGTAGATGGACCTTACCTATGCTACCATCCCTATTTTTGGTGAGAAAAGGAGATTGTATCGAGAAATCAAAATGGCCTATATGGTAAGCAACAAAGATAAACCTCAAAATTTTCCTATTTATTCATTTGATACTGAACTTGGATCGGCTAGTCTTTTCAATGAGTCAGTTGATAATGAACCAGAAGAGATGAAAGCAGAAAGATAGCACTCAAAAAATCAGCGAGAAGATGAGAAAGGGATGAAGAGATGGTGGTCTTTGTACTTTGATGTATCAGCAGGAAAGGAAGGGGCAGGAGCTGGAATTTGGATCACAACTCCAAGTGATGAAAGTAAGTTGTACTCTTACAAACTAAACTTTGATTGCAAAAATAATATGGATGAATACAAATCTCTAATTTTGGTCTTAGAAGTCTTATTGAAAATGAAGGCTCAAAATATTTATATTTTTGGAGATTCTGATTGGGTTATTAGACAAGTGGAAGGTGCTTATCAAATAAAGGATGTAAGAATGAGAGCATACAGAAATCTAGTTTTAGATATGTTGGAAAATTTTCAAGCATATTCTTTCACTATCAAAACTAGAGACCAAAACTCCGTTGTTGATTCTCTTGCTGTTTCAGCAAGTTTGATTGTCATTCCTATTCATCCTTCTGAAAAGTATGAGGTGGAAGTTCGTCATAGGCCAGCTATACTGGATAACATCACCAATTGGCAAGTCTTTGAAGATGATCAACAGGTAAAGAATTTCATTGAATTAAAGGAAGAATTTGAAAACACTCAAGTGGATCAACAAAACATGTTTGTTGAATCAAAAGAGAATTCTGAGGTCTTACAATTAAAAAATAATTCAATACCAAAAGGTCTTATCCCTCTTGAGAAGTTATTTGATCAAAATGATGTGTTCAAATCTCCAAAGATACAGGCTAATGAGGAGGAAGTAGAGAGTTGCAATTTAGGGACTTCAGTTGTACCTAAGGTGATAAAAATTTCAAGGTTTCTTCCAGCTAATATGAAAGCCAAATATGTTGAGATGATGAAAAGGTTTGTTGATGTTTTTGCTTGGAGCTATGTTGATTTAAAACAATATGATTCCTCCATTATTTAACATACTATTCCTATTAAAGAGAATGAGAAACCTTTCAAAAAAAAGTTAAGAAGAATTAATCCTCTTCTCATGCCATTAATTGAAAAGGAGATTAAGAATCTCTTTGATACCAAAATCATTGTCCCAATCAGATTCTCAAATTGGCTTGCAAATTTGGTTCTAGTTAGAAAGAAGAGTGGAGAAATCAGAATTTGTATTGACTTTAGAAATATGAATCAGGCTTCATTGAAAGACACCTATCCTCTTCCCAAAATGGATTCAATTCTACAAAATATTGTTGGTTCACAAAGAATGTCTATGCTTGATGGTTTCTTAAGGTACAATCAAATTCTTGTGCATCCAGATGATCAGGAGAAGACAACCTTTACAACACCATGGGGTACATTCATGTATACCAAGATGCCTTTTTGTCTCATGAATGCAGGGGCCACCTTTCAAAGAGCGATGGATATTGCTTTTGCTGAAGAAAAGGATAAATCGGTGGTTGTTTATCTTGATGACATCACAATTTTTTCAAAGAGAGAAGAAGATCATTTGAAGCACCTCGAAATAATTCTGCTGAAATGTAGAAGGTTTGGTATTTCTCTTAATCCCACTAAAAGTATCTTTGCTTTAACATCAGGCAAGATACTTGGTCATATTATTTTTGAAGAAGGAATTAGGATTGATCCTAATAGAGTTAATGCTATTCAAAAGCTAGATCTGCCAAGAAGTAGGAAAGAGATCCAATCTTTCCTTGGAAAGGTGAATTTTGTTAGGCACTTCATTCCTAATTTTGCTGAGATAGTCAAGGATATAACAAGGATGTTAAAGAAAGGAGTGGACTTTAAGTGGATAGCTGAAGAAAACAAATCTTTTGAGGAAATCAAAAAGGCACTTACACAAGCACCGGTACTCATCAGTCCATATTTTTCCAAAGAATTTCTTATTTTTACATTTTCTTCTGAAAACACAATTGTTGGAGCTTTGCTACAAAAAGGAAGTCAAGGTACTGAACAACCTATTTCTTTCTTTAATAGGACATTAGCAAATGTTGAACTGAAGTACAATATTCTAGAAAAACAAGCTTATGCCTTGGTGAAAGCTATAAAGGATTTCAGAATCTATGTTTTGCATTCTCATATTGTCACTTATGTTCCAAGTGCTGTAATAAAAGATATCCTAACACAAGCAAATCCGGATGGAAAAAGGGGCAAATGGATAGTAAAATTACTAGAGTATGACAGAGACATCAAACCGACCAAATTGGTGAAGGGTCAAGGCTTGGCAAAGCTAATGACTCAGTCAAATTTGGACTGTCTTGACATAAATCTAAATGTAAAAATCTCAGAAATTTCTAAAAGTGAGGAGGAATTGGTCCAAATTAATGAGAAATTCTTGGTTTCAGAATGGTACAAGGATGTGGGTTTTGTTCTACAACATAATAAAGCTACGACCAATTTAACAAAGTCCTAAGCGAGGTTTGTCAAGTTGAAATCCTTAAGATATTTTGTATATGACCAAGATCTGCTTTGGAAAGATGTAGGAGGGATTTTGTTAAATTGTCTTCTTGAAGAAGAAGCTGATAGAGTTATTGAAGAATTTCATAAAGGAGATTGTGGGGGACACCATTATTGGAAAGCTACCACAAATAAGATCTTAAGAGCTAGATATTTTTGGCCAAATATGTTCAGAGACATTTACAAAAGGGTGTCTGCATGTCATGAATGTCAAATCTTTCAAGGAAGAATAAGGCTTGTGTGTTTGCCTTTGGTTCCTATATATGTGGAGGCACCTTTCCAACAATGGGGATTAGATTTTATTGGAGAAATTCATCCTCCTTCATCAGGACAGCATCGCTGGATTCTCAGAGGAATGGATTACTTCACCAAATGGATAGAGGTGATTCCAACCAGGCAGGCTAATGATTCAGTAATTATTTCTTTTCTAGAAAATAACATATTGTCTAGATTTGGCGGCCCAATGAAGATTATAACTGATAATGCTCAATCTTTTAAGTCCAAGAAAATGATTAACTTTTGTCACCAATATCACATTACTCTTGGACACTCTACTGCTTACTATCCGCAAGGGAATGGTCTTGCTGGATCATCAAACAAAAGCATTGTAAGGATCATTAAAAAGGTGTTGCAGGAAAACAAGAAAGCTTGGCTTTTGAAATTGAAGTATGCCTTGTGGGCTGATAAGATTTGTACAAAGATATCTATTGGCACCTCACCATATGAATTTATGTACGGTGCTGAAGCTATATTTCCAACATCACTTGGAGTGCTAGTAATGAAACTAATTCAAGGACTAGAAGAGGAACCAAATTCCATTCAAAGGAGAATCAATCAGTTGATAACCTTGTAGGAGAAGAGAAATGAAGTATATGACAGTCATCAACACAGTTAGAATAGAATCAAGAATACATTTGATAAAAAGATCAAAGAAGTTAGTTTCCAAATCCATGACAAAGTGCTGAAATGGGAGGCCAGAATCGAAGAAAAAGGCAAGCACGGTAAGTTTGAGAATTTGTGGAAAGGTCCTTATCAAATTGCTGCTTTCCATGGAAAGAACACTTACATTCTACAGGAAATTGATGGAGGATCATATGCTGGAGGACCTGTTAATGGCAGGTTCCTAAAGCATTATCATTATTGAAGTACTACCAATTTCTCATAACATTGTATATATGCGTTTTATCAGTTTTTTGCTAATAATGACAAGCTGAAACAAAAGGCTTAAGTCCGAGGTGAAGGCCCAAGAAGCTTAAAGGGGATGCTGGTCAAATAAATTTCTGTTATCATAAGTGAATGAAGCACTGGAGTTGTGAGTTCTTAGTGTACCACAAGGGCACACTATCCCAAGTGGAGCCACTGTTATCACTATAAAAAAAATACAAATAAAAATACAAATAAAAATAAATATAAATAAAATTGGACAACTTGTATGGTTTCAAAGTTGTAAGTCAGTCTTGGTCAAGTCATTTCTATTGTTTTGTTTAGGGAGTCTAAAACATAGGATAGAGTCTTGTTCCCATTATTAAATAAGGTCAACAATTTCATTTTAGCTATCATTAGTCCCACATTGGTTCATAGGTGTCATGTGTTAAGACTGTTTTAAAGTTGGTATGCGCTACGAAATCAATTAGGAGTTTTCGTAGCACAAACTCATAAAAATACACTATGCACTAAGAAAACAGGGATTCGTAACTAGGAGATTTCGTAGCGCAAAACCCAAAATTTGCACTCGCTGTGCTACGAAATCAGGAATTCGTGCCAGATCTTGTATAGCTGTCTTTTCCATCAAAATCCATTAATGTTTCATCACCATGTGTTAGTCCTTGAATCATGCCTATCACATGCAACCATTCATTCTCATCATTAGGTTCGTTAGATGTCTTGTACGCATTCTTTCAAATTTCAAAAAGTAAGGTGAGGTGAGTTAGTCTTGGTTTTTCCTATGTTCCTTTCATGCATAAGAAGACAATTGGCAAACTTAAGGATGACACTCATCATAACTTTTCCAAAGCTCAATCGAGGCAGTTCTCAGTTTCAAATTCAAGCGAGGTAGTGTTCAAACCAATACAGTGCAGGTTTATCTTCAAGTTTCCTTGCAGGAATTTCATAGACATCTCTGAAGAAAGGAAAAATCACGGATCAAGCTGGTGTCTTAGAGCTGAGCTTGAAGGTTTAGATGTGCTCATGAGAAGCAAAGAGGTTGAACATGCATTCAAATAGGTGGGCTATTTGAGACTCTGCGAAAAACTTCAAGGTGGTCATGTTCAAGTAACTAAAGATTTTTCTTTCAATTTCATTCGTTTGAATTCAAGAGTTGGAGTGCTAGAAATTCCAATTTCTCTTGAGGTCATATCTGCAGTCACCGAGATACCAAGAGGCCAGGAAAGATGGTTTAAGAACTTTAAATTCGAAATGGCACACTGCCAAGAATTTTTGAAGCCATAAATCATAGGTTTAGATTTAACCAAATCAGTGCCCAAAAGCTATGTAAAGGATTCATATGCCAACCTGCTGACATGCATCCAAAGATATTTTACCTATGAAGGAAGATATCATAAGGTGTACTCTTACCATTTTAAGCTCCTCTTACATTTCACTAGAAAGATATCTCTTGATTTAACTTTTTATCTATTTCGTAGCACAAGCAAAATGTCTGATAAGGTTCAACAGAAGAAAGAAGCTTATGAAACCTTCTTATTCCATCATGGGTTCATCAAGTTGTTTGTTTTACAAGAGCTTCAGAATATTGGAAGAGAATGTCTTGCTTTCTTGTTTATGACGGGCTTTAAAACTGAAATAGGACTTAGCCCTAAGGCTAAGGAGATTTCTGCACCAGCAGTAAGTCATCAAGAGGAAACAAGATCAAGAAGATTTGTGAAATTGAAAGCCAGAAAGTAGGTGAAGGAGCCTATGACACCACTAGTAGTCCAAGACACCCCTCAATAGTCACAGAGGAAAAAGGTTCAGATCAATGAGGTGGTACAAGAGAAGTTTGTTGATAAAACTGTCCTAAGAAGAGTAACAAGAAGTCAATTAGCCAAGTAGAAGGGGAACAATGTGATTGCTGATGAAAGCCTAGCTTCAAAGGTAAGTTTGAACGATCTCCTCCAGGCCATCGACATAGAAGAGTCTCCTCTGCTCCAAGTAGAGCTATTTGAAGCCAGCAAGTACAAAACCAAAGGAGTTAAATCTTCCATAAAGCTTCAATTTAATGACCAGGTCTCAGAGTTTGTGTTCAAGCTGAGAAGTCCTGTGACAAAGAAATTCAAGAAGGATACAAGAGGCACATCCAGAAGCAAGTGAGACAGGGGAGGTAGAAAAATTACATGAAGGACCTGTGGTTCCATCAGAAACATCATCACAACAGCACAAAGATGACAGAGGTAAGGCATTTATCACTCAGTAGGAGGAATGTGGTTTTGAAGAGGTAAAAAGGAAATTGAAGCTTGCCAACCTTGAGATTGTCAAACTTAGAAAAAAAGTAAGGAAACATGCAGTTAAGAAGCCAATTTCAATAGAATGGAGGCTCTGTGGGAAGATAAAATAGTTTCAATACCTGAAGTAGTTATCTGTCATGCTCAATATTTCACTTGGATGGTCCCTGCAATAAAAGAGGCAAGATATATCAAAAGGGTCAATGAAAAATTGAGAACTGGAATCCGAATGATGGAAAGATAGATCGAGGATTTGAAGATTCACCTGAATGAACCACAAGAACAACCTCAACATAAATGAAGCAGACAGTAAGTGAAGCAAATTTGGGACAATTTTGATGTGAAGTTTACTTTTTGAAGATTGAAGGTTATTCTGGATAGATGATGTCAGATTATTTGGCTCATAGCATGTGGATAAGCCAATGAAAAATCCCAAAAGAATGACAAAAGCTGTGTTCTTGAATCACACAATAGTTTCGTAGCGCGCTACGAAACTGCTAAAAATGACATATAATGCACAACAGTTTCATAGCGCGCTATGAAACTGTTGAAGCTGCCAGTTTTGTTTTTCTGAATCAACTTTGAAATGAAAGGGGGGAGCCATTATGAAAGAATTCGGGTGCAGAAGATACAAAGGTGTCACCTCAGAAGTTTTGAACACTAAATAAAGGAAAATTCAAAGAATGAGAAGCATCTAATAACTCCAAACTCCGTGCTACGAAAACAGTAGTCATTTCGTAGCTCAGACAATTGTCATGCTTCAACCAGCATCTAAGGGGTTTTGTCTTAGCAAGAGTATATGAGCAGGACCTTTGGTCTAATTCAAGGCATCACATGTTATTAAAAGGATAAGATGGTTAGCAGAATTTGAGGAACCACTTTGGAGACCAAAGCAGAAAAACAGGGGCAGTTTTCCTAATATCCAGGGACAGATAAAGGACAAGCAATCAAAGGCCAGCATGAAGTTTAAAGTCATCACTCAAGCCAAAAATGAAGAGGGACAGATGTCAGAGAATGACTTTGTTTTCATAGCTAAGGTTTTTGCTAGCATAGATAAGGAGTTACACTCCTAGTCAAATTAGGTCTCTAAGACTATTAGTTTACAGTTAGTTGTAATTAATAGTTTGTTTAAATTTTGATAGGTGTCAGGTCTAGAGAAATTCGAATTCCCCTCTTGCTAGAGGAAGGAATTCAAGCTTGTAAAGAAACTCTATATATGACAAGAGTTGTAATACACCAGGGGTTGGAAATTTTTCATAGAAAACACTCACATTGTGTCATTGTAGAAGATTATGTTTTTATGAATATGGACTTTGGCTTTACTTCTCAGGATTTAGAAAGAGTTCAATGGTGGCTATTTTTATGTTTTTCCTCATTTCCTTATTTTCAGTAGTATGAATTTATGATACTTAGAACTCATTGGCGATGCTATAACTTCCTTCATGCATTTGTAGACTGTGTTTCCTTCCTGTTTCTATGTGTTAACTAATATATTGAACTTTTGATGCCCTGACTTCCATGTTCAGCTAATATGGTTGTCATACTAATCATTTTCTGACCCCATAGCCTAATGGATGTTTATTGACTATGTTTCAACCATTTACACTCCTTCATTTGTTTTCATAGAGTTAGCCATCTAATCCATTATCAAAATATTTAACCTAGTGAGAGAGCCCTCTCAGGTTGAGGAGGCTAAGCCTCAGCCAAAAGTTGGTTTGAATAGTTACTCAAGGTCTACCTGATCTGTAGCTTGTCAGGGTTAGGTTTTGTGATAACAGGCGGCATGGAAAGCACAAGGAGTTATGAATGACAATATAAAGAAGGCTACATTGGTTAGCGCATTGTAGGATCGCGCATTAACATGGTACATTAATCATTCTAATGATCATCCAAACGCAAGAATCACAGAAATCCAGGCTGCGCTGAACAGGGAATTTAGCAGGCCAAAGTCAGAGACACAATCAATTATCAGGTTTAAGGAGATTGCAATGCTCCCAGACGAGACCCCCTGGGATCTGGACTAGAGACTAAAGAGTATGATCCGCAAAGCCAACATGACTTTTATGGATTGGAATCACCGTGCATGGTTTGTAGCATCATTAACACCACATTTAAGGATGTTGCTGTCACAACAAAAACTTTCCATGCAAGATGAAGCTTTGGAGATGGCAATGAGATTGCATGAGACCTCTATACAAGATCCTAGTCTGGGACTCCAACAAATCCACGCGCAACTACAAAATTTGTGTCTGGAAATGCAAAGTTTGAAATAGGACAAGACAACTTGGCTAGAAGTGCGCAAGGAGGTATGGTGCATAAAATGCAAAGGCCATGGGCATGATAAGGACCACTATCCAGTTTTCGCAAATTACTTAGTAGGAGGAGGGCCGATGCCGTTAATACCTGAGGCACAAGTAGGACAGAGTGTGGAGCCTACACTATCGTGCGTGATTTGCTAGATAGGAGGAAAACACACTGTGGATAATTGTCATCTATTGTAGAAGTATACACATACGTCCCAGCAATTGTTTTGTAATTTCTGCAGGTTGGTATGCCATGATGAACCCACCTGTAGAAGCTACAAACTAATGATGGATCAGACTCCTACTGACAGGGTACATACCAAAACATGAGCCCTCGACCCAAATGCAGGAAAGGCACGCACTAGATTTCATAGGTGCGGATGAGGTCGAGGTGGAATGGAGCTAGGAAGGGGTCGTGGACAACTAATTTGTTACAATTACAGAGGGCAACGACACTATGCTCGTGATTGTACAAATCCGACAAGAACATCATGTTTGTACTATACATAGTTTGATCATGAGGCAAAAGGCTGCCCTACCTAGATAGTGAGGCTATGTGAAAAGGGGGTACTCTAGCCTCCCACGACTCAGAATTTGCAAATGATGAGGTTGGAGCCGCGCGAAGAAGACCCAAATGTAAACATAGTGCTCAGAAGTGGTATCACCACTGGCGATGATAAAGGTAAGTAGTCAAAAGAAAGTACGTGGGTTCACAAGGCTCCTACAAAGGAACCTAAATTTGGTTTGGAGCGAGCGAAGGAGACATTCATGGAAGCTAAGAAGAGATTCACGAAGGCCTCCACTTCAGGTAGTAGGGATCAATTAGAACCAGGGATGGATCCTTTAATGCTCACTATCTTTCTGGAGACATGCATGAAATTGCTACATGACAGCGAGGCTGTAAAAGGACTATAGGAACTTATCACCAGGTGCATGGGATCAAGGGAACCGCGCATGGTCTAGAAACTTGGAAAGGATGCATTGCACACAAAAAGGGAAATGAGATTGACTACGCAAATCGGATAATATGAAATGGATCAGGTAATTCTAGATCTCAGATCAAACGTGAATCTACTACTGAAACAAACATGGGAATGCATGGGAAGACCCACACTACAATGGTCTCTTATCCAATTTTGAATGGCAAACTGACAGAAGATCCTACCCATGGGGAGATTGCATGGGGTAACGGTGGATATTGAAGGTGCGAGGGCGCTGGAAGATTTCGAAGTAATAGAGATTATTGATGATAGCAATCCCTATCCCATGCTACAGGGCATAGACTAGGCCACTGATATGAATGGAATCATAAATCTAAAGAAGCCAAAATGATTTTTGAGAAAAAATCATTACGCATAGTAGTACTGCTGGATCCAGCTGAAGGAGCGCGAGACACTAAACCGGTGCGCGACGATGATAGTGATGACGAACTCGATTGAATCTACAAGATAACTACGTGAGAATAGGATTGGGTGAATCCAACTATAAATGGAAGGATTTTGTGGGAGCACAAAAACTCCTGCACTTCGGATTCCGACGAAGAAATAGAACGATGGAAGAATCGGCTACACGAAGTAACAACGCTTAATTGCAATATGATGATAAGAACACTATGCTATGTGACAATGGAGATAAGGGATCTACCTACGTATGAGGGCTTGACTGCGGTGGATGACTTTATGAAAAAAATTGAGAGTGAAGTACCCGAACAACAACGTTTTGATGCTCTGAAATGCGCACTGCATGCTACACCCACAAGATGGTGGGGTATGCACCAGCAGAGTTTCAAGCATTGGCACGAATGCAAAAGAATGATGCACCTACAATTTGGAAAACCTCAGCTACGAAGGAGAGCTGCTTATGAGGGACAAAACAACTTACGCACCCACCTTTGCCAATGGGTACAGACATATGACATACAACTTGCCCAAGCACTCCAAGATTTTATGATGGAGCAGCAGATTGTGTTGGGGGCCCTAAGGGCGCAGCTGCAGGAGTTATAGGTGTGGCCCTCGTAGGAGGGTACCTTGTCTACCCACATTGCAGCAGGCACGTTAGTAGCAGAACAGATGCTACGCGCAAGGATGGCCAATACGATAACCTTGCCAGAGGGAGCGCTAGTCTCGGAGAGCACAATGGATCGAGTGACACTTAATACAATGAAAGGAACTGGCCTTAACTTGGTTGCCCTACCCTGTGACACACTTTATTAGCTACAGGATGGCATAACAGCAGAACTCCACACCAAAGGGAGTCACGCGATCCAAGTTCTAAGCGAGCAAAAGATTAATATAGAACATCTTAGCTTGCAACGTGACGAGTTGGTCTCACAAAACCAACAGTTGGTACAAATAGTTGATGACGCTTGCTAGCACATCCTAGAGTTGTCCATTACAACAGACCTACCAACAGAAGTGCGGATCCACTATTTGGAAAGTGCAGTCTATAATGCGCATGAGGAAACAACAAGAGTGTAGCTGGAGCTGAATCTCCAGATTGTCGAGCTGTGGTTGAAGGCGCAACCTTCCACTCCCCGAGAGGTCAGAGAACAGTGCACCAGTGCTATTGTAGCAGGGATGGAAGAGATTGGAGGTGCAATCCACAATTGTACCAACATGATGGAGCAGGTGTTGGAGGTCCTCACTACGTTGCAGGAGGACCCCAACATCTAGCAGCTAGAAACCGAGGCACGTGAACTCTAGCAACAATATGACAACATTAGAGGGATTGCGTAGACAGTATTCCTTACTCAGTGGCTTGCAAGGATGCAGCAAGCCAAAGCTTTGAAAGAGCAGGTGGACACGACACACCACAAAGAAGCAATTCACGACAGATATTGAAGGAAAGCTTGTGCAGATTCAAGGAATGCACGCACAGATGCAGCACAACACACAAGAAATAGAAGGTTCAGAAGCAAGAATGCAATAAGTTTAGCAGGCAGTAGCTCAGTGTGTTGCTTGACATTTAAACCATTTGGAACCAGCTGGAGGGACTCCACGCCAAGATTGTCACACTAATAGAGTGACTCAAGGATGAGTCACAATGTTTGTGTTGGGGGCTTGTTGGGCATGGAATCCCCCCACAGCATGTTTTGGGGCTCAGAGCCCAAGTTTTGCGTACTATTATTGTAAAGACTCTGTGAATTGCAGGCGCGGAGAGAAAATTGTATAATAGAGTCATAGGGTTGTCCACCCTAAATTTTGAAGGTAGTGTCGGCCTACTCATGGTCTGTGGACCATGGGATTGTATAAATAGAGTGAGGCTCTAAGTTATAAAGTAGCGAAGTAGCCAAGGAATGGAGTCTAGAAGGTAGCAAGCATAGAGAAAAGGTCTAAGTGCTTTTGGGTCATGGTAGTAGGAAGAGGCTTTGCAACTGAGTGCACAAAGGCCTAGTAGAGTCTGCAGCTAAGTGTGCGGACCCCTGCAGCTGAGTGCGTAGGGACAAGTCAAGTCTATAACCAAGGAAGAAGAATAATAAGGAGAAGTTTGATTCCAAATCTTGTGTATCTGTTCTTGTGTTATTTCCTATTTAATTATATTGTCTTTTTTTATCGCGCACACTTATATGAATGTTGAACGCTGTTAAATATAACTAGACACATACAGATAAGCTAAGTGATCAACTAATATCGGGTTAAATAGTAAATAATTGAGTAATAACATGAATTGGGCCTCAAGCAGGGTTACGCGAAGGCAACATCACAGGTGGTGTGGTACTGATAGATGCATGTAGTGATGTGCGCGCAGGGTAAAATCCTGAACCATCGAACATCATTAGACATCTCTAGGGTGCAGAAACCTAGTTCTAGCACCCTCCCATACTACTTCTAGTGAGACCTTAGTTCGCACTCCATAGACTGTTGCCGAAAGGGCCAATAGTATCGGGATTTGTTTGTCTAAATCACCTCTGAACCTGGGTCAGGACCCTACAAGCCAATAGAAGAAAGAGATTGACAAGTGGATTGATTAAAACATGCATGCATTCACATCTCAGGAGAATAGGAGCCCTAAATTATCCATGGAATAGTGGTTACAGATATTTTTCTACACACATGAGATAGACGCGTTCTTCTGTTTCTTCCCTGATGAACTACACGAGTGGTTGTCTAAATTCGTTGATAGTCAAGGGACGTGGAGGCTTGAAATTCCTATAGTGTGGACTTGTGAATTTTTGCAATGTTTGGAGACATCAGAAAGCAATATTGAATGAGTTATGGATCACTGGATTGATCACACACTCGGAGTTCAATGACTTAATTCACAATCGATAGCGAAGTGGAACAAAGGCTTTTTAAAGGACCACGAGGTAATTATTTGAAATCATTAAAGACTAGGATTAAAATTTTTTTATGTGAAAAGAGGTTTAGGTAGTTACCTTGATATTTGGGGCTACGCGAATTGGGAGATTCTTTAAAAAAAAATAGAGGATCAAGCCCAGAATATAGTCTGCTCATTGACCCCCCTTCAAGTGATGATGAAGGGATGGTGCTGTCTATGCTATGAAGTGCAGTTCATTTAATTACGTAGGGTATCCTGAACTTACCTCATCCATCCACTCCACCTCCACCTCCACCTCTACCTCATACACCTACACCTTCACCTCCTCCACCTCCACTTCTACCATTCAACATGGAAACTGCAGTGACGATGTTGATTTTAAAAGGAGTCAGAGGAGAAGAAATTGAAGAATTTTGGTTTGTCATAGGAGCTATATGGGAAACACAACAAATTATAGATGATAACAGTAAGAAAGCGTAGCTGGTTATAGTCTCACAGGATCGTCCATTAACATGGGACATCAAGTATTGCACTGATTTTCCCAACGCAACATTGTTAGAGACCCAACAAGCTCTGAATGAGGATTTCAGCAAACCTAAGTTAGAGGCATAGTCAGTAATTAAGTTTAAGGAAATCCAACAGAAGGTAGATGAGACACCTTGGGATTTCGATCAAAGGTTGAAATTTCTGATTAGGCAAGTGTTAGGACCTCATATTGTCCCTTTTTGACCATATATTTTGCTATGATATCATCCATTTCAACTTACATTTAAAAGCCTTTGTTAGTATTTTAACCCAATTATCTTAAAGGTATGTAATGATTTTTCTCATCACTATACGTTTAATTATTTAGCATATAATCACGACATCTTCATAGTTAATATTTAAATTATTAAGTGCTGAACAGTTAAAGAATGATGTGCAGTCCGCGTTGTTGAAACAGTCTGGAAGACTATTCTTGCAGATGCTGAAACAATAAAAACGACACGCGAATCGTGATGCTGAAACAGTTGAGATTTGCGTTCTAAATTTGATAGCAGCAAAGGAACTAGAACTAATCACTGAGGAAGCTATTACACTGGATGTAACGCTTATAATCTAAAGACAGCATTATTGTAACAACATTTTTTGACAGGGAATTGATTTCCCTATTTTTGTATAATGGGTTAAAACAATGTAAATATTTTGTAATAGATGTCTCCTATTTATAAAGAGGAGACATCTACATTAGAAGGGGATGAACAGACTGTGGAAAAAGGCTTAGCTAAAGGAACAAAACTGGAATTATTTTTGTAATATGACATATTGATGGATGAATAAAATTTTGTTCTGAACACCTTTTTCTAGTTCTTGTTTCCTGGGGAATCTTGTGAGAAGGACAGGGCCCACCTTCATCACAAGATTCACCCATTATATTTCTGCAGTGTGTCAAGTGTGTCTTTTATTCATGCCTTGTTAACAAGTACTGTTTGCTGAATATTGTTTATAATACCTTTGCTGAAACTCTGTTTATTTCTCAATTGATTGCTGTGTTGCATGAGTGTTTCACCAGTGATTAAGTTACAAAGTGAATTGGCAAGCTAGTTAATCAGAGGCAGGTGCTGGAGATTCCCGCTCTGGGGATAGGGTCCTGACTCTCTGTTACGGCACAGCCATTGTTTTCTTTTTCAGATTGATTCTTTTCCATTATATGACTCTGTGAGTGGAATTAAGCATTCTCTGATAGCTATCTGCAATAGAGTGCAATTGTTGTAATGTAGAGTGGAGCTTCAGTTTGTTGATTTGAGGCGTGATTTGTTTGTACTACAACTTTTGTTGCTTTTAAAATTGAGTGCATATAGTACGCAGTTGCCTTTGAAATAACAAGACTTCCCTAGGTTGACAATTAATGTCGCACTTTGTTGTTTAATTCAATAAGCAATTAAAGTGACCAACATTTTGGCATCATTGCCGGGGAAGGCAATTATAGATTTTAAAAGTACTGATGATTTTTCTGTAGATATGCAGGATGCATGAGAGGACACAAGAAAACTAATCCTACAGGTGGCAAGGGCAAAGGAAGAGGAGGAAGAAAAACTTTCATCGATGATATTATTTCAAAAGCTGAGACATCCCAGAGGTTAAGCTCTCGAAGGCCACAGACTCAACACTCTTTCCAAACAGACCATCAAATGGAGGAAGTAGTGGGACCTGAAAGGATTATAGAAACAACAGAACATACTGAGGAACCAGTGGAGGAAGTCGAAGGACCAGTAGAAGATATTGAAGAACCAATAGAAGATACTGAAGTTGAGGAACCAGTTCAAGACATTGAGAGTCCAACAGAAAACATTGAAGACCGGGCAAGTGCATCAGGAAAACAACCAATGGAGGACAACAATGAAGGACTCTTTGGTGGAGGTCGTAGAGGAGAAGGAAGAGGAGAGAATTCCCTCTCCACCTTGGAATTCCCTATTGGGGAACTCCCCAGAGGAGCAACTCCTATGAAGAATATCCCACTTTCAGCATTACCCAACTTCCATGGTTTATCCTCTGAAGACCCTGATGAGTTTTTGTTCGAATTTGATATATTGTGTAGAAGCTATGATTATGTTAATAATGCTCAGAAATTGAAGTTGTTTCCAGCAACATTAAAAGGAAATGCACTAAGATGGTTTATGAGCTTGGGAGGTCATGTGATCACAACATGGGATCAGATGAAGGAGAAATTTCTGGCCAAATACCAAGACTATTGCCGAACGAGAGAAAAAAGGGAGGAATTATTCAAGATGGTTCAGAAGGAGGATGAAAATCTGGAGGACTTTGTGGAAAGACTCCAGTATAATCTGCAGAGATCTGAGCACCCTGATGTAAGTAAAGACATTCTCAAAACAATATTATTGAAAGGGGTAAGGGATGATTGTTTAGATATGTTAAATATGCTTGGTAAATGGGATATATCTAAAGAATCTTATGAAGAAATTGTTAACCTCTGCAAGAGGTGTTCAAGAGGAGCTGCAAATAAATCAAAGAGCAGGGATAATACTTATTCAAGGGTCCAGAAATCAGCTAGTGGAGGAGCAACAAGGGCTGAAATAGGTAATCTACTTGAGGAATTCAAGACTAAAATGTTAAGTTCTTTTGCTTCACAGATTGATACCTTGCAGGTTAAAAAGAAGCAGGCAGAGGCAGAAGTTGCTTTGGCCATCTTCTGCTCTAAATGCAGGGAAAAACATCCATTGAGGGAATGCCCACTGGACAAGGTGCCAATCTGTACCATTTGTGAAAAGGACCACGAAACTCAACAATGCCCCTCTTTACCAGGGATAAAGGCAGCGTTACAACCAACTGAGGAGGAAGCTGAAGTAGTTTATCTACTGACACAAAGGAGGCAATGGCAACCACGAGGACAAGGTACGAATTCTAGTATGCCATTTAATCGTTGGAATAATTATCCTTCTTTTAATCAAGAAAATTACCTGCCCTTTAACTAGATACAATACCCACCCTTTAATCAAATGAATTTCCCACCCATGCAGCAAAAAAACCCTCCCTTTGTAGACCCTGCAATGTGGACTCCCTGGCTTCTACAACAATCCTATTTTAACCAATGGAACCCAAACTGGAGAGCTCAAAAAACTCCATTCACAAACCAATTTCCTCAGTTCCAGCAACAACTTTCTCTCTCGTCAGGTACCCCACCGAATAATCAGACCATGAAGCCTCAGCTACCTGTACAACTGAACCCTAACCCTAATAATAATAAAGATGTGCAAGTCATCGACATTCAGAACCTGTCTACATCTCCTGTGCAATGTAATGATATTCATTTACGATCTGGGAGAGGTGTCGAGCCAATTATAGATGATATTACCTCTTCTGACTCTGATAAAGAAGAAACAGAACATAGTAAATCATCTAATAAGGATGCTGAAACAGTCAAGCCACCCTCTAATAAAACTGCTGAAACAGTCAAGCCATCCTCTAATGGAATTGCTGAAACAGCAGAACCACCATTCCCTGAGCGCTTGGCTCTCGCTAAGATCCCTGAGCTGCCTACTTTTAACCTTTTAGCGGAATTGTAGAATCTGTATGTTAAAATTCCACTTTTACAAGCACTCAAAGATGTACCAATCTATGCCAGAACCGTTAGAGACATTTGCATCAAGAAACCTGGTAGGAAGGCTAAAAATCCCCTTACAGTTCATGTGATGGGGGATCTAGCTGCTTTAATGTCAGGAAAAGTTCCTCCTATAAAATATGGTGATCCTGGTCACCCTACGGTCACAGTGCAGGTCGAAAAAACTATTGTTCTGCAAGTTCTGGTAGACCTAGGGGCTGCTATAAACATTGTGACCCTTGAAACTGCACAGCTGTTACAATTGAAAAATGTAATTAGAGAAACACCAACTATCCTGGAATTAGCTGATCGTTCCACAATCAAACCAGAGGGGGTTATTGAAGACCTGATCATTTCAGTTGAATCTTGGAATTACCCAGCTGACTTTGTGGTGTTACAGACTAAAGCAAAGTTGGGGGGGCATCCTCTGATTTTGGGGAGACCCTGGCTGGCTACAACAGATGCTTTTATCAGCTGTAGATCAGGTTCAATGACAATTTCTAATGGTTGTGAAACTAAGCAGCTTACGCTGTACCCTCATGCTACACCTATGATTAATAATGATGATTCTGTATGGTTGGACTATGAGGATAATGATACTCAACCCATTTTGACCATTGGACAAGCCTTAACTCTTAATGATACCACAGAAGATGAAGTAATTAGCAATTTTATTTCTGAACCTTCCTCAGTTACTTCTGAAGCACATAATCAGTTAACTGCAATTCTGGATCCTGAAACACAACAAAAGCTTAAATATGAAGATTTACCTCAAACATCAATTGCTATCTCCTCTAAAAGCATAACAGTAGAAATCGAACCTGGCAAAACATTAAACATAAACCCCAATTTATCAGATGCTGAAACACAGCAGCTAATGAAGTTGCTCCGTGAGAATAAGGAAGCATTCGCATGGGACTACACAGACGTGAAGGGGATCTCTCCTGAATTATGTACTCATCGTATCTATATTAAGGAGGGATCCCAACCAGTCTGTCAACCCCAGCAACGAATGAATCCCAATTTGAGGGAAATTGTTAAGGAAGAACTTCAAAAGTTGCTTGATGCAGGGTTTATATACCCCATATCTGATAGTGAATGGGTTTATCCATTGGTAATAGTATCGAAGAAAAATGGGAAATGGAGAGTGTGTGTAGATTATAGAGCTTTAAACAAATCCACCCAGAAAGACCATTTCCCCTTGCCATTTATTGATCAGGTATTGGACAGCTTGTCAGGAAAGAAATTCTTTTCCTTTTTAGATGGTTTTAGTGGATATAACCAAATCAGAATTGCACCTCAAGATCAAGACAAGACCACTTTTACTAGTCCTTAGGGGACTTTTTCTTATAGAGTTCTCCCATTTAGACTATGTAATGCTCCAGTAACGTTTCAAAGAGCAGTAATAGGAATATTTTCTGATATGCTTAATGATTCTTTGGAGATATTTATGGATGATTTCACTCCCTATGGTGTGAATTTTGAAGTTGCGCTAAAAAACCTTGAGAAAGTACTTAAACGATGCATACAAGCTAATCTTTACTTGAGTACCGAAAAATGTCATATGATGATGAATGAAGGAATTGTACTAGGACACTTCATTTCATTCCTTGGGATTCAAGTGGATCCATCCAAAGTACAGGTAATTCAGACCCTTTCTACTCCTAAAACAAAAACTGATGTAAGAAGTTTTTTAGGACATGTTGGATATTACAGAAGATTTATCAAAAATTTTCTAAAATAGCTTCTCCTTTGTTTGTGTTAATTATGAAAAATGCTGAATTTAAGTGGACTGATGCCTGTCAGAAAGCATTTGATGAACTTAAGCATCAGTTGTCTACAGCTCCTATTCTGAGGGGACCTGATTGGGCACTTCCCTTTCATATATCCTCTGATGCTTCGGATACTGCAATTGGAGGTGTCTTGGGTCAAGAATAAAACAATCTTCCTTATGCTATCTACTTCATTAGTAAGAATATGACCCCTGTTGAACTTAATTACATAGTTACCGAGAAAGAATTTTTAGCAGTTATTTATGCTATTAATAAATTTCGACATTATATTACTGGTTATCCTACTTTTGTTCATACTGACCACTCGGCTATCAAGTATTTAATGAATAAATCTGATACAAATGCTCGAGTTACCAGATGGTTATTGTTACTACAAGAATTTGATATTACAATTTGGATCGACCAGGTAAAGAAAATGTAGTTGCTGATTTCCTTTCTCGGATAAAAACTGATGATAATACTCTAGTAGATGATTCCTTTCCTGATGAATAATTGTTTGCAGTATCTGCTCACTCACCATGGTATGCAGACATTGCCAATTATCTAGTTGCAGGGAATCTACCATCACACCTATCACATAGGGAGAAAAGAAGGATCATTCAACAAAGTGCTAGGTATAGATGGATAAATGGTTGTCTTTTTCATACAGGACTTGATCATGAGATCCGAAGATGCATTAGAGAAGATGAGGTTTATGATATATTGAAGGCTTTTCATGATGGCCCTTGTGGTGGGCATTTTGCTGATAAGAGAACAACACATAAACTTCTCAGGATGGGTTATTATTGGCCCTCGCTTTACAAGGATGCAAAGAAATATGTCAGGACCTGCGATAGTTGTTAGAGAATGGGCCAACCCAATCATAGAGACGAAATTCCACTGAACCCTCAGGTAATACTTGAACCCTTTGAAAGATGGGCTCTACATTTTGTAGGGCCCATCAATCCTCCATCCAACCAAAGAGTTTATATATTGGTTTGTACAGATTATATGACTAAATGGGTGGAAGCTAAGGCACTTATCAAAGCTAATGAAGAATCTGTTTTAACCTTTTTATTTGAAGAAATCTTCTTTAGATTTGGGGTGCCTAGAGAATTAGTCGCAGATGGAGGACCTCCTTTCAATTCACATGGCTTCAATGATATGCTTCAAAAATATCATATCAATCATAAAATGACTACACCCTACCACCCCCAAGCTAATGGTCAGGTGGAAAGTACAAATAAAGTCATAGAAGATATTTTAACAAAAACTGTGAAGGAGAATAGGAAAGATTGGTCTGAAAGACTGCCTGAGGCATTATGGGCTTATAGAACTACTTGGAGGAACACTATAGGTTTTTCACCCTATGAATTGGTTTATGGTAAAAATGTTGTTTTTCCTGTGGAATTTGAAATTAAAACCTTAAGAATTGCTTTATTTGTTAACCTTGATTTGACTGATGCACAGACAGCTAGGTTGCAGCAGCTGCAGGAATTGAATGAAAAAAGGTTGGATGCCATCCATCAAACAACTATGATTCAGCAGCAAAGAACCAGGTCGCATGACAAAACTGTTAAGCATAAGCAGTTCCAAAAAGGTAATTGGGCTTTACTATATGATTCCATGTTTGAAAATTTTCAAGGAAAACTACGAACAAGGTGGCTGGTACCTTACGAGATAGATATTGTTTTTCCCAATGGAACAGTAAGGCTCCTAACAATTGATGGTTCTAGAAATCCATTGTTAGTAAATGGGTATCGGCTTCGTCTATACTAGCAACCAATTTCTAAGGAGGATTTTAAAGCCACTTGCATGGCAGATTCACATTACATCTTTTTGGGGGAGCCTCTTGCCCCTCATTGCACTTAATCTCTGCATTATTTTTGTATTAGTATTAGATTAGATTACTTAACTAATAATCCCTGTCAAGGGCTGCCATATTACAATTTATTTTGCAGGTCTTAGATTCGGACGCTAGTTGAAGGAATAATTGCATTACAAGCAGGATCAGGCTTTAGTTTGGGAAACATGGCCACTCCACTTCAATTCATAATCCATCCCCTCATACTACCCTTCAACAACATTTTCCTATTCCTCTTTAACAACAACATCTCTTTTTCCCATTGCTGAAACACCAATCTTTGACCATTTTCTCTGTTGCTGAAACACCAATCTCTGCCCATTTTCCCCGTTGCTGAAACACCAACTTTTTCCCATTCTCTCCATTGCTGATACACTAATTTCTCCATTGCCGAAATACCAACTTTTTCCATTTTTCCAAAAAGCATCAATTTTCCCATTTTTCCGTAATTGAGCATCAACTTCTCTCAAAAACGATCAATACATAACACTTTCCATTTGAGAGAATCAGCCATTCATCCTGATAATTGAGTTCATTCACCATTACCTCCTATGAATAGAGAAAGCCTTTTATATAAATACCCTCATATCTTATAACCCTTTCCAATAACCATTGGTGATCTACTAAACGACGAAAATATACTTTCAGCATAGCAATCGAAGGTAAAACGTGAGGTATGCGTGTTTATGTGTAAATATTAAACTATAGTTAATGAGAAGATTCTGATATGATTGCCGAAATCACCGTACATTCAAAACTTATCATTTTAGCCGTAGTTGGGGGGGAATATCAAAGTTTTGCAATCATTACCCGATATGCCAATCACCGTTGTTTTTTAACACGATCGAGTCTCGTCACCCCGTCTCTGTTTTATTATGTCATAACCCCATTTGCAATATCTTACTCTATCTCGGCTGTGGTAACTCGGCTCTGTATTGTGCATTTTACTAAACTAGTAACTATGGGAGGTAATGCTGTTCAAAATGAACCTGGTTCAATGGCTCTATTGGAACTATACCCAGAAGCATATCAAATTTTTCTGCAAGCGGGCTGGGTGGATTACTTCCGGAGGCTCCAGGAATTTGATTCTCAGCAAGTCCTGGAATTCGCATGTAATTTAAAGGAAGATTATTCTACTGTTCGGGGAGTGCGAATTCCGGTAACAGAGGAGGATATAGCACAGGTTTCAGGATTACCAGCCAATGGCATCCATTGGTTCAGTCGTAAACACATAATTCTGAACGCACAGCAAGATTTTCTTCTACTTGGGGAGCAGGTTGAACCTAAAGGCAGAGGTGTTGCACTACATTCATTACCACCTCCATGGCCAAAGGTTGCAGAGTTTGTCAAGCACTACCTCACCTGCGAAGGACGTTACCAGGTAGTGTACCAGCATGACTTTGTGTTGTTGAATCATTTAAGACATGGTCGTTTATTAAATATGCCATACTATCTGCTTGGGTGTCTAAAGAATATGTCACATTATTCCAAGGATGCAAAGTACCCACTCCTCTCCTTTACTCACCATCGCCTAGTTCAACTTTTAATTCTGAGGGGCTTTTCCCTGCAGAACCCTCCTCTCCTTAACAACCCACCCCAGGAAGCTGTTGAAATCCCTCAACCAGCAGCTGAAAACTCCCAGGAAGCTGCTGAAGTTACTCAACCAGCAGCCGAAAACCCTCAAGAAACTGTGGAAACTTCTCAAGCAGCAGCCAAGACTCCCCAAGTGAATGCTGAAAATCCTCAGCCATCCGTGACAGCTAGTCCAATTGACCCCGCTGGTGCATCAACCTCGTCCCATAATTTACCTGAATCATCCATTCCCACTGTCCATATCCCCAGCGGTGATTCAAACGATGACATTCCCCTGGCTAGGATGAGAAGGAAAAGGAAAAGGCAAGAAACGGTTGTTCCTTCATCAAAAAGATGAACAAGGGCCTCAATTAAACAAGCTATTACCTCTGATGTTCCTCCTACCCTAGAGAAGGCCATCCATAAAATAAAAACCACTGTTTTTCCTGCCTCCTTACCTCGAAGACAAAGGAGGATGTCTTCTGCAGTAGAAACAGAGACCCCCACCCCAAATTCACCACCCATTATCCTAAAACCCCATACCCCACCAAACCCTGAATCCTTACCATCCTCACCCTCGGGTACCGAAATGAAAAATGTCTAGGATTTGTGACATCATTCCTTTCAGAAGACGCAGCTTCTCCACAAGAACCCGCTGCTAATTTATCAAAACTAGACACCCAAGACAATGTACAGCATGTAGTTGTTACACAAGAACCAACTACCAACTCAACAAGTGTTACACAAGAACCACCTGTTAAGGAGCTAAAGATAGATGACCTAGAAGTAGCTGCCCCACAAGAACTAGCTATTGACTCAACACCTGCTGAGGAACAAAAGATAGATGACCTAGAGGTAGCTGCCCCACAAGAACCAGCTACTGACTCAATAGGTGCTGAGGAGCAAAAGTTAGATGACCAAGAGGTAGTTGTCCCACAAGAACTAGCTACTAGTCCAGCAGGTGTTACACAAGAACCACCTACTGACGATCATGATCTGGAAACACATCAGGATATAGCAGCTACTAATTCAGCAGGTGTTACACAAGAACCACCTGCTGATAAACAGGAAATGGATAATCAACATACAGCTGAATCAGCTACTGTCTCAGCAAGTGTCACAAAAGAACCACCTGTTGATGACCATGATCAGGAAACAGAGCAAGACTTGGCTGCTACTGATTCAACAGTTGATACACAAGAGCCACCTGCCGATGAGCAAAGTGTAGAAACCCAAGATACTGCACAAACTATAGTTGCTACAGAAGAACTAGCCACTCAGTTGGTTGATATGCAAAATTTGCATGTTCAAGAGGATATAGTTGTTACAAAACTAGCTGATGGTCCAGCAGTTGTCACACAAGAACCACCTGCTAGAGATATAAGTAATGAAGCTGCCACCAAACAACCATCCTCCCATCCACTTGAACCAGCTACAGAGACTGCAATTGCTACAGAAGACCCTGTCACATTAGCTTCCCTTCAACAAGAGAATGAGTTTCTGAAAGCCGAGATTTAGGCTTATAAGAAAGAGTTAATAATAGCAAGGGAAGCTTATGAAAAAGAACTTAACTTGTATACTTTAGCTCAGGTAGCATCTACAGCCGAGAAAAGTGCAGATAAGGATCGGTATGGTGAATAAATGTGAAGCCAGTGTGGTGACCTCTATTCTCGAGCTGGTTATAAGG
This sequence comes from Pinus tabuliformis, assembly GCA_031772625.1. Classification (NCBI taxonomy): domain Eukaryota; kingdom Viridiplantae; phylum Streptophyta; class Pinopsida; order Pinales; family Pinaceae; genus Pinus; species Pinus tabuliformis. The sequence goes on from CM062805.1 coordinate 641,001,942, forward strand.
TAATTGAAGTCCCATTGCCTGGACCCACTCCTGCATTTACTCCTGTTGTAGTTAAAAAGGAATGCCCTGCTGTTACACAAGAACCAGCAGGGCCTTCAAAGATTTCTGAAGAAGAAGAGAAACCACAAATACCTCAGCCTACCCCAGTTGTTAAAGCTGAGAATCCTGCACCAAAGTTTGCAAAGACGGTATTTACCCAGACTGAACCTCTCTGTGCAGAGACTGTCTTCACTCAAACTTTAAGCATTCAAGAACTCAGGGATATATGGAAGAAAGAGTATGCCCTGTCACAAGAAAAGGCATTACAGGAACATAAATCATTATGGCAGAATCATGTATATAGAAATTGGGAAGTCCTGGAATAGTTCCATGCACAGCAGAAGGAAAATAAAAAGTTAAAAACTAGACTGTCTCTTATCTTTGAGTTAGTTCAAAGACTTCTGGCTACTAGGAAACCATCCTTTAATTATTCTATGTTCCTAGTAGAACGCCTAGCATTCCTTTAGGTAAAAGCAGTCAGAGATGGACGACCTCATGAAGTGTCTACACCCCAGTAGTTTATTGAAACCTTCGCAACAACGTCAGTCAGTGAACATAATCTCTTATGTGAACTCTATCTCCATAATGAGGCCATGCCGGAAGATAGAAAGCTTAATTTGATTCCTGTGGCTGGTGACATTTAGATTAGAGCCTTGGTCTCTTTTATGGCCAATCAACTCACGTGGCAGAACGCTTTTCTTTCAGCAAAACATAAGAAGAAAATCGCCTTCTGTGGATCTGAGCTGAACCATAGAATGCTGCTGTTTTCATTGCTGAACATCAGCGGGTTATAAGAGAACCAGGAATGATTGAGCATATCAGGGAATTATAGGCAGCAGTGTTAGAAGAATGTCAACAGTATATCAAAAAGAAAGGACCTCTTGCCATACAGGCAAACAATTTGTTCTGGGAACGTTGCCCTAAGGAGAGAAGGGAATACCATCCTTTTAACCCTCTTAATCTTCATGCAGCAATTTCACGAGTGCCTAATTATGTTAAATGTGTTCAGCAGTGTGGTGAAAAATGGTTGGGTTATCATTTTTATTTCCCGCTTCTCTGGTTGTGAGTACAGCAATATAAGGCCTACTTCAACGTGTCCAAAAAGGAGGAGCTTGCAGCATGGCAAATATTACAGAGCGTCCAGGGTTTTAGAGATTCGATTGATAGCACCTTCTATACTTACTATATAAGTAATTTGCATTGTACATCCCAATACTCCGATTCAGACTCAGAGTAGATGTTGCATGGGGAAATGCAACTGCTTCAGTTGGGGGGGATGTTAGGACCTCATATTGTCCCTTTTTGACCATATATTTTGCTATGATATCATCCCTTTCAACTTACATTTAAAAGCCTTTGTTAGTATTTTAACCCAATTATCTTAAAGGTATGTAATGATTCTTCTCATCACTATACGTTTAATTATTTAGCATATAATCACGACATCTTCATAGTTAATCTTTAAATTATTAAGTGTTGAACAGTTAAAGAATGATGTGTAGTCCGCGTTGCTGAAACAACCTGGAAGACTATTCTTGCAGATGCTGAAACAGTAAAAACGACACGCGAATCGTGATGCTGAAATAGTTGAGATTTGCATTCTAAATTTGACAGCAGCAAAGGAACCAGAACTGATCACCGAGGAAGTTGTTACACTGGATGTAACGCTTATAATCTAAAGAGAGCATTACTATAACAACATTTTGTTGATAGGGAATTGATTTCCCTATTTTTGTATAATGGGTTAAAACAATGTAAATCTTTTGTAATAGATGTCTTGTCTTTATAAAGAGGAGACATCTACATTAGAAGGGGATGAACAGACTATGGAAAAAGGGTTAGCTGAAGGAACGGAACTGGAATTCTTTTTGTAATATGACATATTGATGGATGAATAAAATTTTGTTCTGAACATCTTTTTCTAGTTCTTGTTTCCTGGGGAATCTTGTGAGAAGGACAGGGCCCACCTTCATCACAAGATTCACCCATTATATTTCTGCAGTGTGTCAAGTGTGTCTTTGTTAGCAAGTACTGTTTGCTGAATATTGTTTATAATACCTTTGTTGAAACTCTGTTTCTTTCTCAATTGATTGTTGTGTTATCCCAAGTTAATGCATGAGTGTTTCACCGGTGATTAAGTTACAGAGTGAATTGGAAAGCTAGTTGTTACACAAAATATTGTCACCATGACTATTTGCAGTCAGTATGGGTCTATCATCATTCATACTGTCCTCCTAAGCAAGTCTCAAACCTCAGCTCTTCATGTCAAGCTTTGAAAATGAGAGAAAGACCTTAAAAATCAATAAAGCTCTGGTTCCACACTTTCTCTCACTGTTGCCTGCGGTCCCGCACCCTTTGTTCATGTTACTTGTAGACATGCCCACTCTGTCTCTAAAGGAGTGGGTGTGGACCCCTGTGAAAGTCAAAAAGGCACAAGTTTATTCTTAAAAACTCACTTTGGGTTAATTCTAGATGATTCTAGAAGGAATATTGACGTGGATGGTTCGCTCCTAGGTGGTTCATGCATCCCGAAAGTGAAGGAGCTAATCCCTTGATGAGAGGAGCTTATCCCTTTGAAGGAGGGCTTTATCCCTTTGAAGGAGCACCTAGTAACTTCCCTCCGTTGCACTATAAATTAAGGTAGTGGGCTGGTTGCTAGGGAGGTTAGAAGCTAAACATTTTTTAGGGTAAATGCTGGTGGAATTGAGACTTCCTAGTTAAGCTTGAGAGGAGAGATCACATACCTTTTGGTTTCATTGGGAAGAGAGTGAAACTTGTCAAAGTAGAGGAGACTTCTTGCTGGACCCTGGGAGGAGCTTATACAGCATCAAGGCACAGGTTGTAAAGTTCTTCTTTGATTTAAATTAATACAATCAGATTCATTTTTCTCAACAAATTGTCTTATGTGGTTTGTTTCATGAATTCCTTGATCATCATGATAAGTATGCTTTATGATATTGGCTTTTTAGGTGCTATTTAATTTGTGTGCTTGTTTGTGTTTGCGGATTCTCTACAAGGGAGCTGATTTGGATCAATGGAGTGAGGCTTCCAAAAACTTGCATTGGACCCAAGGTAGGCCTAAAACACTTGTTTGCCTTTGTTTATAAATTGCATATTTAGAGAAAGATATAATTTGATTGGTTTGCTTGTCGCTAGATATCATTAGATACTAGGGAGGTCGGTCTTGTCCACAAGAAAGACTCATTCCGTGTGACAAAATGGCGACTCCACTAGGGACTTGATTTTTTTATTTGCTTTACTTTGACTTGAGAAACTGTGTTTTTGTTTCTGTTTTTGGCTTGTTGTGTGTGGAATTGGGTAGATTTAGTAGATATTGAATTATTTTTTGTTTTTCATACTTTTGGGAGAGGACCGCACCCTCTGCTTGCAACACAGTGCGGACCTATCTGCACTTTTGCTTTTCACACAGAGCGGTACCACACCTGTGTGAACTGCGGGCCTGCAGACCCTGTCAAAATTTTGAAAAACTTAAGATTTTCTCTTTCAGTCAGCTTAGAATTTATCTAGGTGTTTTTGGCCTCTACCTAGACCTGCATGTGACTTGTCAGGAACTTTTCTTAGGTCAATTCCATTGGCATTAGGGTATTAGGTGAAATTCCTAGAAGTTTTGGTTGCCAGGCTTGATTTTCATTTTGGTCTTGTAGTAGCTTAGAGCTTAGAAGCCTTAGAAGCCTCAGATCACCTTGGTTTTTACTGGCCTTCTTATGAGTCTGACCATTTGCAAAATCTTCCTTTGTTGAGGAATCCATCTTATGTTTCTCTTTGCGAAACTTTGAAAAGACTTATGTTAAAAGTTTGGATTTCATTTTTAGAAAAGAAAGCAAAAATTGGTTGTTTTTTGACTGATTTCTGATTCTGGAAAAATTAGTCCTTAGTTTGCTTATAGCTAAGTAAAACATCCTTGAAAAGAGATCTTGTAAGCTTTTACTTCAAATAGTTTTTCGATTTATAGATCTCAAGATTAGATTTTTCCATAGTTTTGAGTGTTTTATAAAAAATAATAAAAAATCTCTTTTGGAAAAAGTTTGGTTTTGTAGTGTTTGAGTGTTTGAAAGAAAAGGGAAATTTTTGTGAGCATAACTAGTTGTCTCATTTATGAGTGTATTGGAAAAGACAAAAAGCTCTTCTTTTGATTTGTTTGTTAAGGAAAGATTTGTTTTTACAAGCATTTACATTCTCAACTCTTTCCTAGCTATAAATTAATTGAAGGGAAAAGATTGCTTATCATCTTAAGTGCATTTTTTAGTGATTTCGAGTCGAGTCTTCACACCATAAGTTTCATCTCCGCACCTCTTGACTTAAAGAAAACCAATAAAAATAACGCTTAAAGTAAAATCTATCTAGTAATCTTTTTATTTCTAGGGCTCTATATCACCAACATAGCTTAGGCTAGTATCTTGGAGTAGGGAGTAATTAACTCTCCAAGATAGTAAAACAAACAAGTAGTTGTATCTTGTGGTAGGAGATAAAATCCAATTGTTACATCTATGCTTTGGGAAAGCTCCTCTTAAAGGAGAAGCACGAGATCATATTTGAACTAGTGTGGGAATCAATCCTTCCTCATTGGGAACGATAGAAGATATTCACGTATTAAAAATGGTAAACCTCAAATTAACCATTGTCGAGGAGCCTGGGGTCACTTGTTGGTAAACCTTGGATTATGTCAAGGAGCCTTCAAGGGGATTGAGCTTGTTACTCTGCCCTTGCGTGCATATCAGATCGCAGACTGTTCCCATAGGTATATTTGTTTCCGTTGGTAACCATAGTGACCATATTTTATAGGATTCTTTCCTAAGGTGACGGTGGAGGGAAGATCCCACTGTACCTGGAGCAGATGTCGACTAGACTCACTTGGATTTTCTGGGGGGTTCTCTTCACTCGAGACGGTTTAGTGGAGAAACTTGTGCCAGTCTATTCATTAAGTAGGTTGTCGAGGTAACTGTTCCAACCGCCATTTCTGTATTGAACTCTGCAACGTTAGATTTCATCACCAACTAGTGTTTTCGGTATGGAAAGTTACTGTTTGTGTGTGGTTTAATCTCCTAGATTCTTTAGGCATGTGATTCAAAATTGTTTGGTTCTTTAGAGGCTTTAGGTGGTTTTCATTGAGATTTTTCTTTGTTTGCATGTGAAGTAGTTAAAATATTTAATCGTGGTTGAATTACCAAGGAAGTCTCGTAGACTTCGGGGCCAACCTCCTGAGTTTTCACCGAGCCAGCCTGAAGGGCTACGAGCCCTTGTAACTCCTAGAGACAGTAGAGTTGGGTCACCCGAAGAAGGAGAATCTTCTTTAGTGGTACATCCTGATTATCAAGCTCTAGTAGCAGATTATAATCCACAATTTGTTTTTGTTTCCGAAGTTACTGGTAGTTTTTCATCTACTAGTGATTTAGGTGAGGAACCTAAAATATCTGAACCTGAAACTAAATTTGCTGCTACGCCAACATCGGGATTTGCCTCTCCAACTTCTAGTGGTCCTAGTTCACCCAGGGTAGAAAGAATAATTACCCAAAATCTTCCTTCTGGACTTATAGCTATTGAAGAACTTGCTACTCCGGAAGAAGAAGGTATCCCTATCCCTGAAAATCAACCAGTTATAGAACTTAGGGAGCGTGAATCAATTTTTTACAGTCCACCTAGGAGCAATGCTTGGTATCTTTCATTGACCAATTTTTTGGAAAACCCGGGACTAAGTTTTTCACCACCTCGCATTCCTTTTCACCCAACACCTAGGGGTTATTATCCTCCATTAAATATGTCAAGACAGTCGTCCATGTTTTCTCAATCTCCAGAAACCTTTTTATACGGCGGTCCTTCTGTTCCCTCTGGGTATCAGTCACTTACTGGTACATTTTCAGGAGCATCTCCTCAACCTATTGAACAAGGGTTATTAACTGGAAACAATGGAACTAAGCCGTTGAGTGTAGAAGATATTCTTATGATGTCAGGTACTATTCCTAATCCTCAACCTCAAGGTGGCCAGTTACCGCCTGGGGGGTAGCCTCAAAGTCCTCAATTATCGCCTGTGGGGCAACCTCAAGGTACCCAATTTCCGCCTGGGGGCAACCTCAAGGAAAGTACATACCTACGAGACAGTACGTTCCTCAAGGTCAACCCCAGACTCAATATGTTCCTCAAGGTCAACCCCAGTATCAATATGTACCTCAAGGTCAACCCCAGTATCAGTACGTGCCTCAAGGTTATCAACCTCAAGGTCAGTACCCAACCCAAGGTTTCCAAACCTTTCGGTCAATCATTTGTCCGAGGAGCTGGAAATGTACCTTTGAATTATCAACCCTACCCTCAACCTAGTTATGGTCCTCAATATTCTCAACTTGTTATGGGTCCGTACCCCAGAATGAACTTAGTGTGGGATCCATCTCAATCTCAACAGATCTTGCAACCAAATGTACAGTTGTCATCTCAAACTGGACAACCCTTGGTTTCTGGTTCACCCCAACAACCTGTCCAGTCTACTATTCAAACTTCTGCACCTTCTGTAGTTTCTCAGTCTGGGCCTAGTACACCTCGTACTCTGCCTCAAATGACTGCTGCAACTGCTGCAACATCTGTTCAATCTACCCCACCTACTTCTGGAGTATCGATAGCTCCGGTTTCTACTGTTCCTGTATCAACTCCTTAGACATCTTTACCTCAGTCTGGATCCACAATTCACACTTCGGTTCAAATGCCTATAGGACAACCTGGTCCAAGTACGGTTGTCACAAGTCAACCTCAATTTAATTATCAACCGTACCAAGGACACTACCAATTCGGTCCTACTGTGCAATAGCCAGTCTATCAGTATCAACCATACCCTGGATTTACATATCAACAACCTCAACAACCCCAATACGGTCCGGTTAATCCTGGTTTTCCGGGAGGATATAATATCCCAAATGCAATTCCAATTCCTAGTTATCCTGGATATCCTCCTCTTGGGGATGGTCTCATGACCCAAGGTTTCAGGGACCCTAATCGTCAGTTACCATTCATTGCAACTTAGGACTTGCCTAACTTGTCGCGCCTTATGAATGATCCAATTAACTATCTTCCGTTTTGGTCGCCAATGCCGAATAAGTTGCCTAGTGATATTCCTAAGTTTGAAGGCAAATCAGGAGAGGACCCATCGAACCATGTGATGACTTATCACCTCTGGTGTGCGTATAACTCCATTTCAGATGATTCAATCCATTTAAGGCTTTTCCAGCGCACTCTAATTGGTCTTGCGGCCAAGTGGTACATTGAGTTACCGCGAGCCACTTTTTATAACTTTAGTCAGTTAGCTACTTCGTTTTTAACTCATTTTCAGTTGCCAGTCAGATATGACAATGGCACAGAATTATTAACTTCATTAAAGCAATCAACGTCCACTTACATTTCAGATCACATTCATGAATGGAGACGTCGACGGCGTTTAGTGAAGGTTTTTATTCCGGATCAAATCTTAGCTGAATGGTTTGTAAAATCTTTATTACCAAAGATCACTTAGGATGTAGCTAAGGTCAGAGTCGTTACTGAAGAGCAAGTAATTTCTCAAGCTCAGTACCTTGACTTAGTTTATACACAGTCAGGTACGTTACACGAGAAAATCTCTGATCTTCCTAAACAAAATCAAATAACTGCAGCTCCTTCAGGGTCTCATGCCACTGATGGTATGATTGGTACGGTTAATACCAAAAGTAAGAAGAAATCTTCCAAGAATTCTTCTCCTATCATAACTTTACCAGATTCCCTGACAGGAGATTCTTCCGCGGAAATCTCCGCCGATATTCATGTTGTAGAGTCATTTATAGCCAAATCAAAATCTGGCGGTAAGAAGAAAGGGAAGAAGAAAAATAAAACAGATAAAAATTCCAAAGAGAAACTAGAAAAAATGGAATCAACTGATGAGAAACGCAAACCTCGTTATCCTTGTCTCATTTGTGATGAAGAGCATTTTACAAGAGACTGCCCTCATCGTGCAGAGGTTGCGAAAATTGTCAAAGGTTCCCAAACGCCTGTTGTTTTGAAGGATCCTTTTTCTAGTCAAGACAGTAAGATGATAGGTTCTTCCTCAAATGCCTCCGAAGAACCCATAATGATGATGTCCCATGTTAGGATTGCGACTCGATCACATGATTATGGAAGTAAAAGTCCTGGTGATGGTAAAGAAGCAAAATCTTCTCATTCGAACCCATCAACTTCAACTCCCAGTTCCGATCCACTACAGATCGAGAAACCTAACCCAGACTTAGTAGTCAAACCGCCCGCCAAGGGTATACTTCGAAAGTCAGCTTTCAATCCACATGCGAGAGCAGCTTATAACTATAACATTGTTGAAGATCTGGCTATTTCACCTTCAGCAATGTCGACTTTGGAAGTGCTGCAATCATGCCCAGGACAGCGTAAATTGCTATTGTCGGCTATAGGAGCTGTTGACGTTCAGGACTCGAACCTTATAATTTTCGATCTAGAAAATAGTACACCATGCTTACCTCATCAAATGGCTTTCCAGATCCCGGTGTTAGTCAAAAACAGACCTTGTTAGAGGACTGTGATTGATGAGGGAGCCTCAACATGTATTATGTCGATACAGTGTTGGAGATCGCTTGGTTCTCCTATGCTAAATCAATCCCCGATGATTCTAAAGGCCTTTGATGGCCATGGGTTTCATCCCTTTGGCATTCTACAGGATTTACCTATAGGGGTTGAAGGCAAAACTGTTAATCTAGATGTGGAGGTGGTTGATGCCCCTCTAGATTACAACCTTCTCTTGGGTCGTAGTTGGTCTTACGCTATGACAGCTGTCGTTTCATCAGTCTTTCGGCTTATAAAGTTCCCTCATAATGGAAGGATCATAACAATAGACCAGCTGACTTACTTTTCATCCAACCCAGCCTCTTCTGAAAGTATTCAGCATGTCGGCAAAACAACTATCCCGTATAAGGATGTTGGAGTAGGACTAGTTAAAGATTCTGGTTTACTAGGAACTTTTCCTTTTCCTCCTATGAATGCATCGTCTTCTATTGCAACCATTCATATGATTTCATCAGACCCTATTGTTTATGATGATCCTTGGATCGTACCTTCCGAATCTGAGATAGACTCATTTGGTGATGTTATGCCTTTGAGTCCATATGAAATTGCGTATCAGGCCGTGCAGTCATTTTCCAACCCTTCTTCAACCAAAACTGACTTAATGAATGTGGTCCATGAGGAAGAATTTTCAACATCAAACTCCGATTCAACAACGTTTTCCGAACTTGTTCACATTGATGAGTAAATTCGTGAAATCCTATGTGTCGATGATTTACCATGCGAATATCTTCATCATAGATCTTCGTTTTTACTGGAGATTGATCATTTTGAAAATGATTTTTCATCTATTTTTGCGACTGAATATGTCAAGGAACCTCAGAATCCAATGAAAAATCTTGATTCAGAGTTAAATTTGGGAAACATTTCTTGAACTATTCCTATTGATATTTCGGTTAAGCAGGGAATTGTTGAAAACATTCATATAGGTGCCTCGTGTACGGAAGATGAAATTCAAACATATAAGGCCATATTTCAAGAATTCTTCGACGTGTTTGCCTGGTCATATGAGGAAATGTCAGGAATTGACCCAAAAATTGTTGTTCATGAAATCAAAACTTACCCGGATGCTAAACCTGTCCAGCAACGTTTGCGTCAGATCCACCTGCGAAAAGCTACTGCTATTAAAGCAGAAGTTGAAAAATTACTCAAAGCAGGTTTCATTTATCCAATTCCGTTAACGGATTGGGTATCAAATATTGTTCCTGTTAACAAAAATCAAGGGACAATAAGAATATGTATCGATTATAGGGACATTAATCGAGCCTGTCCAAAAGACAATTACCCAACTCCCTATATCGATCAAATCATTGATGATTGTGCCGGTAGTGAAATATTCTCCTTCATGGATGGTTTTTCTGGATACAATCAAATCAATATTCTACCTGCTGATCAACCAAAAATGGCTTTCATTTGTCCATGGGGGACATTTTCTTATTGCAAATTACCTTCTGGGCTCAAGAATGTCGGGGCAACTTTTCAAAGAGCCATGTCTTACGCGTTTCATGACATCAAGCACATTGTGCAACCCTACCTCGATGATTTACCTACTCATTCATTACATCGAGCTGATCATCTCATCCATTTACGAGCAATCTTTATGAGGTGTAGGCATTATCGAATTAGGTTGAATCCACACAAGTGTGTTTTCTGTATAGAAGTGGGTCGGTTACTGGGGTTTGTTGTTTCGAAAGCCAGTATTCGCATCGATCCCTCGAAGGTTGAAGCTATTGTCAAATTGCCTCCTCCTTCGAGTCTTCGCCAACTCCAAAGTTTGCAAGGGAAAGCAAACTTTTTACGTCGATTCATTCCTAACTACGCCGAGATCACAAAGGGTTTTACCCGGTTGTTGAAGCAGAATACTCCATTCTTTTGGGATGAGATAGCTGATAAATATTTTGATGCACTAAAACACGCGTTGACCCATGCACCGTTACTGCATCCTCCCAACTACGACCAGGACTACTTCTTGTATCTCGCCGCCTCCCATTCCACCATCGGAATGGTGTTAGTTTAGGAAGATGAATTCGGTACTGAGCATGTGATATATTACCTTAGTCAAACTTTAAATCCAACTGAGCTAAAATACTCACATGTGGACAAATTGGCATTGGCAGCTGTTTAAGCTGTCCAACGTTTTCGTCATTACATTTTACTACGCAAAACTACAGTAATTTCTGATTGCAACCCTATGATCTATGTTTTGACCAAACAATTTCTAGGGGGCAAGTACTCCAAATGGATTATGATCCTGCAGGAGTTCGACTTGGAATTTGAAAAGTCTAAATCGAACAAATCTTTAGTTTTTGCGGAGTTAATGTGTGATTTCTCGCGTGCTGACACAGAAACTGTGGCGGAGGAGCCCATTGTGGACGAATCCTTGTTTCTAATTAGCACTTTAGATCCATGGTATGGGGATATCATAGTGTATCTCCAGACCCAATCCTTTCGGCCAGAAATTTCAAGGCCAGAACGTCGAAAAATACGATTCCAGTCCCAACAATTCAAAATTATTGGAGATACACTTTGTCATCGTGGGGCGGACTCTGTTTTTCAACGTTGTTTAACTCATGAGGAAGTTAAAAGGGTTCTAAATGACTGTCACTCTGGAGCGTGTGGCAGTCATATGTCTGGGTTTGCCACAGCCCAAAAGATATTGCGTGCTGGCTACTTCTGGCTGTCTTTGTTTAAAGATTGTATTAATGCGGTCTGAAAATGCCACAACTGCCAAATTTTTGATCGAAAGATGTGCGCTCCACCTGCTCCTCTCCACCCTATAATTACCATCGGTCCTTTTGCGAAATGGGGTATTGATTTTGATACATGTAACCCTCATTCGGCCGGGGGGCATGCGTATATCATCCTTGCGATAGATTATTTTACCAAGTGGGCCGAGGCGATGCCTACATTTGAGGCAAACGGCAAAATTGTTGCGATTTTTGTGTTCAATCATATAATTTCTAGGTTTGGTGTTCCACAAGCGATTATCACTGATCATGGGCGTCATTTTTGAAACATTATGATGACTAAACTTACAGGCCAACTTGGCTTGCGTCACGATAGTTCAACTCCGTATTATCCACAGGCTAATGGTCTGGTTGAAGCCATCAACAAAGTTCTAGTCATCATGATCCGATGAATCATTGGGATTCATAGGTCGAATTGGCATAACATGCTATTTTCAATGCTTTGGGCATATCGAACCTCAGTAAAAACGTCAACCGGGTTCACTCCTTTCCAACTGTTTATGGTCTAGAAGCTGTGTTACCCATTGAATGCGAAATCCTGTCATTGCAAATGGCCATCGAATTACTTCCAGCCATTTCCAAAGAGGAAAAACATTTGTTATACTTGGCTCAGCTAGATGAGAATCGACATGATATTGCATTAGCGATCAAAACTCATGCCAAACATATTAAAGCTCAGTATGATTGAAATGTTACCCCTCGAAATTTTTCGGAAGGAGACCTAGTCTTATCGTACGATCAAGCAAATGATAAATTAGGCTCTGGGAAATTCATACCTATGTGGCATGGTCCTTATGTTGTTAAGCGAAAGATGGAAAAAGGGGCCTATGAATTGGTAGACTTTGACGGGGTCTCTTTAGGTAAACCCAGAAATGGTCTTTACCTGAAGAGGTAATATGCTTAAATCTGGGTGTGGAGATTTTTAGTTAGTTTTATTTCTAGTTAGTGTGTTTTAGTTTAAAAAGTGTGCTTAGCTTAGAGATTATTTTTCCTCATTATTCTTGCTTATCTTGGTTTTACTCTTGATATTGCAGATGTCGACGCCTCTCCAAACATACATTGGTTTTGCTGATGGTGCTTGTCGTAATACACAGAACAATTCTTCCGCAGCTTGGGTTATCTATTCGCCCTCTGACGAGTTGGTATCTATGCATGGGGTAAGCCTTAGTCAAACAACGAACAACATTGTCGAGTATAGTGCAGTGATTGAGTTATTATCTGAATCTATTTCATTTGGGATTCAGAGTTTAATAGTGAGGTTAGATTCTAAACTCATTGTATTATAGCTTAATAGAGTATATGCCATTAGAAATCCAATGTTATTGAGATTATTTTTGAGAGTGCGTCTCTTAGAATGTGAATTTGATTATATTGAATATCAGCATATTCCAAGATATTTAAATACATTAGCAGATGCAATCGCTTCTCGAATGTTAAGTAGACATTTGCAATAATCATACAAGTAAATTTAAAAACATTCCATAACATGTTTTACAAGATAAGCTGGTAATAGTGATATAGTATAACATAGGAGTGTGTCAAAATATACATAGTCTTCGATCATAGGTTGAAAAACACCTTATGATCGACAAAAATGATAGTACAAAAAGCAAAAATGTCATATGTGTCTACAACAGGTGATCATCCTATCACTGGTGATGATCTTGATAAGAAACCACTGTACGGGCCACCCTGCAAAGGAACCTCCTGAAAGGTCCTGGGACCCCAATCACATAGCGCTGTAGCCTAAGAGGAATGTCATCTATGCTGGTCTCTGGAATGTCTGTTTTCAAACTCTCTAGATGGCTCTCCAATTCGGCCAAGGTCTCTACTGATTCGTCCTGTGGGGCTGGTGCTGTTGCAGCTGGTTGTTTCCTCTCATAGGGCCGGAGAGCGGCTGGTCGCCGTGGACCTACATCTTCATTTGAAACTTTTAATATCCATTTTGGGACGAGATAAAAACAAAAAAAATAATAAAATTACAAAATGTTGAAAATGATTTTACCTGAGTCATCCCATTGCTCTCCTGGTGGAAGAGCCATGTCTGGGTCACCACGAAAATCTACCCCAGCATAAGGAAAGTCCTAAATAGCAAAAACTTGGTTTTCCAACCAATGGAAATACTCAGGAGTGAATCAAACGACTTCGGCCCCCTCCTCAGGATGAGAGACCATAACTGCAACCCATTGCATCAGTTTAGGCTCTCGGGGAAGTCCAGCTCCAACAGTGAGGTGTTGTGGGACCAACATTGGAACCCTCTCCAGACCAAAGCTCACGACTAAAACACCATATCCGAAGGTCTTCAGTTGTCCATTCTTTGCTCTAGTCAGTTGGCCTTTTATATTAGCCAACACAGCATCACACCAGTTGAAGATGGTGCCTCGAAAGCAGTTTACTGCCATCCGCATCTGGGATCCAGTGGCTACATGTAGTGTTGCGCTCCCGCAGAGCTTGGTAATAGTAAACGCAATTACCTTGAGTTCAGGAAGGGATATGGTTTTGATATCTATCCCTTTGTCTCTAGTCTAGTTGTTACAGAACTCTAGCCGGAGGCTATCGACAGACTGGCCACCTGGCCTAGTCCCGAATAGAGTCAAGTGTTCACCTCTCTTAGGCAAACCAGTCAAAAAGTAAATGTCTACCGGCTCCATTTCGAGCTGGTGACCACCAATGAAGAAGCACTGGTCCTGTATGCTCCACCTATCTACCAGCCACTGCAAAAAGTCCACCTGGGCCCTCATGCCAGGTATGGCCCAGAATTTGTATAAGCTGCATGCCTTCAATGCATCGATTGAAGGTTGATGATTTATCACGGCAAGATCTACATCCTCATGCTCCTGTTCTCGCCAATCAAGCATGATGTATACTCTACATTCAACAAAAAGGCGAGTTAGAATATCTAAAACAAAGTTTTTGGGTGAATTTTGAGAAATTTAGGTTTAAAAACCCTTGCTGCGAGGACCGCACCCTCTCTGTTAGAGACAGTGCGTCGGTCTGCACTTTGCCTTCACAACAGGTGCGAACCCCTGACTTTTTTCCCGTTACGAAAAATCGAGGTCCGCAGGTTACCTGTGCTATGCCTGCGGACCCCCGCACGTGGGTTTCTAACCTAAAAATCCCTTAAAAATGAAACTAAAGCCTAGAAACAAATTTGAAACGGATGAAATTAAAGAGTAGGATGATGTAGATTACCTGGAGGAGATGGCATTCAATTCCAACGGACGGATTTTCCGCAATCTTCACGGGAAGTTTCTAACCAAAAGCTCTATTTTCTCACCCAGAATTCAAACGGTAAAAATGAATTTACAAAAGCCCTTTTTATAAGTTTTTTGAATAAATGAGTTTTTAATTTATAAGTAGAACTTCGGCGTAAATCACATAAAGAGAGACATTTGTCGACGCGTTTCGAACCAACCAGTGTGGCTCATCGTCAGGACAAGTTGAAGAAACAGATCCAGCTTTGCATGCTAAATAGTTTGAATAGAGCCTCCAACGGCTATCTTCATCAACGACTAATTTTGACTTAGGGACAGTAGTCAAAAAGTCAAAATGATAATTTAATGGGAGTTATTTATCATACCATAGATTATATAAAAGAAATAATTCTAGAAGTTGATTACGTTAATAGTTTATTAAAGAACGTGACTTATATGGGAATTAGTTAGATTAAGGACCTGACATCTATATATATATATATATATATATATATAAATGTAAGGCAATTTCAAGATGATAGTTAGTTATAATAACTATATATTATATATAAAGTTTAAATATAAATATATAATATATATATATATATATATATATATAATAAAAGTTAGTGGAAAGGTATAATTTAAAAATTCAATTAAGTGGGAATTAGTTATATTAAAGACCAATATATATATATATAGATAGATAGATATATAAAGTAGGTTAGTTAGTTATAATTACTAGAAACTTAAAAATGAACTAATTTTATATGGTGATTACTTATAAAATTATAAATTCAAAGGACATTAGTTATATAAAAGATAAATATATTTATGTATATAAGGTACCTTTAGGGTCATAGTAATTAAATATTACTAACCTATTAGAATAAGATGGATAGATAGCTAAAAAATAAAAATGAGTAAAAACTAATTAAGAATGTATATAAAAAATAAAAATTAAAAAAAAAATTAAAATAAATAAATAAATAAATAATACTAATAATAATAAATAACAATAATAATAATAACAATAACAATAACAATAATAATAATATATAATAGTTACGATTATATTCAATAATAACCATTAGGAAGAAATAAATGGAAAGAACGCCTAACAAAAAAAGAAGGAGAAGGACCGGAAAAAGTCTAAAACAAGAAAGGACAAAACCCTAACGAAAGCAAAGAAGATGAAAAGGGGGGAGGGGGGGGGGGGGGACGAGGGAGGAAGAGAAAGAATAGGATGAAAGGGCAGGAATCCAACATCTACTGATCTTCCAACCGTCATCTCTATTGAGATTGTTTGGCCTTCTTTCAATCTCAATAGCTTCCCTGAATTTATGATGATGGAACTGAGCAACTTTGGCGACAACCTTGGCCTCCTCTATACACACCTGATGCTTGGTCTTTTCTACATGCTCCGCCAATGTTGAAGACTTGGATCTCCCATGTCTTAGGTCGGCAGCATGTTCGCCGATCCTCTGATGGATGGAGCGCCCTGTTTCCCCAATATAGGGGGTCCCACAAGAACAAGGGATCAAGTAGACACCCTTCATGTCCTTAGGGTTAATGGGATCTTTCACTGATCGGAGGGAATTGCGAATGGTGTTGAGGGGCCTAAAGGTTGAGGGAATCTCATACCTCTTAAGGATCCGAGCAATCTTGTCCGTGGTTCCTTGGACATAGGGAAGAAGGACACCTAGATGGTGCTCTTTAGGCTCTTTCTTAATTAATGCATTTTTAGAGGCTTTACGGAAAGCCTTCTGACCTAGGCGCCTACTATATCCATTCTCCACAAAGACATCAAGGAGATGGGATCTATCCTTATCAAAGCTCTCACTATCAGAAATCCTAAGGGCACGAGTAGCGAGGGTGTTAAGAACACCCATCTTCTGAGCAGGGAAATGATGGGAATCGGCATGAAGATACTGCTCAGTGTGCATTTGCTTTCAGAACACAGAGTGAGAGAGATAGCCATCCTTATTCTTGGATAAAAGAATATCCAGGAAAGGGAGGCAACCATTGACCTCTTTTTCCATGGTGAACTTGATAGTAGAGGACTTTAAAGAGGTAACTTTTGCAACATTTTTATCTATTTTAAACAGGTATGAGTAATATTTGAGTTTTTGTTCAGGATAACGGATTTTTCAGGCGAAATCAGTAATTTTCGATGAAAAAACATTAGAGTCACCTTTAAGCTCTTTTCTGACTCCTAAAACATGAAAAGATTGCCGAGTTTTTCTTTTTAAACTCGTTAAAACGGAACTAAAAAGACGGTCCACTTACAGACCTTTTCTGACCGTAAAAACATGAAAAGATTGCCGGATTTTTGTCGTTTCAAATTCAATATTGGTTATAAAACGACGTGTCATTGATTTCTTTTTTACTTTTTCGGATCAGAGGCACTAATTACGAAAAGTACTCCTTGGTCGTAATGATCAAGCGGTTCTCTCAAGTATTATTTCATACTTTTTCGGGCTTGGGAGACACAAATTTACGAAAAAGGACAACCATGGAGTTTTCTTAAGTTTTTTTCAGACTCTCTAAAATTGAAAAACGCCGAGTTTCTCCTATACTGGACTTGTTAAAATTTAATAGTAAAGGACTTGTTCAATTACAAACAGGAATGGACCACTCCTTCTTAGGGTTCAAATTTAAACTAAGTTGGACTCATCCAACGGATGAGCTTATAATCAAGCAAATGTTATCCTCCTCAAGCTTGTCAAAAATAAAGAGGTACTTGCCAGAAATGGTGGGGGAAAAGAGAGAAAAATGAGCCTGTTTGTCATACTTTGTAACCACTCTTGAACACGACACTTTTATTCACCTGGGTTGGGAAATCCTTTGCCTAACAATTGATCAAACCATATTGAAAGTCTTCAGCCAGTTTCTGGGTATTAACTTTGGGTCAATTGTCACCAAACCATCTGCTGTGTCGTTATGTGTTCAAGAGGTCAGTGCAAATAAACCATTCATTTGCAAAATATCTGTCATCCATTTTGACCATCCCTGAGTCAGTCCTTCCAACTAAATTTCTTCAAACTTGATCTATGATTTCGTGTTGTGGGCTTGCCTACGACGGATCGCTTTCTATTGACTTCAGCTCATTATCTAGAAAGATGATATAGAAATCGTCAATACCTTGGGATATGCATGCCTCAATGGCAGGTTTCTCGCCTTCAATGATAGGTTGCATCATTGACCTTCGATCGAAGGATTCCGTGACATGTTCGACATCAACACATCTATTCACATCTCATGGATTGTACTGAGTACTTTGAGAGCCATTGACATTACTGGTGGTTTCTCTCACACTTGTTAACAGTTTACATCATTGACTGGTAATCAAGCGGTTTCTACCATGTTCGACTTCGACACATTCATTCGCATGGATAGAATCGTACTATTTCAGGAAGTAGAAATCAAGACCTTGGATCTAGTTTCCACCATCTAGGCTGCGAGGAATTTTGTATTCATTATACAGTGGACCTTTCATAAACAAATGGTTGCGTCCATACTGTGTCTACATGTGTCTATAGTTGTGATGTATTACAAGGTCATTCCTATATCAGAGCAGTAGTTAGTTTTCTAGTCAGTTTTAATCTGAGGATGGGAATGCCTACCTCAGCTTTGATATGATCTCATATATATATTTTGCATTGAATGTTTCTATAGGTTCCAACTAGGCTCTCCACAAGATGATCCTCGAAATGATAAAGTACTTCACTCTTCCTAGATGATAAATGAAATCCTCATCTACTACAAACTTCGCACTTTAGGGGGCAATCTGTTACAAAAAATATTGTCACCATGACTATTTGCAGTCATTATGGGTCTATCATCATTCATACTGTCCTCCTAAGCAAGTCTCAAACCTCAGCTCTTCATGTCAAGCTTTGAAAATGAGAGAAAGACCTTAAAAATCAATAAAGCTCTAGTTCCACTCTTTCTCTCACTGTTGCCTGTGGTCCCACACCCTTTGTTCATGTTACCTACGGACCTGCCCGCTTTGTCTCTAAAGGAGTGGGTGCGGACCCCTGTGAAAGTAAAAAAGGCACAAGTTTATTCTTAAAAACTCACTTTGGGTTAATTCTAGATGATTCTAGAAGGAATCTTGATGTGGATGGTTCGCTCCTAGGTGGTTCATGCATCCCAAAAGTGAAGGAGCTAATCCCTTGATGAGAGGAGCTTATCCCTTTGAAGGAGGGCTTTATCCCTTTAAAGGAGGACCTAGTAACTTCCCTCCATTGCACTATAAATTAAGTCATTGGGCTGGTTGCTAGGGAGGTTAGAAGCTGAACATTTTTGAGGGTAAATGTTGGTGGAATTGAGACTTCCTAGTTAAGCTTGAGAGGAGAGATCACATACCTTTTGGCTTCATTGGGAAGAGAGTGAAACTTGTCAAAGTAGAGGAGACTTCTTGCTGGACCCTGGGAGGAGCTTGTACAGCATCAAGGCACAGGTTGTAAAGTTCTTCTTTGATTTAAATTAATACAATCAGATTCATTTTTCTCAACAAATTGTCTTATGTGGTTTGTTTCATGAATTCCTTGATCATCATGATAAGTATGCTTTATGATATTGGCTTTTCAGGTGCTATTTAATTTGTGTGCTTGTTTGTGTTTGCAAATTCTCTACAAGGGAGCTCATTTGGATCAACGGAGCGAGGCTTCCACAAACTGGCGTTGGACCCAAGGTAGGCCTAAAACATTTGTTTGCCTTTGTTTATAAATTGCATATTTAGAGAAAGATAGAATTTGATTGGTTTGCTTGTCGCTAGATATCATTAGATACCAGGGAGGTCAGTCTTGTCTGCAAGAACGACTCATTCCGTGTGACACTAGTTAATCAGAGGCAGGTGCTGGAGATTCCTGCTTTGGGGATAGGGTCCTGACTCTCTGTTACGGCACAGCCATTATTTTCTTTTCCAGATTGATTCTTTTCCATTATATGACTCTGTGAGTGGAATTAAGCATTCTCTGATAGCTATCTGCAATAGATTGTAATTGTTGTAATGCAGAGTGGAGCTTCAGTTTGTTGATTCGAGGCATGATTTGTTTGTACTACAACTTTTGTTGCTTTTAAAATTGAGTGCATATAGTACGCAGTTGCCTTTGAAATAACAAGACTTCCCTGGGTTGACAATTAATGTCGCACTTTGTTGTTTAATTCAATAAGCAATTAAAGTGACCAACAGCAAGCCAATATGATAATTACAAACTCCTAGCATCACGACTAGTATATAGCATCACTCTTGACGCACTTGAGAGTGCCTCTATCATAACAGAAGATAGCAACACAAGCAGAAGCTTTATAGATTGTGATGAGGTTGGATGCTTCACCCATACAAGATATGAATCTGGGAGTGAAACAAATTCACTCATAGCGGGAGAGACTGCACTTGGAATTATAGAGTCTGAAGAAAGGAAAGGAGGCCTAGCCATTGGTGTGCATTGAGGTCTGGTGTTTGAAGTATAAAATCCATGGGCATGATAAGGACCATTGCTCGGTCTATAAGAACTATATTATTGGGGGAGGACATGTTCCCCTGAAACTAGAGAATAACATTGGGATGAGTGTGGGAGATGTGCTATGGTGCATTATTTGTCAGGTTACAGGACAGCACACAACTGATAATGGTCATTTACTGTAGAAGTTTATATAGATCCCTCAGCAGTTATTTTACAATTTGTGTAAATGTGTGGGACATGATGAACTCCATTGCAGAAGTTATGAGTTGATGATGGATAGAACCCTTACCTACCGAATGCAGGCAGAGAAATAGCCTCAGGATCAAAGTGCAGGAGCTGTGCGTAGAGGATTCTAGGGCCAAGTATGAGGAAGAGGTGGTGGACCTGGTCGAGAGAGTGGGTAGGTAATCTACTATAAATGTGGCAAAGCAGGGCACTTCGTGGAAGATTGTACAAACCCCATGCATCCATCATGTCAGTATTGTCGATAGTTTGACCATATCATTGAGGAATGTCCAGTCCTTATGGCAAAGATTCAGGAAAAGAAGGCACAACCCCAATAGCCTACGCAAAAAATTCAAATGACTAGGGTTGACCCCCACAAAGAAGATCAAAGCATAAATATAGTGTGAAGAAGTGGTATGGTGACATGTGCACATAAAGTTAAGTAGTTTGAGGATGATGGTTGGGTGCACAAGGCTACTAAGAAGGAAGTAGACTTTGATCTTAATCGTGCTAAAGAAACCTTCATGGAAGCAAAGAAGAACTTCGTTGAGGCCTCTACCTCAAGAAGTCAGGAGAAAATTCTAGAGACTAGTACGATGCAAGAGGTAGATCCTTTAGTATTTGATACTTTTTTGAAAACCTGTATGAAGTTACTGCACGACCAGAAAGCAGTAGAAGGGTTGCAAGAGTTAATAAACAAGTGCACAAATAAAGAGAAGACTCCTGCTTAGCAACACACTGTGAGGAAAATTGGTAAGCATAAGAAGCACACAAGGCGTGACATGAGGTTGATTGCATAGATAGGTAAATATGAAATGGACCAGGTAATCTTGGATCTAGGGTCGGATGGGGATACCTGCACTGCAATGGTCTCCTATACAACTTCACATGGAAAATCAACAGAAAATTGTTTCGATGGGGTGCTTATGTGGTGTAACAATGGACATTGAAGGTGTGAGTGTGCTCGCTGACTTTGAGGTCATTGAAATAGTGGATGATAGTAACCCATACCCCATCCTACTAGGAATTTATTGGGCTATTGATATAAACAAGTTAATAGACTTAAAGAAGTGGAAGATGAAATTTGAAAAGAAGTCTCTCAAGGTTGTAGTGTCGCTAGACCCTTCAAATGGAGCACGTAATACTGAACTTATTCAAAATCAGATATACAAAATAATAGTGCGAGATGAGGATTTGATCAATCCTACAACTGATGGAAGAATTATGTGGGATAGAGATAGCTCCTGCACCTCATATTCAGATGAAGATATTGAACATTGGGAGAATCAGTTGCATGAAATATCTACGCTCCGTTGCAATATGATGACCAAATCACTGCGGTGTGTTTTTAATAAGGTAAGGAACATTCCACATTATGATGGTTTGACTATTGTGGGTATGTTTCTAGATGAATTTGAAAGGGAAGTACTAAAAGGACATCGCTTTTAGGCACTAGAGTTGGTGTTGCATGCTATGCCTACCCGTTGGCGGGGTACGCACAAGGAGAACTTTCTTGGATGGAAGGAATACCGAAGGATGATGAAGTTGAGATTTGGATATGCTAATACTCAAATGAAAAAAAACATAGTGGGAAGGATGATCCACACAATAATTTGGCACAATGGACCAAGGCCTGGGGAACATAACCACAACTAGAATGGGTGCACATTTTTTTTGATAACTTAGATATAATTCCAATGAACTGGTATCTGGAGACAGAGCTTTTCCATGGAACGGTTGAATGGGACATCTTAAGGGAGAGTTTTCTATTAACTTTCAGTTTTGAGGATGAGTTTGAGAGCATTGATGAAGCGCTCCAAGAGATAAAAGCAGCCATATTCAGAACACCAAAAGGAACTAGTCCAATCGGTTCAACCGGATTGGAGTACACAACTGAACCATGTGCTAGAGTGTTACAATGTGACTGCTAAAGAAGAAGAAGAAGATCCACAAAATATTACCATCCCAAAGACATAAGGATAGCGCAAAGTCGAGGACCGAAGGTGGCAAACCCTGATATATCAAAACCTTAGAAAACTCAACAAGTAAACATTAGGTCTGAAGCAGAACCTAAGTTCGCAACAATAGGAGACTATTGGGACAAAGATACGGTCGATAAGGTAGCTGAGTTGTTGCATGAGTACCAATATTTATTCCCAATGAAGTTTTTAGATTTGAAAGGGATCATCAGAGATTTAGGTGTTATGAATCTTATGTTGAAGCCAGATGTGAAACCTCTTAAGTAGAGGCCTTATTGGCTAAATCCAAAATATAAAGAGAAGTTGTGCCAAGAACTAGATAAGATGTTGGATGCCAACATTATTGAACCAGTAGAGGAATTAGATTGGGTAAGCCCAATGGTGGTCCAAGAGAAGAAACAGAAAGGAAAAATCCATATATGCATAGATCTAAGAAATTTGAATGATGCATGCATGCATGATTCGTTTCCAACACCATTTACTGATGAAGTGTTAGAGAATGTTGGTAGACAGGAGGCTTATTCATTCACTGATGGATTTTCCAGATGTAATCAAATAGAGATTGCGTCGGAGGATCAAAGAAAGACAACCTTCATGACAGATTTGAGTTGCTTTCAATATACTATAATGCCATTCAGATTGAAGAGCACACCTACAATTTTTTCCTGGGTTGTGATAGTGGTGTTCAAAGAGTTTATTCATAAATTTCTAGAGGTGTATTATGATGATTGGACTGTGTTTTGCTTTATGAAGCACCATGTTGCGAGTCTGCACCTTATGCTGGATACATGTCGAAGGTATCCGATCATGTTGAACTTGAAGAAGTGCATATTCTTTGTGCCCTTTGGGATTTTTCTCGGCCAAGTTGTATGTAAGTAGGGTTGGATGTGGACCCTGTGAAGATTGTTTAATTGTGAATTTGGAAGCTCCTAGGAATGTGAAACAACAACATGCAACAGTGGGGCACACTCGGTATTATGAGAAGTTTATTAAGGCATATGCTTAGATAACCGCACCGATGGAGAAATAATTGAAGAAAGATGTGATGTTTCACTGGGATCTATTTTGGTATTTCTGAACTAGAAGAAAGAATTCCATGTGCATGTAGATGCCTCCTGTATTGCGTTAGGTGTGGTATTGACAGAGGAAGGTGAAGGAGAAATTGATCATCCAACAGCCTTCGCGAGCAAAAAGTTATCCAAGGCTGAGAATAATTATTCCACTATAGAGCGCGAATGGCTGGCGATGGCCTACGCGCTAAAAAAGTTTAGGCATTATTTGTTGGGTGGAAACTTGAAAAATGTTTACAGATCACTTCGCGTTGAAGTACCTGGTGAATAAGCTTGTGTTGGGGCGAAGATATGTCGATGGCTACTATTGTTCCAAGAATATGACTTTGAAGTAATTGTGAAGCCGAGAAGGCTTAATGCAGGATCAGACCATATGTCAAGGATTGAAACAGGTGAAGAACCAAGTAGTTTAGAGGAAGGACTAATGGATGTGCAACTCCTTGCGGTACACATCACAGATGACCATTTCGTAGATATCATTTAGTTTTTAACAATTGGTACAACTCTAGAAGCCTATTCTACCCAGCAAAAGAAGGAGATAATCATGCATGTTGCACATTTTTCAGTGATTGTAGGTCATTTGAATAAGATTGGAAATGATGAAATACTGTGAAGGTATTTTCCAAAGTTTGAACACACTAGTATCCTTGTATAAGCACATGGAGGAGTGGCAGGAGGTCACTATGCAAGAAAAGCAATTGCGCAGAAGATTTTGCTGACTAGGTTATGGTGGCCAACATTACACAAGGATTCTAAGGAATACTGCAAGGTGTGTGATGCTTACCAAAGGATGGGAAGCCTTCACGAAAGGATGAGTTTCCTTTAAATCCTTAGGTTTCATTATAGGTATTTGATAAATGGGCTATTGACTTCATAGGTCCGATCCAACCACCAGGTAAGAAGACGGGTGCATGGTATATCATTACTGCAATAGAGTATGTAACCAGATAGGTAGAAGCACAGCGAGTGAAGGATTGTACAACTGCCACTATTGTGAAGTTCTTATTTGAATATTTCTTAAAGCGGTTTGAATGCCCTAAGATATAGATGAGTGATAGGGGTACACATTTCTTGAATGAAATGATCAGTGTGATGCTTGATTAACCTTAGGTGTATCATCAAAAGAGCATGCCCTATCACACATAGGCAAATGGAATAAGGGAAGAATTTAAAAAAATTTAGGGAATACGCTAATGAAGGTCTGCAACGTGTAAAGGAATGATTGGGATGTGCATGTACTAGTAGTGCTATGGGATTATAGAATGACTTGCAAGAAGTTGACAGGTCAAACACCGTTTAGGTTGGTCTATGGAATTGAAGCAGTGATTCCCATGGAGTATATTGTGGCAAGTTTATGTATGGCAACTTTGACAGAGATGGTGGATCACAAGACCTTGGAGAAACGACTCATGCAGATCATGGAGTTAGAAAAGGACCATTTCCTCACAAGATTTCAGCAACAAGTGCAAAAGGAATGAGAGAAAGCATATCATGATTGACATATTAAGCTGCACACTTTTCAGAGAGAAGATTTAGTGCTGCTATATGACAGAAAGTTCACCAAATTTCCATAGAAATTCTAGATGCATTGGTTGGGGTCATACATTGTTAAGGAGATCACAGATGGTGGCATAGTTCAGCTCGCAAAGTTGAATGGGGAACCATTACTTGGAAAAGTGAACGGAAGTAGGTTGAAGTTGTACACAGGGGATCCTACCTTAGTGCAATGGCTATGTGGTTGCAGGATAGTCTTAGTAATCTAGGTAGTTGTAAGGGATTGCGGGACTATAAACTATGCTACCTGACGAGGACAAAAATGTAGTAGGGAGGCTGTGTGATGGATGACAGGACTATGACAGGTGAAATTGTGCTAGATGAGCTATGCCATGGAGGATGGTACTGCATAGATAAGTCCAAAAGTAGCCGTTGGATTTACTATTCATAATTTAACGGTAGAAATTTCATTAAGAGGAGCGGGTAGGTGCCATTTATGGCAAAAATATTTGAAGATGTGTTGCCAAAGACACATTTATGACTAGAAATTGGAGGGAATGGTCAGATTCAAATTCAAACCCTCCTATAAATTGGGAATGTTGGTCCGCTGAAGAATACTTTCAATCCTAAGAATTCTATATGAGCCCTCTTATTGTCCCTGTATGAATTGTAAGGTTTCGGAGGACTTAATTATTGTAGGTTTTAACCCCGTATAGAAATTACCTGCATACTAATTCTAAAAACAAAAAATAAACAATGGTGAGAGCATAACACATAAAACAAATATACATAGAGATTTTCTCCTTGATCCTAAAACTGGGACTACCAAATTGATTTTTCATTATGTTCCTTTCAATGTTACAATACATATATATATATATATATATATATATATATATATATATATATATATATATATATATATACATGTCGAAGCGTTTGTAAACCCCAATCCATTAACCCTGGATTAGAACATAATCATACTTCCCTTAACTAGATCTACAAAATACCATGGAACGAAAATCATCGTGCCCAAAACCATTTGCAAAATCCATGTACAAAACCATAGGTAGGTCTACCCAACTAATATAGGGTCCAACAAAAATTCACGGGGCGTTGCACCCAATGCAACGAAGGGGGAGTTTCCCACCCCCCTTCTAACCCCCCAGCTTCACTACTGGGGCTCGTTGTGGAAATAATATAAAAAACCCAACAATTTCCAATCCAATATTCATAACATTGCTTGAAATTAACCAGAGGACTATTCTCGCACAAATGACTACCACAAATCTCGCAAAAGTTGTGAGTTCTGAAGGTGTCATCTCTGATGCAGTGGCACCAGAAATAACAATCATGGAAACTACACCTATTGTGCATACGATGCCAAGGTTGCCTAGGCTGAAGCAGTCAGCTACAAAATAGAAGCAGAAGAAACCCATGCCGGTGACACAGTCACCAAGGAAGAATCTGGAGGTTCGATAGAAGGAGAAGAAGGGTAAGCATCTGAAGAAAGTTGTCGATCTGGAGGAAGAAGAATTCCAAGGCATTGAGGAATTGGATGTTGAGGAGGGCTAGCCTATCACATGGCTCCCAAAGTATAACCCTCTGTGGAAGGGAAAAACCAAAGTCAGGAAAGATCATGATTCCAGGAAGTTTACAGTCTCGACGCCCCTGTTACTAGAACAGGTGGAATTTGAAGGCACAACCTTAGTGCGCATTCCAATACTGAAGATGGAGGATTGGGATATCATGGACCATGAGATATTCCCTCATTTGGCTACCCATAAGTACATGTCGAAGATTTATTACAAAGAAACTGGGGTTACGTGATTGGAACTCATGAAATGGGTCAGAGGTGTTGAGCATGCCGGGCTGCTGCACATGCTCTGCGTGCTGCATTTTCATCAATCAATCATCAAAATGGTGTGTGTGCACCATATTATCACATTGGTGCATGATGGATGCCTATGGCTTGGGGAGCCCATCCCAATCACAGATATTCTAAGTCATCGGATAACAAAGTTTCCCTATAATGGAGTGGACCCTGCCAAGGATTTTGGAGGGAAAATTAAAGAAAAGAAGATGACAGATAAGATGAAGGCATAATAATGGTTTCGTAAAGAAGTCATGCATATACTCTATCCACTCCATTCAGGATTAGGTGGTGTAGTTCATCACCTAAATACTTGCAGGAAAAATTATGAGGAAATGTCGCACAGACGAAGTTCCAACACCTATA
The DNA here is from genome assembly GCA_031772625.1 of Pinus tabuliformis. Classification (NCBI taxonomy): domain Eukaryota; kingdom Viridiplantae; phylum Streptophyta; class Pinopsida; order Pinales; family Pinaceae; genus Pinus; species Pinus tabuliformis. The sequence continues at coordinate 641,029,001 of CM062805.1, forward strand.
GTATCATTGGCCGCCCAGTGCACGAAGGGAGTGAAATATAACTGGGCAAAGTAATTGTGCAAAGAGTTCCTCATAAACTACCACAAAGCTCGAGAGGACAACAAACTATTTCATTATGTGTGGCTTCTGCTTTCAATTGTCTTAGTAGCATGGATATTGTCAGAGGACAATTAGTTTCCCCGACAGCCATAAGACTTACCAAAGGCAGTGAAGTTTTCTTCACAATGGTTGACAAAGGATCAAGAGAGGATCAAGGAGTTGAATATTTTTTGGATCTTAATGGAGATGGATCTTAGGAAAATCATGATTTAGTGGCCAAGATTGTCCCCAACCTTGTACAAGAAATTAAGGGCCTTCATGGAGTTCAAGGCCAATTTCCACAACGTATCAATCAGGGTGCAGAAGGACCCTAAGCTTATATGGTACAAGCTACCATACTTAGTATCAGAAACAGACGTGTAGGAGATTGTTGGGATTTGGTCAATGGAGTGGTGTGAACCCATGGAGCTTGGTGTAGGCACTAGGAAAGGTGCAGAAAACTCTATTGCACAATCAACCATTGTGCAGAAGCGTAAAGAGGTAGCATAGAAGGTAGCACGAACTTAGGCTGAGAAGAAGAAGAAAGAAGCTTCTGCTAAGGTAGCTGAGGAAAAAGAGTGCATTGTGAAGGAGTGTGCCAAGGCAGAGCATAGTGGCACAAAGGAAGTTGAAGAATTGGCTTCCCAACATATAGATGAGTAGAACTATCAGGATAGGGTGGAGGTGGTGGAGAGGAGTAGAGAACTCCCTTCACATTGAAGAAGTGTGGAAAGGAGATGACTATTGGGCCATGAAAGAAGCATAAATCAGACAAGAAGATGCACAATGACCCAATGGTGCTTATAGAAGGGGATCTCAATGAGATCGGAAAAAAAGTCAAAGATACCAAAACAAAGTTGTGGTAGAAGTTTGAAAAACAATATATGCAGACGTTGGGGAGTGTCTAGAAGGATCTGCACAAGTTTCAGATCCAGACCGGCTAGATTCAGACGAGCGTTGGGCAACGGAGTGGGATGCAAGCAAGCCTAGCGAAAGGGAGAGGGATAGTAGCAAAGTTGGAACATAATCTAAACCTCAGAGCCATACCTTTGCAAGAGGGATATGTTTGCATGGAATCAGAGGAATATCGCATTGTGTTAAGCATTATTAAAGACATGGGGGTGAACTTGGTCATGTTGCCGCTTCAAACTCTCCATGCATTACATCAGGGAGTTTTAGATGAGCTGAGGATCAGAGAGCAACGCGCCCTTGCAGTCATCGATGAGTTCAAAGTCAACAATGAGCAGATGTTTGTGACGAAAGCTTAGGCATTGAAAGAAAAGGAGGAGTTGCAAGCACGAAGTTAGAGCCTAAAGACAACAATAGAGTAGGCATGCAAGTCAGTTCTAGAGTTGACCATCCTAGAGGATGCCGCAGCTACAGCAAAAATCTGAAAATTGGCTGTTGCAGTCCACATGTCGAAGGATGAGATAGGTAAAGTTACATTCATTTTTTAGCTGAAAATCTCATAGCTTCAGTTAAATTTGCAGCCAACCACTCCGCTAGAGGTTTGGGAGCAACGTGGAGTAGTGATCAAGGAAAACATGGGTACATCGGATACCGCAGTCACACACTACCCAATGATGTTTGATCAAGCTATGGAGCTATGGATGAAACTACAAGAGGACCCTAATTTGCAAAGGATTAACATCGATATCTAGGAAACATAGTGCAAGTATGATGAAGTAAGAGCGATTGTGCACACTTAGGCACCAGACCAACGCCTTGAGGGATTGCAGGAAGGCAAGTAGTTGCAATCACAGATGGAAGAGCTATAGAGGGAAGAGGCCCTTCTCAGGATCAAATTATAGCCATGGATAGAGGAATCTAGTCAGCTTACTCTATCACTTCAGGAAAAACTAAGGATGCTGCAACAGACACAGAGAACAATGCACCTAGCAGTGGAAGGCTCGACGATAGAGAAATTGGTAGAGGAAGTGTAGCAAGCTATGGTGCAGAGCTCTATTGATATCGCATCATTACATGTTGAGTTAGGTGGCCTCCACAACAAGATTGAGGCACCAGCCGAGTGACGCAAGGGCGAGTCACCATATTTGTGTTGGGGGCCCATTGGGATAGGGTCCCCAAGGTCAATTTTGGGTTAGTTAACCAATTTTTGTAACATATTTTGTAAATAATGTAAAGTATCCATAAAATGTGGAAGCAGAGCATGCAGTTAAGTAGGAATAAGAGGGGATTTAGCCCCTTGTTTAGGTAAGTGATAGGTTGGTTTCTGAGACCCACCAATAGCCTGCAGACAATGGTATTGTATGGGAAAAAGATATATATGTATGTATGTTTGAGTCATAGCGAGTCTAAGGGGTAACTAAGCCAAGATTGAAATTGTTTTTGGAAAGTGATAAGGTAGGAAATATTTGTTTCCTGTATTTAGGTGAAAGGTGAAGGCTCCTGCAGCTGAGTGTGCAGACCCCTACAGTTGAGTGCACAAGGTGGAAGAAGTCTGTAACTAAACACTCATCTTAATAAAGAACTGATTTTGGGAGAAATAGCTTGCAATTGAGTATTATTCTTAATCTTGTTCATGATATGCTTTATCTCTCAATGATATGTTTATGTGGAATAAAGTGTAAATGTTGTATGAACCTACTGAATCTTTAATATTTATGCATAAACTAAGTAAGTATATGGTTTCGCAAAGATAAGGGTTAGTTCTGTTATGATTTCTAATGAATTGGATAGATATGCGTGGAGGCAGATTTATGTTTATTAATTAGTGCACGAAAGTGGACAGTTTGCTTCTTTAGGGCCTATAAAGTTAGATTGCAGACCTTCATGAAGGTTTATAAGTCATTTCCTTAGAGTTATAGTGGTGGTTCATAGAAGGATATATATCTGTGCAAAGGCAAATCTGAGTGACAAGGGCTTAAGATCACTTATCACACTATCTCTAGGTGCAGAAACTTGTTTCTAACATCCCCCAATACTGCTTTGGGTGAGATTGTAGCCTGCGTTATGCAGGTTGTTGCCGAAAGGGATAACAGTTAGAGTTTTGTTGGTTGGCGTGAACAACTTTGAGCATGGGTTAGAACACCTTAAGCCAACAAGAATATGTGATCTATATCACTTTATTTGAATAGATTTGTTTGATTTTCTTCTAGTTCTTCAGACAATTCAAGTTCTTCATCAGTGTAATTTCCCTGAAATGGAGGTCTCACTGGTTTTTGATCACCAAGGCCTTTATGTTCCCTTTTCTTAATCTGTGGTGGGATTCTCCTAAAGTTGGAGTTTCAATTTTAAGGTCCTCCCTAGGGTTCTCTAGGGGGTCTTCTATCTACCATTGTCATCCTCTCCATCATTTTTTCCATAGTTTTAACTAGATTATCTAGTTTCGAATCTGATGAAGAGGAGGTAGGTTCCTCCTTGATAGTGACCCTTCTTTCTATTTTCAATTTAGCTCTTTTGGCTAATAAATTAGCCTCTACTAATAGCATTACATTGCAATCTCTTCAAGAGTGGTTGGGTGTCTTTCTCTTAACTGATAGGCCATTTCTACATCAATTCCTTCTGGAAAATGAATAAGGGATAATCTTGGTGGGGGTTTTATAGCAGCTAGAATGGCATTATAGACATGGTTAAACTTAGCACAATAATCTTAAATAGTCTCATTTGGAGTCCTCTTTAATTTTTTGTATTCGTTTAGAATTTGAAGGGGATTATTTTTAGTTTCCCATCTAGTAAGAAAGATTTGGTGAAACTGAGGTAAATCAACTATGATCCCAGCTGGTAATGCCCTATACCACTTCTTAACTTCTCCCGTTAAACTCTAAGAGAAAAACCTAATTTGAACATCATCATCATCAACTTCTTCTAAGTCAAAGAAGTCATTCATTCTACCAATATGTTGTTGTCCTATCACAGGACATGTACCATCAATTTGTGGCAATCTCTAAGCACAGTTCTATGGAATAGCATTTAAAGGTGCTTGCAATGCCAAAAGAGCATATCTACCTACCATGGCTGGTATGTGGGAATTACAGTTTGCGATTTTGATGGGGAGGTAGTGGAAATCATTGAAGAGATGGAACTAGTGGAAATAGGATGTATAGATTGAGTGATGGGAGAATAAACAAAGAATGATAGGGATGAAATTTCAACTGATTGTTGGTTGTAGGCTTTATGAATAGCTTGGTCTAGGTTTGTCACTAGGTCTTCTAACTTTTCAAACTACTGGAGAGATTATTTTTCAAAATCCTGGTCTACAGACTGATGTTTAGATATGTATAGTCTTAACGCCCACTCATCAATGACAGTTTCAACTACAAAGCTTTCAAATTTGGTTCTAAAAAAAGTGAGTTCAAAGGGTAGATCAAATTGAATATTTTATGTGGTACTAAAGCTCTCTGGAAAGAATTTCCTCTTGGTAGAGGACTGTTACTCCCTTGACTTTTGGTCAAGCTTTTCTTCCTTATCAATTACTCACGATTATCTAGGATATTAGGAGGATTCAGATATGGATGTGCTCTAGTATGAATTATTTTAGGAGCCAGGTCTATTACAAAATATGTACAGTTGCCAAACTTTATACAATATTATGAATAAAAGACAAACTTAGCTTAGATTTTACAAATGGAAATTTTAATCACTAAGATGAATTATAATTTTTGGGAAACTTAAATATGAACTAGATTTGTTCATCCCCAGTATGGTCACCATAATGTTAGCACTCTGTATTTTGTAAGACTATGAAAGAAATACAAAGGTAACCACAAAACCACTTTGGAAGATGGGATCTAGCACTGCCAGCCTAAGAGAGGGATCTCTTTCAAATTTAGATTTGTTTATATTGAGAAATTAGGCTACTTGTGAAATTTCAAGGGTTTGGTTTTAGATTCGGTTTGGTTTTTTGGTTGAGAATGTAATAATACACCATTGGGTCATGGAGTCAAGAATGGATTTATTTTAGCATTTATAGACAAATCTAACAGGGTAAGGTAGGCATATTTATTGGATCTTATATGTTTAATGAGATGGAAAAAGAAGAAGTCATTAACTGTCCATTAAGTAGAAAGTAATTAAGAATTCTATTTATTAACTTCAGTAGAAAACATTGATATTGTAACAAATACTGAACTTAATTTTCTTTAAAACAATACAGAAAAGAAACACATATGAAAACAAAATAAAACACACTAACAAAAGAGAAGATCACTTTGAAAAAAAATCTCACACAGGAATATTGAAAATGCTTCTGTGTTACTGAAATGTGTCCACTAGAACTTCGTGGAACAACTATACATCAATGGTCCTTTATTTTACATAAATATAAACCTATATTACCTTGAATTATGAAGTACTTATAGGAAAATAATTAAAACATATCTTGATGTCAAAATATCAAGATATAATCCTAAAATATCTAAAACAAATTACATAAATAGTATAGAAGTTTAGGAATTCAGAATTGCTAGAGCTATTGGCACTATTGTCAATGATGGTTGTCAATGCTTAGTCCCAAAAAGGTGTTGCCTTGCTGTCTGAGATGAAAAATGTTTCACTCAAGTATTTCACACAAGTGATCCCATCGATCTTCACTGGGGATAGAAATTTTTATTAGCTTTCTATATGTTTCATCAACTTTCTTATATTTCTCAAAGGTAGGTCTATTGATGAAAATATGTTTAATATCATGTTTGTTGATGAGATCAAAATCTAAAGCCTCCAGGAAAGCTTTGCTTGTCATACTTCCTTTTACCCCTGCAAACTTGGATTTATCTTTGGCAATAGTGTAAAGTGTTTTTTGTAGTCACCCAAGCTGACTAACTGGTCATTCATGGCCACTAAACCTGGAAGACCTCTCTAATTCAGTATATTAAACTTGGTATGAAATCACTAGACAACAGTTTCCAGAGTTTGGCATTTTTTCTTTAATTGAACCATTAGGTTTCTCTTCTGCAAAACCTTCTTTATTTCTAAGATGTCTTTAGTCCTTTCTTCAATTAGTAGCTCCTCTAATTCTTTTTTGTTCTTAGAATTTAAGATTTTGATCAATGTTGCTGGTTTAGTTGGCTTATCTCCCAATACTTCCCTCACTTGTTTTATCAGTTTTTTAACCTCTGTATCAACTCTTCCTGCTTGAAAATAATTTGGATTGATGGAAAAATGTCAGCTATAAATTCATTGATATATGTCCATATGTTTTATTTAGCTTGTGCTAGAGTTTAAGCCATTACTGACTCACTCTCTAAAAAATCTATTTTTTGAGCAAGCCTGTGAGATTTCTGTAACTCTATTATATAGGAGTTATCATTCTTCAACTTATGTTCCTGTAAATTCTTCAATTGTTCTTTCAACTTCTCAATCTCCTTTCCTTGAATGGACATCTCCTACATGGCTTTAACCAATTTGGTGGAAAAATCTATAGTTGGTGTTGGTGTTGTTGTTGATGTTGAAGCCTCTATTTCTCCTGCAACTACAATTTTTATTGTTGTAAGTGAGACTATATCCAACTGTGAGGACTGATCCTTCTCTTTGAGTAATTTTTCTAGTTCCACCTCCATTTCTCTGATCTGGACATTCTATTCAATTATTATCTTGAACATGTCTTCCTTTTGCTTTTCCATTTCTCCCATTTCCTTGGTTTGTGGATCCTCTGTAGATGGCAGCTTGAGTTGCTTCCTCAGAGCTACTATATCAGCATTCTTCTTCTTTACAATCTCCTTTATTTCCTTTACATCACTGGGGTCATAACCTAGCTTGATAACTAAGTCCTCTAATGACTTAATTCTAGTATCTTTTTCCAAAGATGAGATTTTCTCCAGCTTCAATTGTGACTATATGTTTTTGATGGAGGTCTGTAGTTTTGAAGCTATCATGGTAGTGTTAGTCAATGTAGAATATAACATCTCTCCAATATGTTTGTGCATGTCCATTTGGTCAATGAAATGGATCTGATTTGTATCAAAGGAGAATATTTTCTTCTTGTATTCTGCTGGTGATTTAGGAAAATGAACATGTGCTTGAAAGAAATCCATCTGTATTCTCCCTTGTTCAATATCAAAAGATGATAGAATCCTTTGTTGGGAAGTAGAAGTTTTCTTCCAAAACTAAGTGTAAGAACTGGCTTTCAACATTTCATTCTTCTACTTGATTTATTTGTACTTAACAAAAATATTAGGCTATGTTTGGCCTTGATCCAAGTCTATTGTCTGAGCTACATCTCGGGGATCTTGTGAAATAGAGGAAGATGGAGAGCCTATAAAAATGTCCTCTTCTCTTGTACCCGCAAAAATTTCTTCTGGTATTGTTGAAACATGTTTACCTATTATGACTATAGTAGTTGTCCTTCTTCATCCTACATAAAAACGAGTGGTGGATTCTTTTTGTTGAAAATAGCAATAAGAAATGATAAAAATAGAGTCTAGAAATTCCAGTTTCATTTGTCCTTGAATTAAAATAGGAATTAAAATTGAATTCTTTTCTCATAGAAACTTGTAATAGTTAACTAAGTTAAGTTGACTTAGTTAACTTAGGAATTTAGAGTTTGAATTCCTTCTGAAGTCATGTATATATTCTCCCTATATTATAGGGGTCCAAGATGAGTTAAGTATGAGTTGTAATTAGTTAACTCAGTTTACTGAGTTAAGTCTAGTTAAATTAGTTCCAAATTGTTTGAGTAACTAATAGTAAGTTAACAATCAATTGACGCACTAATGCATTAACTAGTGCTACTCCAGTTAACTGAAGATTCCCTCATCACAAACTCATGCATGTCGATTCTAAGAAAGACCTAGTTGAGACTAGAGTGTCGGGACAGTGTGATTTTTGTTTTATATTTTTCTAAGTTTTAGTGATAATGCATGCAATCAAGAAATGATCATTGAAGTCATTGTGTAGTTTTGAGTGCATTGATTTCCCTTTAAGATGGGTTAATCAGCCATAGGAATTGCGTAAGGAAATAGGGACTTGGAGAGCTGGTAAATTGGCTAAGTGTTGGCCTAGTGCTTTCTTGTGAGTTGGATATTGATTTTGTTGAGTGTTGGGATTGTTCTTGAGAGAACAAGCATTGTAATATAATCTTGATTTTCTGATATATACAATACAGACAGTGGGGTTTTGAGTTTTTTCTTTCCCCAGATACTTATTGTGTTATGTGCCATTGATGTTCTTCCTCTTGTCAATTATTGTTTGCTCAATCTTAATGTGCTTCCGCTGTAAAGAGTAGAAGTAGATTCTTGTCTCTTGTTTTAGTATCTTACATGATATCTTGAAACTACGGGATTATCTACATGGTATCAGAGTTTAGAACAATATACTAGATGATATTTCAAAGTTTTGAGTTCAGGGTTATAGGTGAAATTTGAATTTTCAATACATACTTCAGGATCAACATATGGCATTCTACAATTTGTGGCTCGAGTATGCCTTGGATGGAAGCTTGAATTATATAGCCTAGAAGGAAAGGATGGAGGTCATCTTTGAGGATAATGTCTTGAAGGAATTCATTGATTAGGAAATTCTTAAGCCACTAGCATCATATACTTAGAATTTGGCCGAATGGAAGAAGTGTGTGGCAAAGGGCGAGGCGAATAATCATTGAGGGAGTTCGAGACCACACCGTGTTGAGTCTCCATGGGAAAGAAACTCTGCATACTATGTGGAAAGCATTGAAGGAAATTTTCTAGAACAACAATGACCTAAGGAAGTTGGTATTGAAAGATAAAATTCAAAAAATAAAGGTGGAGGCGGGAAACTCAATTCCAAATTACTTGACCAAGTTCACTCAATGTCATGATGAACTTGAAAGTGTTGGAATAATGGTTTCCAAGGATGATATGATGAGTCTTTCTCTTCTTGGACTCCCAAAGAGTTGGCATAGTTATCAGCACTCTATCAATGGTTAGGAGAAGATGCTAGATTAGTAACAATTGTGGTCGAATTTGATGTAGGAGGAGATGAGGAGGAACACCAAAGATGGGACCTCTTCCAAGGAAGTGGAAGAGGATTTTTCCTTGGCGAGTAAGGAAAATAAGTCCAAGGGAAATATGTCCAAAGGTGAGGAAGGTAGAAAGAATATGGACTTGACAAAAGTCAAGTGTTTTCACTGTCAGGAGCACAAGCACTATGCCAAGAACTGTCGACAAAAGAAAGAAAGAAATAAGGAGCCAACAGTGGTGGCAGTAGGTTAAGCTCTAGCTTCAGAATTTGAACTTGATTTCAGTCTCATTGCATGAATGGATGACAATGCCATGGGAGGCATATGGTATCTTGACAACAGTGCCTCATTCCATATGAATGGGAATATAGATCTCTTTAATGGTTTTGAGGAGAAAGACCTCAAGCAGAGCATAGAGTTTGGAGATGAAGAGAGGTATAGAGCTACCCGGATTGGTATGGTTACATTTTAGAGGGACTCTGGCTCCCCACTTAGGATCATAGATGTGATGTATGTTCCAGGACTAAAGAAGAATCTTGTTTTAGTCATGGTATTGGAAGACTGTGGCTATGAAGTGGTTTTTAGTAAGGGAAAGGTTTTCCTTAAACACATCACCACGGGATAGGTGAAACAGATCTGTGCATGGGTCAAGAACTTGTATGCTCTTGAGGTTCAAGATGCCTGCAAAGCCTTGAGGAGCAAGGAAAATGTTAGAGATGTGGTGGTTGAGAGGGAGAGTAAACTACTTCTCAACATATAGCCCCAGAAGAAGCCTCTGAAGAAGCTTTATGAAGTTGTGGAGCAGCCACAATTAGAGAAGTTGAGAGGAGACTAAGTGGAGCGATCCACTCAAGAAGAGAATAAGCAGTCTCAGAAGTAGTCTCAGACAATTGTGGAGCAACCACAATTGGAGAAGCCGAGAGGAGACTAAGTGGAGGCATCCAGTCATGCAGATACCTACAGTAGGGGGAAATTTCGAGCCATGTGGGCAGAGGGATCACATGCAGACATACCTCCAAGTGTGAGGTGGGGCGATTTGAAGTGATAGTCGCAAGAGGTTTGAAATTGGGGAGGGTCCAATGAGTGGTTTTATCTCATGGATCATACCTTGCTACGAGAGCCCAAGGTACATAGTAGCGAGAGGAAATAGTGGGATTGATGCAGTCAGAGATCAAAGTGAAAGAGACTAGAGAATTCAGATACTAAAGAGTGTAGAGAGGGTTGAAAACAATGCAGGAAGGCAGAGTCAATAGAAGCACAGATTTTTCAGTCGACAGAGGCAATAACAGTAAGAGACTTTGATGATAGAGGCATCATTGTGATTTAGGTTGGATTTTTTTTATTTCTGGATTTGTTGAAGCAGCAACACTAGCGAGAAGTGTTGCATACAAAACATTCCAAAGGTTTAGGATAGGGATCGAGTTGAATTCCTTTCTTGTTGAGAGGGAGTGTTGAAAAAAGAAATAAGAAATGATAAAAATAGAATCCAGAAATTCCAGTTTAATTTGTCCTTGAATTAAAATGAAAATGAAAATCAAATTATTTTCTCATAGAAACTTGTAATAGTTAACTAATTTAGGTTGACTTAGTTAACTTAGGGATTTCGAGTTGGAAGTCTTTCTAAAGTCATGTATATGTTCTCCCTATATTATAGGGGTCCAGATGACTTAAGTATGAGTTGTAATTATTTAACTCAGTTTACTGAGTTAAGTCTAGTTAAATTAGTTCCAAACTGTTTGAGGAACTAATTGTTAGTTAATAGTCAATTGGTGCACTAATGCATTAACTAGTGCTACTCTAGTTAACTGAAGATTCCCTCATCAGAAATTCATGCATGTCAATTATGAGAAAGACCTAGTTGAGACTAAAGCGTAGGGACAATGTACTATTTGTTTTATATTTTTATGAGTTGCACTGATAGTGCATGCAACTAGAAACTGATCATTGAATGGATTGCACAGTTTTGAGTGCACTGATTTCCCTTTAAGATGGGTTAATCAGCCATAGCAATTGCACAAGAAAATAGGGACTTGGAGAGCTTGTAAATTGGCTAAGTGTTGGCCTAGTGCTTTCTTGTGAGTTGGAGATTGATTTTACTGAGTGTTGGGATTGTACTTGAGAGAACAAGAATTGTAATATCATCTTTATTTTCCGATATATACAATACAGATAGTGGGTTTTGAGCTGTGGATTTCGCTAGATACTTATTGTGTTATGTTTCATTGATGTTATTCCTCTTCTTGATTATTGTTTGATCGATCTTTGTGTGCTTCTGTTGTAGAGATTAGAAGTAGATTCTTGTCTCTTATTTTTAGTAGATTACATGAGATTTTGAATCTACAATATTATCTACACTTTTTAGGTTTCTTTGTATAAATTAAGACTTGCTTGGCTTCAATTTCTGTCATTGGAGAAGACTCTTCTTCTCTATGCCTTTTATCATGCTTCTCCAAAGGGACTAGTGTCTATGAGGTGGTTATAGATCAAATCTTCTCCTCATCTCTCTGCAAGGTGTTCTCCTCCCATTGATCTTTCTTCATAAACTTCTCAATCTAGGGTCTGGGAGTATGAGAATAAGGAGTGGTATTTTTCTCCACTCTTAGACTGGAAATTATGACAAAGGGGTCATAGGACCAAGTGAAAATTAACTAAACATTCATCTTCTTGAGAAGTGTATCTACATGAGTGCCTGCTGCCCTACTTTTGCATATAAAATGTCCTACCCGTGTTTTGACATTGAATTAGGCTTTCTTCTTGGCTAAGACAAAATGCAAATCATCCATATTAATCATTGCCTGATATACTCCAATAATAAAATTCTCATAGGAACATATTTTTGCAATCTATATGGTGGTATCTCACAACCATACACTCTAATTTCTGTGTAGTTCTGGTACAAGTACCATTGTTCCATTTTGGCTTGATCACTGAGGTGGAAAGTTCTTTGAATCTCATAACCTATCCTAGGTTCCACATTGTTTTTTATAAGACACACCACTGTACAAATAAATTGATCAATGAAGTCACTGAAGGTGAAATCAATTGAACTCTTCCTTACTTAAGAGGTCCACTATTTAATTAACTATGCATTACCTTGATCATCCAATTTCTGCAATGTCATTGGAAACATGTCTGCCTAATGAAACAAAAACACGTACACTAACACTAATGAATGTTTAATGATTCCTTCTATTGTGATCTTGAGGAATTTTTCATGGATGATATCGACAAGGAATTTACTAAAATTAAATATTACAGAAAGTTCTTCTTCTCTGGAAAATATGGAAAGAAAACCTAAAATAGGCTCATCTACCCATTGATTTGAGTGGTATCCTAGTATACAAGACACTAATGACAAAATTTGTTTAGTTTTTTCAAGAAACATAGAGGCTAGGTATGGGGGATTCTTCTTTAGGAGTTGAACATATTTTGGTAGAAAAATCTCAAATATCCTAGCTCCCTGAGGGAAGGTCAAATTTGGCTAGAGTTCTAGGAGGGAATCTACAGAAAAAGGGCTCAAAGAGTCACCTTGTGGGATTTTCATCATTTGGTTAATGGACTCTGGGGTTATGGTCAGCAGAATGTCACCTTTCTGGGCCACAATGGCTCTCTGGATAGGAATATATCTAGATTGACACCACATCAGAAAGTTTGAAAAAGATGAGTCTGGGGAAACATGAATTGTAGCAAGAGGGATTCCTAGAGGTTGATTTCATCACTCTCATCCAAAAATGTTTGTTTGAGCCAATTGTGCAATTCGAACAAGTCAAACTCACAATTGGTCTCTACAATTTTGTATTGTTGACCTGTCAAGGGTATATGGTCTAAGTCAATTATAGGAGGGATCATTGGATTCTTGCTAGTTTTTTTTAAATTTCCCTTAGGTTCCATTGCTTATAATATCATGAACAAAGTAGAGGCGAGGAATTTGGTCTTTTACTTGGGAAAATTTAATGTTTGGTGAAGAAAAATGATCACTATGATTGGTACGTGGTTGAAAATGGTTGACTAGAATCTACAGGGGTGACCATGAATTTGAGTAGATGATGTGGTAGTTTGACATCCTGTACCTATTTATCTGAAAGGGATGGGGAGAAGAAAGGAGAAACAATGATCAATTTGGGGATTTTTATAGAAAATTGGGAGTTTTCTATTACTTCTAGTCCATTATGGAGCAGATCGGTTGCCAAGTGCTATACGTTTGAGAGGTAACGAGCATAGTGTAACAGGAAGATTATAATGGTACTATAGCAGGAAGGGCACGTGGTGAAATAGGAGTGGCAGGGAAGTAGGTACGTGGAATAGAAATGATATAATGGCCACAAATAACCGTTGGTAGGAATATGGGAAGATTTCAGAAGGGGGTTGGTAGGTGGTAAGTAGTTTGGAGCGGGAGGGGGGTGTGTGAAGTAATGAGTGCCCACCATGTATCATGGGGCTTAGGATTGGGGATACTTCTTTTTGAACCCCCCTGATGATAAATATAGAATGGATATGACGTCTGAACTTAATTCCCTGTTGTTGATCCAGGCGGGAAGATCTCAACCACTGGATTGTGCATGACATATATCAAAAGTCAACAAAAAGTCTTTTTCGCTTTCAAACTTTGTTATAAAAACCAAAAATTAGCGTCAGTGCATTATTACATATTAATTAATCATGATTAAATCACACGATTAATTTTTCTAAACCTAATTAATTGATCCTAAGCATGATTAATGTATTCTAAAGGCACATTTTGATTTGCAAGCATTTCTATTAATTTTCTATTGGGCATGGAATCCCCCCAAGACATGTTTTGGGGCTCAAAGCCTAATTTTTGACCTAATCTTGTTGTAAAGCTGGGAAAATTGCAGGCGCAGGGCATGAAAGTATAGTAGAGTCACAGGGTTGTCCGCCCTAGTTTTGTAAGGTAATGTCGGCTGAATAGACCTACCCATGGTCTGTAGACCATGGGATTGTATAAATAGAGCAAGGCTCTAAGTAGATAGAAGGAAGAGTGGATAAGGGAGAGTCTAACTAACTAAGTGAAGTGTGTCTTTGGGTCGTAGAGTAGGATAAGGCTCTACAGCTGAGTGTGCAAAGGCCTAGTAGTCCGCAACTGAGTGCGCGGACCCCTGCAGCTGAGTGCACAGGGCAGAGTCAAGTCTGTAACCAAGGGAGGAATTAATAAAGATAAGTTTTATCATTATTCTATGTATATGTTCTTGGGTTAATGCATGTTTGATATAATTTGCAAATACATTTTTTATTTACTGTGCGCATCTGTACGAATGGTTTATGTTGTTAAGTATAACTTAAAGCACAAAATAATAAACTAACATTGGAATACCAGTAAGGTCTTGGGTAATAACTTGGAAGCACAACGTTCAGCCCTTGAGTAGGGTTGCGTGAAGGTAGTATATCAGGCTGCGAGGCATGGGAAAGTGCACGAAGTGACCTGCACGCAAGGTCAAACTGTAGATCACTTGAACTCATAAGACATATCCAGGGTGCGGAAACCTGGTTCTAGCACCCTTCCATACTACTTCGAGTGAGACCTCAATTCGCGCACCACAGATTGTTGCCAAAAGGGCTAGTAATACTAGGATTTGTTTGGCTAACTTAACTCTAAACTTGGATCAGTCACCAATAAGCCAACAAATGGTTCTGTTGCCAGGACCGGGATCTACATAGAGATTTTTGATGTCGTATCACTGGAATTTGACAAAGAAAGGAATTGAAGAGTGGTTGGACAGGAAGATTCATGAGTTTGCAGCGCAGGAAAACATGAATCTATGATGTCAAAGGAAGAGTGGTTAGATTGCTACTTATATATGGAAATCCACAAAATTTTCTTTGCATCCTTCCCCTCTGACTTGTACAAGTGGATCATGAAGCTAGTAGACAGTAGACAGTCAAGGAAGGTGTATGCTCAACAAACCTATTGTGTGGAATCCAGAGTTGGTGTGCACACTAGAAGCATCGGAAGATAATATCACGCAGGACCATTGGCTCAATCAAATTATAGGAGGAGTTATCATTGAGTTCATGATAGATACTTCAGTCAGCTATAGCGAAGCGGAACGATGCTTCCTCACAGGACCGTGAGGTAAGTACATTAAATCTTTGAACACTTGGATTAAAATGCTACCGTGCAAAAAGCGGGTTATGCGAATAAATTGATGTTTGGGACTACTTGAAGTGGGAGGATCTATATAAATGAAGGTAGCGTAGAACTAGAAACTAGCCCATTGATTTCACCTCCACGAGAAAGCAAGGAAGAGCTTGTGAAGGTTTCACCAAGAAGTGTGATCAGTTTGATAAAGTAGTGAATTCCACGCATACCACTTCCACCTACACCACTACCAATTTCACAATCTTCACCCTCATCTTCGCCCACACCACCTCCACCACCACCACAGTTCAATGTGCCAATGCCATAAAGTTTTCGATGTTCGAAGGAGTAGGGAATGAAGATCCAGACTTGTTTTAGTTCGTGGTAAAGGCTATATGGGAAGCACAAGGAGTCATGGATGACAATGTAAAGAAAGCAACACTGGTCAGCACTTTGCAGGATCTCACACTGACTTGGTACATTAAGCATTCCAATGACAATCCAAACGCAGGGATCGTGGATATCCAAGCTGCACTAAACAAGGAATTTAGCAGGCCAAAATCAGAGACACAGTCGATTATTAGATTTAAGGAAATCATGATGCTTCCAGGCGAGACCCCCTAGGAGCTAGATCAGAGACTGAAGTGTATGATTCGTGAAGCCAACATGACCTTGATGGATGGGCAACACTGTGCATGGCTTGTAGCATCACCAACGCCACATCTAAGGAACGCGTTGTCACAACAGAAGCTATCCACTCAGGCCGAGGCCTTCGAGATCGCAACGAGACTGCATGAGACCCCGATACAAGATCCTAATCTGGGAGTTCAACAAATCCACGTGCAGTTGAAAAAATTGTGCCTTGAGATGTAGAGTTTGAAACAAGACAAGGTGGCTCACCCAGAAGTGCACGAGGAGGTATGGTGCATAAAGTGCAAAGGCAAGGGACATGACAAGGACCATTGTATATTATTCACGAACTAGATGACGGGAGGAGAACCAATGCCATTGAGGCCAGAGGCACAAACAGGACCAAGCGTGACACCTGCATTATGGTGTGTGATTTGTCAGATAAGAGGAAAGCATGCTATAGATAACTACCATCTATTACAGAAGTATACACAGAGTTCCCAACGGTTGTTCTGTAATTTCTACAGATCAATAAGCCACGATGAGCTTACCGGTAGAAGTTATGAACTAATGATGGATCAGAATCCTATCTACAGGGTTCAGACTGAAACATGAGCCCTTGATCAAAATGTAGGGATGGCACACACCGGATTTTAGGGGCGCAGGTTAGGTTGAGGTGGAATGGGACCAGGAAGAGGTTGCAGATAGCTGATATGTTACAATTGCATAGGGCTAGGGCATTATTCCTGTGATTTTACAAATCTGACGAGACCATCATGCTTGTATTGTACCCATTTTGATCATGAGATGAAGGATTGTCCCATGTTGATAGCAAGGTTGCGCGATAAAGGAGCGCTCCAACCTCCCCTGACTCAAACCTTGCAAATGATGAGGTCTGAGCCATGTGAGGAAGACTCGAATGTAAATATCGTTCTCCGAAGTTGTATCACGACAGGAGATGACAAAGGCAAGTAGCCTGAAAAAAGTGCCTAGGTTTGCAAGGCTCCAACAAAGGAACCAGAATTTGATTTAGAGCGCGCTAAGGAGACATTCATAGAAGCTAAGAAGAGCTTCACGAATGCCTCCACTTTAGGAAGTAAAGACAAACTGGAATCGGAAATGGACCCATCAATGCTTACTACATTTTTGGAGACATGCATGAAGCTGCTGCCTGATAGCGAAGCTATGAAGGGACTACAAGAACTCATCACTAGATGTGCTGGGACTACCCTAGGAGAACCGTGTGTAGTCTGGAAGCTCGGGAAGCACGCAATGCAAATAGGAAGGGAGATGAGATTGACCATGCAAATCGGGGAATATGAAATGGATCAAGTGATTTTGGATCTAGGATCGGACGTGAATGTCCTGCCAAAGCAGACATGGGAGCACATGGGAAGGCTTGCACTGCAATGGTCTCCTATTCAATTGTGAATGGCGAATCAGCAAAAGATCATACCTATGGGAAGATTGCAGGGAATAATGGTAGATATCGAACGTGCGAGTGCGCTTGTAGATTTCGAAGTAATAGAGATCATTGATGACAACGATCCCTATCGCACACTATTGGGAATAGATTAGGCCACTGACATGAATGGAGTGATAAATCTAAAGAAGCGAAAGATGATCTTCAAGAAAAATTCACTGTGCGTAGTGGTACCTTTAGACCCTGCGGAAGGATCGCGCTACACAGAGCCAATGCATGACTAGGACATCGACGATGATCTAGACTATATCTACAAGATAACCACGTGGGAGCTGCACTGGGTAAAT
Source organism: Pinus tabuliformis (assembly GCA_031772625.1). Lineage (NCBI taxonomy): Eukaryota > Viridiplantae > Streptophyta > Pinopsida > Pinales > Pinaceae > Pinus > Pinus tabuliformis. The sequence continues at coordinate 641,046,469 of CM062805.1, forward strand.
CCAATAGTGGATGGTACTCCCTCGTGGGTGCACGAAAGCTCTTGCACCTCAGATTCAGATGAAGAGATAGAACAATGGCAGAACCAGTTACACGAGGTAACCACGCTCAATTGCAACATGATGATAAGGTGATTGCATTGCATTGCAATAGCGGTAAGAGATATGCCTGTGTATGATGGATTGATTGAGGTGGATGATTTCCTAAACCAATTTGAAAGTGAAGTACCAGAACAGTAGCATTTCAATGCTTTGAAATGGGTATTGCGTGCTATGCCCACAAGGTGGTGGGGTACACACCAATAGAATTTTGAGGACTGACGCGAATACAAAAGGATGATGCGCATGCAGTTTGGGAAACCTTAGATGCAGATGAAAGTTGAGTATGATGGATGAAACAGCCCACACCCCAACCTTTCCATATTGGTACAGGCATATGATGTGCAGTTTTCACGGATGCACACCATCCTCATGATAGGAAACACGATCGACAAGTAGGAACAAGCAAGATAATGGTGCGAACAGTGACCAGGAAGTATGGTAAGACTAAGCATGCAGAAGCTTTTGACAAAGTACATGAAGCACTGAACACGGTCCACCATGTGAAATGAATTGACTTGGACCTGCGCATACCAGTGGTTCTCTGGGCTTATATTGTTATGCTCCTATACCAATAGGTGTCATATTTCATGATTGACATTGATGAGCTCTGCAATATGTTCATAACTTCTATTGTTGCAAAGGTTTTCCATAATGTCTAAATATCAAAAAATTTAAAAATTTAAAGAGGGTATGCCCTAAAAGAAAAATCAAAGGGAAAAAAGAATGAAATGGTCAAAAAATGAAAGAAATGAACCCCAAACAAAGTAGACCAGGAAAGTGTGCAAGTCCAAAATGCCACTACAATTCTACTTTTGCAATGATCTGATGGTGTGAAGCTTGCTGATTTATGCCACCATTGATGAATGGCCAAACAGCTTAATCTTGGCTAGTTCATGTTTAAATTTCATGTTTTAGAGATAGAGAATAAAATATGTCCAAACTGTTCAATCTTGCCAGATAAGTAGATAGATAGAGAAGCAAAGGAGCTCAATATTTGAATCTGAGCCCTGGGATGTTCTAAGTGTAGACCTAGGTAGGCTTATCATGCAAAAGAAAAGAAAATATTGATCAGGGTTTGCCAGTCTAAATGCACCCAAATGTAAAGAAGAAAAAATGTTAGGTAACGTAGGCTGGGTAGGCAGTTTTGATGTTTTATTGTGATTGATTTTGTCTCTCAAACTGTTAATTGTACCTCTATCACAAGTACTATGGCAAATATTTCTCTTAGGGCAATTCAAGCGAGGCATGAATAACTCCCCTTCACACTTCTCCCCAAATCATTTACTAATTTCCCCCCAGTGATATTAAGATCTGCTTAATATCATTAAGCCTCTCTTTCCATTTCATTCATTACCTAAGTGAATTCCTACTTTACTTAGGAAGCCAACCATATCCCTCATATCAACCCCATTTTCCCCTTCAAAGCCTAAGTTTTCTAAACACTATAACTTAGCGCTTTCCACTTCAAAAAAGATTCATATTAACTTTAACTTTATTGTATAGATCCTATGTAAATTTTTCCCCTCCCTGTATTATGTATATATGTTAAAAACCACGATTGTTAATATATCCCCACCCCTGGTTAACTATAACCATATCGTTGTATATAAAGCAGGGATTAATTAACCCCACATTAATTAATAACCTAATCTAAACACCGCAACCAATCAAAATCGCGCTCGATGCAATTAATTTAATGTTTATTAAACTTGGGCCTGCTCCTTAGCCCTATACCATCTCTGACTCCCGTGAGCCGTCAGATCTTCGCCCGACCATCTGACGGTTGACGATCATATTGCGCCACCCTCCACATCCGTTGTTTAACTCTCGGGGAGATGGTGGTATTACTCCCATACCTTTGCCACGCGTCGCACTCCCGCAGTGATTGCTCCTCCCCTGCCAAATACTGCTCGACCCCAAAGGTGGTGTGGGCAGAAACCGCTTACCACCCTCCGCTTCGTGACAAAATATCCCATCAATATGACGTCATCCATGCAATAAATGCCAAAATCCCCGCCAAAGCCAAATTTCCTTAAAACCACGTTAAAATGTCATTTTCACCCTTTTTCTCTGTGAATTGTTTTCATGCAAAATATGTCCGGTTGATTGCTCGAGCTTACAGTCTGCCACCCGACCAAAGAAACCATAACAGCGCACTCTACCATCAGTCATTTCAACCTGCAATTACACTGTTTGCCTCCTAAACACAGGTATTTACCCCAGTTCGCTTCTTGAAGCTGTAATTTCATTTTTCCTCTGTGAATTTTACCCAAAAGAGCCAAATTCAAGTGAAAAATAGTCTGTAACTCTCATTAAAAGGCCCCAGAACTGTTGTTTTTCCCGTTTTTTCCACAAAGGCCTGACCTCCAATCTGAAAACATAGAAACCAAACATGGAAGCTCCTGTAGCCCTGAATGTCGCGCCCCTGAATGCACCACATAAAGACCTGGATTATTGACCCTTGGCCGATAGAGATTTTCAAATAAAAGAGTTATCTGGTGACATGAACCATCTCCAGGCATTTTGCCAAATTAGGGATAGTTATCTAAGCAACTCTGATATTTATGGAATATGGGAATCTAATCTTCCCATGTATTACCTTCCCTCAGTCAATGTTTTCCCAGAGATTATTCACCAATGTTGTGCCAACTATGACCCTATACACAGAGAAGTTATGACCCCCTTACAAACTGTCCCTTTTTACATAACTGCTGAATCTATCAATAAGATGTTACAGTTTCATCCCACTCAGCCTCTGGCTCCTCTTTCCATGGGATTTTTACTTGAGCAAGCCTCTCAATTGCCCAATTCAGAGATAACCCATGTTGCTCAAATGTTCATGAGATCTGATTACCAGCCCAAAGGCCCACCTCCATATCTGCATGCTGGGTTAACTGACATTGGCAAACTTATTGTTGACATGATATCCTATATCTTGGGATTTAACACTAGTGAATTTGTTGATGACACCACCCTAATTCTGTTGTCAATGTTTACTCCAGGACAGCCCCCTGTTGTCAAGTATGACTATGCCACTTTTATTGCCAACAAGATCCAGGATCAATTCACGAATCTGGATAGAGAAGGTGTCTTCAAATACACATCTTTTATATACCATCTGTTATTATATTATCAGCCAGACAACTTTCCATTTCCCATCAAGAAATTGGATTCTAAAGGAGAGCGGAGGTCTCTAATCTTTTGGACCTCAGTCTTCCGCAATGTCTGTGAATCCCCGTATACCTATTGTGAGTTCATTGACTTGTTTGTACATCCAGCCTCCACTCTGTTGATAAAAGCTCTTCCCCCTAGGATCTTTGGTGATATAAAGAATATTTTACAGCTTTCCAGACAGTACAAGATAGGTGACTGGTACTTGTACCAAAATCACACGGAAATCAGAATCTATGGATGTGAACTGTGTCCTTTCAAATTGCCTAGATATGTGCCCATGAGATTATTTGCACTGGAGTATTTCAGACAGCTTATCAATGCAAATTTAACCCACTTTTGTAATGCAAAGAAAAAGGCTCAACTGAGAATAAAAAACCAGTTAGGGCCTTTTATCATCCATAAAAGGGAGGCATGGCAAGATGTTGAGAAGATATTAGGGGAAGACCTTAAATTGAAGAAAAGTTTTTGGTGGGTGCCATATGACCCAGATAGTTTTATAAGTGACAAAAAGGTAAGAAACAGGTTGTCAGTTTATGTACATCATAGGATCCCTGAAATTGAACAGTTTGCCAATCAAGATGAATGGGTAGAAGGGACATTAATAGAAGAAATTGGTGAGCAAGAAAAGATGGAAAAGGCTATGAAAGAACTTGAAAAAAACCTTGACCTGGACTCTTTTGGACAGGTATCTTTCAAGTTGCCTCAACAAATAGGAGTTGGTACATCCTTTGCTGGAACTTCTCAACAGCCTGTACAAGAAACCAGCACACCAGTTGCAGGGTCTTCCAAAGGCAAGGAAGTGGCATACACAGAGCAGCCCAAAATGACAGATCAGCAGGAACAAATTCCTCCAGTCCAAGCCAAAGCAGCAGAGATTCCTGCATTGCAGACTATTCTAAATGAGGAAAGAGGCAAGAAGAGAGATAGTGAAGACCCCACACCTATCAGTGAACCTGCAGAACAACCAGGGGCAAAAAGGCAAAGACTGAATCCTCTGTCTAAAGAGGAAATCATTGAAGAAACAATATAGTCTAAGAGGTGAAAGGATAGTCAGCCAGCAGACTTCCCCGTTGGTAGAAACATCAACTAGCTCACATAGGTAGGAGCTAGAAAGGCAGCATAGTGTGGAAGTTTCATCCACTAGGCCACAAAGCACACTGACCTCCGACATCAAAAGGACATTCACGGATATAAAGGCCAAAAACAACCCACTGAGGCTTCAGATTTACAACTAGTATCTTAAGATGGCCCCCACAAACCAACAAAGATTAATGTCAGCTTATGACATTAAAGAAGGCAAAATGATAATGAGCTACTTTAAACCCAAGGTCCAACAACCACAGTCAACAGCTAATTACATCAGGACAAATTTGGAGGGCCTAGCCAAAGACATTCATCCCATGGAGCAGATAGAGCTTCATAAACAGACTGGAGAGATGGTCTACTCCACACTGGCCGATAAACCAATGCTGGCCCATAAATTACAGAACTCCTTGGAGAATACCTCTACTCAGTTACAATTAGAGAAAGCCTCTTCTCTAGCCAAGGACAACAGGATCAAATCCTTAGAAGAAATCATCATTGAGCTGGGACATGATCCAAAAGATGCTAAAGGAATAAAGGCACTAATGAAAAAGAAAGAAGAGGACATTGCTGCTCTGAGGAAGCAGTTGAAGGTGCCTCCTTCCATGCATCCACAGACTGTAGAAGTTGTACAACAAAAATATGAAGAAGACATGATGGACTTGGTCATGAAGCTTAGTGAGATATTAAGTGATACAGAGCAGGCATTGGAGAAATCGCTAAAGGAAAAGCAGGGAGAATCAACATCCCAACCACCTGAAATAATCACTGCAGTCACTACTACCCCCTCCACACTCGAAACAACATTGGCTCCCAATGTTCTAGCATCTACAACAGAAATAATTACAGGCACAACAGCAACAGCACCAGGCAGCAGTACCAACATGAGTACAGTACAGCTGGTTAAAGCCATGGAAGAATTGAAACTCCAAGTGTCGGAATTAAAATAAGTAAAGGAACAATTGGTGAAGGTAGAAGAAAGTTGTGACAAATCCAAGATGAGTGTGGCAGAGAAAATGAGGGAGATTAAAACATTACAAAACAAAGTGAAAGCATTAGAAAAGGATCTCTCTCTAGATAAACCTCTGGCAGAAATCAAAGGAATTTTGTGGGCCAACATCAATCAATCCCTCAGCAATGTGTGGAGATCTATCCAAGTTATTGATGAACAAATTGACTTAATAAGAGCGGCCCAAGTGGAGATTCAAAAGACAAGAGCTTTATTGGGACAGATACCTGAACAATCTAACTGGCTAATACATTTTTTGAACAACAAGACCAGCGAAGAACTGGAAGCACTAGAAATCACAGACAGGACATGCACCATTTTGGAGATCAAGTGAGTTCTAACTAAGAGAACTCTGATGCAAAATTTTGAAAGGAGATGCCAGGACATGCAGGTGGAGATCAATTCTTTCATAGAAAAGTTCATAGTTTTGCATAAAAAAGGTTTACCAAGTCCTTTAGGAAGTAATGACCATATGATGAAACACACAGACTATGCACATAAATTGAATAAATATGCTGCTGATCAAATTTTTTCATCAACAAGTACTTCAAAAGTGAAAGCACTTCCATCTGGCCAAGTCCTCTATGATAGCTTAGAAAATTTATTCTACACTGAGCACGAGGTGAAGCACCTATTCACCATCCCGCCTAACTTCTTCAAATGTACAGAGACTGATGAAACTTTGAGGAAGCTTCAGAGACATAAATTACCAAAACAGAAGTGGTGGGAAGAGATGTTACAAATCTTATAAACTTATCTTTGGTATCTTTGGTGAAATGAAAATTTTGGGCCATTTGCCATAATGTGGTGAACAGAGATAAATAAAGGTCATGCGGGTCAAAGTGCATCAGATCAGGATTAAAGCGCAGATGGAGCAGCTAGCACAGAGTATCAGTGGAAGACCGTTGTAGACCGACTCACAGAGCAGCCAACACCACATCCGTATATCTTTTCCCTGTTTTCGAGACTATTTGTCTCTATCTTTTGTAAAAAATGATGAGTCAACACTAGATATTATCTCCATGAGATATTTTGTAAGATATTTTTGTATAAATACCCCCCTTAACAAAGTATTTAGGGTTGGTGATCATTCTAAAAACTGCGTTGTAACATTGAGTTATTTTTGGAATAGAAAGCTATTGAAATCAACTGTTGCTGGACTCACTGGATGTGGAATTGAAGTAGAGGACTTCTCATAGAATTCCTACATCAATCAGCAGAACAATAAGTCCCCTTTATATTATGTTTTTTAATTCTCCTAAGTTCATTATATCACCTGTGTTTCACAATCTAAATGATAATGATAAAAATTAATTTAGAATATGTTTGACTGCACTTTGGGTTTCATTCATTATCGTTCTTTGTGTTTTCTTCAGAATTAGAACAAGCAGTGTAACTCTTAATTGCTCATATTTCCTAATTCTCTCATGCTGATTATCTACTAAGGAATTCTTAACTGGTCTCTGGCAATAATCATCCATTTTCCCTCATTCAATATGTTGAAGGATTCTTAATTGCCCTTCAGCCATTTGAGCCCATGCCATCTATCCCAAATTTTTGTTTGTTCCCTGTTTGACTACCTTGCTCTGTGAAACCATTCTCTCTTAAGAAACCAAATCCAGAAAACCCATCCTCATTGACTCCATTAGCCCAATTGACTGAACTACTCAGACTTACACCTTTGTTCTATTGAATCTCACCATCCAAAATCAAACAAAACCCCTGAATTGCATAACTAGCCTAATATCTTTCAAAGAAAAGCTAAAGCATAAAGAGAGAACCCTCTCTGGATACAAATTAGCTAGATTCTGTATCTAAAAGATTGGTCTGTGGTTACCTTGGCCGTATTCCCTTTCTTACAACTTTTGGAAACAACCTAAGTGATAACATCATTGGCGACTCCACTAGGGACCTGAATAGTTTGTTTATTGCTACTGTCCATCAGTGGTCTAGCTTATAGATTAGATAGTTGATTTAAAATACTTGATCAGTTCCTTCCTAATAAATCTTTAGGAAAGTTTACAATTCCCATATCCAAAGTCTCTTAAAGAAACTCTTAAAGTTGTATTATCAAATCCATTTACAGAAAAGATAAAAAAAATAAAAAAAATAAAATATAATATATATATATATATATATATATATATATATATATATATATATATATATATATATATAACTAGAAGCCTGGCTTCAGAAAGGATTCATTACACCAGATCAAATCCTGATCCAAACCCACCACCTGTGTTTGAAAATCCTAATCTGATTCCTAAGATTCTTAGAAGACAAGAGAGCCAAGAAAATTCTGCTATTTCTCGGCCTCTATCCAGATCAAAATCCTGTCTTGTGAGGTCGATCTACCTTGAGGACGAACCTTTTGCTAACTATTTTGAAAACCCTTCATTTGAGACCTTTTCCAAATCTGGATTAACCCACACAGTTCAAGATCCAATATTCATTGAAAATTTGAAGCTTGAAGTTGTTGCTCCACAGCTTGACTGGCGTTTGCAGAACCCCATCCAACCTGAGCTTACCTCTGAAAAAACACCAAATCTTCCTGTGATTACCACTCCTTCTCCAAGTTCACCATTAGCACCTCACATTTCCCAACCTCAAGCTACCCATTCCACTCTTCCATCCACCGTTCATATCCCTATTGTTGTCCCTACTGCACCAATTGTCACATATATCCCTGTTATCATGGAAAATAGGTATGATCCTCTGAACCTACCGGCCAATCCAGGGGCTATGCCCCAAGACTATCAAAGTAAAATTACTCCTTTTGATGGCACAGGCACTTACATAGCTCAGCAGCATACTAAAAAATGACAGAATACTTTGAAATATATGAGGTTGATATTGATGATGTTAGAATGAGAGTATTTGTCCAAAGTCTGACTGGAGATGTTAGAACATGGTTTAGAGCCCTCCTTGCAAATAGTATCAATGACTCACAAGCTCTTTATCAGACATTCTTGAACAGATGGGAAAAGAAGAAAGATCCTCTTCACATTTTATCAAAATATGAAGGCTTGAAAAGAGGTACCCAAGAAACTGTCCAAGATTACTGTACTAGATTTAACAATGTTTACAATGCTATTCATCAAAATCTCAGACCTTCTCCAGATTTGGCCTTGATCAATTTCCCTGATGCATTTGATTCTGATCATACCAACTTAGGGAAAGAGCTCCTCGAGACTTAGAAGAGATGCAGAGTATAGATGTCAGCGTTGAGGCCAAATTGATTTCTAAATGAAATTGAGCAAGAACTGAAAGGAGGACACCATTCAAAGAAGAACCTTCTGCCTTTGAACATAAATTAGATGCTATTATTAAAGTAATGGATATACTTGGTGATAGAGTAGAAACAATTGAGAGGAAATCCTCTTGGGATGGTCAACCAAGCAATACTGGTAGAAATCCAAATTTCAGGAAAAATCAAAACCCTAATACCGGAAAGACTGGGCCTGACCAAAACATTAGGCCCCCATTCCAGGAAAATTATGCTGAAGCCTCAACCTCTAATGAACCACTAGAAGACATTCAAATCAACTTAATGAGCCTCAATAATGATCAACAAGTTTTCTTGACCCAAGACAACCAAGAAGCTTACACTCCTAAACAATTCCAAACTCAGTTCGGTGAATCATTTGATTTTAGGGAGGGATATGATACAGCCATTTATGAAGTTCGCAAGCAATACAATTTGTGGAGCATAAGAATAGATGTCCCTAAAATCAGTAAACAAAAAGATACCATGCAATCTAACAAAGCTAAGATCAATAAACTTCTTGTACAAGCCCTCCCTGGAACAGGTCCTAACCCAAATGATCCAATAATTGAAGATGTATCAGACAATCAACGACCTGACACACAACCTTCCACTTCCATTCCTCCCAAAGGAAATGTGAGAGAATCTCTAGAAATTGATGTGGAAACAACTTCAGCCCATAATACCGCTCCTGAAAAATAGAACATAGAAAGTACAGCTAAAAAAGAGAATCCTACTGTCCGAAATACAAAAACTAAAACTGAAAAACCTTTCAATCTTGAAACTGAAATAGGCAAATTAAAGATAGTTATTCCATTGTCAGAATTGGCTAAACATGATGTTTACAGAGGTCAAATTAGCAGATCACTCCAAATTTCTGTCAACAATGATTCAGTAAATGTTTTTGATGACCAACCTGAATTAATTTTTGGCCCTGAGGTAAATGGAAAATCAGTAGATGGAGGTGTTCCTCCTTTCTATGTAAGTCTGAACATACATGATAAAATACTTCATAATGCCATGTTTGATTTTGGCGCTTCTCACAACTTAATGCCTAAATCAGTAATGGAGAAGTTGGACCTAGATATTACCAATCCATACAAAGACTTATTCTCTTTTGATTCTAGCCAGGTTAGATGTCCAGGATTGATCAAAGATTTATGTGTATCATTAGCTCAATACCCTGCCAGAACCATTCTAATGGATATAGTGGTAGCTGATATTCCACCAAAATATGGTATGTTGTTGTCTAGATCTTAGGGTGCAAAGCTCCAAGGATCTTTACAGTTGGACATGTCCTATGCCACTATTTTAGTATTTGGTCAACCAAAGAAACTGTACAGAGAAACTTTAATGAAATATGTGGTAAGTAGCTAGGAGAAACCCCAGAATTTCCCCATTTACTCCATACACTCTGACATGGACTCCTTCATTCTCTACAATGTTGAAATTGATCCTCCAACTGATGTCAAGCTTTTAACATTAAATCAAGATGAAATTATGAACAAAAAGTCTAGTGGTCAAGTTCAAGAAATTTATGAGAAAAATGATATATCACACACCCAAGAGAAACTAGATAAAGCTAAAGAACCATATCTTCCTATCAAACAGATTACTAAGACTCCTGATGCTAACCATGAACATAAGATCCTTTGGTACTTAGAATTTGATGGTTCAGTTAACAAATTAGGAGCAAGAGCTGGAATTTGGGTGCATAATCTAGAAAATGATCATGCTGAAGGGCATGCTTATAGATTAAACTATAGATGCACCAATAATATGGCTGAATATGAAGCCCTGTTGCTAGGACTTAAATTGATCAAAAGTTTAGGGGCAATCAGGGTAACAATTTTGGGAGATTCTGATTTAGTCATTCAATAGATAAAAGGGAACTTCCTCACAAATGATCTCAGATTAAGATCTTACAGAGGAACAGCCATAGAAATTCTCAATACATTTCTTGAAACACAGCTTACCAAAATTCCAAGAGAACATAATTTGCATGCACATAGTTTGGCAACATTTGCCAGCACTTATAAATTACCATTTGAACCCAATCATCAGTTCACAGATGAGATTAGACACAGGCCAGCCATACCCGACAATGTGAAGAACTGGCAAGTATTTGACAGTGATAACCACATCAATAATTTTTTAACCCTAGAACAAGAATTTTCTGCCACTAACCTAGATGAAGATACAGTTAGTGAGTTTCATCTAAATCAGATAGAAACAGACATTTCAACAAAAAACCCAACTCAAACGCTTCACCCAACAAGATTTACCAAACAAGAAAGACAGAATCTTAAAGAAGCAGACATAGTTGAAACTATTGAAGAAGATTCTGAAGTTCTCAATCTGAAAGACAATTATTGGCCTAAAGGATTAGCTCATTTGGAAGATCTTTTTGATTTTAACGATATTCCAAAGAAACCCCACATGGAACCTCCAAAAGCAGACATTGAAGACAATAATATAGGAACTGAAGAAAATCCAAAAATGGTAAAATTATCCAAAACTTTGTCCCCTGATCAAAAACGTAAATGTGTTGATCTGATCAAAGAATTCCAGGATGTTTTTGCTTGGAGTTATGAAGATCTGAAATCTTATGACACCTCTATGATTCAACATACAATACCCCTCAAGGAAAATAAAAAACCATTCAAACAAAAGCTCAAAAGGATCAACCCGATATTGCTCCCTTTAATTGAAAAAGAAATCAGACGAATGCATGATGCAGGGATAATTGCTCCAATCAGATTTTCAGAGTGGATATCTAATTTAGTGCCCACTAGGAAGAAAACTGGAGAAATCAGATTATGTGTCGACTTAAGAAATGTAAACAAGGTTTCTTTGAAAGACAATTACCCTCTACCTAAGATGGATCATATTTTACAAAGGGTAGTAGGTGCTTCTAGGATCTCACTTTTGGATGGGTTCTCAGGTTTTAATTAGATTTTGGTTCATCCCGATGACCAAGAAAAGACTGCGTTTACAACACCATGGGGAACTTTCAAATATGTTAAAATGCCATTTGGACTTAAGAACGCAGGGGCAACCTTTCAACAAGCAATGGATATAGCTTTTGCAAAATAAATTCATGATTTTCTAGTCATATATTTAGATGACCTTACTGTGTTTTCCAAATCATATCAACAACATCTAGATCATTTGAGACAGGTGTTTTTAAAATGCAGAAAGTATGGTATCTCATTAAACCCTAAGAAACCATTGTTTGGTCTAGAAGAGGGCAAACTGTTAGGCCACATCATCTCCAAAGATGGCATCAGAATTGATCCTGCCAAAATAGAATCTATTTTAGAAATACCCCACCCCAAAAATATCAAAGAACTTCAAGCTTTCTTAGGAAAGATCAACTTTTTGAGAAGGTTTATACCTAATTTGGCTGAATTAATCAGATTGCTGAAGAATATGTTAGAAAATGATTCCAAGGTTCAATGAACATTAAAAGCCAAACAAGCATTTGAAGAAATTAAAATGGCTTTAACCAAAACTCCAGTCCTTACAAGTCCAAAGTTTGATAGAGACTTCATGATTTTTTCATTTGCATCAGAACACACCATTGCTGTTGTTTTCCTACAAAAAGATGATCAAGGATGTGAAAAACCCATAGCCTTTTTCAGTAAAGCACTTAGAGATGCATCGCTAAAATACCAAATCATGGAAAAACAAGCTTTTTCACTTGTCAAAGCTATTAAAGACTTCAGAATCTATATATTATACTCCCATGTAATAGCTTATGTACCAAGTGCTTTTGTCAAAGATATCCTGACTCATGATGGAATTGAAGGCAAATGAGGTAAATGGATAGCTAATATATTGGAGTATGATATTGAAATAAGACCTACAAAGCTTATAAAAGGACATGGTTTGGCCAAACTCATGACTGAAACAAACTTTCAAGCCCTAGATATCAATGAGCTGGATAACGAACAGAAGATGGCGACTCCATAGATCAGTCAAGCTTTCTTAGATTCACCTTGGTATGCTGATATAATTCATGTATTATTAAACCTGTAGGCTCCTCCAGGGTTATCCAGAACAAAGAAAAGGTTTTTAAAAATGAAAGCTTCAAAATTTTGTATTTTAGATAATGCTCTTTTTTGCAAAAATCATGAAGGTATTCTATTGAATTGTGTAATAAAGGATGAAGTTGACAAAGTTCTCAAAGAATTTCATGCAGGGGACTGTGGTGGACATCTTTACTGGAAATCAACTGCTGACAAAATCCTAAGGGCTGGGTTTTATTGGCCCACCTTGTTCACCGATGTAAAGAAATTTGTCACTGCTTGCCATAAATGTAAAATTTTTGAAGGCAAGAGGAAACTTTTACCCCTACCCCTTAAACCAATTTCCACTGAGAAGCCCTTCCAACAATGGGGTTTGGACTTCATTGGGGAAATCCATCCTCCCTCTTCTGGCCAACACAAATGGATCCTCACTGCTACAGATTACTTTACCAAGCGGATAGAAGCCATTCCTACCAGGCAAGCCAATGATACAGTGATTATAGGATTCTTAGAAACCAACATACTGTCTAGATTTGGCTGTCCTGAAAAGATCATAACTAACAATGCTGCTACTTTTAAATCCAAGAAAATGATAAATTTCTGTCACAAATACCATATCACTTTAGGCCATTCCACAGCCTATTACCCTCAAGGTAATGTTCAAGCTGATTCTTCCAATAAAATCCTGATTAATATTATCAAGAAACTATTGGAGGAGAACAAAAAGAACTGGCATAAGAAACTTACAAATGCACTATGGGCAGACAGGTTAACTACAAAGAGATCTATTGGAACTAGCCCTTATGAATTAGTTTATGGCATGGAGGTAGTATTTCCTTCATCTTTAGGGGTCCCTGTGATGAAATTACTGCAATAAGCTCAGGTGGAACCCAAAGACATTCAAAGAAGAATAAATCAGACCATCCATTTGCAGCAGGCCAGAGAAGAGGTATACCAGAGATCTCAAGTGCTACAAGAAAAACTCAAGAAAATATTTGATAAGAGGACCAAGGCAGAAGATTTCTACCTTGGAGATAAAGTTTTAAATTGGGATTCCATGAGAGAAGACAAGGGAAAGCATGGGAAGTTTGACTTCCTATGGAAGGGACCTTTTATTATCCATGCCTTGCAAGGGAGCAATACTTACTTTTTGAAGAACCTGGATGGTACACAAACAGAAGAAGGGCTAGTTAACGGTCGGATGCTGAAACACTACTTTGATCAAATTGTTTGATGTATCCTTACTTCAATATGTATATATTGTATCCTTGGTAATGCTGAAGTTGAAGCCCGAAGACAAGGCCCTAAGCTTCACAAGTGTAACTGTTGTACATATAATAAAGCAACCAGTAGAAGGAAATTTTAGAGCACAGTCAAAGTTATGGAGAAGGCCATCTGACCTGTTATTCTTGACTTTCCACCAGGGAAATCCATCCCCAAGTGGAGCCACTGTTATGCTCCTATACCAATAGGTGTCATATTTCATGATTGACATTGATGAGCTCTGCAATATGTTCATACCTTCTCTTGTTACAAAGGTTTTCCATATTATCTAAATATCAAAAAATTTAAAAAATGTAAAGAGGGTATGCCCTAAAATAAAAATCAAAGGGAAAAAAGAATGAAATGGTCAAAAAATGAAAGAAATGAAGCCCAAACAAAGCAGACCAGGAAAGTGTGCAAGTCCAAAATGCCACTACAATTCTACTTTTGCAATGATCTGATGGTGTGCAGCTTGCTGATTTATGCCACCATTGATGAATGGCCGAACAACTTAATCTTGGCTAGTTCATGTTTAAATTTCATGTTTTAGAGATAGAGAATAAAATATGTCCAAACTGTTCAATCTTGGCAGATAAATAGATAGATAAAGAAGCAAAGGAGCTCAATAGTTGAATTTGAGCCCTGGGATGTTCTAAGTGTAGACTTAGGTAGGCTTATCATGCAAAAGAAAAGAAGAGATTGATGAAGGTTTGCCAGTCTAAATGCACCCAAATGTAAAGAAGAAAAAATGTTAGGCAAAGTAGGTTGGGTAGATAGTTTTGATGTTGCAGAATGAGACTTGTGATTGATTTTGTCTCTCAAACTGTTAATTTTACCTCTATCACAAGTACTATGGTAAATATTTCTCTTAGGGCAGTTCAAGCGAGGTATGACTAACTCCCCTTCACACTTCTTCCCAAATCATTTACTAATTTCCCCCCAATGATATTAATATCTGCTTAATATCATTAAGCCTCTCTTTGCATTTCATTCATTGCCTAAGTGAATTCCTACTTTACTTAGGAAGTCAACCATATCCCTCATATCAACTCCTTTTTCCCCTTCAAAGCCTAAGTTTTCTAAACACTTTAACTTAGCGCTTTCCACTTCAAAAAATATTCATATTAACTTTAACTTTATTGTATAGATCCTATGTAAATTGTTCTCCTCCCTGTATTATGTATATATGTTAAAAACCCCGATTGTTAATATATCCCTGCCCCCGGTTAACTATAATCATATCGTTGTATATAAAGCAGGGATTAATTAACCCCACGTTAATTAATAACCTAATCTAAACCCTGCAACCAATCAAACTCGTGCCCGATGCAATTAATTTAATGTTTATTAAACTTGGGCCCGCTCCTTAACCCTCCGCGATCTCTGACTCCCGTCATCCGTCAAATCTTCGCCCGACCATCCGACGGTTGACGATCATATTGCGCCGCCCTCCACATCCGTTGTTTAACTCTCGGGGAGACGGTGGTATTACTCCCATACCTTTGCCACACGTCGCGCTCCCACAGTGATCGCTCCTCCCCTGCCCAATACCGCTCGACCCCAAAGGTGGTGCGGGCGGAAACTTCTTACCACCCTCCGCTTCGCGACAAAATATCCCATCAATATGACGTCATCCATGCAATAAATACCAGAATCCTCGCCAAAGCTAAATTTCGTTAAAACCATGTTAAAATGTCATTTTCACCCATTTTCTCTGTGAATTGTTTTCATGCAAAATACATCCAGTTGATTGCTCGAGCTTACAATCCGCCACCCGACCAGAGAAACCACAGCAGCGTGCTCTACCGTCAGTCATTTCAACCTGCAATTGCACTGTTTACCTCCTAAACACAGGTATTTACCCCAATTCACTTCTTGAAACTGTAATTTCATTTTTTCTCTATGAATTTTACCCAAAAGAGCCAAATTCAAGTGAAAAATATTCTTTAACTCTCATTAAAAGGCCCCAGAACTATTGTTTTGCCCGTTTTTTCCATAGAAGCCTGACCTCTAGTATGAAAAAACAAAAACCAAACATGAAAGCTCCCGTAGCCCTGACTGTCATGCCCCTGAATGCACCTCATAAAGACCTGGATTATTTACCCTTGGTCGGCAGAGATTTTCAAATAAAATAGTTATCTGGCAACATGAACCATCTCCAGGAATTTTGTCAAATTAGGGATAGTTATCTAAGCAACTCTGATATTTATGGAATATGGGAATCTAATCTTCCCAGGTATTACCTTCCCTCAGTCAATGTTTTCCCAGACATTATTCACCAATGCTGTGCCAACTATGACCCTGTACAGAGAGCAGTTATGACCCCCTTCCAAACTGGCCTTTTTTACATAACTGCTGAATCTAGCAATGAGATGTTACAGTTTCATCCCACTCAGCCTCTGCCTCCTCTTTCCATGGGATTTTTACTTGAGCAAGCCTCTCAATTGCCCAATTCATAGATAACCTCTGTTGCTCAAATGTTCATGAGATCTGATTACCAGCCCAAAGGACCACCTCCATATCTGCATGCCGGGTTCACTGACACTGGCAAACTGATTGTTGACATGATATCCTATATCTTTGGGTTTAACACCATTGAATTTTTTGATGACACCATCCTAATTCTGTTGTCATGTTTACTCTAGGACAGCCCCCTGCTGTCAAGTATGACTATGCCACTTTTATTGCCAACAAGATCCAGGATCAATTCACGAATATGGATAGAGAAGGTGTCTTCAAATACACGTCTTTTATATACCATCTATTATTATATTATCAGCTAGACAGCTTTCCATTTCCATCAGGAAATTGGATTCCAAAGGAGAGCGGAGGTCTGTAATCTTTTGGACCTCGGTCTTCCACAATGTCTGTGAATTCCCTTATACCTATTGTGAGTTCATTGACTTGTTTGTACATCCAGCCTCCACTCTATTGATAGGAGCTCTTCCCCCTAGGATCTCTGGTGATATAAAGAAGATTTTACAGCTTTCCAGACAGTACAAGATAGTTGACTGTTACTTGTACCAAAATCACATGGAAATCAGAATCTATGGATGTGAACTGTGCCCTTTCAAATTGCCTAGATATGTGCCCATGAGATTATTTACACTGGAGTATTTCAGACAGCTTATCAATGTAGATTTAACCCACTTTTGTAATGCAAAGAAAAAGGCTCAACTGAGAATAAAAAACCAGTTAGGCCCTTTTATCATCCATAAAAGGGAGGCATGGCAAGATGCTAAGAAGATATTAGGGGAAGACCTTAAATTGAAGAAAAGTTTTTGATGGGTGCCATATGACCCAAATAGTTTTATAAGTGACAGAAAGGTAAGAAACAGGCTATCAGTTTATGTACATCATAGGATCCCTAAAATTGAACAGTTTGCCAATCAGGATGAATGGGTAGAAGGGACATTTGTAGAAGAAATTAGTCAGCAAGAAAAGATGGAAAAGGGTATGAAAGATCTTGAAAAAACCCTTGACCTAGACTCTTTTGGATAGGTATCTTTCAAGCTGCCTCAACAAACAAGAGTTGGTACATCCTCTACTGGAACTTCTCAGCAGTTTGTACAAGAAACCAACACACCAGTTACAGGGTCTTCCAAAGGCAAGGAAGTGGCATACACAAAGCAGCCCAAAATGACAGATCAACGGAACAAATTCCTCCAATCCAAGCCAAAGTAGCAGATATTCCTGCATTGCAGACTCCTCTAAATGAGGAAAGTGGAAAAAAGAGAGATAGAGAGGACCCCACACCTATCAGTGAACCTGCAGAACAACCAAGGGCAAAAAGGCGAAGACTGAATCCTCTGTCTGAAGAGGAAATCATTGAAGAAACAATAGATAGTCTAACAGGTGAAAGGATAGTCAGCCAGCAGACTTCCCCGGTGGTAGAAACATCAACTAGCGGACATAGGCAAGAGCTAGAAAGGCAGCACAGTGTAGAATTTTCATCCACTAGGCCACAAAGCACACAGGCCTCCGACATCAAAAGGACATTCATGGAGATAAAGGCCAAAAGCAACCCACTGAGGCTTCAGATTTACAACCAGTATCTTAAGATGGCCCCCACAAACGAGCAAAGATTAATGTCAGCTTATGACATTAAAGAAGGCAAAATGATAATGAGCTACTTTAAACCCAAGGTCCAACAACCATAGTCAGCAGCTGATTACATCAGGACAAATTTGGAGGTCCTAGCCAAAGACATTCATCCCATGGAGCAGATGGAGCTTCATAAACAGACTGGAGAGATGGTCTACTCCACACTGGCCGATAAAGCAATGCTGGCCCATAAATTACAAAACTCCTTGGAGAATACCTCTGCTCAGTTATAATTAGAGAAAGCCTCTTCTCTAGCCAAGGACAACAGGATCAAATCCTTAGAAGAAATCATCATTGAGCTGGGACATGATCCCAAAGATGCTAAAGGCATAAAGGCACTAATGAAAAAGAAAGAAGAGGACATTGCTACCGTGAGGAAGCAGTTGAAGATGCCTCCTTCCATGAATCCACAGACTGCAGAAGTTGTACAACAAAAATATGAAGAAGACATGATGGACCTGGTCATGAAGCTTAATGAGAGATTGAGTGATACAGAGCAGGCATTGAAGAAAGTGCTAAAGGAAAAGTAGGGAGAATCAACATCCCAGCCACCTGAAATAATCCCTGCAGTCACTACTGCCCCCTCCACACTCAAAACAGCATTGGCTCCCAATGTTCCAGCATCTACAGCAGAAATAATTACAGGCACAACAACAACAGCACCAGGCAGCAGTACCAACATGAGCATAGAACAACTGGTTAAAGCCACGGAAGAATTGAAACACCAAGTGTCAGAATTAAAACAAGTAAAGTAACAATTGGCAAAGGTAGAAGAAAGTTATGACAAATCCAAGATGAGTGTGGCAGAGAAAATGAGGGAGATTAAAACATTACAAAACAAAGTGAAAGCATTAGAAAAGGATCTCTCTCTAGATAAACATCTGGCAGAAATCAAAGGAATTTTGTGGGCCAACATTAATCAATCCCTTAACAATGTGTGGAGATCTATCCAAGTTATTTATGAACAAATTGACTTAATAAGAGCGGCCCAAGTGGAGATTCAAAAGACAAGAGCTTTATTGGGACAAATGCCTGAACAAGCTAACCAGCTAATACATTTTTGAATAACAAGACCAGCGAAGAACTGAAAGCACTGGAAATCACGGACAGGACAGGCGCCATTCTGGAGATCAAGAGAGTTCTAACTAAGAGAACTCTGATGAAAAAATTGGAAAGGAGATGCCAGGACATGCAGGTGGAGATCAATTCTTTCACAAAAAAGTTCATAGTTTTGCATAAAAAATGTTTACGAAGTCCTTTAAGAAGTAATGACTGTCTGATGAAACACGCAGACTATGCACATAAATTGAATAAATATGTTGCTGATCAAATTTCTTCATCAACAAGTACTTTATAAGTGAAAGCACTTCCATCTGGCCAAGTCCTCTACGATAGCTTAGAAAATTTATTCTACATTGAGCACGAGGTGAAGCACCTATTCACCATCCCACCTAACTTCTTCAGATGTACAGAGGCTGATGAAACTTTGAGGAAGATTCAAACACATAAATTACCAGAACAGAAGTGGTGGGAAGAGATGTTACAAATCTTATAAACTTATCTTTGGTATCGTTGGTGAAATGAAAATTTTGGGCCATTTGCCATAATGTGGTGAACAGAGATAAATAAAGGTCATGCGGCTCAAAGTGCATCAGATCGGGATTAAAGCGCAGACGGAGCAGCCATCACAGAGTATCAATGGAAGACCGCCGTAGACCGACTCACGGAGTAGCCAGCACCACTTCCGTATATCTTTTCCCTGTTTTTGAGACTATTTGTCTCTATCTTTTGTAAAAAATGATGAGTCGTCACTAGATATTATCTCCATGAGATATTTTGTAAGATATTTTTGTATAAATACCCCCCTTAACAAAGTATTTGGGGTTGGTGATCATTCTAAAAACTGTGCTGTAACATTGAGTTATTTTTGGAATAGAAAGCTGTTGAAATCAACTATTGCTGGACTCACTGGATGTGGAATTGAAGCAGAGGACTTGTCACAGAATTCTTGCATCAATTAGCAGAACAATAAGTCCCCTTTATCTTCTATTTTATAATTCTCCTAAGTTCATTATATCACCTATGTTTCACAAGCTAAATGATAATGATAAAAATTAATTTAGAATATGTTTGACTGCACTCTAGGTTTCATTCATTATCATTCTTTGTGTTTTCTTCAGAATTAGAATAAGCATTGTAACTCTTAATTGCTCCTGTTTCCTAATTCTCTCATGCTGATTATCTGCTAAGGAATTCTTAACTGCTCTCTGGCAATAATCATCCATTTTCCCTCATTCAATATGTTGAAGGATTCTTAATTGCCCTTCAGCCATTTGAGCCCATGCCATCCGTCCCAAATTTTTGTTTGTTCCCTATTTGACTACCTTGCTCTGTGAAACCATCCTCTATTAAGAAACCAAATCCAGAAATCCCATCCTTGTTGACTCCATTAGCCCAATTGACTGAACTTCTCAGACTTTCACCTTTGTTCTATTGAATCTCACCATCCAAAAACAAAAAAAACCCCTGAACTGCATAACTAGCCTAATATCTTTCAAAACAAAGCTAAAGCATAAAGAGAGAGCCCTCTCTGGATACAGATTGGCTAGATTCTGTATCTAAAAGATTTTTCTGTGGTTACCTCGGCCGTATTCCCTTTCTTACAACTTTTGGGAACAACCTGAGTGATAACATATAGGACCATGTGGAAAACTCTGACCACGTGGGCACTTCCGAAGCTGAAGTATGAAGTGGATGCTATAATCCCTATGGAGCATGAAAAGCCTAGTCCGTGCATAGTAGTACCAGTAGATACGAGGGTTCACGAAGCTTGGAAGAAGGGATCACATCGCCAAAAGAAACAAAATGCATGGGATTTGAGGCAGAAATCCAATAGGGAAACCGTAGACCCCACAACCTGGAAGAAGAAAGGGTATGGCTAAGGAAGAAAATTGTTTTGATGGATGCAAAAGTCAAGAATATGGAGGATGAAATAAAGAAATATTTTCTCGAAAAAAAGACCAGAATGGTAAGGCAGGGTGCGTGTGATCACGCTGACAGGGTTAAGGCCTATTTCCACAAATTGATCAGTCTGATGCCTTGGCTAGGAATGCATATTGCTAATGACCAGGGTAGCCTTTTGCAAATGGTGAACTGCATGATGCCAACCATAACAATATAAGGTGGGGATTCTCCAGGAACTATAACAGAGGAAAGGATGGAACTCTACACGGGTGGTGCGACCACCTGACTAGCTGAGGGAAGGACAGTCTTAGCTCTTCAGGTAGTTGGAAGGGGGCGTGGGACTATAAACTATTATGCCCTAAAGCTATGCGATATTGGAGATGCGCGCAGAAGCAAAGAGTTACAAGGTTCACGACCGTGCACTGGGGGCTGCGGTGCCGCACAGGTTGGTCAAAAAGTGATTGTTGAGGTCACTATTCATTATGGGATGCTTGACTTGAGGCCAAATGGAGAGGTCGGCAAGCATTTAAGATGTGATTTATGGGCAAGATTTGGGAAAATCTGCCACCAAGAAAGCATTAATGAACTGGAATTGCGGGGAATGGTCGAATTCGAATTCAAAAAGCGCTATAAAATACAAAGGGCTGCCTAGCAAACAACACTTGGTCATTTTCGAATTGAGTGATTGAGCAGAGCCTTGAGTGTTGTGATTCGAGTGTTGATTAAGCTCCTGAATTCATGATTGATAGATTGTTGCACAGAGACAATGACATCAACTAAGGATGGTATGGGGATAGTATAAGTGACCGCAAGCGAGGTCGCGTAGGCCCTAACTGTGGGGGATGTTCCAGAAGGCACCGGGATTGTGGTAGAAATCTTGAAATCATCGTGCACGTTGAGACCCAAGAAGGACAAAAAAGCAATGGTTCCCGTATGCGTGTCCCCGTGAAACCCGCTACGAGCAAACTGTCATTGGAGGAGAAGGGGACAACCATCACTATAGACACAGATGAAGAAGAATAATTTTTGTAGCAGCTTGTTGTCACAAAAGAAGAAGATGAAGCCATGGAGATGGATACTCAGCCTATGCACTTTGCAACAAAACTATCGGCCTATGTCCCCCTGCGAAAAGGGAAGGCCAAATTGCCCAAGGACCTGGATGAGACCAAGAACTCGCTCCAAACCCCGCTCCTTCCAGATGGCATTATGTTTGAAGGAACACAACTAGGCTGCATATGGAGCATGAAATTTGAATATTGGGACCTCTCTAACCGTGAGAAGTTCCCTCACCTAGAGAACGGAAGCCTCATGAAGCAGAACATTGCGAGGCTGGTGACAACATTAGAGTTGCAAAAGTGGTTGCATGGAGTTGAAAAGGCCAGGCTGCTGAACCTACTCTTGGTGCCACATTTCCACCATGCCCTAATAACCATTTTCATCATCAAGTAGCCACTCTGCCTGGTGCATGATGGGTGTTTATGGATGGAGGAGCCTATCCCCATCACGACAGATTTAATTCATCACGTCCCCCGGCTTCCATACAAAGGAGAGGACCTCGTGACCATTTCAGAAGGGAAGGGTAGTGATCTGGCCATCGCGGAGGCCATGAAGAAGAAGTACAAGCTGGAAAATAAGAAGATGGGTTATGCCATCTCCAGCATCAAGGACAAAGCAGTACAAATGGCAACCCAAATCCTCATAGGAAAAGTTATGCACAAGTGTCGTGCAGATGAGGTACCTATGCTGGTAGTTGCACTAGCTTAGAAGTGCATGGAGGGTGTCTACTTTAACTAGTCTAAATTCCTCTACACGAAATCTTTAGAGAATTGTTGTGAAGCCTAGGATTAGGGTAAAACCTTCCACTATGCATGGCTGTTACTGTCCATAGTGCTCGTAGCTGGGGAATTGTTAGTAGATAGTGAATTCCCCATAATTGACAGAGATTTATCAGACGCCGCGAAGTATGTTTCGCTCTAGGCCAGGAAGGATGCTACAAGGATATGCAATAGCAAGATATTATGGGTGCTCATGAAGATGAACATCCGAATGTAGATCAACCGTAAGCCACGATTTTCACCCATGGTTTACAACAGTTTGCAAAATTTTGCAGAATTTAAAGCAGACATGAACAACATATATATCAGGAAGTGCAAGGACCCAATGAAGAACTGGATAAATATACCCTTTGTAGCCACTGACAGTGCCATTTTTAATGTCTTGGATGCATGGTTGCCGGAATGGAGTGCCCCAAACATTGTAGAAATTGAGAAGTCGGCAGCGCAAAAGAAGAAAGACTATGCCAAGCTGCACATTGCAGAGTTGGCCAAAAATGACGAAAGGAAGCAACAGTAGTAGAAGTGCGGGCAGTGCGAGACATGACATGGAAGGCAGCCGAGTAGGAAAAGGCTACAACAGTAGTAGCAGCACAAGAAGCAGCCACGAACACAGGTGAAGGCTAAACAATGCCTTCACAAGGGCAGGCAACAGAGGAAGTAGAAACAAAAGAAGGAGGTGTGGACCCATGAACCATGTCCACATAGTTGAACACCAACACCCAGTATAGTGGGCAGGATCGTGGAAGAAGGTCAAGGCCTCAAAATTGTCCATCAACCTGATCACCCTAACTGAGGGTGATCTGCATGACATCAATGAGATGGTGTGTGATGTCACAAATGAGGCTCTCCAAGATTTCATGCAAGAGCACCAGACTGTATTGGGGGCCCTTAGAGCACAGTTGCAGGACTTACACATGTGCCCCCCTCAGGTTGGTACACTTTCGACCAACCTCACAGTCGGATCTAGGGTAGTAGAGCAGTTGTTGCGTGCAGTAGATGACAAACACAATAGTGTTGTTGGAAGGGGCACTCATGACATCAAAAGAGGCTGACAGGCCTTTGGTTAGCATGCTAAAAGGTCTCAGTGCTAATCTCGCCACCCTTCCGTGTGAGACATTATGTGTGTTGCAAGATGGAATAACAGTAGAGCTACAAGCTAGGGAGAGCTATGTGCTCCAATTCCTCAATGAGTAGAAGATAAATATGGAACAACTCAGCTTGTAGCGCAACGAATTAGTGTCGCAAAATCAACAACTAGTGCAAGTGATAGATGACGCTTGTCGAAGCATCTTTGGGCTCGCCATCTCAACAGATATACCATTGGAGGCGCGGATCCATAGGTTAGCAGCAGGATTCCACGAGGCCAGGAAGGAAATGACAAAGGTTCAGCAGGAGCTGAACCTTCAGATTGTCAATTTGTGGTTAAAGTTGTAGCCATCCACTCCCCTAGAAGTCAGATAACAATGCACTAGCATTATCACGGTGGGATTGGAGGAAATTAGAGGTTCAGTTCGAGACTGCACCAACATGTTGGAAGAATCACTTGAGGTCCTCACAACTTTGCAGGAGGACCCCAACATCCAGTGCTTAGAAACAAAGGCATGAGAACTCTAACAACAGTATGACAGTCTCCGAGGAACTGCGCAGACAGTGGTCCTCACCTAGAGGCTTACGAGGATGCAATAGGCTAAAACACTGAAGGTGTAGGTGGACACCGCACGCCATAAGGAAGTAGTCCTAAAAGCGCGCTTCCAACCTTGGATCGACAAGGAATTCACCATCACGACAGCCATTGAAGGCAACCTTGCGCACATATAGGGGATGCACACATTGATGCAGAGAAGCACTCCAAACACAGAGGTCTCAGAACAGTGTATGCAACAGATCCAGCAAGTAGCAACTCAATGCGCTACTGACCTCTGTGCAGTTTGAGAATAGTTGGAGGGACTCCATGCAAATATCTCCACGCTGGCAGAGTGAATTGAGGGCGAGTCACGATGTTTGTGTTTGTTGGCATTATGATGTATGTGTTGTACTTGATGGCAACCCACTTGTAGCATAACAACTCACTTGTATATGGTAACTAGATGAATCTACAAAAGAGATATTAGACGTGACAGAATGCATGAAAAGTAGTGTTTATAGATGTGATGAAATGTAGGGTAGCTTCAAGGAATCAGTTCAGAAGGAAACTCACTCAGATGAAAGATCACAGTATACCAGGAAAACAACAAAGAATGACATATCAGTCTTCACAGAATGAAGAAAGAGAGGCATACGTAGGTTCACCATTGACCAAGCCACGTATACACACAGGTTGACAGAACAAAAGGAGTGTATAATGTACACACACAATTTCACCTAAAGGAAAGCACGTATACCTTAGAAAACTAAGTTTTGGTCCGAAGTATTTGGTCCATGGTATTTTGATCCATGGTATTGGTCCATGGTATTTGATCTGAGGTATTGACACAAGGTATTTCATCCAAGGTATTGGTCCTAGGTGGTTTTGGTCCATGATATTGAGAAAGGCCTAAGGAGGAGAAGATCATTATGCCATGGCACTCAAGCATTGAATATTTGATGAAGAGTGAGATCTAGCATGCAGGTTATTGGGTTATGGTGCATTGTTGGATCTGAACCAAGGAGGAACCTTAGCAGTTGATGGAAGATAAGATCTAATGATGGATCGATATTTTAAGGTGTAAAGTGAACTATCATTATGTGTTTTTGCTCATGAATATCCTAGATCTGAATACTGACACATATATTATTCTGTAAATGATATGATCTAGGTATAACTGAAGTCTGGTATAGCTGCAAAATTATGGATTAATATTTACATATGTATAGGCTGGTTTGCTTTGAGGAAAGCATGTATACACGTAGGTTAGATACAAGAAAGTAGCGTATACCTTATATTCTATGTTTTAGTTGTTGTTGTTTGTTGTTACAGTATTCTGGGTTCTGGCGTGGGTTCTGGTTACTGTATTCTGGCAACAGCATTCTGAAAGATCAGATTGATGGGTTGTCAAAGTGATTGATTGAGTTGGTTGTGATTGGTTCAATAGGAGATTGGTTTATGCAGATATATTTGATGATTGAATGATGTTGTTGATGGTTCTAGTCTGAAAATTTATGAAACATGGTCCCTGGAAGAAAGGAGAAGGTTGTAGCCTTCTGTAGGCTGGTACCTATGTACTAGTAAACATATCAGCTAGTACAAGAGCTAGGGGGTTGTAGCTCCCTTCTAGTAGAAGCTGGTGAATGAGAGAAGGTTGTAGCCTTCTGCAAGTAGAAGCCTGCGTACTGGTATAAGGTTGCACCAGTACAAAATTTGTAAACAGAATTTTCTTATTATTAAAAGAAGACAGAGACGATTGCAACAGGTGGTTTTCACCCACATTGGGTTTCCACCTTATATCTTGGTGTTTACGTGTGTTGCTTATGTGTGATGCTTTATTCTTATTTTACTGCACTGTCTAATGAATTGCTGATACACTGATTAAAGTTCACTACATGATAATTTGGGTAAATCAAAAAATCTCTGCATATACGCTGGTTTCATTAAGTATAGTTGTGTATACACGCTAGTTCACTGAGTTGAAGTAGCATATACAAATCATTTTTGAAAATTAAATTATTGATCTGATAATATTGATTCACCCCCCCTCTCAGTATTATTCCCAACAATTGGTATCAGAGCAGGTCCTTCAGAAGAAGCTTGATCGCTTGAAGACAAATCCATCATCATGAGTAATCAAGAAAGTGGGGGATCCATCAAACTGCCAATCTTTGATGGGAGCAACTTCGTTTATTAGAAGGTAAGAACCACAACCTATATTCAATCTCTTGGAACAGATGTCTGGGAAATCGTTGAAGGAGGATATACATTTCCATTAGCGATTCCTACAGATACGGAGGTACAAAGCAATATGAAACCAATGCCAAGGCTATCAATAATTATTAGGAAGTCTATCACAATCAGAGTTTTTCAAATTTATGTAGCTCAAATCAGCCAAAGAAATACAGGACAAAATCGTTCTAAGCCGTGAAGGAGACTCTCAGGTAAAACGTGCTAAACTACAAGCTCTCAGAATTCAATATGAAACTCTCAAGATGCACAATGATGAAGTTATAGCTAGTTACTTCTTTCATATAGATGAGGTTGTTAATTGCATGAAGAATCTGGGTGAAGAGATAAAGGAAGTTACCTTGGTTGAAAAAGTCTTAAGATCCTTGTCTGCTAAATTTGAATCAAAAGTATCTGCCATAGAAGAAAAGTAGGATCTACAGACTATTACAATGACAAAGCTTGATGGAATCTTAAATGCCTTTGAAATGAGAAAAGGAGGTCCATCAGATATGAGATAAGCCGCATTCAAAGCTTCAGCAAAAGGAAAAGAAGAACTCAATGAATCAGAACATATTTCAGAAGGAGAAGAAGAAGCAAACTTTGTCAAGAACCTTCAACGGGGTTCGAGAAGATTCAAAGATAAATTACCTTTCAAATGTTTTGCCTGTGGTAGAGTCGGTCATTATGCTGCGAAATGCCCTCATAAAGATATAAATGATAAAGGGAAGGAATCTGCAAAATGGAATAGAAAACAAAGTGTAAGTAAAAAGAGCTACTATACTCATGAAGATAGTGATGGTTTATCAAATAGTGATGAAGATGAAAATAGTAATGACGATAGACTTCTAATGGCTGATGAAGATGATGATTTTTTGGATGCTTTAGATGAAGATGATCTTTATGAAGAAATATCTAAACTTAAAATATATTTAGAAGAAAAGAATATGATTATAGATACCTTGACATACCAACTTACTGAAAGAGAAAAACACAATGAAAAACTAGAATGTGAAATTGTGGGTCTAAGAAAGGATTTGAAAAAAAAAAAGCTCTCAATATTAGATTTGCTAAAGGATCAGAAACCTTAAAAGAAATTATTAAAGTACAGTGTTCTCCTCTGATAAAGACAGGTCTTGGATATACTGAAGAATCATCTCAATCATAGAATCTGTCAACCTCCACTAAAAGCTATCTTGATGCAGCAAGGAGCAGTGAACAGTTTGACAATCATCAGCAAAGGCGTAAAGCAGATCACTAGGTAAACCAGGCTCAATTTACTTCACAAATGAATAGAAGCCACAACCAACCTCAAGTAAATCATATTGTCTAGGGACAAAGGTCCCCTAGGGTCTTGGGTCAATACCCTAGCAGAGCGGGGGTTATCTATAAAGAAAAACAATCATTCCATACAGCCATGATACTAATATAAAGAGAATACACAAAGAGAGGTGCACCTGGGGGTCCTTCGTTTGGGTAGATCTAGCCAAGGTCCAAACCCTCTCGAAGTTCCTTTCAATCCTTCAACCTGCAAGGCAATCAATTCAAGGAAGCATAATAGTACATGGACCAAGCATCATAAGAAAATCAACTTCATAACATATTAAAAGGTAGTTAGTTATACAATTGAAACAACCATTCATATGTAAATCATAACATTGATCTCATAAGCATGAAGAATATTAATATCAGGAACAAGACAAGCAGGGAAAATTTTAAGAACCCCCCCAAATTTACATGTATAATAAATGGGCGAATCTCCATGGTATATAGGAAAAATGGAAGGCGATTTTATCAATAATATGATATGTATATATAATTTTTTGGCGAATCTCTCACCAGGCATGGCGAATATCTTACTCAATTATAAAATCTTGTGTTTATTGAATACACAAATGAAATCATTGCATTTCTTTAAAATATATTTTGAAATCAAAATTACCGAAATTACATATCGATAACCTAGTGGGTGTAGGATAAATTCACCCGTGCCATTCATAGAAAGCATGAGAAAAAATCTAATACTATATATAAAACCAAGAAAAATTCAAATTCATCACTTCTAGGGACCTCGTAACGACCCTGCCAACACACAAGTATGTTCCTGTTTGCAATTAGAAAAATTACCCAAATTACAATCTGTTTACTCCACTTCTAGGGACCTCGTAACCACCCTGCCAATACACAAGTATGTTCCCGTTTGCAATTACAAAAATTACCCAAATTACAATCTGTTTACTCCAGCATATGTTGGAAAGTTATAGAAGGATGACTAGTGCAATCAATCCATTCCTTTTAGCCCTGGATTTGTTTCAGTTTAAAACAGAAGTATACAAATTTACTTGTCCAATGTCTATGCTTTAACCATTCACCTTAAGATGTTTTTACAATATAATTTCCTAAGTCTATTTAATATCTTCATTATCATAAAAACCAACCTATATCCATCTTAACTCCACATATACCACTCTTAGGGGGATGAAATCTATTTATCCCTCTGAGCACTTGGTAGACCCAGAATTAAGATGGATCTAAGATAGAATTTCCCCTTTAAATAGTCTATGCTCACATGAATACCATGGGTCAATACCATGGGTTATCATAAACTTGGAGCTTAAAAATTACTATTAGTAATTTATAAAAATTAATAAAATTAATAGTTGACTTTTTATTTTATTTTTATTTTAACCAAGCTAAAATGTTTAACATACATTAAATTACAACATCCATTTTTACTCTTGATCAGATCAAATATTTTTTCACTCCATGCTAGTTTGCATATCACGATATTTGATACCTCTAGGGGGTTAGTAGATCCAGAGTAAAGATGGATCTATGCTGGTTTAATTCCCCCATTTAAATAGGCTACATTCCAAGTGAATACCATGGGTCAATACCATGTGCCATTTTGGTGAATACCATAGGTCAATACCATGTGCCATTTTTATTTTTATTAATACTAATATTAGGGTTAATAATGTTTTTGCATTGTATTAATAACAATCTAGTCCATGGTATTTGTCCCATAGTATAAATATAAGGTGACTTATGGAGTAAATATAAAAAAATGTTTTATTTGTTTACCATACCTCTCGCTTATTTATATTTTTATTAATTTACCATACCTCTTTTACAAATATGGTATTTGGCCCATAGGATTCACTTAAATAAAACCTCTTTCTTGAACCTTCATAAATAGAATGAGGGTTATGGACTAAATACAAAAAGAGGTTTTATTTATTTACCATGCGTCTAGTTTATTTATATTTTTATTTATTTACCATACCTTTTGAGTAAGTATAAAAAGACGTTTTATTTATTTACCATACCTCCACTTTACTTATATTTTTATTTGTTTACACCCTTGCATGTATATAAGGTGACTTATGGAGTAAATATAAAGAATGCTTTATTTATTTACCATACCTCTCATTTATTTATATTTTTATTAATTTACCATACCTCTTTTATAAATATGGTATTTGGGCCTTTGGCCCATAGGATTCACTTAAATAAAACCTATTCTTGAAAATGGGTGAATGGATTCACTTAAATAAAACCTATTCTTGAAAATGGGCGAATGGAAGGTTGTAACTCCTAATTTCAAGGGCTAAATTTACCTTTTTTACCCTCTCCCTTAAAATAAGGTGGGCTATTTGAGGTGATTTGTAAAATGTACTATGATACAAAATATTCGCCCACTAAAAATTTAAAACCCCTTAATTTCGCCAAAGGGCGAACATTCGCCCCTAAAATCACCCCTAAAGACAAGTGTTTCTTTTATTATAGATAACTAAAATACAGTAAGAAATGATTTCACCTGAGTCTTCCTTTTGTAGGCTCGAAGCGGAACCGTCCTCTGGATTCCTCCAATCTCAAGCCTTCAACAAACTCCTTCCATCACTCACTCAAGGATATCTCAAACAATGGAAAGACATCATAACTCAAGGAAATAAGGGTTTCCTGTAATAGGGGAAGTGCTAGAAGTATAAGGATCTTCAGACCTGATCAAGGATAATCTCAGTAGAGTGATTTTTCTCTCTATTCTCTCCTCCCTTAGGCCTTCCCATTGAAGCCTTTTTATACTTCTCCCAAAGTAGTTTTCTAGTTTGGAATTTGTTTGGAACAGTTGGGCCATGGGCACTAATAGGAAATCAATAGGTAAAACCTGTGATCTCCGCCCAAAATTAAGGAGATTTAATTTTTTTAAGTGTTTTAAGACATATATGTGGGTTGGGTATACACAGACCCACGTACACACGCATTTAGCTCAGGGCAATGTTGCGTATAGGGAGTAAAACACTGTTTTTCAAGTATTTGGACCAGGTCTGGAAGGAGGGGTTGCCCTAGGCCATGAGTGCAGCATCACAAACATCAAAAGTGAGATTTGGAGCTATAACAGATGCCCCCTAATATATGAGGTTAGAAGGGGTACAGGATAGCCGAAATGTATTAAGTAATTATATGGAAAGGAAACCTGTCAAAAACAGAGAAGGACTTCACCAGAGTTCAGCTTGCCAAGCCACAAAAGGAGATCAGAAAGAAACACTGTCTGAGGCAGGCATACCCATGCTCAAAGAAAGTAAAGCATGTCCGCATATCAAGTACAAGCGAATCCACTAAGTATACAATTATAAAAGACTGGAAAATACATAATGGATCATCTAATCATGATCAAACAAGTACATGTTTGAATATAAAATATAAGAATGTCAATGATGCTAAAGGATGAAGCTAATCATTGATATCCAAGACTGATCCCAAAAGTACCAAATGAACATGATGGAGTAAGATGGTACTACACTGCAAACTCAGGTGCCAGCATATAGAATGTCGCCATGAATGACTGCAACATATAAGGTGGAGTGGTATCAATTAGTAGCAACAGGAGCAACTGTCAAGTGAACCAATAAATGTTGATGCAACCTGAGGTCTTCACCGACTGTTGTGGTACATTTCTTATGGGAATAAATGACCTGAAGTCAACCATGTGAGAAATTGTTTGATTACTGGTCATTGATGTATACCTTTAACAAACGTGAGACCACTCACCGATAATGATAATGAGTGTCAAGGTACCCAGTACAATCTAACAAGTGTGAATAGATGAGCTAGAGTCGAACACCTTTAAGAATCTATCAATCAGGAGACAATGATGGTTTCCCACTGTCGATAGTGAATGATCTACCACTAATGACTACAAACCCCATGGTACTACCAAATGGACTCTAGATCTTTGCCCTAGAGCAATGAGTCATAGTTGATGAGGAAAGATCCACTAGAAGGAAGGCATTAAGGTATCCTTCATCAATCTAGCACGAGTGTAACCCGTAGGCCAATAATGTGGAAGGAATCGGATGAAAAGGATGTAGTAACCCAACCGAAGCACGTTTCCGGTGTACACAAGATGTTGCTAGTGCACAACAGAAACTCTCTGAACCAACCAATAATGAATGTTGAAACAGAGGTGAGGTATCTACCAATAGGGTCAAATGGAAACCAAGGTACCGCACGAATCCCAATGTGTGATAATGTAAGCTGATGTCAAACATAAGGGAAACCACTCAGTCAAAGGCCCATGATACTGATCGATGATGAGCACAAGGTGACCTATCAATAATGAAAATAGGGCTAGGGTGCGGCTCTAGGCCTGTCCTCAAAGCAAGATGTCATCATCGATAAGGACAAGACCCGCTAGCAAGAAGTCAATGGAGACCTTCTCAAACTAGCATGAGTAAAGCACCAATATAACTGATGTGATGATAGACAAGACACTGACAACCAGGGATGGCCAACTGAAAAATGAGTCAAGAGACACCGCAAAGAGGCCAACTCAGGCTAACTTCCCTTGTACAAAAGCATGACTCAATGTGACTATGTGGCAGCATATGATGACTTTGTATAAGTTCATCATGCAGGAGGCATGAACGAACCCTCCATATGATTGGAAGAGATAACCAATTGGGAGAGAATTGACTCAATAACAAGGTTAAGGTGTACCTAAGTCAAACTAAATCTCACCCAAATGGAGGAGACTTTGTTTTGAGTGCTTTGTTCAAGGGCAACACGACTGACTTTACCTACCAACAATAAGTGGAAATATTGTCCCATTCCCACTCCTTTTGGAATATATAATTTTTTTGTCTTTTTCTTTAAGCTGGAAAAAGAATAAAAGAATGCTATAGTATAGTGGAAAGAACGAGTGTTGGTGAAACAAATGATCTAGTTCCTGGGATTGGAACAATCCTCTGCTCAATGCAGGGAGGTGAAAACTGTTCAAAGACACTCAAAGGTGTGTTCCTTCCATGGGTCAAGGTGTGTTAAGTTGAAAAAGTCAAGGGAATGCAAGTTTGATTTTTCAGTCGTCATGGTCAAAAGTTGGCTTAAACACAAGTAAGTGAAGCCGGCTCAAGGCCAAAAAGGTGCAAATGGTCAAAATGCAATGCAGTAGTACAACTCAACACAAAAGAGCCTCTAGGGTATATGGCTAGAATGAGGCAAAGAAGCAAACATGAATGAGTCTTCGGCACATAAGTCATGGCGGGACTAAAGAGGACTCTCGAACCTAGGGACAAATCATCGG
The DNA here is from genome assembly GCA_031772625.1 of Pinus tabuliformis. Classification (NCBI taxonomy): domain Eukaryota; kingdom Viridiplantae; phylum Streptophyta; class Pinopsida; order Pinales; family Pinaceae; genus Pinus; species Pinus tabuliformis. The sequence continues at coordinate 641,079,738 of CM062805.1, forward strand.
CATGAGTGCCAAGTGACAACAAGGTACTAACTAGGGCACCCATGATAAGGTAGGCTCTACCACACAAGTCATGATACTTCTAAGCAATGAGAAGGTTCCACACCATAACTTGGTGGGGTCAATCCTAAGGAAAAAATGGGAAAGGAAACTGATAAGTGCATAATGCAAGCGGAAAAACCTAACCTATATGCCAATTTCGAGAACCAATACTTGTCAAAATGGACCAACCATAAAAATTTCCAAAGGAGAAATCTTCCAAGTTCTGTATACATAAATAGGAACACTAGACAAGAAGTTAATACATCCCACATATAAACTTCATATAAAATCTTGTGTTATAGAATACAAAACTTGAAAATGCGTACCTTATATATACAATATGGTACAGGGAACCACACAACCTTGTGGCTTATGCATAATAGTTCTTCTGGACAAACCCCTTGCAGGGCTCAGGCCAAGGACTCCTTTGGTAGTCAAAACTCATGGCTTCAAAGAGTTCCTCCTGTGAAGGCAAATCAAGTTCTGAGAAATCATGAGAACTACAAGGATCAAAAGAGGGAATTAAGGGGTCCCATGTCCCTATAAGAAGAATCTCTCGGTCAATTGTTGGGACCAAGTCCCAAGAAGGAGAATAATAAGTCAAAGGATCCTTCTCAGAAGCATTTGAACATTGAGGATTCAATGCCACATAATTGACCCATGGCAGGGTAGGGTCTACTTGAACACTTGGAACAAACCAAGGGGTATTCTGCAGTAAAGTCGAATTAGGGTGGTAACTAGCATTTGCACCAAATGTTGCAAAAGAAACGTCGTAAGGCATAAATTGAGGAACAGTCACTACATGGGAATGGGAAAATCTAAATGAGATGAAAATATGTAGCAGGAATGAAATTCTAATGCTGTATAAACAGAAGTCGATTTAGGGTGCCTCACACTATTTTTTATTAATTATTGAATTAATATTGCATATAAATCTCATAAAATTCAACCAGCTTATAATTTAAGGCTCTGATCTAAATTTGACTTTGGGTCATTAACATGGTGATGCCGTGTCTCAACTACTTAACCACTAAACCACAGGCCAACAAAGAAAAGACTGCAAAATGTTACAGGCATTACCATATTAAACCCAATGACTCTACACACAAGAATTTTGTGGGGGGGGGGGGTGTTATTGGAATTAATAAATGGCATAACAGGAGCAGAACCCTTGTCTTGCTTCCAATCCTCATTTACAAAAGAAAGCTCATTCTGAATGATATATCTTAGGTTTGGATCGGAAGGCAGAGTTAAAGCCTCTGATAAAAAATAGCGACATTTTTCCCTCACTTCATTAAAGCGACTGTAAGTGGGAGTAGGAATATAATTTTTGTTAGTTTTGAAGGTAGATGGAGCATCGAATTCCAGTGATCTGTAAGGGGATGAATTGGCCTCATTGCATTTGTTGTGGTCTAAAGTGGTTGTTAGCTATTTTTGTGGTTGATGTGAGTAGTTTTGCGAGCGTGGCCTGAATGTAGAGTGTTCTTTGTCTTCTGTGCTTCTATTGCATTGTCTACAAACTCATTCTGGTGAAAATTGGGCTTGCTAGGAATTTAATACAAGACCTTCTCTACCAATGAGGTACCTGCCCTTTTGTTGATGGGCATCTTTATCGGTTTGATATCAAGGTGTGAATTGGTACCTCCAGCATTCCACTGGGTTAATGCCAAATCGTGTAGTAGCACATAGGTAACTTTTGCAGTGAAGTTTCAGGGGAGTAGTTCAAGTTCTGTTGATATTCACCTTCTTCTGCTATCTAAAAATGTGTTTTAGGTATGGTTACTCAAGGTTGAATTTATGATAATGAGAAAGATCAAGGCCCAGGTTTTGGGCTAAGTTCTTTGTATGTTTAATCTGCTACATGTGCCTCTAGTTAGAGTTCCTTCTTGAATACTTACTTGAGTTGGTGGAACTCGGAGTTCATAACACTTTCCAACTTATTTCAAAATTCATTCCATATTTTCATGCAGCATTGCCTCAAAGTTTCCATGGCAGAATGGATTTCGGCACTGGTTGCCTTTTCTCCAGACCAATCCTGGTTCAATTATGCAAGTACTCTTCTTAATAGAATATGTTGTGTTGGGTGCCAAATTATACATTTCTGTTATTGAAATTCAACTCAAGAATATTGTCATATGGTCATATGTTTATTGTGTTTTCTATTTTCTAGTTTTGGTTTGCCAATCATGTACACGATCTTTTTTTTCTTATCTTCACAAGATAAGATAATGCATGCTATGTACATTTAGGAACATTTGAAATCTTCTAAGAATTGATGGAAACAATAGATGTTAGTATGGAAAAATCAGATGAGTCCAAATTAATATCACATGGATCTTTTGATGAACTAGTAGTTGTACCTAAGCTAACCTTAACTGACAACACCTACAAGTCATTACCAACTCCCGTGTTTTATGATGCTAAAAAATAACTTATAGCCTTATCTGTTACAAAAATGGTTCTCCATCAACAAAAGGAGCATTATACATCTGCAAGTGAATGGATTTATTTGGATTTCCATCACTCACAGGGAGGGGACTGCAACAATCATAGTTGTTTTTCTCTTTAGAAAAATATACAAGATGAAGACAACTGTAAATTGATTAATTTTACAGATCCTTCTTTGAAAGTGACTTCAAATTTTTTGAATATAATGGAGTATTTTGATAAGCACCAGGATAATCAACCTGAAAATAATGGTCCTGAGCTCTCCGAAAGTGTTTGTATATCAGATATTCCAAGGTTCAAGTCTGAGACTATTCTGGGTGGGGTACCTGACAACATTGACATGAAAACACATGATAATCTGCAAAATGAACTTCAGTCAAGAACTAAGAAGGTCTCTTTATTGTTCAACTCTATGTTTGTATCCAGTGATCTGTCATTTTACTTGAATGTGAAAAGAATTTTTGTAAGATGTGGAGATCCTTCGGCAAAAGAAACAAGTAGCATGAAAAATTCTTTGCATACCGATCTCAATTAATTCTCAAATACTATTTCATCCAATTTTTATTGTCAAAAGAACATGTACAACTTCATCATATTGAGATGTACAAATCTGTCATAGACATTATTGATTGCATTTGAACGGATTCTGAAATGGTTTATGAGTTAGATAATGACCTAAAAAGAATAGTAGATACATTTCCAGACCTGAAAAAGCTTTGTATTCTACATGTTAATCAGGTAGATCTAATGAGTTTGATCAAGGACAGGGTTTCCCAAATAGGTTCCTTGAAATATGATACAACTTTGAGAGGACTAGGCACTATGCATATATTATAGAAGACAACTTTTGATGTTTGTTTCTAAGTGTTCAGGTAACATATCTGTATTTGATAGAGTTGGTTCAAAGCATAGATTTTTTGGAAGATTCTATAAAACTGCCCTATTCTTTACTTAAATATGCCTTTCTTGACCATCAATAAGCACTTTGGATGTAACAGCACCAAAACAGAGAACTTTTGGAGGAGAGTCTACCATGGACTTCATTTCCATTTTCTTATACATTTGGTTAGATGTACCTAATTTGTTTAACGCATATATAATTTTTTTCTGAGTTCCAATATGATGCTCACTAAAAACAAATGGATAAATCTGATGCAGCCTTGCACTAATAAGTATCTGATGTAGCCTTGCACCAATAAGTAAACAGTGTAACGTTTCAATTTAAAACAGCAGTGTTGGTCCACAGTAAAAAAGCCTTCAAGAGCCATCCATTTCCTCCAACTGGCTACCTCGAACATCTTATCAAATGATATGATACAACCCTGGCTTTTACACCAACATGTATAACGATGTAATCATTCAGTTAAAACAGCAGAACTTGTGCACAGTAAGGCAATAATGAAGGGTTATCTACTTTCTCGAATTGGCTACACCATTTTTTAGTTGTTGAAAATGCATCATATACCACATTAAAAATCAAAGAGATCTGGTGATTGACAAAATATTTTGTAAAAAAAATACTTGTTTAGATTATAACAAGTAGATCATTGTTTACACAATGGATCACAAAAATTCCATTTGTAAGGGAATAATAATCCGTTAACTTGATCAAACAAGGGAAAGGGTACAGGGTCATAGAAAATGTGGATTCAAGCTGCTACTGTAACATTTTTGAGTAACCCACTTATTTTGATGATGTTTTTTGGTTTTGTCCAGATATTTTTCCATGAACAGGATAAAAAGTTGCTATAGTATTTTTTTTAAACATTTGTTAAATAAAATGCTATAGTACTCCATGCACCTGCCATGCACCTCAGTTTTTTAAAACTAACTTGTACTTGGATGTAACAGGCTGTAAATCAGAATTGGAAGACAAAAGGATAGTGTGTGAAAAAGTTGAAATACAGAAAACAAAAATAGAAGTAAATCAATTTTTCACATCATATGTAAAAGAACTTATATTCAGATCTAAATGAAACATCCAGCTCCCCCATAAACTTTATGTAATGGATGAGCTCATATACTCCCTGACATTAAAGGACAAGTAATGATTTCTATCATGGATGCCCCCCTATATAATCTAAAGGTTCTCCCATTTAGATTTCCAAAAATGGATGGGCTCTCAAACACTCTGCCATTGAAAGACAAGCAAAACATTGCGGTACTTATTAGGATAAAAGCCAGGCAAACCATTTATATTAAAAATAATGTCGTATTGAAGAGACTATATCGAAGCGAGCTCTGCTTTGGCTCTTTCTTGTTATTCCAGATGAAGCAGCCTTCAACAGGATGAATCATCTACTTTAGCATCCAACATGAATTGTTTATAGGTATTAACTGGACAACTTTCCTTCCTTCACAATATAATTCTGTGAAGGGAAATATCTGTGAGCCAACTTCATGCATCAATAGCCACAAAGGACTAAAGCACTGACTTCACTCTATTTTAGATTTTGTTTATTTCAAAACTACTAACCTATAAAATCAATAAGATGGAATAAGCTTCATGCTAATCTTTTATCATTCATTCCTGCATAATGCTTTGAACCATCATTGGTCTCAGGAATGTATTTGAGAGTCCAATATTTGATGCATTGTTTTATTTCATAGAAGTGAGCTCTTCTCTGGCTCTTGCTTGTTATTCCAGATAAAGCAGCCTTCAATAGGATGAATCATCTGCTTTAGCATCCAACATGAATTGTTTATAGGTATTGACTGGCTAGCTTTCTTTCCTTCACAATATAATTCTGCAAAGGAAAATCTTCTCCCTTGAAGTATCTGCCTAGAATATCCTACGTTCTAGCTGCATACATTATCTGAAGTAGAGATTTTATGAACAATTAGTCAGAAAACTCTCAAGAATATCTATGTACTTTTTATGATTCCTATTTTCTGCTTCCAAATATGAAAAATATGATGAATTAATGATAGCATTAAAGCTTTGTGCAATGGACCATAATGCAATATAATTGACTTTTGAATTATTTATGAGGTACGTTTGTCAATCAAAGAAATTTCTAGAAACAAAGGGGTGAAATAGAAACTTCAATAATGCTTTCCCACATAATGCTTTCCTCAATAATGCTTTGTCTTCAGAAAATCTTCATCCATGACTCTAGTCATTAATTAGGATTTTCAATTCATGTATATTTAAATTGGAGCTAGCTTTAACCAACCATCTAAGCATGCAAACATTGGCATAAAAAAAAAGATGAGCTTCTACCAGAGAAAAGGAGATCTCGAAGCATACGAGTCATTATTATCTCAAAGCTACTTGTGACTCAACAATAGCAGACTTCTGGGCCCCAGGGGTTAGACTGAGAGGACAAGGCTTAGGGGGTTAACACTCCCGCCTCAATTTGAATTCATAGACTTAACTGTTCTGTGTGGCTAGGCCTCTCCATGGGACCTAGGATTTATAGTGGCAGGCCAATGGACTCAAACCCATGCCTAGCGGGTATGAATCCACTCAGTTATTGATTCCCTTAATAGAAATAAAAAAAATAGACTTTCCTGCAAGCCTCGTACGTTGGGATTTTTCTCTCCCCTTGCACGCAGTTATGATATATAAGGGGGCTTCTATCTTTATTCCGATTAACATGTTGACTCTGTTCCATCTGCATCTATGTTCCAGATTTATTTGCTTTTTAATCAGGCCATCAATAGGGGGCTTATAAATTTTCATGCATTGTTGCCAGCAGGACAATTTATATTGCAGTATAGTTCTCATGCTAGATGGCCTACTTTCTTCTTTATCTATCCATATCTAGTTATCAAAAACACGGATTTTGAGTGCCTAATTTAATGAAGTCTCAACCAGTGGATGAGTCACACTGTCTGTACAACATTCTTGAAGGAAATCGGATGAGAAATGGAAAGATGACCTTAAGTAGTGCAAGAGCAATGCAATGGTATTTTGTATTCCTAAGCCTATTTAGACAATGAATAATGCAGTGTGGAGAATGTGATTCCAACCTTCCCAATGATCTTTTGTATAGAATTCCTAATTATTGTGAATTGCAAGTGTTTTCCAGACAAGAATAACTTCTAAAAGATAAAATTCCGTCACACAGTCAAGGAAACTCATCTGGTAGTGGTCCAAAGTACCTTCACAAAGTCCCTGGTACATCATGAATTCAAAGGATGCATCTGGGTTTGCATGTGATCATGTTCTAGCGAAATGTTACAATTTGTTTTAAAAATTTAAACCAAAACAAAATTTTTGCATTGCATTCAGAAGTACAACAGCAGTCAAGCTTCAGTATTTTGGGTACCCAGGCATTCATGATGGATGCTAAATCCATTTCTGCCATCCAAAAACAGTTTAAACACTCCCACAGTCAAATTTCGGAATTTGCTGTCCAGACAAAATTGTGACCTCTTTCGATAAGACTGGAAAAAAATGGTCTACCTTTGTGTTGTAGAAATTTTGAATAATTTAACACATATTCAACAAAGATTATCCTGATCATGTACTATTGTGGAATACATACACAATACATAAGCTCCTCTACATTGATCATCAATATAGCAGCATCAATAACAATAAAACATCAAGAGCATTCACACATTAACACAGTATGTAACCCGGGGAAAGCATCTCGCTAAAAACCCCACACTATCTGTATATTAATGATTGAGAACATGTAACATTACAAAGTACAATTCTTATCACAAGCAATCCAGTACCAGCTCCACCTGTTACACACAATACAGCTCAGATCTGATCTCCAAATCTATTCCACTGCTTGCCTGCCTCTCCAACTCAATACCTGCTCAAGAACTGATGAGAATGGTTTACCAAACTTGTATTTGACCTGCAAATAATCACTCACACTGTGTTGGACGTGAGCACATGCTACAATTCTTGATATTGGCCAATTCATTGGCATACACAATCCCTCTGATTGTGCAAATCATCATGCACAACTATAGTCACAACTAATAGCAAACTGATCCTCTAACACCTGTCCCTGCTGAACTGAACATGCACTGACATGAAACTGAGTTAACTGATGTATTCTATAGTTGCATTATGAGTTAATAACCTGTGAATTAATTAATAACTAATTCACCCAACTCATCTCTAGTCTATTTTCCAGTTATACTAAATACAACCAGTTTAACAAAGCTAAACTGAACACAACTCCATCAACTGCACCTCCAGTCCACTAAACTCAACTCACTTGAGTTCTAACTGAAGTCTTGCATGCAAATATTAGTCATCCCATAGGTAACCATGTATTTCCCTCTGGGATCTGCATGTACCACATCCGTAGCTCATCCTGAAGTGCTCCAAGAGAATAAGATCAAGTTTATAGTCCAAATATTATTATGAGGCAATAATATTTGACTTTTCTATTTTTGACAGCCAGTCTAAAAATAGACTTTGATCACTCATACTGTGATCACTCACACTGTGGTCACCCACATTGTGATCACTCATACTGTGTTCACCCACACTGTGATCATCCCTGTTGGGATCAAAAATAGAACTTGCGCCATAATTTGCCTGCGGGCCCACTTAGTGAAGGCGACTCTTTTCACTAAGCTCCATCATCTTGTTGCAATCTCAACACTCCCTATCGACAAGATATGGATTATCAGCAACCCCTATCCTGCCTCGGTGGTACTCGAATTTTCTCCTGGTGAGAGCCTTCGTCAGAATATCAGCATCCTGATCCTTCGTTGGAATGTATGAAAGCAACATGATCCTCCGCTGCACACAATCTCTGATATGATGGTACCTGATGTCAATATGCTTATATCTATCATGAAATACAGGATTTGCCGAGATTTTAATGCAACTTTGGTTATCACAGTAAATCACAGTAGGATCCAAATGAGAACCGAACAAACCAACCAGGATCTTCCTCATCCATATAGCCTCGCATGCAGCCAAACTTGCTGCCATATACTCGGCCTCCGCTGAACTGAGTGCCACGAATCTCTGCTTCCTACTGTACCAAGAAACTGTTGTCGATCCAATACTGAAGACCCCTCCTGATGTGCTCTTTCTGTCTGTTGGGCTCCCTGCCCAATCTGCATCCGTGAAGCCACATAGCTTCACTTCATCCTCCTGTTTGTACCATAAACCATATCCCGATGTGCCTCTCAAGTAGTGCAATACATGCTTGCCCGCCTTCCAGAAGAGTTTGGTAGGCTTAACCATAGCTTGTGAAAGCTGGTTAACTGCATAGCATATATCAGGTCGTGTATTGACCAAATACATCAGCGACCCCACCAACTGTCGATAAACAGTGGCATCCACTTCTTCTCCCGAAGTGGCATCCTCCTTCCTCCAACCTCCAGGAAGAGGAGTATCAACAGGCTTGCAGCCATGCATGTTGAACTTCTCCAGTATCTCCCGAGCATACTTTCCCTGAGAAACAAACAGTCCACCACTGCGCTGCCATATTTCCAATCTTAGGAAATAGTGAAGGAGGCCCAAATCCTTCATCTCAAACTCTGTAGCAAGATCCTTCTAGCATGACAGTATCAACAGCTCATCACCCGTTAGAATCAAATCATCAACATATTGTACAATGATAAGCAACTTACCCTCCACCACAATCTGGTATAGGTTAGGATCTGCGTCACTCTTGGAGAATCCAAGTCCTGTGAAATAGCTGTCTATCTGTGTGTACCAAGCACGTGGTGCTTGCTTCAACCCATACAGCGCTCTCTTGAGCCTGCACACATGCGACTCGCTGCTGAAGACCTCAAAGCCTTCGGGTTGCTCAATGTACACCTCCTCCTCAATGACTCTGTTGAGGAATGCAGTCTTCACATCCATCTGATGAATGTGCCATCCCATCTGCGCTGAGAGAGCAAGAATCGTCCGTATGGAAGAATACCTTGCGACAGGTGCAAAGGTCTCCTCATAATCGATCCCCTCTATCTGTGAAAAGCCTCGGGAAACAAATATTGCCTTGTACTTATCCACACTCCCGTCAACTGCCTGCTTAAGTTTGTAGATCCATCTCGAACCCACCACTGATTTGCCTTCCGATCTAGGAATAATCTCCCATGCACTGTTTCTGACAATAGAATCATACTCTTCCACCATGGCGTCTACCCATGCGAGATCCTCCACAGCTTCCTCGAAAGAGGATGGCTCAGTCACAACACACTTGCTCATAAGAGCCATGTATCTAGTGTACCGATCAGGTGACTGTCTCTGCCTGCGTTGGGCTATAGGTGGTCCTACAACTTTCTCTACATCTTAAGCCAGTCGCTCAGCTTCTGTCAAGCGCTTTCGCCCTCTGATGGTTGGCACTGCATGAGTGGTCTCTTCCACTCCATGAACCTCGTCCTATGGCTGATCCACATCCTGAAGCTCATCCTTAGGAACTAATAGCTCCTCATCTGCATGCAAGTGTAGCTCCCTCTCAAGTGAACACTTCATGGCTTTCTCCTCCTGAAATTTTATATCCCGTCGCACGACAGTTTTACCATTGTCTGGCAAATACACACGATAGTTGTGGGGCATATCAGTGTACCCCACAAATATCCCAACCTCTGCGGTCGGCTCCAACTTCTTCCTGGCATCCTTCGTCACATGCATGTAAATGTTAGCACCAAAAATCCTCAAATGATAAAGATCAGGCTTCTTACCAGAATAAGCCTCCTCGGGTGTACTCATGCCAAGTATCCTATGAGGACAATGGTTTTGCACATAAACTGCTGTATTGCATGCTTCCGCCCACAAGTGAAGGGGTAGGCCCTGATCATGCAACATTGCCCGTGCAACACCCACAATCGTTCTGTTCTTCCGCTCAGCTACCCCGTTCTGCTGTGGGTTATGGGGAGCTATGAGCTCTCTTCAAATCCCTTCTGCCTTTTATAAATCCTTGAACTCGTCCGAGATGTATTCACCACCATTATCACTCCTAAGAGCCTTCACCTTCTTCCCCGACTCCTTCTCGACCAGTGCTTTGAATTCACAAAACTTTGAATATGTCTCGCTCTTCTTCTGCATGAAGAAGATCCAGCACTTACGAGAGAAATCATCAACAAAAATCACATAATACATGTGTTTTGCTGTCGAAGCAACTGAGAAAGGTCCACACACGTCTGTGTGAATTCTCTCAAGGATCGTCGTGGCACGACTATCCTTCTCGTGAAAGGTGGCTTTCACAAACTTCCCCAAAGTACACCCCTTGCACTGATCTGACTACGCAAGTGTGCCTTTAGGAAGCCCTATAGTGATATGCTGCAGTATCTTCATGGCTCCATGGTGAAGGTGACCCAATCTCCTGTGCCACAACTCGCCATCATCCTGGCTCACCACTCCTTCTGCCTTGCCTGCCATTGTTGCACATCCATCTACATGCAACTGATAAAGGTTCCTCACTCGAACCCCTATCTTCCGGGTCTCACCAGTTCTCTTGCTGCGCAGGAAAGCCTTTCCCTCGCTGAAAACAACATCATACCCCTTGTCTTCTAACATCGCCACTGAGATAAGATTCTTCTTCAATCCTGGAACATGCATGACTTCCTTCAATACGAAGGGTTTACCAGACTCCCTCTCAAAGGAAATGGTACCAATACCGATCGCACTGTATCTACTATCATCGCCCATCTCGATGTGCACTCCAAGATCTTTGTCCTCCAGATCAGAGGACAAATCTCTATCTCCCGTCATGTGAAAAGACGCACCACTATCCAAGAACCACACTGATCCCATCACACTTGAAACCAAGCATGCGATCAATGAAAAATCAAGCTCAAACTGTGAGGCTAGAGCCTCTCCTGCTGAAGATCCAGTAGCCTGCTTGTTCTTCTTCTTCTACGGACAATTAGTGGCATAGTGTCCGTGCTGGTGACAGTGAAAACACTTCACCTTGGACATATCCTGCTTCTTGCCTTTTGCACCAGACTGAGAAGCTTTCTTGCTCTTCCCTTTCTTTGCTTTGGCAGCCAAAGCATAATTCTCTTCATCAGCTCCCTTTGACGAAGATCCGTCCTTGGTACTCTGCCTGATCTCCTCATGCACAAGATCTGACCATAGTGTTTCCCATCCTGGCAATTTCTCCCGACCATTGACAGAGTCCTGATAGGAATGCAAACTCTTCGGAAGACCAAGGAGAGCCAAGCTCACCAAGTCCTCATCATCGAAAGTAACCCCCACACTTCCCAGCTCATCTCGACACTGAGTGAACTTCATGAGATACTTGGGAATATTGTCACCCTTCTTGCATTTGATGTTTCTGAGTTTATCTTTGAGCGCCAGCTTCCTCTGATCGCTCTTGCTTTGGAATAATTATGTTAATGATTTCCACATCAAATATGGAGTAGCCTTTCCATGGAGGCTGGACACAATGTGATCCTTCACGCCCTCCAACAGAATCCTTCAACATTTTGCGGTCTTCTTTTGCCAAACTTTCACCTCAGCAGCATCAATAGGCTTTGGGATATCCGTATCTATGAACTCCTTCAGCCCGTTATCATCTAATACAGCCTCCATCCTGTCCTTCCATGCAATATAGTTTGAGTTGCCCTCAAGAGCATACTCCAATCGCAATTCGTTGAAAGACATTACTGCGTTTTCACCAAGAAAACACTGCTGCAAATTCAAATTCCACCAGCAACCAACTCAACCGCCTTGGATCTAAGATTCGTGAGAACACAATATTTCTCGTACAGAGATTGACTATATGGGCATTCACCGGATATCTCACCTTCCAAAGGAAGGATGAATCCAGAGGCTACCTGGCCCGATTACAGACTCTGCTTGAAGAAATAGAATGTAAACACTTCCTGAATAGTAGATCTGATGATCAACAACTCTGATACCATGTAGAAATTTTGAATAATTTAACACATATTCAACAAAGATTATCTTGATCATGTACTATTGCGGAATACATACACAATACATAAGCTCCTCTACGTTGATCATCAATATAGCAACATCAATAACAATAAAACATCAAGAGCATTCACACATTAACACAGTATGTAACCCGGGGAAAGCATCTCGCTAAAAACCCCACACTATCTGTATATTAATGATTGAGAACATGTAACATTACAAAGTACAATTCTTATCACAAGCAATCCAGTACCAGCTCCACCTGTTACACACAATACAGCTCAGATATGATCTCCAAATCTATTCCACTGCTTGCCTACCTCTCCATCTCAATACCTGCTCAAGAACTGATGAGAATGGTTTACCAAACTCGTATTTGACCTGCAAATAATCACTCACACTATGTTGGACGTGAGCACAGGCTACAATTTTTGATATTGGCCAATTCATTGGCATACTCAATCCCTCTGACTATGCAAATCATCATGCACAACTATAGTCACAACTGATAGCAAATTGATCCTCTAACACCTGTCCCTGTTGAACTGAACATGCACTGACATGCAACCAAGTTAACTGATGTATTCTATAGTTGCATTATGAGTTAATAATTTGTGAATTAATTAATAACTAATTCACCCAACTCATCTCTAGTCTATTTGCCAGTTAGACTAAATACAACCAGTTTAACAAAGCTAAACTTAATACAACTCCATCAACTGCACCTCCAGTCCACTAAACTCAACTCACTTGAATTCTAACTGAAGTCCTGCATGAAAATATTAGTCATCCCATAGGTAACCACGTATTTCCCTCTGAGATCTGCATGTACCACATCCGTAGCTCATCCTGAAGTGCTCCAAGAGAATAAGATCAAGTTTATAGTCCAAATATTATTATGAGGCAATAATATTTGACTTTTCTATTTTTGACAGCCAATCTAAAAATAGACTTTGATCACTCATACTGTGATCACTCACACTGTGGTCACCCACACTGTGATCACTCATACTGTGGTCACCCACACTGTGATCATCCCTGCTGGGATCAAAAATAGAACTTGCGCCATAATTTGCCTGCGGGCCCACTTGGTGAAGGCAACTCTTTTCACTAAGCTCCATCATCTTGTTGCAATCTCAACATGTGTGGGAAACATGATTGAACATCAAAGTTTCAAACGAATGTGTACACACATAGAGGATTATTATGGAAGATTCCTTCTTCAGAGAATCATAATATAAGCCATGAGGATATTAAATGTCCTTAAAAACTAAAGCACAGAAGTTGGGAGCTTCAAGACCCAGGAATGGAATTTGGTATTTGGTAACATTTTACAAGGGAAACATGATTGAACATCAAAGTTTCAAATGAATGCGTACATGCATAGAGGATTATTATAGAAGATTCCTTCTTCAAGGAATAGTAATATAAGCCATGAGGATATTAAATGTCCTTAAAAACTACAGCACAGAACTTGGGAGCTTCAAGACCCAGGAATGGAATTTGGTAACATTTTTAAATGGAGTTTCCAATACAAACTGACGGGAATCACCCACAAGCTTTCAAGTTCATGGCCCTTAAATTTTTGCATTCTTGATAATGTTTTCTCACTATTTCAATGTCAATTTCATGATGCTTCCAAAAAAATTTACAAAACAATTTTATAAGTTTTAATTTCTATCTATAAAATAGCTACTCCATCATGAAGAATAGAGAACTTGCGAGCTTCGAGACCTAGGAATGGAATTTGGTAACATTTTAAATCAAGTTTCCAATACAAGCTTTCTCAATCTGACAAAATCACCTACAAGCTTTCAAGTTCATGGGCCCTAAATTTTTCATTCTTGATGATGTTTTCTCACTGTTTCAATGTCAATTTCATGATGCTTCCAAAAAACTATAAAACAGTTTTAAAGTGTTAGTTTTTATCTATAAATTAGCTACTTCATCATGGAGAATACACATTTGTTAGGTATTATTTGGCATTTCACATCATGTTGTATTATGAGTCATTGTGTAAGTAAAGCAACATTTTGAATCTAGTGTGAGGAGGACCAAGGTTTATTTAGTAGTCACAATTGATTGAGGGATGAGGCACATTGAAGAGCATTTTGGTAGTACATCATGAGAAACTATGTGAGGCATTTTGCCACCATTTGGTCATCTAAACATATTTGTTACTTTCTGAAACTAGCATTTCCCAGGTATGCTTGTCCACTAAAGTTTGTTATGTGATTCACTATAGTGTTGTAAGTTACACTGCATGGTTTCTTAAATTCTGCTGTGGTTTTACTAATTGCCTATATGGTCTGCTAAAGCCAAAATATTATAGCTTATGACATGATGTGTGAAGTTTACTTTCTAGGCTTTAGATATAGAAGAGTTTTGTTACTTGTTAACTGTTGAATAGTTGGGTATACTAACATGTGAATTTTACTTTCCAGGCTTTAGTTATAGAAAACAGTAGCTGAGTTTTGTTACTTGTAACTTGTTGAATAGTTGAGTATACTAACATAGTAAAATCTGATATACCAGAGTATATACCATATTGCATTTCCAACAGATAGGAGGCATTTGATTGAAATAAAATTTAAATACTAAAATCTGAAGCATTCCTAGGAGACAAAATAGTTCAGAAATAGCCCACATTTTGATTGAAATAAATAGTAGAGTATACGCATTTATAAGAAGCATAACATTCCAATATTGGCATTATATTTCAGTCAGTTTTGAATTTAACCAAATATACGTGGATTATAGTCTTGAATGTATCTGAACATTGGTAAGTAATGCCTTTAAATAGCGTATGAATGTAATTTGAACATCGGTAAGTAATACCTTCAAACAGAGTATGAATGTAATCTGAACATTGGTAACTAATACCTTCAAACATTTTATAAATTGAAATATGATATATATCAATGCACCACTCACTATAAGATGTATTGTGATTTAGAATATTTTTTCATAATTATTTAATTTATAGTATTGCCACTCCCAACCTGATGTTTCTTGTAAATTTGGAAGGAACTTTACTATTCTAAACCCTCATATCCACATTTCCAATGTTCCTACATTCTAGATACTTGTGCAATGTGAAGAAACTTTGATGTTATAAACAATCATATCCACCTTCCCAATGTTCCGGCATTCTAGATGCTTGTGCAATGTAGCTATTATTTTATAACAACAATATTTCAAAGTACCATTTGGCACTACCAAGAGTGTCTAAGAGTACAAAAATAAAAAGGCCATCACATTCCCCTTGCAAGAATGTCTAAAGAGTACAAAAATTAAAAAGCTATTGCAACCCATACAGTGCACAAAATATTAAGCAAATGTATGACAAATTTAGATGAATATATTACTGTAAGTGCTAGTATGTGGTTGGGCACATCATCATTTAGAAAGAAGAAACAAATGACACAGCAAAAAGAGTCAGAATCCATCTTAGTTCCCAAGGTTGAAGTTCAACAAATTAGATGTGTAGCCAGCTCATTGAAATAGGATTTATGTTTGGAACTCATAATTTTAAGCCAAGTTCCCCAATTTGAAATAAGCAGCCACCTTCAACATGCACATAAATTCTATGGTGGGTTGGGCAAAATTACAAGAAAAATGTGTATGTATTAAGAATAATTAATGATATAGCCATGGGTTGTTCTCAATGGTGATAGTCAGCAACATTTCATTGTATTATTCCTATACAAGGGGAGGCCACACTTGCTACCGAGTTAATAAAAAATTTGCTGGTATAATCACCTTACTTACAATGAAAATAACCACTCTTACACTAGTAGCACATCAAATCATATCTAAACACCAGTACACAAGAAGTTTATTATATCAGAGTAAATGTAACTCGCATGTCTAATTCAACTCCATTACCAGTAGTTTATTCTATCAATTTGTGATGCTTATATGACATATATTGTCTAAAATGACACAAGCATAAAAGTTCAATGTAGTACTGCAAGATTCCTGGTCTGGTTGAACTCATTCTCTTAATTTGTGATTCTTATATAACATATAGTCTTTAAGGAAGCAACCAAGAAAACTTTAATACAGTCCTGTAGCCTCCTACTTTAGTTGACATTCCATTCATTTACATTCCAAGGAAAGTTGTAAAGTTATAACTAAAATTGTAACTTGGTTTGGATGGCCTAAGACCCGACATATCAAATCAGCAAAGGTAATTACTAAAATTCAAGTTATAAAGTCCCAAAGCCGTTGGCATTGCTCCACTATAAAAATTATTGATCTTAGTGAAACCACATATTCATGATACAAAGAAAGTGTAGATACAATATGATCTTTGGATGATAAGCCTTCACCTGAAGGCTAAAGTGTCAACACATCCTTAGCATCAGATATCTCTAAATAGAATGGACACAATAAGCTTTAGAACATGACATTCACTAAACTCATACATTGAAACCAATTTCAAATTATTCTCAGTTATTAACTTGCATATCTACAAGCATACAATGCAACAGGGTAAGTATAAATAGGGCAGGCCACATCAGAAAAGGTCTAAAGCTGATGCAGCTTCTCCTGGTTACAGAGACTCTCTTCACTTTGTCCGTTGTATGATAAGTACATCTAGAAAAGCTAGCAAATTGATCAATTGGAAGTCGAATAGTTCTGCTGGCGCATCCTAGCACCCCAAGATGATGCTTGACCTGCATCTCTAACATTAGCTCTCTGCTTTAAATTGTAGAGCTAGTCTTCCCATCTTGATCTCCATTCTTCTTTTGCAATTTCCTTCTAGAGGACAAGTAAAATAGTCAAAATGAAATAGCAAGCATCGTATGTGTCAGCCACACATTTATCATGCTAAAGCAACCCCTGGTTATCACATTATACGAGTCATGGATCACAACACAATACCAAACAACACCCACGTCATGACATGCGTAAAAAAGAGGTGAATGAAGTTTTACAGTCATTGTTTATAATACAAAACTAACATAAGATAGTTTGCCATGCAAGGCTATAAATTTAATAAGAATACTCCTGGCTAGCTCAAAGAGGGAGAAACATTGTTGCGCAGGAATTGTAAAACCATGAGGAGTAATTTAGAAGGACCTGTTTTAATTTGAGAATTTATGAGAGAGATACCACATAGAATTCCAAGGTTGAAAGTAGATCAGCTTAATAATTTCAAAGGGTGGAAAAAGCCATGCAAGGCTATAAATTTAATAAGAATACTCCTGGCTAGCTCAAAGAGGGAGAAATCTTGTTGCATAGGAATTGTAAAGCCATGAGGAGGAATTTTCATGAGAGCCAAGGAATTCGCTGAGAAGTGCAAATTGGTGGGGAGAAGAAATACATATATAAATGCCCAAATAATAGTAAAGCACAAAAGACACTAGAGAAGGATCAAACAGGGGACAAAGAGGAAGCACCAAAGGAGCAATCTATCTTTCCCAATTTTGGAGTATCAATGCAACATGGCCCATCAAGAGAGGCTTGTGGAATAAACTTCCAGGTTCCAAGAGGAGAGATTCTCTAGAAAAATTAAGGAGGCAAGGCAAGTTGTTTAGGCAACCTGGAGCTGTAATACCTGGGACAGTCCAGACCACAAAGAAATACCTTCTTGATGGTGCATGATGGAACAAGAGGTGCACTCTTTGGCTGGAAAGGGATTTGACCTGGAAGACAAGGAGAAAAGGAATGTGAATAAGTATTGTTCACCCTGTTCAGTTCTTTTGCTCACAATCTTCCAGGATTATTTCGTACAACCTTGCATCTATAAAACAAAATTATGTGGAACAGAGCACAAACATACCGATCTGTAGTTTTGGAAATTTTGAAAACTACTTTTAATGACAAGCCTCTCGAATGATGTTTATCACCGCAGCTCACTAGACTTGAAAATTGCTTTCAAAATTACCTGACAAAACTTTGTAACCCATTAGTAATACGGAAGAGGCCTAATGTAGAGCATAAAGATTAAGTGCACACTCAACAAAAATAATTAAAAGTATTCTTCACCCCTATCCCTCCAATTTCTAAGTTTTTAGGTTTGATCCATACAACCCTGGCACTTTTAAAACCAATTCTGTGAAAGGGTACATATCCTTTAACCTCTAGAATGATGTTTGGCACTGAAGCTCATCTGTTAAAACCGTGTTAGCGTACCAAGTACAACTTCCCACGAAAAACAATGACCAGTGCCCTATGAAACATCCTAAAGTAATATTGTCTGACAAATTGCCAAATTCACTAAAAGTTATTCAATGCACCCAAAATTCCATGACTCTATTCATTATTATCTCAAATCTGCTTGTGACTCAACAATATCAGACTTCTGGGCCCCAGGGGTTAGAATGAGAGGACAAGGCTCAGGGGGTTAATGCTCCCGCCTCAATTTGAATTCACAAACTTAACTGTTCTGTGTGGCTGGGCCTCTCCATGGGGCCTACAGTTTATAGTGGCAGCCCAATGGATTCAAACCCATGCCTAGCAGGTATGAATCCACTCAGTTATTGATCCCCATAATAGAAATAAAAACAACAGAATTTCCTGCAAGCCTCGTACCATGCCACAGAATGGGCCTTACTACAAATGGCCAAAGCCTCTAAGTCTGTGTTTCAGCGCATTGGACATTGGGATTTTTCTCTCCCCTTGCACGCAGTTATGATATATAAGGGGGCTTCTATCTTTATTCCGATTAACATGTTGACTCTGTTCCATCTGCATCTATGTTCCAGATTTATTTGCTTTTTAATCAGGCCATCAATAGGGGCTTATAAATTTTCATGCATTGTTGCCAGCAGGACAATTGCTATTGTAGTATAGTTCTCATGCTAGATGGCCTACTTTCTTCTTTATCTATCCATATCTAGTTATCAAAAACATGGATTTCGAGTGCCTACTTTAATGAAGTCTCCACCAATGGATGAGTCACACTGTCTGTACAACATTCTTGAAAGAAATCGGATGAGAAATGGAAAGAGGACCTTAAGTAGTGCAAGAGCAATGCAATGGTATTTTGTATTCCTAAGCCTATTCAGACAATGAATAATGCAGTGTGGAGAATGTGATTCCAACCTTCTTGATGATCTTTTGTATAGAATTCCTAATTATTGTGAATTGCAAGTGTTTTCCAGACAGGAATAGCTTGTAAAAGATAAAATTCCATCACACATTCAAGGAAACTCATCTGGTAGTGGTCCAAAGTACCTTCACAAAAGGCCCTAGTACTTCATGAATTCAGAGGATGCATCTGGGTTTGCATGTGATCATGTTCTAGTGAAATGTTACAATTTGGTTTAAAAATTTAAACCAAAACAAAAATCTTGCATTGCATTCAGAAGTATAACTCACTTTGCCAAGGAAAGTAGTTGGAAAGTTTAAGGAGGTTAGCATCCAGTATGTAAAGAGATAAGGAAATATGGTAGCAGACCTATTGGCTAATATTGCAATAGAGGAGGAATAGAAGGATCAAACCTAAACACAAATTCATTGAACTTAGCTGAAGGGGAATGGACGTCAAGCTTCAAAAATTGGTCCAATCAAATTACAATGATCTTTAGGAAGTATTTTATCTAAAGTTCATTTGTCTTGTTTCAATCCCCTAATTTTAGAGGCATTTCAGAGGCCCAGTATTCCCCAACATTACTATGGCCTAAGAATCGGCATATCAAATCAACAAAGTTAATTACTAAAATTGAGGTTATAAAGTCCCAAAGCCATTGGCATTGCTCCACCATGAAAATCTTAGTGAAATCACATAGTTATGATACAAAGAAAGTGTAGACACAATATGATCTTTGGATGATAAGCCTTCACCTGAAGGCTAAAGTGTCAACACATCCTTAGTGTTAGATATCTCTAAATAGAATGGACACAATAAGCTTTAGAACATGACATTCACTAAACTCGTACTTTGAAACCAATTTCAAAGTATTCTCAATTATTAACTTGCATATCTACAAGTATACATTGTAACATGGTAAGTATAAACAGGGCAGGCCACAACAGAAAAGGTCTGAAGCTGATGCAGCTTCTCCTGGTTACAGAGCCTCTCTTCACTTTATCCGCTGTATGATAAGTACATCTAGAAAAGATAGCAAATTGATCAATTGGAAGTCAAATAGTTCTACTGGTGCATCCTAGTACCCCAAGATGATGCTTGACCTGCATCTCTAACATTAGCTCTCTGCTTTAAATTGTAGAGTTGGTCTTCCCATCTTGATCTCCATTCTTCATTTGCAAGTTCCTTCCAGAGGACAAGTAAAATAGTTAAAACAAAATAACAAGCATTACACATTTATCATGCTAAAGCAACCCCTGATTAGCACATTATATGAGTCATGGATCACAACACAATACCAAACGACACCCATGTCATGACATGCATAAAAAAGAGGTGAATGAAGTTTTACAGTCATTGTTTATAATACAAACTTAACATAAGGAAGTCTTTTATCTAAATTTCATTTGTCTTGTTTCAATCCCCTAATTTCAGAGGCATTTCAGAGGCCCAGAATTCCCCAACATTACTATGGGTTACAGTCCAATCATGTAAGCTTTTTTAGAAGGACCTATTTTAATTTGAGAATTTATGAGAGAGATACCACATAGAATTCCAAGGTTGAAATTAGATCAGCTTAATAATTTCAAAGGGTGGAAAAGGCCATGCAAGGCTATAAAATTAATAAGAATACTCTTGGCCAGCTCAAAGAGGGAGAAATCTTGTTGCGCAGGAATTGTAAAGACATGAGGAGGAATTTAGAAGGACCTGTTTTAATTTGAGAATTTATGAGAGAGATACCACATAGAATTCCAAGGTTGAAAGTAGATCAGCTTAATAATTTCAAAGGGTGGAAAAAGCCATGCAAGGCTATAAATTTAATAAGAATACTCCTGGCCAGCTCAAAGAGGGAGAAATCTTGTTGCACAGGAATTGTAAAGCCATGAGGAGGAATTGTCATGAGAGCCAAGGAATTTGCTGAGAAGTGCAAATTGGTGGGGAGAAGAAATGCATATGTAAATGCCCAAATAATAGTAAAGCACAGAAGACACCAGAGGTAGGAAGGGACCCAAGAGAAGGATCAAACAGGGGACAAAGAGGAAGCACCAAAGGAGCAATCTATCTTTCCCAATTTTGGAGTATCAACGCAACATGGCCCATCAAGAGAGGCTTGTGGAATAAACTTCCAGGTTCCAGGAGGAGAGATTCTCTAGAAAAATTAAGGAGGCAAGGCAAGCTGTTTAGGCAGCCTGGAGCTGTAAGACCTGGGACGGTCCAGGACACAAAGAAATACCTTCTTGATGGTGCAGGATGAAACCGAAGGTGCACTCTTTGGCTCGAAAGGGATTTGACCCGGAAGACAAGGAGAAAAGGAATGTGAAAAGCATTGTTCACCCTATTCAGTTCTTCATGGATTGCTGAACCAGTCGATTAAGACATACCTTTAAACAAAGTCGATATTGCAAGGAGATGAGACTCCACTCTGTCCTGGCGTCCACAGCCTGCCGCCCTCCCTTGCCAAGTTGTGCTGAGTTGTGCAGCCGTGGTCACCAGATTGAAAGTAGGCAAGGAATGCCCCGCTCAAGGGAACACCATCATCCAAATACAACCCATCCTACCTCTATGCGCTCTGTTGGTTTGCATCCCTGCACAAACAAGAAAACCAGTCAAAAAAAAAAAGATAACCCTAAAAACAGAACAAAAGAAAAAGAAAGAAACCTAGCCTGACGCTCCTCCTCCTGCAGAAAATCTGCCTTGCGCAGCCCTCCTCATCCTCTTGCAGAAAAATCTCATGCAGCACACGATAGATCGGCTAGATAGACGAACGGGCTGCGGTGGGTTTAATTAATTTTTTAACTAATAACTATTTTTTAATGTTTTCTTTGGCCGACAAATAATTGTTGAATCGTCTAACAATAGATCTGACGATTAAGATTAAGACAGAAAGGCATTTAGGGGAGTTCATTTCAGAGGGAAATGCCTTACGGCGTAATTATCATATGCAAGCTGATCAATAGTGACAATATTCCCGTTATGAGGAAAGCACATTACTTGAAAGAGTGAAGACACCACAGCATTCATAGCATGGACATAATCATGCCCAAGTAGCATATTAAAGTCTAAAGGGATATCAACCACCAT
Organism: Pinus tabuliformis; assembly: GCA_031772625.1. Lineage (NCBI taxonomy): Eukaryota > Viridiplantae > Streptophyta > Pinopsida > Pinales > Pinaceae > Pinus > Pinus tabuliformis. The sequence continues at coordinate 641,102,165 of CM062805.1, forward strand.
CATATCAATTAAGACAGTCTTCCCACCTAAAGTAATAGGCAATTGAGGTAGAACACCCAGAGATTTACCAGGTCTTCTATCATAGGCTAACAATTGACTCTGAGCTGTCAACAACTTTAGGGACCCCAAAGCTTTCCAAGTCACAGATGATATAATACTTGTAGAGGATCCTTCATCCACCATACATCGATAAATGTTTGTGGAATTAACTCTGACCTTTATTTGGAAAGGTGCAACAGAAGGAAGACGAGGCTCGACAAGACTATCCCAATCAAAGGAAACACTCCTAGAACTAGGAGGGGGAACATTCAAAGAAATCGGAATGCCCCCTATATTAGAAGACTCTGTACTAGAAATCAAGTAGACTCTTTTGTTAGGCACTTCACCCCCCAAAAGAGGAGTGTAATCAGCCAGAGATTGCACTGGCTCTACCAAATTATCAACCAATGGTTGATGGGATTGATGAGAAACCATATCAGATCTAGGAGTAGAAGTACTTTCAGACTCAGACCATATCCTTTGTAACTCTGGAATACCAGGACATAAATGAGTAAGATGGTTTCCCTTGCATATCTTACAAGGGAACTTAGGTTTAAAACTTCTACATCTAGGTTTCTTATCAACCTCCATTCCACCAAAATGACTAGTAGTGGTTTGTGGAGAGTCTTGAACATGACTTGCAGATGATCCTGACTCTTTACTAGTATGACTTGCAGTGACTAGATTTATGCCCCTAGCATGACTCACAACGGCTGAAGGCTCATCTTCAACATGACTAGCAGAGGTTGATGATGAAGTGCTAGTATGACTTGCAGTGACTAGACTTGTGCCCCCAGCATGACTCGCAATGACTGAAGGCTCATCTTCAACATGACTAGCAGAGGTTGATGATGAAGTGCTAGTATGACTTGTAGTGACTAGATTTATGCCCCCAGCATGACTTGCAGCAGCTGAAGACTCATCTTCAACATGACTAGTAGAGGTTGATGATGAATGGGTATAATTATTCTTCTTCTTTGACTTCCTCTTTCTCCTCTTTTTAGATTTCTTATTACAAGAAGGAGGAGAAAAAGGAATCCCAGATTTCTCTTTGAAAGAATATGAACAATTAGCACCCATGTGATGCCCCTGAAATAAAGCTTTAAACTGAGAAGCTTCAAGAGAATTTGGAATATTTGGAGTGGACCACAGCCAAACGGGTAGTCCAACATTCAATCCAGGAATATTCAAAGTGGCCATCAAGGGAGTACCAATGTTTCCAAAGAAAGGAAAAGCACAGGGATCTCCTTTTGGAAGGGTACCTTGGTTGGTTTCCACAGGAATATTGACCATATCTAACTGATTCGTAGACCCTTCCCTTACAGGAATGTAGAAGTGACTTTTCAAGGAAGATAGATACACAATCAAAACCTTTGCCCTTGAGGAGGAAACTCCACAACTTCCGAAAGAACAACCAAAAGCCTTTCAAGATCAGTAGAGTGGTAAGCCAATCACTAAGAACACAAATTCCAAATGTGACTAGACAAAAATACCTAAAGCCAACTATATACAAAGAGCAAAGAGAACTCACTAAAAATTTCCCTAAAAGAATTTAGCCAGTCAAACAACTTCCAAGTATTTCCGCTCTGGGTGATGAGGACCGGACACCAAAATACAAGAAAGTGAAGCAAGGGGCCTTCCGAAGATATTCTGGGATAATGACGACCTAGTCCTACAAGAGAAGGTAACAAAAGAAGTTACGCTGACCTCCTAACAATAGCCTGCGTGGTGCAAGCCCCCAAGCTTCGCAAGGGTTCCCTCCAATAGTACCGTTGAAAGTGATGCAACATCGACCTCAGGTGTCATGGGATTCCCCTTTGTAGCCACCTATGTAGATCCCTAGGAGAAGCAACTAAGGTTAACAACTCGTGTCAGAAGCCAGGTGGAATAGTCTTGAGGTAAGATCCGACAAGTAGGAGAGGGGGTATCTCTCTTCCTTATCTTCAAAAACCCTCGTGCTTAACTCCCAGATCTGGAGCTTTCCTGGTCTTCCTAATGCTATTGGATTTGCACTCACTATTCAGACTCCTATGTTTGACAGTTTAAATGGCCTTGGAGAGTTTTCTCTCCACACGCCTAATCCAAGGCCCTAAAATATCCTAAAACTTGTTGGTGTGTCTAAATTGACAATTATAAAAAAGTTCTAGTGTATTTTAATTAGCGCTTGTTTTTAAATGGGTTGTTCTTAAGTCAAGGGATAAGCGGAAATGAAACTTGTGGTGTTTTTTACGCAAAAGAAATTAATAAAAACCAAATTGTATGCAAATGCACTCGTTTTGTTCTTCGATGCAAGAAATTTCTACTAGGTTCTGAGGAACTTCTAAGAAAGCAATAAATTTTTATTTTCTTTTCTTTTACTCAAGCATCACAATCAAAAAAATTAACAAAACTATGGATGTCCTAAAAGATGCACAAATTTATCCTAATGCAATGAGTACATGCTAATGCAAAACTTAAGACTACTTTAAATCAAAGAAATGAAAGTAGCTTGTTTATCAATTCTAATTAGCCACTTAAGATGTTTAGATAGAATATAAGTTGCTAATGCTCATTTTCATCCAAACACTAAAAGAAAATTTCAAGACAAACAAAATGCACTTTCATTCACAAAAAGGAAACTAAATCAAAACAAGGCCAAAGAAAGCAAAAGCCAAGTTTTCAAGAAGTTTTCTTCAAAAGCAAAAGCAAAAACAACCTTTCAAAAGTGCTCTAAATAAGACTGGAACTTTATGATCGAAGAATAGGCAACAAAACATTTTGCAAGTTAACAACACAAAATGGGTGAAAACTCAACAAAAGTGTGTTTCAAGATGCTCTTAACAATCAAAAAATAGCAAAAGAGCTTGGTGACAATGATCGCAAGATCAAGAAAGACAATTCTCAAAATCGTCACACAACAACTTTCAGAAAGCAGGAAAAGTAAATGGCCACAAAGATGCAGTTTTGACACGCAAACAAAAAGATCACCAAAACAAGGTTTGCCACAAATATTGAGACCAATATTTCTACCATGGAAGACCAGAACAACCAAGATTCCCAGAAAGAAATCTTGTGTGCTTAAACAAAAATGATGACTCTTGCAACAAAACAAAATAAGACCAACACTTTCCACAACCGAAGAGAGTTTGAAATCATGAACTTGCTGTAAAAATAAAGACTGACACAGAAAATTAATTATTCAGGAAAGACTCAGACTAGCAGACAGATCTCTAGAAACAAAAATATTTGAAAAATCTTGAAAAATTTAGGGTATACACAACTGTGTCAATACACAATTGCGTGTATATGGTATTCAATCCACAAAAACCTGCGTATACGTTAGTTCATATGGTGAAACTTGTGTACATATGCGACTGTAATCTAACCAAGATGCATATATAAAAGATCACAAGAAAAAATAAAAAAAAATGGTCTGAAGAAACTAATCAAACTTACAGTTCAAGTTCCTACAGGAACAGACTACTCAATCACAGCAAGTAAATAAACAGATGAGCCCTGATTGGCTTGAATAAACCCAAACTAGGAACAACAATACTGTTGTCCCCAGTGGAGTTGCCAATTCTGTTTAGGGACAAAGGTCCCCTAGGGTCTTGGGTCAATACCCTAGCAGAGTGGGGGTTATCTATAAATAAAAGCAAGCATTCCATACAGCCATGATACTAATATAAACAGACTACATGAAGAGAGGTGCACCTGGGGGTCCTTCGTTTGGGTAGATCCAGCTAGTGTCCAAACCCTCTCGGAGTTCCTTTCGATCCTTCAACCTGCAAGGCAATCAATTCAAGGAAGCATAGCAGTACATGGACCAAGCATCATAAGAAAATCAACTTCATAGCATATTAAAAGGTAGTTAGTTATACAATTGAAACAACCATTCATATGTGAATCATAACATTAATCTCATAAGCATGAAGAAGATTAATATCAGGAATAAGGCAAGTGTTTCTTTTATTATAGATAACTAAAATGCAATAATGAATGATTTCACCTGAGTCTTCCTTTCGCAGGCTTCAAGCGGAACCATCCTCTGGATTCGTCCAATCTCAAGCCTTCAACAAACTCCTTCCATGGCTCACTCAAGGATATCTCAAACAATGGAGAGACATCATAACTCAAGGAAACAAGGGTTTCCTGTAATGGGGGAAGTGCTGGAAGCACAAGGATCTTTAGACCTAATCAGGGATAATCTTAGCAGAGTGATTTTTCTCTCTATTCTCTCCTTCCTTAGGCCTGCGCATTGAAGCCTTTTTATACTTCTCCCAAAGTAGTTTTTTAGTTGGGAATTCATTGGGAACAGTTGGGCCACGGGCACTAATAGGTAATCAATAGGTAAAACCTATGATCTCTACCTGAAATTAAGGAGATTTAATTTTTTTAAGTGTTTTAAAACATATAAAGGGGTTGGGTATACACAAACCCACGTGCACACGCATTTAGCTCAAGGCAATGTCGTGTATAGGGAGTAAAACATTGTCTTTTAAGTATTTGGACCAAGTCTAGAAGGAGGGGTTGCCCTAGGCCATGAGTGTGGCATCACAAACATCAAAAGTGAGATTTGGAGCTATAACACGTACTCAATTTTCTTCCAAGATGAATATCAATAGAAACTACAATCACCAGGTCAGTAAATTCGATAATTGCAGGAACTTATTTAATGGTCAATGTTTCTCATGTTATAATTTTGGACACAAAGCTACTCAATGTTTTGCTTACAACACCATTATGATTAGAGAAGCACAAAATCAAAGGAATCTGAAAAGGTTCAAGAAAAGTTCCTATAATAACTTTTCTCTGCTTGAAAATGAAATAGAATGATCAATCTGTAACAACTTTGGCCATGAAGAATCTAGGAGAAAATTTTGGCAAATATCTCAAAAGGAGAAAACTCCATTGAATCCCAAAATATGGATAAAGAAAGAACCACAAACATAAAGATGTGGTATAGCCTTGTACGCAGAAGGACAAGAAAACTAGTGGTACATCGACAGTGGATGCTCAAAACACATGACAAGTGACAGAGAAAATCTACACTCATATAATGCCTTAGAAAAGGAAAAGAGTGTCTCATTTGGGAATGACACTCCTGCTGTCATAAAAGGTAAAGGCTTTGTTTTCTTGAAAGAAAAAGTTAAAAATGGAAATGTTATTTATGTTGATGGCTTAAAACATAACCTGTTGAGTGTGATTCAAATGTGTGATCAAGGAAATGAAGTAGTGTTTAGATCAAATGGATGTGTTGTTCGTGAGCTTGATATAGGAGAAACCATGATTAAAGGTACAAGAACTCCAAACAACCTATACATACTCAAGGGAGGACAAAAACAATGTTATCTAAGCAAAAATGATGAAAACTAGCTATGCAACAGAATATTGGGACATATAAGATTTTCTCAAAAAATAAAAGCATGCAAATTCCAAGCTGTTCAAGATCTTCCAGATATCAACATTCCTGAAAATACTATATGCAAATCATGTCAATTTAGTAAGAAAACCAGATCTCAATTCATCAAAAAGGAAGGATCAGCTAGTAAGCCCCTTGAACTTGTTCATACTAATTTATGTGGATCTTCAAGGAAAAAATCACCTCATGGAGAAGAATACTTTATATTGTTCATTGATGATTTTTCCAGAATGTGTTGGATAGGTCTTCTAAAGCATAAAGATAAAGCATTTGAAAAGTTCAAAGCCTTCAAAGATTTGGTTGAAAATGAATCATATCGCAAAATCAAATGCCTCAGATCTGATCAAGGAGGGGAATTTACCTCGGATGAATTCTTTGACTTCTGTGAACAACATGGAATAAAAAGGTAGTTCTCCACCACAAGGACTCCTCAGCAAAATGGAGTGGTACAAAGGATGAACAGAATTATTCAACAAATGGCTTGTGCTATGATAGATGAATCTGTAACTCCTGCAATCTTTTGAGGTGAAGCTGCATTCATTGCCGTCACTTTTCTCAACCAAGCAAATGTTTGGGTAAACAACACTCAAACTCCACATGAACTTTGGTATGGTAAAACTCCTACAGTAAAGTACTTCAAAGTTTTTGGAAGCAAATGTTACATCAAAAGGGCTGATGAAAAACTTGGTAAGTTTGAACCTAGAGTAGATGAAGGCATTCTTCTTAGCTACTCTTCCCGAAGTAAAGGGTATAAATGTTATAACAAAAGACTTGGGGAAATTATTGAAAGTATTGATGTTGTAGTTGATGAAACATGCAAAAATCCAAAACAGATAAAAACCAAAGATCATGACAATGAAGAAGACGAGGATCATTTTTCCCACATCAAATCACACTGATTCTGAAGAAGAAACCAATGAAGCACCAGAAGAAGAGATAACGATAGAAGAAAAGACCCCATCTAGATATGTTCAAAAAAATCATCCAGAAACTCAAATTTTGGGGGAAAAAGGGGCAGGTGTGCAGACAAGAAGAACTATTGCCGAAACCTCAAGCTATCTAGCATTAATATCTTACATTGAACCTCAAAATGCAAATGAAGCATGCAAAGATGAATGTTGGGTCAAGGCCATGAATGAAGAACTTGAGAAAATTGAAAAGAATAATACTTGGGAATTAGTTCCTAGACCTCATGATAAGAATATCACAGGAACTAAATGGATATTCAAAAACAAACTGAACAAAAATGGAGAAGTTATTAGAAATAAGGCCAGACTTGTTTGCAAAGGATATGCTCAACAAGAAGGTATAGATTTTGAAGAAACCTTTGCACCTGTTGCTAGACTTGAAGCCATAAGGATGTTTCTTGCTCTTTCTAGTTTTCAAAAATTCAAAGTATACCAAATGGATGTAAAATCTGCCTTTCTTAATGGAGACTTAGAAGAAGAAGTCTATATTGAACAACCAGAAGTATTCATTCTTGGAAATGATGTAAAACTTGTATGTAAACTCAGAAAAGCTCTCTATGGTCTAAAACAAGCTCCAAGAGCATGGTATTACCGTCTTGACAAATATCTCCACCAACAAGGTTTTTCAAAGGGGTCAGCAAATAGTAATCTATATACAAAGATAGACAGTGATAAATTGCTAATACAAGTGTCCATTCTATGTGATAATACAAGTGCCATCAGTATTTCAAAGAATCCAGTAATGCACTCCAAGACCAAGCACATACCCATTAAATATCATTTTCTACATGAACAAGTTCTTGAACAAAAGGTCAAATTGGAGTATGTTCCCTCCAAAGAACAAGTTGCTGATATATTCACTAAACCATTGCCCAGAGAGACATTTGAATATCTCAAAAAAAAGTTGGGAGTAGTTGTTGCATCGTCTTCTTGTTAAATCCTATCTTCTTCAGAGAAAGGTGATTATACGCGAGTTTCATGAAGCATAGTTGTGTATATACACTAGTTTTTGTGGGTACAGTCGCACATATGCTGGTTTGAGGAAAAGTAGTGGGCCAGTCTTAGGAGAAAGGGGTCTGATATGGTTCAGTGAATTATCTACTCTACTTGATGATGGTTACAGTCTGTTGATGACATGTGGAAATATTTTGGCTCTCATAAGTTGTTGATATATATCTAATTGATGATGATGCCTTGATATATGAAATAATCAGATCTGACAGTGAACATCTAACATAGGTTCAGGGGGAGCATATTCTTCTAATAATGCATATTGTTGGCATTATCTTAGAAGATCTCAGTGCAGATTTTGTTTCAAGTGGAACAGGTTCACGGGGAGAACATGGTTGCTGGTTTGGATGTTGATTAATAGATGCTGCTGATGATAGTTGCCGATGACTATCATGGTCTTGTTTAAGATATTTGGTCTTTGTTACATATGTCATGTATATTTTTTAATGTAACGGCCATGAAAAAGACCTAATTTGTAACCCCACTATGCATGGGATGGATGATGTAATGTTTCTTGTTTTTGACATGTATAAACAATTGATATATCCCCACCTGGTTGGGTGGATGAGTCAAATTTGGTATATCCCCACTTGGTTGGGAGATGGATGTATGTATGAGTCATTACTGATAGGAAGGTCATTTGTGATGCATGTATAGAGTCGTGTTCTTCTTTTAGAACATCCTTTTGCAGACTTTGTGTATGCTCAGGGGGAGCATGGACTTGAACAAGGGAGCTCAATCAGCACACTTCAGCATATCAAAAAATTCAACATACACTTAGGGGGAGCATGACCCTTTGCCCTTGATGTCAAAGGGGGAGAATGACTTGGTGTGGTTGTTGTTGCCATCAAGTCCAAAGGGGGAGGTTGTTGGCATTACGATGTATGTGTTGTACTTGATGGCAACCCACTTGTAGCAAAATAACTCACTTGTATATGGTAACTAGATGAATCTACAAAAGAGATATCAGATGTGATAGAATGCATGACAAGTAGTGTTTACAGATGTGATGAAACGCAGGGTAGCTTCAAGGAATTAGTTCAAAAGGCAACTCACTCGGATGAAATATCACAGTATACCAGGAAAACAACAAAGAATGATAGATCAGTCTTCACAGAATGAAGAAAGACAGGCATACGCAGGTTCACCATTGACCAAGCCGCGTATACATGCAGGTTGACAGAACAAAAGGAGAGTATAACGTACACATGCACTTTCATAGAAAGGAAAGCATGTATACCTTAGAAAACTAAGTTTTGGTCCGAAGTATTTGGTCCATGGTATTTTGATCCATGGTATTGGTCCATGGTATTTGATCTGAGGTATTGACCCCAGGTATTTGATCCAAGGTATTGGTCCTAAGTGGTTTTGATCCATGGTATTGAGAAAGGCCTAAAACTATAAAAGGAGGAGAAGGTCATTAGGCCATGGCACTCGAGCATTGAATATCTGATGAAGAGTGAGATCTAGTATGCAAGTTATTAGGTTATGGTGCATTGCTGGATCTGAACCAAGGAGGAACCTTAGCAGTTGACAAAAGATAAGATCTAATGATGGATCGAGATCTTAAGGTGTAAAGTGAACTATCATCATGTGTTTTTTCTCATGAATATCCTAGATCTGAATACTGACACATATATTATTCTGTAAATGATATGATCTGGGTATAACTGAAGTCTGGTATAGTTGCAGAATTATGAATTAATATTTACAAATGTATACGCTGGTTGGCTTTAAGGAAAGCGCGTATACACGCAGGTTCGGCACAAGAAAGTAGCGTATACCTTATATTCTATGTTTTAGTTTTTTTTGTTTGTTGTTGCAGTATTCTGGGTTCTGGCTTGGATTCTGGTTACTGTATTCTAGTGACAGCATTCTCAAAGATTAGATTGATGGGTTGTCAAAGTGATTGATTGACTTGGTTGTGGTTGGTTAATTAGGAGATTGGTTGATGCATATATATTTGATGATTGAATGATGTTGTTGATGGATCCAGTCTGAAAATTTATGAAACATGGTCCCTGGAAGAAAGGAGAACGTTGTAGCCTTCTGTAGGCTGGCACCTACGTACTAGTAAACAATCAGCTATACAAGAGCTAGGGGGTTGTAGCTCCCTTCTAGTAGAAGCTGGAGAACGAGAGAAGATTGTAGCCTTCTGCAGGTAGAAGACTGCATACTGGTATAAGGTTGCAGCAGTACAAAAATTGTAAACAAAATTTTCTTATTATTAAAAGAAGACAAAGACGGTTGTAGCAGGTGGTTTTCACCCACATTGGGTTTCCACCTTATATCTTGGTGTTTATGTGTGTTGCTTATGTGTGATGCTTTATTCTGCTTTTACTACAATGTCTAATGAATTTCTGATATACTAATTAAAGTTCACTACATGATAATTTGGGTAAATCAAAAGATCTCTGCATATACGCTAGTTTCATTAATTATAGTTGCGTATACATGCTAGTTCACTGAGCTAAAGTAGCGTATACAAATCAGTTTTGAAAATTAAATTATTGATATGATAATACTAATTGACCCCCCCTCTCAGTATTATTTCCAATAGTGTTGGGGGCCTGTTGGGCATGGAATTCCCCAAAGACATGTTTTCGGGCTCAAAGCCCAAGTTTTGACCTAATCTTGTTGTAAATATCCATGAATTGCGAGCATGGGCACGAAAGTATAATAGAGTCATAGGTTTTTCCACCCTAGTTTTGTAAGGTAATGTCGGTTTAATAGACCTACCCATGGTCTGCGGACCATGGGATTGTATAAATAGAGCGAGGATCTAAGTAGATAGAAGGGAGAGTGGAGAAGGGAGAGTCTAAGTAACTAAGTGAAGTGTCTCTTTGGGTCGTAGAGTAGGAGAAGGCTTTGTAGTTGACTGTGCAGAGGCCTAGTAGTCCGCAGCTAAGTGCGCGGACCCCTGTAGCTGAGTGTGTAGGGAGGAGTTGAGTCTGTAACCAAGGAAGGAATTAATAAAGAGAATTTTTATCATTATTCTGTGTATCTGTTCTTGGGTTAATGCATGTTTGATATAATTTCAAAATACATTGTTTATTTACTGTGTGCACCTGCATGAATGGTTTATGTTGTTAAGTATAACTTAAAGCACAAAATAATCAACTAACATTGGAATACTAGTAAGGTCTTGGGTAATAACATGGAAGCGCAGTATTTAGCCCCTATGTAGGGCTGCGTGAAGGCAATATATCAGGGTGCGAGGCAAGGGAAAGTGCGAAGCAACCTGTGCGCAGGGTCAAACCGTGGACCACTTGAACTCATAATACATCTCCATGGTGTAGAAACCTGGTTCTAGCACCCTCCCATACTATCTCGGGTGAGACCTCAGTCCACGCACAATGGACTGTTGCTGAAAGGGCCAGTAGTATCAGGATTAGTTTGGCTAACTTAACTCTGAACCTCGGTCAAGCCCCAATAAGCCAACATTTTCCAAGGTTTCTTTTACACCTAATCTAATGCATATTTAAGCAATTAACCATGTTTAGACACTTTGGTTAATATTCCTCTAATGTACCTATTTATTTCAACCAAGATTAATCTTAATGGTTGATTTATTATCTAACATATGCAACCTTTTTAACTTAGTTTAATCGTGATTAAGCAGTATGATTAAAATATACAATTTATTTCTATGTGGCATTTAAACAATTCGCGGACTTTTATTTGAAAAACTTATAAATTAACTTTAATGCATTTTATTCTTTTTTCTTTTTTTGGGTGGCATTTCAACTTGCTCACTTGCATACATTTTTCGTGGGGTTTTTTCATTCTATTTTTTCTTTTCTAATATACATTTTTTCTAATACCCTCTTTTCATCATTATATACATACATACATACATACATACATACATACATACATACATACATACATACATACATACATACATACATACATACATATATATATATATATATATATATATATATATATATACTATATATATATATACTATAAATCATTCGTAAAATACAATATTATTTAAGATTTCATCAACTAAAAGGAAATAGCCAATCATCAATTGAAACTATGAATCATAGCACCCTAACAGTGTCCACAAATCTTTCCCATCTATGTTTTATTTCTTAGAGTTAATCAAGATGATCATGGTATAGGTTGTCAAACCCTTTGCAATTGATTTTTGCGAAGCCCTACAAATATACACAATGCAAGTTGTCCAAGATTAAAACTGCATTGAAAATGATGGCTAGATCCAAGATTTATTTCTACTATCTTAGTCAATGTCAAAGGATCATTAGGTTCTTTGTAGTTGGCCTCATTTAGAACAAAAAGGACCCTCTTTTGAAGAGCCAATACTTCTCTACAAATGAATGCTTGCATATCTGAGTGGTTTGCGAGTGAATCATACTATGATTGGAGTATGAATCTAAGGGTATAGGCTACATACAGAATGTGTAATATGAGTGTTCAAAGCCCGCAACTGAAATTTTGAGTCACAATTTCAGTCTATAATCTAAGGTCACATGCCAAAGGAGGAAATTCTTTTGGATTTATTCTATAGGTGGTTGTGATTTGATTATGGAAGAGAGTATGAGATGCATGTGAGTTGTTGTGAGAACTATTGACCATTGAAGCAGTGAAGTGTCGATGCTCCATGTTTAGATATTAATCTCAATGTCTGCTAGGTGTTATGATATTTAATTCCATTTTCTGCTATATTTCATAGTCGGTTTTGATTCTCTTGAGTTTAGCTGAGTTTTGTTGATTTGTAGTTCAGTCTCACTACAATCATTTATTTTTTATGTCTCCAATGTAATTCTATATAATTGATTTTGAATATTGAGAAGAGTTGCTTTCTCCATTCTAGTTCTTTATTTCATTATCTTTCTATTTCCTCCTTTGCATTCTTTGTCATGGTATAAGAGCATGATGAGCATCAGTATTGCAGCAAGAATGCTACAACTCTTGGGGCTACCAAATTTACTTCATCAACTCGGGGTTCAAACAAACTTGGAGGTGACAGTGTTGTATACATAGAAAGATGGAATGGATCCACTCTTTGTGACCACTGAGCTGGTGACCACTAGGGTTTATCAAACCAACCTTCTATTTATTTAAAAGAAATTTGATTGCCAATTTAGAATGGAGAATTTTACCCTAATTGAGAGAATTGGAATACTATCTACTGTAATAATGAAACACTAAAATAGATGCCTAACACACTCAACTCATCCATCTATTTGTTAAGATACATTCTTTTAGAATAATTCTAATTTAACACATGTGAAATCCTAACTATCCTAAGCATGCAATCTGATATAATCAAACACTTAACTCCTATGCACAAGGATAAGCATAACAACCTTTTTCTTTTTGTCTTTTTTATGAAAACATGAATGCTAATCCTTATTGATTATATGGCAGGTGGGATAGGTGTAGAGAGAGATGGTTGTGATGGGTCAAGTGGCTTGGGAGACAAGAAGGGGTTTTCTCCTAGCTTTTGTGATGAATTTCTCACAAATCGGGCTCAAAACAGGCCACTATAGGTCGTCTTACAGGATGTCTATAGGATGTCCTAATTCACTTACAAGATCCCATGTTGTCCTACAAGAACAAGCCGAAAGCATAAGGAGAAATTTGGACAGTGGTATGGGGTTTAGGAAAGGTGAGTGATGAAAGGAATAAGGCAAGGAAGTGGTTAGGATTAACTTAGAACTCAAGCCAAAGTTGTCTGATGGTTGGATTTTCTCAACAAGCATGACAAGTTGTCCTTGTGAAATGATACCTTGGATTTTGAACTTAGTGGCCTTTAGCGATCATGGGTTGATATGGCTTGGCTGAAGCTGATATGAGGTCTTCTTGCACTATTGAAACTCCTACAATATACACATCATTGTGGCATTTATCCATAAATCATGTCAAAACAAGAAAGGTTTCCAACAACATAGGAAAGCAGAGTTTCATCATTTATTTACATAGTTAATACATGGAAATGCTTGAGGCATATTGTGAAAGAACCACGAAATATATTACAGAGCTTAAGATATCAGAAATGACACTTGCAACCTATCTTCTAAAACTAAAAGATGTTGGCCTAATTAGCAGAAAACCCTAAATTTCATAAGAAATCAGAATTTTGTCTTTTTGGGATGAATGGGAGTTTTCCCTCAAACCATGGTCCTTGAAGGGAGGAATGATGTAAGATTCCCCTGTTGTCAGCCTTTTTTTACATTTCTTTATCTCTGTAATGCTACTGCTAAAGCTATGCACAAATGGAAGCAAACTAATCAAATTCACCAATACTTGCAATGTAACAATGCCAAAATCAATTCAACAAGTAATCTATGAAATAACCTAGTCATACAAGTACAGTAAGAGGATCCTCTGCTACTAGGGTTAGGCCCTAACCCAAGAGCTTCAGCCCTCTGAGTCAACTCAGTTTTGGATCAAGGGAATGCTCATTTCATTTAACATATAAAAAAAATACATAACACTGCTTTGTCACAATCCTTTAACTCAAAAGTGTTTAGCTATCTTCCATAAAAAATGTGAATCCTAATGAGGCTCTAGGTCTCCTTATTTATATAATTGAAGTTTCCAACAACTTCCTTAAATCTAGGGAGGCTTGGCTCTCGATCTCAAGATAAACTGGTTCTTAACTATCACTGGCTAGGTTGCCAATGATACTCATGACTCGTCTGCCTGCAACTCCGAGCTGGTGTGATTAAGGGATCTTCGAATGAGTGAGGATTTAATGAGGAAGATTTGTCTCCTATAATTGCTCCTTCTTGTCTCATTTGAGTTCCTACACCTTAATTAGCCATGATTTTCCATAATTTTCTCCCAAAAACCTACAATCAATTCACATTAGACCACTAGACATAACATCTTACTTTTACTCATCTCATTAAGCAAAATATAATTAAAACATGTAAGGAATTATGAGAAGAGTTGATTTTAGTAAGCTTGGAGGTGTATTAAGGTCTATATATTTTACCCAATGATGAGCCTCATTATCACCCCCTACTAAAAGTGTTTCTTATCCTTTGAGCAACTCAATCTATGTCCATGCCCTTCATTTATCTGGTGGCTTCCCTCACATCCCATGCTTCTGTTGTCGTCTCTTCCTCCTGTGAATAAAATCCTTCCTTCTTCTTTATCTTTTCCCACTACTTTTTGTCTTCTTATTCTTTTCTTCCTTCCAACATTCCCAAAAGAAATGGTGGACTGGGAATCAAGCCAATCCAATTGAATTTGAGTCTTTGTAGCAACTTCTTATGCATTGGGGTTCTATTTAGTGCCTCGCTCATTCTATCAAGAGAATGATATTCTTTGATTTTTAGGCTGTAAGGAAAGGTGTTAGATATCCTTTGGCAGGTTTGTTGGCAGTCATGTCCTAGCAATTTGAACAAGTCTTCAAATTGTGTGACTGCATGTTCTCGTACAACAAGGTATCTTGGTGCAAGCTTGGGATCATTTGCAATGAGGTTGTGGATGCTGATGACAGCCATTGGCTTAGATTTTCTCTCTCTAATCATAAAGGGGTTTTGTCTCTTCTTTTTCCATTACCTTTTTCATATATGTAGTTCTTACCTCCTCATGATTCATCCATGATGCTAAGGCCATCAATTTCAAGTACCCTAGATTTGGATTTGGGTCCCACACATTTAAATTTGTCAAGGCCAAATTGTGTATGTAAAACTCATATATTTTTTCTCTATCTTCCAAGGTGCTTTGATCATAGAGATCAATGAATTATCTATAGCCTTGGAAGGGCATAGTTCATGTTTGTGCTAGGGTGTTTATATGGAATTGTAGCCATTTTTCCTTAAGATACAAGGCATAAGACTTTGCTAGCATCCTGCACAGGATTGCCTCCATAAACAAACTTGCCATAGTTTCCAATTGGTTTTACCTTTCTTGTAGTTGTCTCCTTATCCATGTGTTCTCAGCCTCTAACTGAGATTTCATCATTGCTTCTTTGTCCCCTATGATGCTCAGTTCTCTGCCCATATCCTATAATTTCTCCTCCATGTGGCCTACATCCTCTACTCCTTTCGATTTAGCAATCTGCATCCACCTGTGTGTCTTTTACCTTTCTTTTTCAAGTTAAAAGAATAGGGAAATGGAAAAATTATGTGGTATAACACTTCCTCCTTCAATGAACCTATAGTAGGAGCTGAGGTTTCGCTGTGGTCTAGGTTATTCCAGTTCTTGGCCTTCTTCCTTTGTTTCTTGTTTATTCATTCCTTCCTAGTCTATTTTTTGTGTTTCCTGTAGGTTTGACAGAGTTTCTTGTAGGGTAGCCTCTACTTCCTGTAGGTCTGACTGTGTCTAGGTAATGCTTCAGGAAGGCTAAGAGAAACCTATTCCTTTTATGAATTCTTGATGTTTTTTTTGCTCTCTTTGTATGGGAATCATTGTTTTATTTCCATATATGGATGATCATGTGGGGTGGTGTGTTGGTTGTCTAAGTACAAGCACCTCATTTTGGATCATTGGTCCCACTATTAGTCCATCATTCCACCTTACCTCGTAATCATCTCCCACTCCTTTCCTCCATAACTTAAGCATTTTTTGCTTTATTCCCTTTTTCTCTTGATTTGACTTTTGCCATGTGTGGAGTGGTCTAACTGTTTTCTTCTCGTCAACTAGCTGAAGGTGGCCAAGTTAATTGGCCACCTTTACTTATAAAATCAACTCTCACATAATACTATAATTTGATCATATTGTACTAATGAGAGAGCATGAGTAAGATGGCATACTGATAGGTAAGGTGCTTCGTTGATGAGGCATGCTAGAGAGTGGTGCCTTATTGTTGTGCTTTTCAATATGCATATATTTTTGTGCATTTTCCTATTTTGATGCTTGTTCCTTTTGATGTGCAGGTGCTGGACCTTGTTGCTGGTGATCTTCTTGTTGTTGTTGATCTCTAGAGGAGTTTCTTCATCCTTTGAGTCCTAGTTCTGAAAATGGATGAAAACTGTGTGGTTTTCTTTGTGGGATAGGCTGCTACAGGATTTCCTAGAGGATGTCTATAGGATGTCATGTAGCTACTTCTCCCTTAAACTTTCATAATTTTTTCAACTCTGAAGCATAAAAAATGCTAAAATGAGTGGAGAAGGGGTGGTATGGACTGGTAGGTGAGGGATGTTGCCTTTGCGTGTGGTTCCTCTTTTCCTCTTTTCTCTCTTTTCTATTTTTTATTTTTTTGTACTCTCTATATTTTTTTTAATTGATTTCTTTGATGGATGCAGGGGTGAAATGGTGATGAAAGGAATGGCTATGGTGTGGTGGATTAAATGGTTTTTTCATCCAGACATAGGCTTGTGTCATCACCTTGCTCTCAGACTTCCTTTCTTGTGATTTTCAAGGTCATTGTAATTCCTACAAAAAACTCCTATAGGCTTACAGGGAATCCTGTAGAAAAAACAGAGTTTGTGTGACATGAGATGGAGGGGTTTATAAATGGAAGACTAGGTGAATAGTGGAAGATATGAGATGGCTGGATTAAAACATTGCTCTTGGAGGTCCTTCTATCCTTCTCATGTTGTTCTTATCCTCCTCTTGCTGACCTGCAAAACAGAATTTCCATATTTTGTATATTTTTTCTCTTCTTATATATATATATATATATATATATATATATATATATATATATATATATCTATTAAACAAATAGTCTGCCTCCAAGGAGGTTTTCATCTTAGTTGCCTTCCCTGGGTGCCTGAAATAGGTTTACACCCAGATATATTTTTATTCTTTCCCTTTTTTTTAAAACACCCTTGGGCCACCTCAAGAGGTTTTCATCCCAACAATGGGAATCAAGTGCCTCATGGAGGTTTTCACCTAAGTCTCTTTATTTATTTATTTTTTTTCTTTAGGGACTTGGTGGGGTGGAAGCTGAGACTTTCTCTACCACCATCACTGTCTTACTGATTCTATTAATGAATTATTGCTTTGACAAGGGCTTCTTGTAGATCTTTAATCTATACCCATTGACAAGCAAAGGGACAGCCTCTTCATAAATGTTTCTTATCTGCACAACACCATTATCATGAAACTTTTCTATTATATAAGGTCCTAACCATCTAGTCCTTAACTTGCCTTTAAAATACTTGTACCAAGAATCATACAAAAAAGCCCAATCACCTTCTTAAAAGTATTTTTCTTTTATATTCTTGTCATGCCAGATTTTCCTCTAAAATTGAGTCACCTCTGTGTGCAGGAGGGCTTGCATCCTAAATTCATCTAACCCATTCAGTCAGAGTAATCTTTCTTTTTGTGCCCTGGTGATATCTAGATCTAGTTGTGCTGCCATTCTTAAGGTGTTTTATTCAAATTCAATGGACAACAGGGATTTCTTCCCATAGACCAGCTCATAAGGAGTGAACCCAATTGTGGTCTTCCATGTGGTATTATAGGCCCAAGTGACCTCAATGAATCTATCTGCCCAAGCCTTTCTGTTGCTGCTAATCACCTTGGTTAGAATGCCTTCCAATGCTCTATTGGTTACCTCCACTTGCCCATTAGTCTCTGGGTGGTAAGGAGTGGATTTTCTGTGCTGAATTAACATATTTTCAATCTTGTGAGATGTAAATTGACTGCCTTGATCAGTGACCAATTCTCTAGGGTACCCAAACTTATAAAACACATTTTCCATTAAGAATTCAGCCACTTTTTATTTTGTTGCTATTTTGATGGCTTTGGCTTCAGCTCATTTGGTTAAGTAGCCAGTGCACACAATGATGTACTACTTCTATTTGGATGGAGGGTCAATGGGCCCGATGAAATCCATGCCCCACTTGTCAAATGGATCAAAATTCACTTGAGGTTGAGGAGGCATCTCGTCCCCTGGGATATGTTTCCCCATCCTTTGGCATCGATCACACTAACTAGTATACCTCCTCACATCTTGGTGAAGAGTGCGCCAGTAATAACCAGCTTGTAGTACCTTGAACAATGTTCTTTTGGCTAAAAATTGACCTCCACAAGGCCCACCATGACAGGCCAGAAGGATGTCGAAGACTTCCTCCTCCCTGACACATCTTCTTAGAATTTGATCTGGACCTAGCTTGAAGAGATTTCTCCCAATCCAAGTGAATGGAGCACTCTTCCTTATGATCATGCTCTTTTCCCTAGAGGAAAAGTTTGGTGGAAATTGTGCAGACACGAAGTAATTTTCTATGTCACCAAACCATGGTGATAGAACTAAAATGGAAAATAAATGTTCATCTAGTAACTAATCATAAACAATTCCTTCCTCCCCTACAGGTAAAGTCAATCTTGATAAAAAATCTACAACAATATTCTCCTTGCTAGGCTTATCAATAATAGTTAAATCAAATTGTTGAAATAAAGGTAACCATCTAATAATCCGGCCATTTATAGCCGGTTTATTCATCAAGTATTTAATTGTAGTATGGTTAGTATGTACAAATGTTTGGTAACTAGTAATGTAATTCCTAGATTTATTCAGTGCATGCACAATAGCTAGGAGCTCTTGTTTAGTCATTGTGTAGTTCAGCTCGGGTTTTGATAGATTCTTACTGATGAAGTAAATGGCATAAGGTAGCTTGTCATCTATCTAGCCTAGAGCTGCTCCTATAGCTTTGTGAGAGGAATCAACATGTATATGAAAAGGAAGAGCCCAATTTGGGCCTTGGAGAATAGGTGCAACAATCAACTTATCCTTTAGGGTGTCCAAGGCTTCTTGACAACTTTCTAACCATAAAAATTCAGAGTCTTTGGCCAATAACCCAAATAAAGGAGAAGCTAACTTGTTGAAATATTTTATAAATCTCCTATATTATCCAACTAAACCTAAAACAAATTGGACATCCCTCTGTTTTTGCAGAGTCATAACCCTTTTGATGATGGCTATCTTATTTGGGTCTACCTCCAGTCCTTCCTGGGATATTGAGTGACCTACAATAGTCCCTACAGTCATTAGGAACTCACATTTTTCAGGACAAAGCGATAAGTTCATTTCAATGAATTTATTCAACACCTTACCCAAGTTAGAGAGAGCCTCCTGAAAATCACATCCATAAGGTGTAAAGTTATCCATATAAATTTCTACTACATCATGGGCTAGCTCGGCAAAGATACTCAGGATTTCCCTCTGGAAAGTGGTAGTGGCATTGCATAGACCAAAAGAAAGCACCCTATAAGAGAAATTACCCCAAGGACAGGTGAAGGTGGTTTTATCCTAGTCCTCTGGGATAATCTGGATTTGATTGTACCTATTGAACCCATCTAAGAAAGAGAAAAACTTTTTCCCTACCAGGCCATCTAACACTTGGTCAATTAAAGGTAGAAGGAAATGGTCATTCTTTGTTGCTTTGTTTAACTCTTTCTAATCAACACAAATCCTCCACTTTCCATTTTTCTTTGGAACTAGCACCAAAGGAGACACCCACTCACTGTCTGAGATAGGGTAAATGAATCCTACATCAAGCACCTTTTGCAATTCTTCTTTGACTATATCCTTGAGAGTTAGATTCATTCTCCTTTGGGGTTGTGGGACTAGTTTGAAACCTTATTTGATGTAAATTTGGTGAGTACACACCAAGGGGTGCAATCCCTTCGTTTCTTTGTAATTCCAAGCAAAGGCATCCAAATTCTCTCTTAGCATATTACATAACTCTTATTCTTGGTGTACAGAGAGAAGGGTTGATTTTCAGAGTTTTTGCAGGGCCAAATTCTATTTTCTTGACACGAGTATGATTTGAGTCAGCTAAGAATAGATCAATGTGATGGTTGTTCTTGGTTTCGTTCACTACTTCCTCTAGATGCATGGTGTTAGGAGTTGGATTTTGGAGGATGTGTTGAATTAAATCATCTTCATCAAGTTGTCCTCCTCCTATGGTAGTTTCTAGGGTGTAGAGTTGGGTGGAGTAGACTTCATATTCTTCCTCCTCTTCTAGCCATAAAGGTAAATCATGTTCTAAATATGGCTGAGCAGGATGGTACATGACCAACTTCTTGGATAGATGCCCATTTTTGATAGTCATGTTTCTAGCCCTGCAGCTGATGTAGGCATCGGCAGTGGCTAACCAAGGCCTCCCGGGTATGAGAGGATAACCATTAAAATTGGTCTTAGGATGGAGAGCTAAAAAGTCTGCAGGGTACTCCCAAGAGTCGGTGGAGACCATCACATCCTCAACAATCCCCTTAAGGGCTACTGTGGATCGGTCTGCAAGCTGCAAGACTGTCATGGTCTTTCTTAATCAACCTTGGAGATTCAGTTTGAGCATGATGTCCTTATTCATTACATTAATGGCAGCCCCAAGATCAATCAAGGTATGTGGGATAATGGTGTCATTGATGTGTACATCCACTACAGGGCTTCTAGGGTGTAAATACTTTGAGCAAATTACCTACCCCAATATTAAGTCAGAAAGTTGTCCAATGACATTAATAGTCGGGGTGTCTCCTTTTGCCTCCTTGGATGTTTGAAATAATTCTCTTTAATTAGTTTGTTGTAAATAGGTACATCCTTAATAGCTTGAAGAAGTGGGATTTTGACACATAGATTTTTCAATTCACCCAGAAGTTCATTCTCTTCTGGGGTATGCTGGATTGGATGAGTTAATCTTTCAGGAAAGGGTGGTGGATTCACTCTAGGCATACTTCCTCTCTTTCCTCCTCACTCTCCATAGGTGGAGATGGAGGTTGGTTATCCGAGAGAACTCTCCTAGACCTCAGGTTGATTTCCTGAATTTCCATAGCATAAGCAGGGTAGGATGTCTCTCCACTATAGACCTATTATGCCTATTTGTTGTTCGGGTTCAAATTTAGTTGCGTAGGCATCTAAGGTTGTTTAGGCGGAGAAGGGTGTAAGAGTTGTGGTTTAGTAGGAGATGAAGAGGCAATAAAGCTAGAGAATTGTTGTATAGGGGCCTCCACCCCTGGGGTGGTGCATTCCACTAAGGTTGTGGAGGAGTATATGCCTGAAATTGTTGGTTGGTCAGCTGGGAATGGTACTAAGGTGAAAATGACCAGGGAGAAGGTGTAGACCAGAAGGGATGAGCAGGGGGGGCCAAGAGGGAATGTATGTGTTTTGGTTAGGGTTGTAATATGCATAGGATGACCCTTGCATGCCCTTCTGGTATGGTCGAGGCCCATGAGGCCTCCTTTGATTTATGTAGCAAAGCTATTCAATCTCCCCTTCAGTTCCCCGATACACACCTTTTAGTCCAAGTAGAGAAGGCCACTTATATATGGAGTGGTTTTCTTCATAGACCGAGCAGATTTCTATAAGGTTTAATGGGCATTCATTCCTAGCGTACCTCCTTATGCATCTAGAATATGGCTAATGCTCTCTCTACTTCCTCCTACTTCCTCTTGATTTTCATTGTGTCCATCTGTATGGTAAGGGTTTGCAGAATTTCACTCTTAAAATCTTCCAACATGTTCCCAATTTCACTTTTTATGGCAGTGTTGGAAGAGGATGAGCTAGCCACTGTTTGACTAACCCTACCTTTTTTTCTAGCTACCCTAGAATGGTTCTTAAAGACAATCTTGATATCCTCATAGGGTAGTTCATAGATCTCCCCTCCTGATAGCAGGTTTAGGGTATCCAGGAGATCTTCCTTGATAACCATGAGTAGGACTAGATTAAGTGACTCCGGATCAAGTGTGCAACTAGCCCTTTTGTAGCAAAGATGGAATCTTTCCTCACAATCCTCGAAGGACTCATCATGCCCGGAGGCCATTCTAAAAAAAATCCTCTTTAGTGTCTTTGGACCTGCAGTAGCCCCTATACTTGTTGTTGAAATCTTGCTGCATTTGAGCCCAGGTAGTGATACTATCCCCAGGTAAACCCATGAACCAGCACAGAGCTGCATCCTTGAGAGTGGATGGGAATAGTTTCAACTTTTAATCATCAGTGGTGTAATCATAAGTTTCCTTATGAGAGAAAATTCAAACAAGAAATTATTTCAATCTTCTGAGGTCAGGCCATGGAAGTGATGAAGAGCAGAGGAGCTTATATTTTCATCTTGGCATCCCCATTGGTTTCTCTGATGGGAAAAGCACCCTGAATTCTTTCTTTATCTCCCCTTTCATTTCTATTTTCAGCCATTAGGTCAGTTGGAATGGGTTCTTCTTCTTCTTCCCCTGTAGTCTCTTCACAAATCTCTAGTTGTTCGCCTAAGGGGTCCTCTAATTCATAACCACCAAAGAAGAAGGAAGGTTTGTTGTTTGAAGTGGTGGGGGTATTTGTTAGAAATTTTCCTAAGTTATCCCTATTCCTACGATCCATGAAAGAAGCTTTTTTGTTTTGTTTTTTTTTCAATCTTTAAGACTAATTGCAGAATTGAAAAGAGAAACTGAATTGAAGCTAACAGTTGAATGAACTCACTTGTAGGGAAAGGAAAGAAAACCAAATTACAAGTACCTTTGCCAAAATGAAACTAATAGCAGAATGAAAGAGATAAGAAATGGAGGAAAGAAATAAAAAATCACATCTACTAAGACACCTCCCTGTCAATGGCGCCAAAAAGTGATGAGCACCAGTATTGTAGCAAGAATGATGCAACTCCTGGGGCTACCAAATTTACTTCATCAACTAGGGGTTTGTACAAACTTGGAGGTGACAGTGATGTATACACAAATAGATGGAATGGTTCCACTCTTTGTCACTGTTGAGCTAGTGATATACCACTAGGGTTTCTCAAACCAGCCTTCTATTGATTTAGAAGAAGTTCTATTACCAATTGAGAAAGGATAATTTTACCCTAATTGAGAGAATTGGAATACTATCTACTGCAGTAATGAAAGACTGGAATAGATGCCTAACGCACTCAAATCATCTAGCTATTTGTTAAGATACCTTGTTTCAGAAGAATTCTACTTTAACACATGTGAAATCCTAACTATCCTAAGCATGCAATCTGATCTAATCAATAACTTAACTGATGTGCACAAGAATAAGCATACCAACCTTTCTTCTTTGTCTTTTTTTTATGAAAACATGAATGCTAATCATTCTTGATTGTATGGCAGGTGGGATAGGTGTAGAGAGATATGACTGTGTTGGGTCAAATGGCTTGGGAGACAAGCAGGTGTCTTCTCCTATATTTTTTGATGCATTTCTCACAAATTGGGCGAAAAACAGGTCACTACAGGTCATCCTACAGGATGTCCTAATTCACCTACAGGATCCCCTGTTTTCCTATAAGAACAAGACCAAAGAATAAGGAGCAATTTGGACAGTGGTATGGGGCATAGGGAAGGTGAGTGATGGAAGGGATAAGGCAAGGAAATGGTTAGGATTCACTTTGAACTCAAACCAAAGTTGTTTGATGGTTGGATTTGCTCAACAAGCATGGCAAGTTGACCTTGTGAAATGATAACTCGAATTGTAAACTTAGTGACCTTTGGCGATCATGGGTTGGAATGGCTTGGCTAAAGATGATATGAGGTCTTCTTGCACTATTGAAACTCCTATAATATACACATCATTGTGGCATTTATCCATAAATCATATCAAAACAAGAAAGGTTTCCAACAACATAGGAAAGAAGAATTTCATCATTTATTTGCCTAGTTCATGCATGGAAATGCTTGAGGCCTATTATGAAAGCACCACGAAATCTATTACAGAGATTAAGATATCAAAAATGAAACTTGCAACCTATCTTCTAAAACTGAAAGATGCTGACCTAATTAGCAAAAAACCCTAAATTTCATAAGAAAAAAGAATTGTCTTTTTGGGCTGAATGAGAGTTTTTCCTCAAACCATGGTCCCTGAAGGGAGGAATGAGGTAAGATTCACGTGTTATCATCATTTTTTGATATTTCTTTATCTCTTTAATGCTATCGCTAAATCTATGCACAAATGGAAGAAAACTAATCAAATTCACCAATACTTGCAATGTAACAATGCCAAAATCAATTCAACAAGTAATCTATGAAATAACCTAGGCATACAAGTACAGTAAGAGGAACCTATGCTACTAGGGTTGGGCCCTAACCCAATAGCTTCAGCTCTCTGAGTCAACTCAATGTTGGATCAAGGGAATGCTCATTTTATTAACATATAAAAATAATACATAACAGTGTTTTGTCACAATCCTTTAACTCGAAATTGTTTAGCTATCTTCCATAAAAAGTATGAATCCTAATGAGGCTCTAGGCATCGTTATTTATACAATTGAAGTTGGCAACAAATTCCTTAAATCTAGGGAGGCTTGGCTTCCAATCTCAAGAAAAACTGGCTCTTAAATATCACTGGCTTGACTGCTAATGACCCTCATGACTCGACTTCCTGCAACTCCAAGCTGGTGTGATTTGAATGAGTGATTTTCGAATGAGTGAGAATTTAATGAGGAAGATCCATCTCCTATAATCTCTCCTTCTTGTCTCATTCAAGTTCTTGCAGCTTAATTATCCATGATTTGCCATTATTTTCTCCCAAAAAACTACAATAAATGCACATTAGACCACTAGACATAACATCTTACTTTTACTCATCTCATTAAGCAAAATATAATTAAAACATGTAAGGAATTAAGAGAAGAGTTGATTTTAATAAGCTTAGAGGTGTATTAAGGTCCATATATTTTACCCAATGATGAGCCTCATCAGAGCATGAAGTTGCATAAGACTCCAAGGAGAGTAGCATTTGAATCCTGTTGAAGCACTGTGGTGAAGTAAAATTGTAAGTGTGGAAACAAACAAATTACTCTAGCCCAATAATGGGTCTAGCCACAATAGATACATTCTATGGAAGATTTCCTCAAGTTAGAATCAATCAAGAGGGCCTACCTCTTGGTTGTTTATCTTAATTGATGATGTCCTTGCTTGCTTGCTCCAGCAATCTTTCGCTTCCTTCTTCAAGCTCTTGAAACAAGTAAACAACAACAACACAGAAACATAATAATAGACAAATTGAAATTCAACCTACTTAACAAGTCAAGAAACATTAAGCCATGAATAGTAATATTACAAAACATGTAGGAAATCAAGACATATTTGCATATATTAATGTCAAAGAGAGATTACAACCATTCGTCTTGATGTCGCAATCTTCGTCTGGCAAGACCAGGTTCCCACACACTTCTGCTAGCATTCCATGATGGCTTCAAACAACAATAGTTTAAAGGCTCTTCCCTATACACTTCACTCCAAGCCAAACACACTTCTCCCTCACACTACTAGATGGCTACAACTAGTAATAGCTTGCTTGTCAAATCAAAATAGTATACTCACACTCAGCAAACAATTTAATTATTACTAGCTTGTTCTTGGGAACAAGGGCGATTTATATAAGAAACATGGATGGGAGAGGGATCCTCTTCTCATGGGAGTAGGACTTACCCTTGAGGTAATTCCATAATTATAGGGGAAAGGAGCCCAAATTGTCATCATCAACCCCATCCGACCAAACCATTTACCAGGCTTCCGTTATGGAGCTTCTAGAGCTGGAAGTTCGGCTCTAATTTAAAAAAATTTCCACAACAGGACTTGTGCAACTGGAACATAGATCAGTTTCACCAATCAGCACGGGGAATAGTGCTTACCTCTACACATCAACATGGGGGAGACAAAGGTCATTAGCGTCGTCCTTGTAAACTGGGAAAAACAAAAGTTTCAAGGGAAATGGTGCAAGAGGGAAATGATCTACTCATGAAGAGGGACATAATGGGAGTTTCTTCATGAAGGAAAATCATGCGAGGTTCACTGTAGAGGTCCTCTAGGATCAAGGAATAGGGAGTACAGGGACAATGACAAAATTCTATGTAACATATGCCCCCTAAAGTGTGAAGGCTGAACCGTAGTGAGGGATGAAATGCTTTATAAATCAGTGCGGGGCACTACTCTATCATTGGAAACCCTGCAAACAAGTACATATACATATACATAAACTAAGATCTTTGTCAAATGATACATGAATCGTGGCATGGACACAGCCAACCAGAGAATGATCATGGAAATGAATCTAGGTATGGGCACAACCATCCGTCAAAGAGGATCATAATGAAACCAAGCTATGGTCGTAGCCATCCGATAATGAGAAGGATCACATATGATAACTCATGGTCTGATCACAGCCAGCCATCTGATAGAGACATGCATATCATCATAACCATGTCACATCACTTCACAACCTGGACTTTTTGTGATCTATCCATGGTCTTGAGGTCCAACACGACCCAATCAAAGTACAGATCCTAGCATGTGAATAGATGTGTTGACGTCGAACATGCCAGAAAGTCGCTTGATTACTAGTCAATGATGTAAACTATTATCGAGCGTAAGAGAAACCACCAATAATGATAATGGTCCTCAAGGTACTATCAACACAATTCATGGAATGTGAATACAGGAACTGAAGTCAAACACCCATGAAATCATTTGATCGAAAACCAATGATGCGAACTTGTCGTCGAGTGCAAAGAACTTGCCATTAGGGCATGCAAGCTCTAAGGTACTGGAAGGGAGTCTCTCAGTCAAATTCCTAGATAATGACTTGAAGTCGACTGAAAGCAACCATGTTGAAGGAGGGCCATAACGAATCCCACATCATTGACACGAGATGAGAGGATGCAAAATAATTTTGGATGATACAAAGAATCAAAGGTAAGTGTAATCACAGAAGGACAACTCTTGAACATATTGGTGACACAAATGGGAGTTTGGCAGCTTTTGGATCCATAGGATTGGTGGTCATGATGACGTGGCAAAGATCAAATGGAAGGCAAAAATGAACGGCCCAAACCCAGGAAGGTCAATGATACAAAGGAGGATATCCCAACTCGACACGAAGCAAAGAGTGTCATGTTCAAGAGTAAGCTGCCGAAACGACTCGATAGATTTCCAAATTTCCCCCCACCATTTCTGGCAAGTACCCCAATTATTTCTTAATCACAAACTTGAAGGGGATATCATATGCTTGCACTGTAAGTTCATCCTTCAGAAGAATCCAACCTAGCAAGTTTAACGAGACCTAGGAAGGAGAAGCTCATGTTCGTCATGATGATGAATCTGATGTTGTTTAATAGTTTAATGAGTCCAAAAAAGCTGTAACTCAGTATCTTTTTCATGTTTAGAGAGTTTGAAAAAGACACATAAAAGAAAACTCCACATGGTCCCTTTTCGTACATTTGCATCTATCAAGCCCAAAAAGGTAGAAAATGATACCTAAGAGAACCGCTTGACCATTTCAGTCAAGGAGTACCTTTTTCGTAAATGGTGCCTCCCAGCCCAAAAAAGGGGTAAAATTATACTGGGCACATGATGTTTCACATCCGTTAACGTGTTTGAAATGACAAGGGCTTGACCATCTTTTCATTTTTAAAGGATTGGAGAAGAGCTGAAAGTGGACCCCCCGTTTTTATTCTTTAACGAGTCAAAGAGGGAAAAAAAATACACAGCAATATTTTCATTTTTTACGAGTCAAAAAAGAGCTTAAAGGTGACTCGACCTAGAGGAATGAGTGGTATAAAGGGTAGCAACTAGTTTTGGCAATGGTGGAACTGCTCAAAACATGTAATGGTCAAGAGGCTAGCTAACAAAACCACTTATCACTGTAGTCCCTCAAGAAAGGAATAACAACCAAGTGAAAGCATATGATCGGCCAAAGAGATGGCAATGATGGAATGAAACAACCAAGGCTCATCTAGCAAGAATTAGCTAATAAAAATGACAATCACGAGATGTAAATCGGTTATGGGTTCAGTTTTACACAAGCTTGAACCATGGAGAACTCTGCTTGGATTCGGTTTCATGTTCACACAAGCTTGAAATGAAAACTATGCTTTCTATAAGTTTGCATGCCTCCAGCATAATGAATCAAACGAGGTACATTCCCCCCAAGCTTTAATTCAGTCAACTAGGTGGATGGAATGAAGGTTCACTTTCGAGATCTTGGAAAGACTCGACTGAGATTTTACAAGATCTTAATCAAATACTCGATTTTGGAAAAAGAAGGTGTTTCATTTTTTAACAAGGTTGACACATTAAAAGAACTATCCTTGAGACCCTTGTTTCATTTGTTAATGAGCTTGACACAAGACAAAGAACTATGCTCACACCCTTTGTTTCATTTCTTAACAAGGTTGACACAAGATGAGGAACTATCCTCACCTCTTATTTCATTCTTTAATGAGGTTGACACAAGCCCAAGAACTATCCTCATACATCTATTTCATTTTTTAACGAGGTTGATATAGGAAGAAACTGTCCTCAGGACCCTTGATTCATTTTTTAATGAGCTTGAAACAAAGACAAAGAACTATGCTCACACCCTTGCTTCATTTTTTAACGAGGTTAACACAAGAGAAAGAACTATCCTCATGCCTTGATTCATTTTTTAATGAGGTTGTCACAAGACAAGGAACCATCCTCACCTCTTGTTTCATTTTTTAATGAGGTTGACACAAGACCAGGAAATATCCTCATACATCTATTTCATTTTTAACGATGTTGATATAGGAAGAAATTGTCCTCAGAAGCTAATCATGGACCATATGAGAACATGGCCCCCAAGAGGTCCTCACTGGATGGGAGAAATATACTCTGGGAGGAATACATGTCAACTGGTACCATAGATATATTGGGTTCCAATTCCACCAGTACATAACGTACTATACAATCTATGTTATCATCAGCAGATGTGGAGACAGAACAAGTAGCCACATAATTCACCTGTGGCGGGGAAGTTAATTCTTGCAAAAAATATCCTATAGGGGATGATGGTTGTAAAGGAGGCACCTAGTGACCAATGAATGATAATTGATCAATAATAGTAATTCTCCCTTCGTGTGGAAAAAAAACTACACGGAAAAGTGAAGAAACAAGAGCTCCCATGACATAAACATGGTCGCATCCAAGGAGAAGATTGAAATCTAATGGACCTTGGACTACCATCATGTCTATATAGACAGTCTTTCCTCACAAAGTAATAGGAAACTTCGAAAGGATCCCTAAAGGTTGACTGGTTCCTCCGTTGAAAGCCAATAGACTCTGGGTGACAGGCACAAGCTGTGGGGAACCCAAAACTTTCCAAGTAGTAGAAGACATGATGCTAACATACGTGCCTTCATCTAATATAGTGCCAAGTACTACCATGTTATAGGCTTGTACTGTAATCTAGAAAGTCACATAAGATGGGAGGTGGAAATTAGTCAAGTGACTCCAATCAAAAGAGACAACAAAACTACTAGGTGGGGGTATCATATGATTTCCCTCATGCTATACAGGAATAGGAGAAGGACTCTCCTGAACAACCGAGACGAGAGGGTCACTCTTCAATTCATGAGAATCTGAGGAGACAAGAAGAACATGAGTAGTATGATCACCACTCTCTTTGGAAACAGTGTAAACAACTGAAGGTGGAGCCAAGTCGACACTCTTTTCAACTAATGGTTGGTCGAGAATAGACATAAGAGATTCATGCTCAGGAAGAGAAGGATGGGCAAGAGATGAATCCAAGTCAATCTCTTTATCAACTGGGCAAGGGTTAGAAGAAAGCCTCTGATAAACAATAGGACGTTGAGGTTGAGGAGCTGCAAGGTTTTCCAAAACTTTGGAAGCTTTATCCATAAGAGGAAAAAGGTGAAGAAGATCCTCTGCTTCACATAACCTACAAGGGAATCTAATATTTCCCTTCTTCTTATCATCATTAGTTGAAGGTGTATCATCAACATGATCTCCAGAGGTCAATGGGGATGGTTGATACAGATTTTGAGACCATACCTCTAAGACTCTAGGAATGCTAGGACAATCCTAAAGGAGATGGTCACCCTTACATAGCTTACAAGGGGATTTTACCTTCCGTGAAGGATCAAAAGGTTTGTCGACGGGGGGTGCATTTGGAGTAATAGCTGCATGGTTGGCCTCTCGCTTATTTGAATTCTTCTTCTTAGCCTCCTGGTTACTGGATTTCAAAATTTCACCAAGCGAAGTAGAAGAAGAGGCTGAAGAAATGGGGGAAGAAGGCGAGGGGTTAACCTTAGAATCATCGTGATGTGATTCGAATGAAGGATACGACGGGGAAGGAGTTGGGGTCACTTGAGACCACTGAAGTCGAAAATAACCAGACAGGTAAACCAATGGTTAACCTACGGAGGGACAACATTTCCATATAAGGAGCACCAGCATTTCCAAAACAAGGAAAAGGACCAGGATTCCCATCTGAGGGGAACCCTTGACTGGTAGACTCTAGAAATGTTGCCATTGGAAATGACCCTAGAGAACCACAAAGGAAGATAACTTTAACCAGGAATATTTCGTGGGTAGTTAATTTTAAGACACTGAAACAAAACTTTTCCTTTTCACATTTTAAGAGTCAAGAAAAGGATGAAAGGTGACTCTATCACTTTCGATTTGAAATGAGCTCGAAAGGAAAAGTACTCGGGTGATATTTTAAGTTTAATGAGTGAAAAATATCGAATTACTTCTCTGGATGATCTAGGTAAATAGGATTACCAGGCAATCGTGAACTGCAAAATACCTCCCGGTGAACCAAGAAGTACGAGCAGGAAATCTCCTCGAATGTTGTGTTCGGTGTATCACATTTGCAAGGCGGCTGACTTGGCTTCCTAAGGATAAAAGGATTGCAGCCTAGAAGGGTCTCCCGTTATATGCTTGATGGTATGGGGAGCACAAATCCATACGAGCACTGTCTAATGTCAAAGTGAACGACAACTACTACGTTTTAAGACATCAGAACACATCTCTAGCCTAGACCTCTAAATGTGAGTGTTAAGTTTCAATGCTTCCTTAGGTTAATTCAATAAATTTTAATGGTTGATCTTGAATTAGGTTTTAGTTAGAAGGCCCTACCATTGTCATCTAAAAACTCCTATATGCAACTATATGAGAAAAGAGATCTTTTCCTTCGATGAAAGTTAACACTAATTCAGAGATAGGGAACACAAAATCAATGCAACAATCAAAGAATGAAATATTTCTCTAATAATTCTCCTAAATGCACCTAATCTTCCTATAACAACATAAGAAGTTTCATTTCATTTCCATGCTTATGATGATGTGATTCTAGCTTCTTAATGACACTACTAATGCAATATTTTCACTCAAGTAAACTAGAATGATGTTCTTCTTTTCATAAAATGCAAAATGAATCTTTCAAATAAAGCAATTTAATGCAAATTTCACAATTCATCAATAAAATCCAAAGCATGATGAATGAAGCCAAAAATAACTTCTTCCCTAAATCGAACAAACCAAACACATAAATGCTCCAAACGAGAAACCAAGCAATGTAATCTATGCTTGGAAAGATAAAAGAGACACTCAAAATAAGAGAACAAATGAGACTTTCACTCATTCAATTGAAAAAAATCATCTTAGTCACTTCTGGGTGGAAGAAGAGAGTCTGAAGGTCAAGACACACTAGCACTGGAATGGGAGAAATTCTGATTTTTTCTTGCCCCTGAGACCAGAGCGACTTTTGGGCCAAAAGTAGCGTCGATCGACACGACTCACTAGTACTACAACTAGCATTGATGGCTGATCAATGTGACTTTTTGGCCAAAAATAGCACTGATCGAGGGATTCAAGAAAAAACAAAAAACAACTTCACACAGGGCCAGACTTAACACATTAGAGGGTGGGCTAAACCTAGCAAGCACACGAAGCAAGCTAAATGAAGCTTTCTAGTAAGGGAGAAGACGGTCCAAAAGGCTTACGGGGCCAAAACTAGAAGAGCAGAACACACTGGCCAAGATTGGGGTCAAGCCCTAATCTTCACTTACAGGCATCAGCACGACTGCCTAGTTGACAACAAGTGCCAGAGGCTGGTCGGCGCAACTGTTTCTCAACAACTCATGCTGGTTAGTGTGCTGGCCGAGGTAGCTAAGGAAAAATAAAAAAAATTCAACACAGGGAGCATATCTGCTACTATGAATTTTAGACTTAGGCCAGTAAGCAAAAGAAAAGAAACAAAACCAAAGGGAAAATGTGAAACTAGAAAAGTTCTCATGAAATCATGAAATCCAAGACAAACAAAAGGATGGGATCTCCCTAGTGGATTTGCCAATTGGTGGTGGTGGAATGGGTAAGTGTGAACACGAACGAATTCCTCTAGCCCGATAATGGGTCTAGCCACAATAGATACATTCTATGGAAGATTTCCTTAGGTTAGAATCGATCAAGAGGGTTTACCTCTTGGTCACTTATCTTGCTTGATGATGTCCTCGCTTGCTCACTCCAACAATGTTTCACTTCCTTCTTCAAGCTCTTGAAACAAGTAAACAACAACATCACACAAACATAATAATAGAAAACTGCAATTCAACCTACTTAACAAGTCAGGAAACATTAAGCCATGAATATGTAATATTACAAAACATGTAGGAAATCAATTGATAGTTGCATATATTAATATGAAAGAGAGATTACAACCATTCGTCTTGATGTCACAGTCTTCCTCTAACAAGACCAGGTTCCCACACACTTCTGCTAGCATTCCATGATGGCTTCAAACAACAATAGTTTAAAGGCTCTTCCATTTAGACTTCACTCCAAACCAAACACACTTCTCCCTCACACAACTAGATGGCTACAACTAGTAATAGCTTGCTTGTAAAATCAAAATAGTATACTCACACTTAACCAACACTCTAACTATGACTAGCTTGTGCTTGGGAAAAAGGGAGGTTTATATAGGAAACATGGATGGGAGAGGGATCCTCTTCTCATGGGAGAAGGACTTATTCCTTGAGGTAGTTCCATAATTATAGTGGAAAGGATCCCAAACTATCATCCTCGACACCATCCAGCCAAACCATTTACTGGGCTTCTGTACGTGATTTTCTAGAGCTAGAAGCTTCGAATTTAATTTAAAAAACTTTCCATAACAAGACCGGAATGACTGGAACACAGCTCAGTCGCATCGACAGCACATGGAATAGTGCTAACCTCTCCACATCGGTGCAGGGGAGACAAAGGTCATTAGCATCAGCCTTGTAAACTATGCAAAACAAAGTTTAAGGGGAAATGGTGCGAAAGGGAAATGATCTTCTCATAAAGAGGGACATAATGGGAGTTTCTTCATGAAGGCAAAGCATGCGAGGTTTAATGTAGAGGTCCTCCAGGATCAAGGAACGGGAGGTACAAGGACAGTGACAAAATGTTGTGTAACAAGCACAAAGATCGAGTCTGGCAAAAATTACGAGTTTTGGTATTTACGAATGAAGACCTTTTTGCAAGCCCAAGAATGTTGGGATTCCCTACCAAACGGTTATGTAGAGTCGACCCAAGAGCAATTAGCAAGAGAATGTCATTGAAAAACTAAGAAAGAAGAGCACAGAGCCAAGTGTTGAATACTAAACTCAGTCGATGACTCTATCTTCGACAAGAAAACTGACGCATCAATAACAAAAGAACTTTGGAATATTTTGAAAGTTGGACATTAGGGTAATGATACAGTGAAGACTATTAAATTATAGACATTGAGAGCTCAATTTGAAACCCTCAAAATGACTGACACTGAGAATATGGACCAGTTCATTACTAGAGCCATGGGAATAGTCAATCATATCAAACGCATTGGTGAAACCATTACAAATCATAAGATTGTTGAAAAAATCCTTCGCAGTCTGCCCAAGAAATATGACATGATTGTAACATCCATTTAGGAATCCAAAAATTTTACAACTTTCTTAGTAGAACACTTGACTGGATCATTGTTGGCACATGAAACAAGACTCAACTTGGCAGAAGATTCCATGGAACAAGCTTTCAAGGAACAACTCTTCCTTGGCAAAGGAAAAGGGAGAGGATATAGAGGGAGCAACAAGTGAGGTAGAGGTAGATCAGAACATCATCATGCAGGAGATTAGTCGAGACCTTCACAAAACCAAACACAGTGGAGAAAAACATGGAGAAAATCTAATGTCCAATGCTATTACTGCGAGAAATTTGGGCATTATGAAATGGCTGCATAACATCAAAAAATTTAATGGATTATATTTGCATATGGGATAATTTTCCATGACTTTTCAAAAACATGATTTGTCAATTTCCATTTTTTCTAAAAATGGTTCGCCCAAATTTTATAGCATAAAATTATTTTAGCTTAAAAAAAATACTATATACTATATAAAATCATTATAAATTTGAATATTTTTACAAAATATCATGAAATTTTTTACATTTTGCATATTAGGGATTAGTAAGATTCACCAAGGTTCCTAAAATTTAAGATAAATTTCTATACTTAAAATTTTCCATGATGCAGAAAGAAACAATCAGATCAACAAAGAGGCAATGTCTATCACTCCAACAATGAAGGAGAATCATTTGAAACAATGTTTCTTTCCTTCCACCTTTCTGAAGATAGTCACAGTGAGGAACTTTGATTGCTGGACAGTGGCTGCAACAATCATATGACAGGTAACAAAAATCTACTTTCTTGCATTGATTCTTCCATAGCATCTGAAATTACTCTTGGAGATTGTTCTCGTATTAAAGCTGAAGGGAAATGCATTATCCATATTCTTACTAAACGGAATCAATAGAAACGCATACCTCATGTTTATTATGTTCCACATCTAAAGCATAACCTCATTAGTGTAGGTCAATTTATGGAACATGGTTATGATGTAATATTTAAAGGGAACACATGTTATAACTACGACAACCTCCCAATAGAAGATTGATAGAAAAAGTTGAAAAAACCAAGAATAGGATGTTTCCATTGACTCTAAGAAGTCGAAAACTCTCACAATATTTTTCCCACAATGTGTCAAGAATAGATGAGTCTCAGCTATGGAATTCTAGGTATGGACATATCCCATTAAAGAGTCTAAGTCTTCCTTAGAAAAATTCAATAGTAATTGGTCTCCCTGTTATGAATGAAAAAGATTGTAATTGTGAAATTTTTGTTCTATCCAAGCATAAAAGAGATAGCTTTCCCACATCTTCCTCTAGAGAAAAAGAGCCTTTAGAGCTAGTCCATACAGATATATGTGGCTTAATGCAGACACATTCCATTGGTGATAATCTTAGTTTTTTTACCTTCACTGATGATTATAGCAAGAAGATGTGGGTTTATTTTCTCAAAAATAAATCTCATACTTTCTCAAGATTGAAGGAGTTCAAAGCAGAAGCTGGAAAACAGAGTGGAAAGCCTTAAAAAGTCCTCGGGTTAGATAGAGGAGGAGAATACACCTCCAATGATTTCAATTCTTTTTTTCAACAATAAGGAACCATCATGGAGAACACAACAAGATATACTCCACAAAATAATGGAGTAGAAAAAATGAAAAACTAGACAATCATGAATATTTCCATATTTATGTTGCATGAGAAGAAGTTATCTAATGATTATTAGGTTGAAGCACTTTTGATAGTAGTATACGTTCTCAAAAAATATCCAACAGCTAGTCTCCAAGATGTAGTACCTCAATAAGTATGGGATGGTAAGAAGGTGAATGTATACCACTTTAGAATTTTTGGATTAGTAGCCTTTGCACATGTTCCTGAGTAGCTAAGAATGAAGCTCAGTGATAGGAGTGAAAGATGTATTTTCGTAGGCTATAGTGAGAAGTCAAAGTCCTATAGACTTTACAATCCAGTTACCAAGAAGATTTTTTTAAGAAGAGATGTTAATTGTTTTGAAATTAAATCATGGTCTGATCATATTGATGAAGCTCTAAATCAACCTATTTATCCACCATAGCTACTAAGATTGTAGGTTCAAGAAGAGTCATGCCACTCTGAAAATGGTACCTCTTCGAGCAATGAATCCACCAGTTATTCAACATCATCAAAAGACAACTAGAAAACAAAAAGCATTAGAGAAATATATGAGCAAGAGAATGAGTTTCAAACTTTCATCAGTAGAATGTGTTTGCCTTTCTTTCATCTCAAACAACCCATTTTGAAGAAGCAATTAAAGAAAAACATTGGTTTAATGAAATGAACTAAGAAATTATTGCCATAGAGAAGAACCAGACTTGGGAGTTAGTTGATCTCCCAAGAGACAAAACCAAAATTGGTGTAAAATGAGTATATAATTCCAAGCTACATGAAAAAGGAGATATTGAGAAACATAAGACAATGATGGTTGCCAAAGGATTCTCACAACAATTTTGTGTTGACTATGGTGAAACCTCTGCTCTAGTAGCAAGGTTAATCACTTTCAGAACCATTTTATCCACAACAACTCAACATAAATGGAAATTCTATCAAATTGATATAAATTTTTCTTTCTTAAATGGTATACTGCAAGAATAAGTTTATATAGAGAAGCCTCCTAGTTTTTAAGTTCCAGTACAAGAGCGTAAGGTATACAGATTGAAGAAATATTTGTATGGTTTGAACAAGCTCCAAGAGCTTGGTAAAATGACATCAAAACCTATCTCATCAAAATTGGTTTTGCAGAAGCATCCATGAGCCAACGTTGTATACCAAAACTCATGAAGGTAAAATTATCGTTATATGTCTTTACATTGATGATCTTCTTTATACAATAAATCTGACGTTAGAAGACATCAAAGAAGAAATGAAAATAGAGTTTGATATGACTGGTCTAGGGGTCATGAAATACTTCTTAGGCATTCAAATTCAACAATATTCTAATGGAATTTTTGTTGGTGAACAAAAATATGCCACTAACATCCTCCAAAATTTCAGAATGACCTTTTGCAAACTAGCTAATACACCAATTACTCAAGGCACTAACTTGAGAATACAAGATGTAGCACCACCAATTGATTCCACATTTTATAAAAGTCTAGTTAGTAGTTTGTTATATGTCACTGCAACTAGACCTCATCCTATTTGCAACTAGTTTTGTCTCCAAGTTTATGCATTCACCCAAGATTTCTCATTGGAAGGTTGCAAAAAGGATCTTAAGATATATTGCAGGGACCCTAGACTATGGTTTTCTCTACACACATTCTGAAGATAATTCACTTCCAAGTTATAGAGACAACAATTATGTAGGAAGTTTAGATTATCAAAATATCACCTCAAGGTATGTTTTTCATCCTGGAACTAATATAATTTCATGGGAATCCAAGAAACAACCAATCGTTTCAATATATTTAGCATAGGGAGAATATGTAACTTCCACTTCGACAGCTTGTCAAGCAATGTGGCTCGAAAAACTATTGGTATATATTTCAAATGTTCAGAAGGATCAAACTACGATTTAATGTGATACCACTTTTCCAATTTATTTATCAAAATATTGTGTTTTTCACAAAAAAAGCAAGCAAATTGACACACTTTTTCATTTCATTTATGATCTTGTCAATAATGGAGACATATTACTTACTTTTTGTGGTTCAAAAGATCAACTTGCAGATATTTTCACAAAAGTAGAGATTAGGAGGGGTTATTGAGATATTAATCTCATGGTCTTCTAGGTGTCATGATATTTAATTCCATTGTTTGATAGGTGTCATAGTCATTTATGATTCTCTTGAGTTTAATTGAGTTTAGTTGAGTTGTAGTTTAGTTTCACTGAAGTCATTTGTTGTTGATGTCTCCAATGAGATTCTATTTAACTGATTTTGAATATTGAGCAGAGTTGTTCACTCCATTCTAGTTTTGAAGTTCATTCTCTATCTATTTTTGCCTTTGCATTCTTTGTCACTCCAAGATTAGATTTGTAACAATTGTGAAGCCACAGTGCAAAGGATAAGAATTCCAATTCACTAATATTTGTTGAGTTTGATTATGGAGATGACATGCAGCCTCAATTGTGCACCATGCAAATGAAAACTAGTCAAAATGCTCACATACCACCACTAGTCGAAGAAACATGTGTTGGTTCAAGCTTTGGGATTCAATATTGGAAAGAATGTCTTTCTTCTTTGGCCCACACTAGCAATCCTTCAGTGTCGAAAACAGAAAACTATTCATATACTAATCTTACACACTTTATGCTAATCTATTTATTTGCAGAGAGGGATTAGCAATCATGGCACTATATCTTCCTAGCCCTCCCTAGAGGGAGTTAAGAGAGAGAAAGCTCTGAAACCAAAAATGAAATTTGATGAACACACATATTGCACAAGATACACACAAAAAAATCTTATATTTCATTTTGAAAGAAAAATACATCCACATATATAGTGCTTATGAGATCCAACAAATTCCGAACTAGAATATTGTTTAGAGAATATCTCAACAACCTAATCTAACTAACAAACCCAATCTACCAAATTGAATTCTAAGTCTCTATTATTGTCGTATCTTTAAATTAATTTAAATTAAATTTAGATCTTTGATCCAATTCTATACATGTTTATCAGGTTTTCTTATTGTTGTATCTTTTATTTAATTTATTTTAGATTTATCTTTGGCATTTTCTAGTAATTGAGTTTGCACTCCCACATTGTACTAGTATTGGATGTATCCTTCAGTCTATTGTTATTCATTGGATATTAATAAAATTATCATAGAAAATAAAATGTTATGTGAGTTGTCTTTTTTTGGTTAATGAATAAAAAATACTTGTTTATTCTGTCGGCATATGTATTGGATTGAGGAGTATTTAGTTGGACATTAATAAAATTATTTGGTATTAGCTATACTGAAGCTAAACATCAACAACTGTGTGAGTTGTCTTTCTTTTGGTTTATGATTAAATAACATTTATTTAATTTCTTAGCACATGCATTACATTTAACACTTGTTTAATTTATTCGCACATGTATTGGATTGAGGAGTATTTGGTTGAACATTAATAAAATTATCTTATCTTATTAGCGAAAGGCTTTTCTATATCGACCCTAGGTGGAAGTACCGACAAAGACTTTAAATTTAAAATGTATTTTTTCATTTATAAATGGCATATATTAAATTTTCAACAACATCAGTGGAGGGGAGCACGGAGCATTCCATTAGTAAATTGAAAGTGAGAAAATTTGTGAGCTGTTGGGTGTTAAGGTCAATGCCAAAGATATTTTAGTGAGCTCTCACATCTCCACCGATCAGTCATTTAGACTTCCTCTTCATTTCAATAGCCTCACATGTGTGTCCTACCATTTGAAACAAATTACAATCATCAAGTTTTTCCATGGAGCCCACGAATCGATCCAGACCGCACACTACCTTCAAGCACGAGAGGGCTTATGGGAAAATAACCCTTGATTTTTCCCTTTGTAGGTAATAAATGTAGGTTTCTTCCAATTTGTGACAACTATTGTTAAAAATAGCACTGCATCTATTAAATTCTATCAAGAATCGATCTGCAAACCTTGGGCATCCAGAGGATTGATTTTATAAGTCCATAACACCTCTCGTGCTTCATGGTGTCGATAATGCATGGAAGGGCTCTTCCCATAGGTCCACAACTTCTATGAGAAGATATATCTTCTTATTATATATATCTTAGGTGGACTCTGTACTAGGTGGGAGACCCTCCATGGTGTGTAAGGGAAACTCTACTAGATCTATTCAGTCATCTAAGTGAAGGAGCAGTTTGATTTTCTCAACATTGTGCTCAGAGGAAAATGACAAGATTTCAAAGCCACACCAGACATCATTAAGATAGTGTAAGAGGTAGATTATGAAAATCAATGTAGATATTTTTTATGCCGCACCAACTTGTCTGTCGTTTCATGCTTGTGGATTCAATTCATGGTCCTTCGGTGTATTAATCTCAAGAAACGATGTATCAATTGAAGAAACAGTGGTCCTTTGGTGTATAAACTGAAGCAAATATGTATCTTCTATAATATTAGTAGGTGGCTCATTCTCACCTGTTATCACTCCAATATTTCTCTAGAGTTTTAGAGAAATAAATGATTATGGGTAACCACAAACTAACTTTAGAGATTAGGATCTAGCCTTCCTAATTCTTAGAGATGGCTCTCTCTTTTTTATTTAACTTTGTTTAGTTATTTGATTTTAGGCTAGTTATTATTGTGCTTGGGTTTTGATTTAGATTTGGTGGTGGGATTACTTACCTAGATGAAAAGAGGGGTGTCTTTTACCATTGGGCTATGGGGTCAAATGTCATAGAAATAGTACTGGATCAAGTTCTAAAAATAGTGTCTAAAGGGCAAGATAGCATAGTTACTTCAAATCTCAAGGGTGGATGGTGAAGTGGTTTTCAATCAGATCCAAAGAGAAATTAAGGGTTCCTTAGGCCAGATTATGAATAAAGTGAAAGAGGTCAATCGAGATGGGAGATCAATTAAGGATTCTCAGATTTGGATATCAGAAGAAAACATGTAAATGATTAATTGTTGAAAATGGAGTGTACTTAAACAAATTCTGAGATAAGATTCCAGTTAATTCATTCAACTTTAGATAAAATTTAAGTTTGTGAAAAACATAAGAAAATAAAAGATTGACAAAGAAAATACTTCATTGTAATAGCTCTACACATGAATCCTGTAATGCAATCTCTTTATTACTTGCTCCAGTCTGCTG
The DNA here is from genome assembly GCA_031772625.1 of Pinus tabuliformis. Lineage (NCBI taxonomy): Eukaryota > Viridiplantae > Streptophyta > Pinopsida > Pinales > Pinaceae > Pinus > Pinus tabuliformis. The sequence continues at coordinate 641,142,932 of CM062805.1, forward strand.
ACTTGAAAAATTGTACATTAACCCTTAGGTTTATGATCAAAATAACTTTACAAATGTATATCAATCCACACTCAATACTTCTAATTATGAAGTATTTATACAAAAATAATTTATAAAATATCCCAAACTATCTTGGGAACTAATCTAGGAGAAAGAAAAATCTTCATGCAAGAGGATAGAGATAGCTATTGAACTGTTATTTGTTGTCCCTGTTTATTAGGCTGTGTTGTCTTTAATCTTTGATATTTTACCTTTTAATCTCTACCTTTCCTGTTTGGTGTTCACGCTGGATGTTCTATTTACTCTGATATTTCCACTTATACACTTTCATCTGATACACTTTGACCTGGCTAACCTGTCATTAGCCTTTTTTGTTAATTTTAGGTATGTTCTATGCTAGAGCAATTTATTTCAATTTCATTTCCACATTAGTAATCACATCAGCATAAAGTAAACTGCATATAGAACATAAATATAAATCATAGAAGACATACCAAGACAAGAGGACATAATATGTGGTGCTATCCAGGGACAAACCCCACAATGTGGGGAAACCCTTGATCAATTCTTCTTTTATGTTCTTCAAAGTTCAGCAAAGAAAGTGAGAGAGATAGTACATTTACAATAGAAGTCAATCACTTTGACTTTTGATATCGGCATGAGATCAGTTGAAGACATATTGCTTCAACTGATTCTCTAAGGTGACTCATTCACCTATCATAGTGTTGCATCTCGTCTATTTGTTGCATGTTACATGTGACACCTTGTTGTACTGTCACTTGTGTTGAACCTTGATGACTGAGGTGCTCTCATCTTCATGCTCCTCATCATGCTGCGTCTTCCATGGACTTATTCATCTTCAAGCTGCCCATGCTCATGATCTCATTCATCATTATGTTACCCATTCTTGTATCATCATGTATCATTATGCTTCCCATGCTCATATCATAATGTTGCTTATTATGCTACCCATGATCTCATACATCATGTTTCCTTCCTTTGAAGACAGATGCTCCAGCTATTTCGACAGTTCCTGGTAGTTCCAGCTTTTCCGGCAGTTCCATCTTTTCTAGCAGTTCCAACATTTCTGGATTTTCCAACTTTTCCTGCTTTTCCAACTTTTCCGGTAGTTTCAGCTTTTTCGTCTTTTCTGGCAGTTCTAGCTTTTCCGATATTTTTAGTATTTCCAATTTTTCTGGCTTTTCCAACAATTCCGTATTTTCTGGCAATTCCAGATTTTCCGGCAATTCCAACTTTTCTGGTAGTTCCGAATTTTCCAGCTTTTCTGGCTTTTCCGGTAGTTCCGGCTTTTCCGGTAGTTCCGTCTTTTCCTTAGGATCTCTCCTCCTACTAAAACCCAAAGAAAAGTAGAGAGAGGAAGAGATCCAAGTGTGTTTAGAAATGACTTGAAGTCCTCTTATATTTATACTAAAACATAGAGGTTGAATAGACATGACTGTTGGGCTTCTGAGCCTACATAAGTTGCTGGCTGACTTAAAAATTTGTCCATAACGTAAATAAATTCATAGCTTCATAAATACTTATTGGAATTGGATGATCTTTAGATCAATCCTACTCCTCTCAATGAGAGGGATCTAATAAAAATATCAACTGCCATAAATAATATGACCCACATGGAGATTAGCCCTAGCTACCAATTGTAACACTCCCTCTCAACTAGGGAGAACTCCATTCGTTGATCCATATGTCAAAATGTACTATCTCTACCATCAGTGCCCCGCACTGCTCTGCTTAGCTCTGCCCAACTCTGCTTAGCTCTGCTAGCTCTACTCAGCTCTACTGGCTCTGCTCAGCTTTGCTAGCTCTGTCTACTTTGTTGGCTCTACTCTACTCTACTCTTCTCAGCTCTGCTAGCTCTGCTCAGCTCTGTTGTTTCTACTCTGCTTTGCTGGCTCTGCTCAGCTCTACTGACTCTGCCCAGCTCTGTTGGCTTTGCTCTGCTCTGTTGAACCATGAAGAAGAAGAAATGATTGAGAATGTGTCATACCATTCTCTACTGACTCGAAGTCAATCTCAGAGTGTGTACCACTTGTCCTAGACCAGTCCTCAACTGACCCGAAGTTAGTGTCATTGTAGGTACAACTCCTACCACTAGTCCCAAACCAGTACTCTACTGACTTGAAGTCAGTCTCAGAGTATGTAGCACTGGTCCCAAACCAGTCCTCAACTGACTCGAAATCAGTGTCATCACAGGTACAACTCCCACCACTGGTCCCAGACCAGTATCATTGGTCCTAGATCAATGAAGGTCATCCTAGCATAGGGAGTACAGTAGATACAATGATGCATCCATCGGTACTACTATGGTCCCTATCCTCATTTCCCTGCTCATTGATCAGATGAGAGGTGCTTCCCATGAGTCCCAGACTACATGGGTAGGATGCCTCGATAGGAGAACTAATCAATCCTGTCCCACAAGAGAGCAAATCATCTTGTCCATAGGAGAGTGAATCATCCTGTCCATAGGAGAGCGAATCATCTTGTTCCACAATCACCATGGAGAACACATCTTCCAGGCCTCGCAAGAGAACTAATCATCCTGCTACATAGTCATCATGGAGAACACATCATCCAGACCTCACAGGAGAACTAATCATCCTGCTACATAGTCGTCATGGAGAACACATCATCCAGTCCTCATAGGAGAACTAATCATCCTGCTACATAGTCATCATGGAGAACACATCATCCAGACCTCACAAGAGAACTAATCATCCCACTACAAAGTCATCATGGAGAACACATCATCCAAACCTCACAGGAGAACTAATCATCTTGCTACATAAGAGAGTGAATCCTCTTGTTTACAGGAGAGCAAATCATCTTGTCCAGTGCACACCACCAGGGGAGGGTGAGTCATCCTGTGGTCATATTTTGCTCCAGTAAGAATCACAAGCCCCCAGAGCCCCTAGAGCTCAATGTATACAACATGCAAGACCCTTTTACAAGGGTCTCTTGACAACTCCAAGTCATTCGGGAAAATCACAAATTTGATCTTTCCCAGGGGCTTTGACAAAGTGTAGCGACCTGTACATCATCTCAATGCGATGGAGCCTCCTTGCTCATTGACTTACCATATCCCAGATAAGGTAGTATATGATGTATATCTGCTGGAGCAATCATTGAATACGGGATTCCTCAATAATCAAATCCCACCTCTGGTTGTCACAGAGAATCACAGTGGTATTCATCATGTGTACTCACTGAAGAGTTTCCACAACCATGCAACTTCATACAAGGTCATACTCGTAGTTATGTATCCGATCTCGGCGGTACTTATAACAACCAATTTCTGCTTCCTGCTCATCCATGATATTGAAGCAGAATCCAAAGAGAAATAGCACTGAGAAGTGTTCTAGTGATCCTCCACACTACCTACCTAGTCAGCATTCAAATAATCATGCATTTTTCATATTTTTAGCAGTGTATCTCAATCCATGATAGATTGTGCCCTGAAGATATCTTAGAGGATTCTTGGCACCAATCCAGTGAGGCTCAACCAAATATGAGATCATCGTGTTAACTGCAAAACTGCAAAACATATGTCCAGAGTTCACCAAGAATATCTACGTGATTGAGTTTATAAAACTTAAAGGCATTTCACAAATCTGGTCCGACATCACTACCATATAACTTCTGAAAGTTAATATCCTCGAGGTAGTCATAGGCTTGCAATTTATCATTCCACATTCGAAATCCAACTCCCTCTTACTTCTGCAAATGAGAAGGTCTGCACCTGTCAGAAATAGGTTGTCCTTATGAGGTGCCAGTATGAGAGGTCTATTATCCACAACCTTCGGGTAATGGTTTGGATCGGTTTCACTCATAGTGAATCTCAGCTTCATCAAACAGCTATCAATCCTCTCATACTATGGCCGGGGTGTTTTGCTTCAAGCCATAGAGGGCTTTCTTCCACCTGTATACATGAGATTCCTGTTCATGAATCTCAAACTCCACAGGTTGTTCCAAACCTGTGGACCTACTACATGAGGGGAATGGTCCCCTTGTAAGATTTTCCTTTGGTACGTCTCAAACATGTACCTTCATGCTCTTTTTGAATTCAGGCATCCCGATCACCATCTGACTCACAGACCTTCGGTGTTAAGTCAATGGACATGGTCCCCAATGGACTTGATACAACCCTAAACTCTAAAACATCTTTGAAAAATCTATTTTCAAACACTTACCTTTCCATAGATGAGTGTCACCCTGAAACCTTAAACTTCCATTTCTGAGATGGACACCAGGTTTTTCTTATGATCAGGTACATAAAAGAGATTCGAGGGTTCCTTACTTTCTTTGAAGAGCCGACCATTTCCTTGATGACCTGCATTACTATTCATTCCTTTGATCATTGAAGATGTCCCTGGAATGATTGTTTTCTTCATCAACATGTGTCTTTGCTCTTTGCATGATGGCCGAACTTATTGCAACCAAGGCATCTGCTTTTCCTTCCACCCTTAGATCTAAACTTCCCAATGAAGTGATCTTCTGTTGTGCCATTCTGATAATATTCTTTGCTTCCACTTCACCCTTAGCGAACTTAGAAGAGAGATGTGGAACTAATTGATCCTTTTGTCTTGTCACTATTGTCTTTGGTGATTTCTCTTTCACTCTTGCTTTGGCATTGTCTTCACCTCAGCTCTGATACCATGTTAAATTTAGGTATGTTCTATGCTAGAGAAATTTATTTCAATTTCTTTTCCACCTTAGCAATCACATCAAAATAAAGTAAACTGCAGATAGAACATAAATATAAATTGTAGAAGACAAGCCAAGACAAGAGGACACAAGATGTGGCACTAGCCAGGGACAAACCCCACAATGTGGGTAAACCCTTGATCAATTCTTCTTTTATGTTCTTCAAAGTTCAGTAGAGAAAGTGAGAGAGATAGTACATTTACAATAGAAGTCAATCACTTTGACTTTTGATATCATCATGAGATCAGTTGAAGACATATTGCTTCAACTAATTCTCTAAGGTGACTCGTTCACCTATCATAGTGCTGCATCTCGTCTATTTGCTGCACATTACCGTGTGACACCTTGCTGTACTGTCACATGTGTTGAACCTTGATAACTGAGCTGCTCTCATCTTCATGCTGCTCATCATGCTGCATCTTCCATGGTCTTATTCATCATCAAGCTGCCCATGCTCATATCATAATGCATCATTATGCGGCCCATGCTCATATCATCATGTTGCTTATTATGCTACCCATGATCTCATACGTCATGCTACCCATACTCATATCATCATGCATCATTATGCTGCCCATGCTCATACCATCATGCTGCTTATTATGTTGCCCATGATCTCATACATCATGTTGCCTTCCTTCGGAGACAGATGCTCCAGCTGTTTCAACAGTTCCCAGTAATTCTGGCTTTTCCAGAAGCTCCAGCTTTTCTGGTAGTTCCTACAGTTCCGATGTTTCAAGATTTTTTGGATTTTCTAGCTTTTCTAGATTTTCCAGTATTTCCAGCTTTTCTAGTGTTTCCATATTTTCTGGCAGTTCTGGATTTTCTGGCTTTTCCAGCAGTTCCGAATTTTCTGGTATTTCCGGCTTTTCTGGCATTTCTGGCTTTTTCGGCAGTTCCACCGTTTCCGGCTTTTTCGGCAATTCCAGCTTTTCCGACTTTTCCTGCAGTTCCAACTTTTCCAGCTTTTTCGGCTTTTCCTTAGGATCTCTCCTCCTAATAAAACCCAAAGACAGGTAGAGAGAGGAAGAGATCCAAGTGTGTGTAGAAATGACTTGAAGTCCTCTTCTATTTATACTAAAACGTAGAGGTTGAATAGACATGACTCTTGGGCTTCTGAGCCTACATAAGTTGCTCGCCGACTTAACAATTTGTCCATAACATAAATAAATTCATAACTTCATAAATACTTATCGGAATCGGATGATCTTTAGATTGATCCTACACCTCTCAATGAGAGGTATCCAATAAAAATATCAACTACCATAAATAATATGACCCACATGGTGTTTGGCCCTAGTTGCCAGTTTTAACATTTTTACTCTTACTGTACATTTTTACCTTTTGACTTTCTAGAGTAAGTCATTTAATTTCTCCCATGTTTCGGCATCTCGTAATTGGATATTGATCATCTTCCTTAAAATCTCATTTTCCTCTGTATACTTGGTAAAAGTAGGCTTATTCACAAAAAGGTGTTTTACCTCATGCTGGAGGTAAAAAAAATTCTCAAAAGTTTGGTACAAGACCTTCCTAGTAGGTATGCCCTTCATGGATGAAGTATTTACTTAATCTCTGGCTACTTCTCTGAATTTTCTATTGTAGTCCTCCTGTGTCATCAACTTATCATTTATACCAAGGGTTTCAGTAAACCCTTTCGCCTCAAAATTTCGAATTTAACCATGAATATGTCAATGGCCAGTTGCATGGTTTGGCACTTATCTTCCAGGTTTAACATTAAATTCCTCTTGGTGAGGACCCTTTTTACTTCCAAAATTGTGCCTGTTCTGTCAGGTATCTCTAATTCTTACAACTCATAGCTGTTTTTGGATTTGAGGAAGTGAATGATCCTTGTAGCTTCCTCCGCCATGTCTCCAAGTTCTGCTTTTACTCTCTGTATGGCTTCTGTATCCTATTTTATTAAGTCAATTTTCTCAAAAATTACTTGGATGGATGGCCAAATATCATTGACAGAGTCAATGATATTGGCCCACAATTGTTCTTTAGCTTGACATGCAAGGGGTTCCTTCAATGTCAGTTCCTTATCCATGCTTTTTATTCTTTCGTTCATCCTGGTTGCTTTCTGTAGTTTTTCTTCATGAATGATTTGGGCAAGCTTGTAGTCAATTTCCAGGCTGGTCACCTTCTCCTTGATCTTGTTCATTTGAGTGGTCTAAATGAACTGTCTTCCATTGCCTTGACTAATCTGCTTGCCTCATCACCTGATGACCCTGTTGTTGTAGAGCTTGTTGATGTAGACAGTGTAGAAGTTGGCAGTGTTGTAGCCATTGGAGCTGTAGGACCTAAGGATGCTGCCAAAGTGGAAGGTACTGCAGTAGTTACTGTTGGGATAATAGTGGCAGGGGAAATCTCAAGACTATCTTGTTTTACCTATATCAAGCTATCCAATTCCTTCTCCATCTCCTTTAATTGATCATTCAATTGAAGTACCAGGTCCATCATCTCCTCATGATTTGTTTGGCTCTCCAGGACCTCTTTTGTTTGTGGCTGTTCCGAATGAGGCAGATTTAGTTATTTCTTGAGAACTTTTATATCCTCATTCTTATTCTTGATCAACTTTTCAGTAGCTTTAATTTCATTAGGATCATGGCCCAGCTCAATAACCAAGTCCTCCAATGGCTTGATCCTATTGTCTTTGGCTTGTAAGGAGGCCTTTTCCAATTTATACTGGGTTGTGATATTCTCCAGTGAACCCTATAGCCTATGTGTGTAGCCATGGAATTTCCTGTGAGGGTGGAGTAAATAATTTCTCCATCATGCTTGTAGAATTCTATCTGGTCAATGGGATGAACATCCCTGGCCAATACCTCAAAATCGGTTTTTCTATAATCAACAGAGGTCTTTCACTGCTAGATAGTTGGCTGCATGAATGAGACCTGCATCTTTCGTGCTTTGATGTCAAAAGCTAACATCAACCTACTTTAGTTCGTTGTTGTATGCTTGAAGTATTGGGCATATGTCTCAGTCTTTAACTTCTCATTCCTCATCTTTATCTCCTTGTACATGTCTTTAATGTCTCTTTCTTTATCAGCTGGCCTAGTAAAGGAGGAAACCTTAACACTTAGCTATATCTCAATAATTTGAGTGTTGGAGGTTGATGGTTGTTGTGTCTCTCCTGAAGCAGCTATGTCTTTTCTTCTTTTCCCCATTATTTCAGTGTTAGTGATTTCCATTGATTCAATGTTCTCTTCCTGTTCAAACACAGGATTCAGCATGGGCCTTTTCTGAGTTCAAAATACTCATCTGTAGTCTCCATGGTAGAACTGGAACCCTCCTCCTTGTTTCTCTTTGGATTCCTCTCCTCATTGGTTGGGGTTTGTAAGTCAGGAGGATTATCCATTGGTTCCCCTAGTTCTAGAACCTGCAGGAAAGAACTCTGGTCAATTTGCTTTTCAACATCAATGAGTGTGTTCTCTACATCCACTATTGTGTTATCCATGTCAATTAATGTATTTTCCAACCATTCTGATTGGTTGGAAAACTGCTTAATATCAGGTCTTGTATGGTGGATGAAAGGTCCCAATTTGACCTTGATTCTCAATTTGTTTATGACCCCATGAGGGTCATACTACCACATGACGCTCTTCTTGAATTTCATGTCCTGCAATATTTTGTAAACCTCAGGTCCAGCTTCTCTTTTATTACATATGAAGGGGGCCAATTGGTTCTTCATTTTAAATTAGGTCTTCTTCCTAGCTGCTAGGAAGTTGACCTCATTTGAATTAATGATTTGCCTAAAATACTCAAGTGTAAATATCCTCATGGGGAGGTATTTGGGCAGTTTATAAGGGACAAGTTGACATCCATAAACTTCATTTCAGTGTGGTTCTAGTACAGATACCAGTCTCCCACCTTGTTGTTCTTAGCCAACTGTAACACCCTTTTTATTTCTTGGTTGATTCTAGGCTGAAGGGTATTGGTCAGCATGTTCATGACTAGATGGACAAATGATTCGATGAAGTCATTATATGTGAATGCAATGGAGTATTTTTGGATCAAGGGTGTCCAATAAATAAATGATCTCTATTTTCCCTTGGTATCCAACTTTTGGATGCTAATAGGAAATTTATCTGCTTGATAATACAAAAACATGTGAAATAACACTGAAGACTATTTGAAAACTCTTTCAGTTGGCAGTCTGGGAAACTGTTCATGCATCTTGTCTGCAATGAACTGAGCATAGTTGTATGTGATAGAAAGAGGCTTTCCTGGGGTGAAGATGGAGAGAAAGGCCATGATAACCTCATCCACATGCTCATCTGAGGTATATCCTAGAATGCAAGAGAGCATGGTAATTATCTGTTTGCCTCTCTCTGAAAAAATGGCGGCAGCATAAGGTGGACTATCAATGGGAGTATGGTGGTCTTCTATGATAAAGGTCTGGAAAATTTGTCATATTTTAGCTAGCTCTAATTTTACATAAAGGTCTAGCTTGTCACCCATAGACAATGGGGTTTCATTTGGGTTGGGTTGGGTTGGACCTACAACATTTGGTTGATGGATTCTGCAGTGATGGTGAATAACAGATGCTGGTTAGGGGCAACAATAGCCCTTTGGCTAAGGATATAGCAAGCATGACAGAAATGTATGATATTAGGTAATGGGTGCACTTCTGGGAATAAATACTTGGGTAAATTGGATTCCCAAAGGTAGATGTCATCATTTTGGTTTAGGAATCTATCCTTACTCCAACAGTGGAGCTTCAGGAGGTAGGCCGGTGAAGCAATATCTTTTATTTGCAAATCCCTATCTGCTAATGACAAATGGTCGATGTCTAGGTGAGGGGTTGACAGGGTTCTCACGTCCAGAGAGGTCTAGGAAACCATATTTAGAAATAGAGGTATGAATTAGGCTTGTGGTTGCCGAAGAAGTAAGGTTTGAAAGCTCTGGTTCAATGAGAGGGTAATTATAGCTTTCAAAAGAGGGTTTTTCGGTATACAGGTAAATTACTCTTCAATTAGGCAAATGTATTAATTAATTTCAATTAATTAATCTTTAAACTGGAGTGCACATTTTCAAATTTAAAGAGTCATTCTGGTTTTCCCAAGAATACTTGGAATTTGGTGGTATGGGCTGCAAACTAGTTTCAATGGTGACTGCAGAGGGTACGGTTGCTTCAACTGTGAACTGGATTCTTGAATTGAGTGTCCGGAGCTTCTTCAAGCGGCAAACAGTGGTCAATTTTGGTTACAGAGGTTCAGGGTGTCGCAGAATGGCTTGAGCGGCATTCACAGTGAAAACGAGCAAAAAGGGTGAAATGGGGATTCTCCGGCCTTTTAATCAACAACGGTTACATTTTGGCACGGAATTTACAAATGAAAAGTGGACAATTTTGGTCTTGGTGGGGAGGAAGTTTTTAGGGCCATCCACCTCTTTTGGAGGGTAGGCAGTATTTCCTTGTGAGCACGCGATCTAGCCTAGTGTTGCCACGTAGCGGAACAGTGCTCCAACAAAACTGCAAATCTTGTGTGCTCTCAAGTTGGTAACGGTTGGATAGTGATCATGCGTGATATAGATGCGCACCGTCCGATTTGGGGGTGGGAGATCGAATAGTAGTCATGTGGTGAAGTTGCATGAAGGGAATCAAGACTGGGATTTGTGGGGCTCGGGGGGTTAATTACAAATAATTGTAATTAATTAATAAATAAAGTCAAGATTAAATATAAGCACAAGTTTAATGGAGTGGGACTAGGGGTTATTGTGGCAGGGTTTCTTAACCACACCAAGGGTTGGTGGGTTAAATGGGTTTATCAGGGAAATATGATTTTAGTGAGTTAATTAAATAATGTGGGGGGAACAAAAAATTAGGATTAGGGGTTTTTATGGGTTTTGAAGGGAAATAGGGAAATTAATAATGGAGGAAGGTAATATTTGAAATGGGAAAAGGGTTTCACACTAGGGAAAAGGGGTTTTGGGTAAAGGGGTGAGTTTTGGAAAGTAACTTACTAGGGAAATGTGTGAAACCAAGGGGTAAGGGTCAAAATGAGGGGAAAAAAGGTATTTAATAAGGAATGAGGGGATAATGGGGAAATTAGTAAGTATGTATGTGGGGGCGAAATGAAATGAGGGGAAGTTAATCAAACAATATTGTGAACATCTTTTCGCTCTCATAAATGCTCCTACACATGAAACATAGGATTAAGCATGATATATGTGCTTTTGACTGAGCAACCTTGTACATTTGCAACCTTTCTTCTACCTACCCTTTATTTATCCTAACATTTTTTATTCACTTTATTGGGTGCATTTGAGCTTGCAGACCCTTTATTTCATTTTCTTTTGACAAGAAAACTATCTAATTCTAACCTTATAACTTCCAACGGCTCAGATTAAACTGATGAGCACATTTTTATTTCTCTACCTAACTATTGATCTGCTAAACAATTTGTCTAGATCTTTATTCTCTATCTATAAACATAAAATTTAAAACATGAATGAGTCAAGATTAAGTTGTTTGACCATCATAGATTGTGGTATTTCTAACAAGTTGCGCACAACCTTATTTTGCATAGTAAAGTAAAAATTAGTGACATTTGAATTTGCATATTTTCATGATCTGTTTTATTTCTTTTCTAGGGTTCATATTTTTCACTTTTTTATCTTTTTCTGTTTCTTTTTGTCCTTTGATTATTCTTTTAGGACATACCCTATTTACATTTTTTTATTTTTAATATGAAAAACATTTTGCAAAAAGCAAAAGTATGTACAATATTACAAGACTAACCATAACCAATTCAAAATTATGAATCCAATTATTATAGGACCCTAACATCACCCAACACCTCAGTCTCCCCCATCCCCTATGGTAATTCTTGTCCCAAAAGACTAATTCAGGTGAATGTTGGTGGCCACCCACCTATACCACTTGGACCCCAACCATTATCTCTGTTGGGCATGGAATCCCCCCCACAACATGTTTTGGGGCTCAAAGCCCAAGTTTTGGTCAAATCTATTGTAAAACTCCGCGAATTGCGGGTGCAGAGCACGAAGTATAGGTTGAGTCATAGGGTTGTCCGCCCTAAGTTTTTTAATGTCATGTCAGCCTACCCATGGTCCACGGACCATGGGTTTGTATAAATAGAGAAAGGTTCTAAGTTGTAAAGATAGCTAACTAGCAAATTAGAGATAGATGAATACGAATGGTTTGAGCATAGAGTAAGAGTCTAAGTGTATTGGGTCATAGTAGTAGGAAGAGGCTCTGTAGCTGAGTCCGTAGAGGCCTAGTAGTGTCCGTAGCTAAGCACACGGACCCTTGCAGCTGAGTGTGCAAGGTGGTGTTGAGTCTGTAACCTTGAACAAAGAATAATAAACAGAAGTTCATTCCAATTTCTGTGCATCTGCTTGTATATTGCATTCTATACATTTATACTGTTTTGTTTATCGCATGCACTTATATGATTGTTGGATATACTGTTAATTATCACTAGAATTACACATATAAGTTAAGTAATCGGGAAATAACAGGTTAATAGTGAGGAACTTGGGTAATAACACGGATCACGCCCCGAGTAGCATTGCGCGAAGGCAACATCACAGGTTGAAAGGGACTACTAGACGCGCGTAGATACGTGCACGCAGGGTCAAACCATAGACCGCCAGAGCTCATCAGACATCCCCAGGGTGCAGAAACCTAGTTCTAGCACCCTCCCATACTACTTCGGGTGAGACCTCATTCTGCGGTCCATGGACTGTTGCTGAAAGGGCCAGTAGTACTGGGATTTGTTTGGCTAAATCACCTTTGAACCTGGATCAGGCCCCTACAAGCCAACAAATGGTTCTATTGCTGGGACCAGGATCTGCATAAGGGATGTCTGATGTCATGCCATTGGAATCCAACAAGGAAAGAAATTGGAGGGTGGTTGGACAAGAAGATTCACGAGTTAATGACATAGGAAAACAGAAATCCACGAGTACCTAAGGAATAGTGGTTGGAGCGCTACTTGTATATGGAAATCCATGAAAATTTCTTTTCATCCTTTCCTTCTGAGTTGTATGAGTGGATCGCGAAGCTACCAGACAGTCAGGGAAGGTGTAGGCTTGACAAACCAATCATGTGGACTCCCGAAGTAGTGCGCAGACTAGAAGCGTCAAGAGATAAGATCGCGTGAGATGTGGACCATTGGCTCGACTGAATTATAGGAGGATTTATCACTGAGTTCACGGTAGACACAACCATCAACTACAGTGAGGCGGAGCGACGTTTCCTCAAGGGACCGCGAGGTAAGTATATTAAATCTTTGAACACTTGGATTAAGATGTTATTGTGTGAAAAACAGGTTATGCAAATAAATCAATGTTTGGGACTACCCAAAGAGGGAAGATCTATAGGAGCGGAAGTAGTGAATAATTAGAATCCAGTCCCTTAATTTCCCCCTCGTAGGAAAGTGAGGAAGAGCTCGCTAATGTTTCTCTGAGAAGTGCAGTCAGTCTAATAAGGTAGCGAAATCTGCACTTACCACCTCCACCTACACCACTACCCATCTCATGCTTCTCATCTCCATCTCCACCCACCCCACCAATGCCACCACCACAGTTCAGTATGGCGAGTGCGATCAAACTACCATATTCAGAGGAGTAGGGAATGAAGATCCAGACCAATTCTAGTTCATGGCAAGGGTGGTATGGGAAGCACAAGGCATCGTGGATGACAATATCAAGAAGGCTACGCTGGTGAGCGCGTTGCAGGATCACACACTAACATGGTAAATCAAGAATTCTAATGACCATCTGAACATAGGAATCACCAAAATCTAGATCGCACTGAATAGGGAATTTAGCATGCCAAAGTCGGAAACACAATCAATCAGCGAGTTTAAAGAGATCGCGATGCGCCTAGGCAAGACCCCCTGGGATTTGGACCAAAGGCTGAAGGGTATGATTCATGAAGCCAACATGACTTTGATGGATGGAGAACACTGCGCATGGTTTGTAGTGTCACTAAGACTGCACTTAATGACGACGTTGTCACAGCAAAAGCTTTCCACCCAGGCCGAAGCTTTGGAGATGGAAATGAGATTTCATGAGACCCCTATACAAGACCCTAGTCTGGGAGTCCAACAAATACACGCGCAACTTCAAAATATGTGTCTGGAGATGCAGAGTTTGAAATAGGACAAGACACCTTGGCCAGAGGTGCGCGAGGAGGTATGCTGCATAAAATGCAAAGGCCAGGGGCATGACAAGGACCACTGTCCAGTGTTCGCAAATTACTTGGTAGGAAGAGGGTTGATGCCGTTAAGACCTAAGGCATAGGCAGGACCAAGCGCAGCACCTGCATTATGGTGCGCAATCTGTCAGATAGAAGGAAACCTTACAAATAATTGTCATCTATTGCAGAAGTATACGCAGACGTCCCAACAATTGTTTTGTAATTTCTGCAGGCTGGTAGGCCATGAGGAACGCACCTGCAGAAGCTACGAACTAATGATGGATCAAACTTCTACCTACAGGGTGCAGAATGAAACATAAGCCCTCGAACCAAATGTAGCAATGGCGCGCGCTGGATTTTAGGGGCACGGTCGAGGTCGAGGTGGAATGGGACTAGGAAGGGGTCGTAGACAACTAATTTGCTACGATTGTGGGGGGTCAGGGCACTATGCCCGCGATTGTACAAACCCGACAATGACATCATGTTTATACTGTACTCAGTTTGATCATGAGGCAGAAGACTTCCCTACATTGATAGGGAGACTGCACAAAAAAGGGGTACTTCAATCCCCTCCTACTCAGAACTTGCAGATGATGAGGTCTGAGCCGCGAGAAGAAGACCCGAATGTAAACATGATGCTCAGGAGCGGTATGACCACTGGTGATGATAAATGGAAGTAGTCAGAAGAAATTGAGTTAGTTCACAAGGCTCCTACAAAGGAACTCGAATTTGATTTAGAATGTGCGAAGGAGAGATTCATGGAAGCTAAGAAGAGCTTCATGGAGGCCTCCACTTCAGGTAGTAAGGATCAACTAGAACCAGGGATGGATCCTTCAATGTTTCCTACCTTTCTAGAGACATGCATGAAACTACTACACGATAGTAAGGCAGTAAAAGGACTATAGGAACTTATCACTAGGTGTGTGGGGTCAGGAGAACCACATGTGGTCCGGAAACTTGGAAGGCATGCGTTACGCACATGAAGGAAAACGAGGTTGACTATGCAAATCAATGAGTATGAAATGGATAAGGTAATCCTCGATCTCGGATCGGACGTGAAGGTACTATAAAAAAAAACATGAAAATGCATGGGCAGACCCACGCTACAATGGTCTCCTATTTAGTTATGAATGGAGAACCAACAGAAGATCTTGCCCATGGGAAGATTGCAAAGGGCAACAGTAGATATTGAAGGTGTGAACGCGCAGGCAGATTTTGAAGTGATAGAGATTATCGATGATAGTAATTCCTCTCCTATGCTACTAGGAATAAACTAGGCCACCGATATGAATGGAGTCATAAATCTGAAGAAGCGCAAAATGGTCTTTGAAAAAAAGTCACTACGTATAGTCATACCGCCAGATCCAGCCGAAGGAGTGAGGTACATTGAATCGGTGCGTGACGATGATAGTGATGATGATCTCAATTGTATTTACAAGATAACTGTGTGAGAAGAGGATTGGGTGAATCTGACTGCAGATAGAAGGATTTCATGGGAGCGCGAAAGCTCCTGCACTTTAGATTCAGACAAAGATATAGAGTGATGGCAGAATTGGTTCCACGAAGTAACAACGCTTAAATGCAACATGATGGTTAGATCACTACGCTGCGTGACAATAGATGCAAGGGATCTGCCTACATATGATGGGTTGACAGCAGTGGATGAATTCCTGAACAAATTTGAAAGTGTAGTACCAGAACAGCAGCGGTTTGATGCTCTGAAGTGGGCACTGCACGTAATGCCCGCACGATGGTGGGGTACGCATCAAGGAATTTTTGAGGATTGGCACGGATGCAGAATAATGTTGTGCCTACAATTTGGGAAACCACAAATATGACTAGTAGACAAATATGACGGATGAGATGATCCATGAACACACCTCACGAAATGGACCAAGGTCTGCAGGGAAGAGCCACAACCTGAATGGGTACATTTATTCTATCATACAATGTATTCTATCATACAATGGATGTCAAACCCATGAATTGGTATATTGAGATGGAGCTCCGCCATGGTACAAGTAAATGGGATGTGTTGCAAAAGGGATTTCTATTAACATTCACATTTGAAGATCGTTGGTCAAATACTGTTGACGATGCGCTACAGGAAGTAAAAGCAGTTATCTTCAAAATAGCCCAGGAGCCAATGGAAGTACTTCAGCCAGAATGGGCGACACAGTTAAGCTGCGTGTTAGAGTGTTACAACGTAAATGTTGAGGAGGATGATGAGGACCCACGAAATATTAACATTTCAGAAACGGAAGGTTGTCGTGAGATTCACAGACCATCACTTGAAGACCCCGACATCACCACGCCACTAAAGACAATGCAGGTCAACATTGGAATCGAGGTGGAGCCGAAGTACACAATGCTTGGGGACTATTGGGATGATGCCACGGTGGATAAGGTCGCTAAGTTACTCCAGGAATACCAAGACTTGTTCCCGACCAAAATTACAAACTTAAAAGGGATCGTTGGCGACTTAGGGATGATGAAGATCACCCTCAAACCCGATGTGAAGCTAGTTAAGAAGCAACCTTACTGCTTGAATCCAAAGTATAAAGAAAAGGTCTATGATGAATTAGCCAAAATAATCTTAGCTGTAATTATTGAACCAGTGGAAGAATCCGACTGGGTGAGTCCTATGGTAGTACAGGAGAAAAAATAAAAGGGCGAGATAAGAATATGCGTGGACCTCAGAAAGTTGAACGACGCCTATGTACACAATCCATTCCCAACAGCATTCATAGATGAAGTACTGGAGAATGTTGGTGGTCAAGAAGCATACTCATTCACGGATGGGTTCTCGGGGTACCATCAGATCAAGATCATGCCGGAAGATAGGAGCAAGACAACCTTCGCAATAGATTGGGGCTTCTTTCAATACACCGTTATGTCGTTTCGACTGAAGAATGTGCCAGCTATATTTTCGCACATCATTGTCGCTGCGTTCAAAGAATACATCCACAAGTTCTTGGAGGTCTATCTGGATGATTGGATTGTATTTGTATTAGTTAAGCACCATGTAGGAATCTTATGGTTGATGCTGGATACTTACCGCCAACACCAGATTGTGCTGAACCTTAAGAAGTGCACATTCCTCGTTCCCTTTGGAAACCTACTAGGACATGTGGTCTGCAAACAAGGAGTGATGGTGGACCCTGTGAAGATTGTCATTATTCTAAATTTGGAAGCACCGTGAAATGTTAAAGAACTACGCGCTACTTTGGGACACATTGGATATTATAGGAAGTTCATCAAAAGTTATGCCCAAATAACAGCGTCGATGGAAAAACTATTGAAAAAGGATGTTACATATTGCTAGAATGATGATTACATGAAGAGTTTGGATGTCCTGAAGGGGAAACTGGCCTCTACTCCAATCCTGGTCTTCCCAAAATGGGATGTGAAATTTCATATACATGTTGATGTGTCGTGTATTGTGTTGGAAGCCGTACTCACATAGGAGGGCACGGAGGGCGTTGATCACCCGATTGCATTTGCAAGTCAGAGATTGTCCAAAGCAGAAAAGAACTATTCTACCACTGAGCGTGAGGGGTTGGTAATGGTGTACGTGCTCCAAAAATACCAACACTATTTACTCGGAGGATATTTCAAGATGTATACCGACCATTCCGCATTGAAATATCTGGTGAAAAAACCTGTGTTGGGGGGGCGCATATCCAGATGGCTCTTATTGTTACAAGAATATGATTTTGAGGTCATAGTCAAGCTGGGATGCCTAAACGCAGCATCAGATCACTTGTCACGAATTGAGATGGGCGAGGAACCAACGAATTTGCAGGAGGAACTACCTGATGCACAACTCTTTGCAATGTGTGTCGCAAACGGACACTTCGAAGATATAATCCATTTTCTAACAATAGGGACTATGCTAAAGGAATAATCAGTCCAACAAAAGAAGGAATTGGTGGTGCACATGACGGACTTTTCTGTCATCGTGAGGCACCTCTACAAAATGGGCAATGATGAGATATTGCGAAGATACATACCTAAATTTGAATGAGGCTAGATCCTTGCCAAAGCACATTGGGGCGATGCAGGTGGACACTATACAGGACGCGCGACCACACAGAAGATTCTTCATGTAGGGTTATGGTGGCCAACCCTGCACCAAGATTCGAAAGCACACTGTAAGGCCTGCGATATATGCCAAAGGACTAGAAAACCATCACGAATGGATGAGATGACATTAAATCCACAAATGACACTGCTGCCGTTTGAAAAATGGGCAATCAACTTTGTGGGACCAATCAAACCTCAAAGATAGGCGTGCGCTACATCATCACCGCAACAGAGTACCTAACATGATGGGCATAAGTGCAACCGTTCAAGGACTGCATGGCCGCTATGGCTATGAAGTTTTTGTTCAAAAATGTGTTGACACAATTTGGTTGTCCGAAAATCTTAATGAGTGGTCACAGAACACATTTCCTGAATGAAACCATCAACGCACTCACAGAAGAGTTCCAGGTGTATCATTAGAAAAGCACACCGTACCACCCACAAGCTAATTGGACAGTATAGGCATTCAACAAAGTATTGGAGACTGCGTTGACCAAAGTATGTAACGCATAGTGAAACAATTGGGAATTGCACATACTTGTCGTATTATGGGATTACTAGACAACGTGCAACAAATTGACAGGACAGACACCTTTCTGGTTAGTCTATGGCACAAAAGCTGTCATGTTGATGGAATACATTGTACCTAATCTGCGAATAGTAGCGCTCACAGGCCTGAAGGAACGCAAAGCCCTAGAAGAAAGGCTCGCGCAATTAGAAGAACTCAAGGAAGAATGGTTTATGGCTGGATTTCATCAGCAGGTACAAAAGCAGCGTGAAAAGGCCTCACACAACCACCATATCAAGTTGTGCACCTTCAAAGTAAACAACTTAGTGCTGTTGTATGACAGTAAGCTTGGAAATTTTTGGGAAAATTCAAAATGAACTGGCTAGGACCATACGTATTTAAGGAGGTCACAGATGGAGGCACGGTCCATCTATTCAAACTAAATGGAGAACCCTTCCCAGGCAAAGTAAACGGCAGTCGCTTGAAGCCCTACATGGGTCGGCCAGCTATCTGACTAACTGGCCGAAGCATAGTCTTCGTGACCCAAGGAGCCAGAAAAGGGTGCAGACTATAAACACACGTAGCAGATGTCGATACCAAGGTAAGGACACAATTCAGACATAGATGATTTAGAAACAAAAATGCAGCAGATACAGCAGGCCGCATCTCAGTGAGCTGCCAACATTCAAGCCGTTTGGGACTAGTTGGAGGGACTCTGTGACAAGATCGTCACGCCAACAGAGTGACTCGAGGGAGAGTCACGATGTTTGTGTTTGGGGCCTTTTGGGCATGGAATCTCCCTAACAACATGTTTTTGGGCTCAAAGCCCAAGTTTTGGTCAGATGTATTATAAAACTCCGCGAATTGCAGGCGCTGAGCATGAAGTATAGGTTGAGTCATAGGGTTGTTCGCCCTAAGTTTTCTAATGTCATGTCATCCTACCCATGGTCCACGGACCATGGGATTGTATAAATAGAGCGAGGTGCTAAGTTGTAAAGATAGCTAACTAGCGAATTAGAGATAGATGAATACAAATAGTTCGAGCATAGAGTAAGAGTCTAAGTGTATTGGGTCGTAGTAGTAGGAAGAGGCTTTGTAGTTGAGTGCACAGAGACTTAGTAGAGTCCGCAGCTGAGTGCGTGGACCCCTGGAGCCGAGTGCGCAGGGCGGGGTCGAGTCTGTAACCTTGAATTAAGAATAATAAAGAGAAGTTGATTCCAATTTCTATGCATCTGCTTGTATATTTCATTCTATACATTTGTAATGTTTTGTTTATCACGCACACTTATATGATTGTTGGATATACTGTTAATTATCACTAGACTTACACAGATAAGTTAAGTAATCAGGTAATAACAAGTTAATAGTGAGGAACTTGGGTAATAACACAGATCGCGCCCCAAGTAGGGCTGCGTGCAAGCAACATCACAGGTTGCGAGGGACCACTAGACGCGCATAGCAACGTGCGCGCAGGGTCAAACCGCGGACTGCCATAGCTCATCAGAATTCCCTAGGGTGCAGAAACCTTGTTATAGCACCCTCCCATACTACTTCGGGTGAGACCTCAGTCCGCGCTCTGCGAACTATTGCCGAAAGGGCCAGTAGTACCGGGATTTGTTTGGCTAGATCACCTTTGAACCTGGGTCAAACCCCTACAAGCCAACAATTTCTTTTCAGTTTCGTTAATTGTATCCCAACTTACTATTTTTTGCAAATTTTCAGGTCCTAAACTTATAGAGCCATTTCGAGGGACTAAAAGACGTTTTTAGGGAAAATGGAGAGACCATAAAAGTCCTAATTCAATTTACTAGTGTTTTTTTGGCCTCCTCTTTGAGAATTTGGAAAAGATGTATTATGATAGCCAAATGGAGATCATATGCCAAAGTTACAACCTCGGGAAGTTGATGTACCAATTTACTCAAACAGGGCCCACAATTTTAGCGCTTCATCTCCTAGAGCTAGGTTTTTGGATGTTTACGGCTTTCCATTGTTTCTCAATAATAAATACGTCTTTGAGCCTCATTGTAACATAGTTCAAAGACATGTAGCTACCACATTTCTGTATGTAATCATATTTAAGTTCTTTGATATTAATGAAATGAAGTTTTATTTCTATTGCATCTCTGTGTATATGGGTATTTTTGTATTTTGTTGTGTTCCTTCATAAGTCTGGATCAGTGGTATTAGAGCGGTCTACTCTTTCTCTATTTTTCTTTGCATGTCCCCAACAAGGCCAAGGTAAAAGGAGTTAGGACTCAATCTAGTTGAACCTTTGCAAGACCAGCCTGACAAAACCTGACGACCTCCCATGGTAGAAGAAAAGAAAGACAAGGGAGTAGGAGATCCTTTCAAAATATTGCTTGAGGAAGCCCTCGAGCAACAGAGGAATGAAATGATCGATAAATTATCCCAGATCCTTCGACAGCTAACAACAGGTGATGCATCTTCATTCAACAACCACTCTAGAGGCGTCACTCCTTTTAAGGTACAAGTTAACTTTGATATTCCCATGTGTTTGAGGGTCAGATAGATGCAAACGCCATAGATAAATGGTTAAATCTATTGGAAGGATATTTTTTAGTTCATGACTTTTCCAATCAGGAAAATATTAGTTTTGAACTTCTCAAATCTGCCCCACATGCCAAGGACTAGTGGGAAACTTACTATGAACAAAAGGAAGAGAGGGAATCTTCACTGTTTTCAGCCGCACCCACTTGGAATTATTTTTGAGACGCCATCAAGGAACAATATTACCTTTTCAGGAGCTATGAAGATAAATACATAAAGTGGACCATGCTACGGTAGGGAAGGGAACAAGATGTGTCGAAGTTTACAAATGTTTTCCATACCATTCACATGAAGCTAGGTATCAATGATTATGAGCAGCATTTGTTACCCAAGTACAACGGTTGTCTACACAAGTACATCCAGGATGAGATGGAGTTCCTGGATGTCTCCTTGCTCGGCACGGTGTACCGATATGTTGTCAAAATTGAGTAGAAGTTTAAACAGAATAAGTGAAACTTTGGATCTGTGAATCTAAAGCAAGGAAAAGGTTCCCTCAAACCACAAAGAAAAGGATAATCCAAGACGTGGCAACCCAAGAAAACTGGTCGAAGCCGCAAGAAAAGAATAACACCACAAAAACAATGAAGGACACGTGAAAATGGTGTGAGTTCCATAAGAGCTCCACTCACAACACAAGTGAGTGTCAGGCCAAATAGACACTGGTGGCCGAGCTTAAGGCTTCTGAATAAGATGCATGTTCTGACTCTAAGTCAGAGACTAACAAGGGGAATGACAAAGGGAAGAAAATAATTGACATGGAGCCCAATGCCACCATGGCCACCACTAAGATCTAGAAAAATGAGCTTGAAGATCCAGAGGAGGTGGAATGCCTCTTCCACTGACAAATGTGGGTGAAGGGTTCTTTGTTGCAGTTCAATGTCGACATCAGTAGCCAAAAGAACCTCATTTCAGCATAGGTTATAAAGCGGCTGGGCCTACCGACTACAACACCTCCACAGTCGTACACCATCGAGTGGCTTAACCAAGGACGAGATCTCTACTTTAGCCATTAGTGCCACCTTCCCTACAACATCATGCCCTTCACGAATGAGGTACTGTGAGATGTTTCTCCTCTCGATGTTTGTGATGTATTATTAGGACAACCATTCTTGTGGAAGCGACATGTTGTATATGATTATAGACCTCACTGTGTGATTATTACTTTGGGCGATAAGTTGTACAGGATACGACAGGTAGCCCTGCCTACCACCATCTCTTTGATCACTGCAAAGATATGCAGTAAGATCATTTCTCAAACCCTGATTATTTTTTTTCTTATGATTGTCCCTTAGGGGAAGAAGAAGGTTATGGCCATGACTTCCAAACAGGGCTCCTTCACACAACAACAATAGATGGAAAAGGTCATGGAGGAGTACAAGGACCTTTTCTCCTCACCTACAGGGGTACCTCTACACTTTCAGGTCAATCACTCCATCGATCTGACCCCAGGTGTGCATTTTCCCAATGGACCAATCTATCGACACTCTATTCTGGAAAATGATGAGACTAAGAGGGAGATTCATGTGTTTTTGCAGAAAGGGAACATCTGACCAAGATCATCACCCTGCAGGAGCCCGATTATATTTGGTACATAAGAAGGACGAGACCTAGAGATTATGTATTGACTATCGAGCATTGAACAAGATCACTATCCAGAATAAGTACCCAATCCCAGGGATTGATGACCTTCTGGATCAGTTCAAGGGGACCAAATATATTAGCAAGATTGACTTGAAGTCCAATTATCACTAGGTGCCTATCGAACCCTCTTATGTGTGGAATATTGCCTTCAAATCCAAGGAGAGTCTTTTCGAATGGTTGGTCATGCCTTTTAGGTTGACGAATGCCCCCACAATCTTTATGAGATTGATGGACGACATCTTGTGACCCTTCACCAATGCATTCGTGGTGGTGTATTTAGATGACATCTTGATCTTCAGCCAAAGTTGGGAAGAGAACCTCCACCATATTCGACATGTCCTTCAAACCTTGCGACAACACAAGTTGTGTGCTAATTTGGAGAAATGCTCTTTTGGCATGACCCAAGTTCAATATGTGGGGTGCATCATTGATCAGAAAGGTGTGCATGTGGATCCAACCAAGATACAAGTCATTCAAGATTGGCCAACCCTAACCACTCTAACAGAGATCCATAGCTTTCTAGGTCTTGCTAGTTGCTATGGCACATTCGTGTTGGGGTTCTCTCATATCACTTAGCCTTTAAGCCAAGTCACCAAGGGCAGAGTGAAAGCAATATTCTTTTGCTTTGAATCCCAACAGAAGGTGTTTTCCTAGTTGAAGCATCACCTCTGCTCTTCATTAGTGCTCACATTACCAGACCTAGAACAACCATTTAAGATCGAGACAGATCCTCTTAACTATGCTATTGGTGCAATTCTTACTCAACAGTGGCATCCAATGGCATATCACAGTGAGACACTTTCAGACACAGCCTGAAAGTATCCCACCTATGAAAAAGAAATGTATTCCATTGTGCAGGCCTATCAACAATGGAAGCATTACATTCTAGAGAAGGAAATGGTCATCCACACAAACCATTGACCCCTGCATTTCATATAAACACAAGGGAAGTTGCAAAATGATCACCATAAGAAATGGTCCACATGCCTACAACAATTCCATTTGAACATTAAGTACAAGAAGGGAAGCACCAACAATGTTGCAGACTTCCTCAGCCAACCACCAGTCATGGCACTGACCATTGTGCTCGACTCTTGTGGGCACAAGACTGAGGTTAGATGCATCTTTACAAGAGTGATCCAGAATTCAGCAGAACATAACAAACACTCCTGGAAGGTAAGAAAGTTCCAAATTTTCACCTTCAGGATGCACTATTATGCCACCTGGGACACATATTTGTTCCTTTAAGCAAGTGTGCCAAGATGATTTGGGAGGCGCACTATAGTTGGGTTGCTAGACATTTTAGGGTAAATAAAACATTGGGAGTGCTGCAGAAATATTTTTATTGGCCAAACCTACGATAGGATGTTGGGAAGTACATCAGATCCTGCACTGCTTGAACTATTACCAAACCGACCATCAAGAATCAAGGCTTATATACTCCTCTCCCTAATCCTAGTTGAACTTGGGAATCCATCTCCATGGATTACATGTCGGGCCTTCCTTCTACTAAGCATGGCAACGAATTCATTTTCGTGGTCGTCGACAAATTCTCTAAGATGTCCATTATGGTGGCCTGCAAGAAGAGTATCACAACATAAGTCATTGCTAAGATCCTCTTTGAATGAGTGTGGATACATTTTGGGATCCCACAATCCATTATCTCTGGTCAGGACAGTAGGTTCCTAAGTATAGTTTGGTCAAGTCTCTGGTCGATGTTGGATACCAAACTCACTAAGTCCATGGATTTTCACCACCAAACTGATGGCCAAACAGAGTTCATCAACAAGATGATCATACACATTTTGCGTATGTACAACTCGAATCATCCACAGACATGGGATGAAAGCCTCCCTTATGTCTAGCACAACTACAACAAAGCTCTTCATAGCTCAACTGGCCACAACCCCTTTCAAGTCGGGTTGGGATTCCAACAACTATGTCCCACTAATATGGCCATACCAATTGCAACTACTCAGGCATATTTGGCTCATGTCCAGTCTGGAGATGAAATGGATAACGATTTCATTGAACACATTCAGTACATTGACCAACAGGTCCATAACATATTGGATAGAGTCAATCCTAAGTACAAGTAGTGTCATGATCAACATCAGGTGCCATGCAAGTTTCAGGTGGGTGACAAAGTTTGATTACATTTGCAGAAGGAGCGCCTTATTGGGCCCCACTGCAAGCTTTGTTCGCTCCAATATGGGCCTTACACCATCACTAAGGCTGTAGGGTAGAATTCTTTTGAGCTCATCATTCTACCATTCATTGTCCTGCACCCAGTGTTCAATGTAGACCGCCTTTGACCATGCTTTCCACCATTACTGGACACATCAGACAATTCAGAACAACTCACACCAACAAAGTTAAACTCAAACTACATGGAACATGTCACAACTGATCAGATCATGGACACTCACACCAAAAGAAATCATCAACAGAAGATCCAACTGTATAGGGTTATCAAATCTAACCAACTCTTGCACCAAGGCAAGTGGCTCACTAGGGACCAAGTTGAGCAGAAGTTTCCCCATCTGATGAAGGCGCTCAATGCAATGGATACCATTACTTCCTAAGGAGGGAGGACTGATCCAGATGGATATTGGTGGCCACCCACCTATTCCACTTGGACCCCCACCATTGTTTCTTATGAGTTTCCTTAATTGTAGCCCAAATTACTATTTTTGGCAGTCTTTCGGGT
Organism: Pinus tabuliformis; assembly: GCA_031772625.1. Classification (NCBI taxonomy): domain Eukaryota; kingdom Viridiplantae; phylum Streptophyta; class Pinopsida; order Pinales; family Pinaceae; genus Pinus; species Pinus tabuliformis. Next base: position 641,168,333 of record CM062805.1, read on the forward strand.
CATAAACTTTCGGAGCCATTTTGAGGGACTAAAAGACGTTTTTAAGGAAAACAGAGAGACCAGAAAATTTCTAAATAGGCATGCTTTTTTTTTTGGCATTCTCATTTAGATCTTTGAAACAAAGTATTATGATAGCCAAACGGAGATTGTATGCCAAAGTTACGACCCTGAGAAGTTGATGTACAAATTTACCCAAACATGACCCACAATTTTGGCACTTTATCTCCTAGGGTTAGGTTTTTGGATATTCAAGGTTTTCCATTGTTTCTCAATAATAAATAAGTCTTTGAGCCTCATTGTAACACAATTCAGAGGCATGTAGCCGCCACATCTCTTCTCAGAGATAAGATACCATCAACCAAACTAATTCTTTTTTATTTTTGTATGTAAACATATTTCAATTCTTTGATATTAATGAAATAAACTTTTATTTCTGCTACATCTTTGTGTATATGAGTATTTTTGTATTTTGTTACATTCTTGCATAAATCTAGATCAAATACCTAACTACAATTCTCACACCCTCGATAACATGGTTTTTAGCCTTACCTGCAAAACCCTTTTCATCTTCAGAAACGTTGGACCCTTCAGTGACCTTGTCCTTGGCATATTTAATCCCATGTGATGCCCATTTCCCCATGATTTCCCTCCTTCCTTGGACTTTGAGTCGAATGCACAAAAAAACCATATCTGCACTGTCGAATGCACAAAAAACCATATCTAACTGGTATGTTATAATCTGCTTGAAATAAAGTAAAAAATCTAATTAATTGTAATGGAGAATCCATTAACTAATTTAGGAAGGAAAGGGCACAAATGATAGCTTATTATCCTTTAATTCTTATATTCATTTTGTATAGTTCTTCCTTTAGTTGCTGACATTACACATATATGTAACTGTAGTTCGCTGTCAGTTTAATGGAAATCCAGTTTCTGGGCATATCCACTGGACGAGTTTAATGGTGAACCAACTTTTGGGCGTGTCCACTGGATGATTTTAATGGTGAACCAAATTTTGGGTGTCTCCACTAAATGTGAAACAAATGAAATGTCAACTCATTTATCTGATTTCATGGATAGAATTTTGTTTATTCCCATAAACATACGAGGGTCTACATATTCTAAAGAAATAAAGGTTGTTAACTTTTGCACATATGTTAATTTAATTTGGCTTCTATCTTTAATTTTACTATAGATTTCAATGATAATTTTAAACGGTATTCGTATCGTAGTTTCAATTCTTCCAATTTGTTGATTCAATGGCCTGTACGATTGATTTTTGATTGTTAGGCAAGGGGAAATTTGGTCTCGAAGGTATACAAAGCCCTAGAGAGAAAAACAATTGTAATGAAGTATCCAAAAAATGGTTTACTAGATAGAGTATTAAACGAAGAATAAAATATTTCGGAAACAATTATCCATGTGATTTCATCATTTCTCTACTTTTCGCTGAAATGAAACTACAACCAAGACAATGTTATTCGCTATACATTTTCCTACAATGTTATTTGTTATACGTTTTCTTACAGGGTGTCCTAAAGCTGTGAAGCAGTCGAGAGTGAGAATAAAATTTAACTTATATTCTAGAAATAATTTTGGCTATTCCAGTCACAAGATCGACAAATCCGCAAGATAAATCACATAACTTTTGTGGAAATGAATTGATGCAGGTTGAGTATGATTCATTAATAAAAAAAGGAATAGATAAATACATACCAACTTCGGATGATTACAAATGAACGTTGTTGACTAGATTCATAACTACATATTCCACCCAATTGTCAATTGAAGTCTTCTATATCACTGTAAAATTTTGGTTATTTTAATATCACAAGGCAAGAGTTTACCTATCCAAATTGTAATTTTTACCAATTATTCTTCTTGAAATTCAAACAAATTTATAAAAGTATTTAGTTAAAAGAATTTCCAAAAATTAAAACAATTAAACTAAAACTATAAGGAAAAAATAATAATAAATATAAATAAATACTTTTGGTCTGAAGAACAATTTATTTATTTTTTGTCAGTCAATAAGCTTTCATTATATTATTAGAAAAAGACTGAGTACAAAAATCATCTCCAGAGGCCCATTTTTCTCATGCAGAGTAGACTTGTGGAACATAAGGCCTAGAGGAAGATAGGAAGAACCCGTGCTAGCAGTTATTTCTAGGTGGCCTATTAGCCATAACATACATCTCCAAAAAAGATAAAAACTCCAAATAGTAGACATCCTCATTAGGGGGGCAGATTAGGCAAGAACACGAGGGGCAATGATGAGGCCAAAATGCTTATGCATGTGGAAATCGATATGCTCCACCCTCGCCTCTAAGGTGCAAAGGTGGTCATTTGTGTGTCGGCGTTGTTTCCAGAGACTTTCCACCATGTTGAGGATCTCGTTCTAGATGTGTTAAATTTCATTTATGTAGGCGACTAATTCGTTATGGTCCTCATAGTGCTGGTCCCTAAGGGTGTCAATGTTTAGCTGTATATTTTGCAATTGCCCTGCAATTGAGTCCAAAGTGGTGGGAGCTTCGACTTGGCCCAGTGAACGGGCAAGAGATAGCGCCACTCTCTCTTACGTGTCCTGATTGACCAAATGGTTAGAGGGCAAATGAATTCCCTCACAATGTTGTTGCTACCCTTCATGGCGAGGAGCGACTCCCCCGCCTCGGATGACCCTCCTAGTGCAGCATAGTGACCAGAAGAAACCAAGTGGGGGTGACTGAGGCCGCGAAGTAGGTGGAACCAAGGTGAGAGGCGATGAGAAACTTCTCCGGAAGGATTCCAACAATGTACCTGTCTTCATCGATGATAGAGATCGCAAAGTAGCTGGAGGAGCATGAACATGTGAGCACAACACTGGCCTTGCCACCCCCCCCCGAGTGCCTGATGGAACCAATTTGTTGTTCTCTCCCACTCCAAAGTCTGACCATGAACAGAGAGGAGAACCATGCAACCAGAGACCCCCTGAGGCCTGGCAAAGGAGGTCATCCTTGGCCTTTGATATTGACTGCAGAAGCTCAACGTACCAAACCAGAATACCCAACGTGGATTGCAACCACGAGGCCTCCGTCGTGGTACCTAGATCCCAAGGGAACTCCCTGACTAAACACTCTCCACATCGCAGACTAAGGTAGAACCTACATTCCCCCTCCGCCCAGAGCCATAGCCATTGCTAGGTAGACCCCCGCTCAGACCCACAATTCTCAAGAGTCTCCCTCCTCATCACCCAACACACCAGAATGAAGTTATTCACTCATCGTAACATGCATATAACCTTGCCACAAGTGTGTAGTTTGCCAACTTACATAGCCTTAATTATGGCGGTAGCCATGTCAAAAACATTAAGGGGCATGTGGAGGCCAAGTGGGCTCTATACACCACACTGTTGCCAGACGTAGCACAGAATCCTCACCCCCTTTAGGGAAGGTTTGAAGAATAATTTGCATAATTTGGAAATATGATTTTTCTTAGATTTCAACAATAAATATTAATATTACATATTAATATATATTTTTCTTACGTTTTTATTTTATTTCATTTCCAAATACAAATATAAATGTATATGTGCTTGACCGTATGGAGAATTCAAGTAGCAAAAGAATTCAGGTGCTTGAAGTGCACCATAGAAGAGGGAAACCTAAACCTATATGTCAAATTTAGAATAAATAATAATGATTTTTAATTTTATATTAAATTTTTGAAGACGATCTGAAAATGATCATGAAAAAATTTAAATAGATTTAATTTTAATTTATTTTATATTGTTCGGCGAGTTCTATAAAAATTGAAATAGATTTATTTCTTTACTAAAAGCTTTGTTATTTAGAAAATTAAAGTTTATTTACAATCATCACTTTCATGAAATTTTTATAATTTTTGACTTGTCACAAAGATTTGGTTGATATGAAAATCAACCATAGTTAGGCATGCTCAACCATGGTCCACCATCGCATTGTGATAAGGATTGTTTGAAAATGGAAATCAACCATGGTCAACCATGTTTATCTTAGCTTTTATAATATTTATTTTAGGGTTTATATACCTCGAGTTAATAATTTTTATCCCTTGGGTTTATGATATCAATCCCTTGGGTTTATTAATCTAAGGGTTCATATTCCTAGGGTTTAATATTATTCAATTAGGCTTATAGACCCTTGGGTTTTTAGTAATAATCCCTAGGGTTTATTATTCCTTTACATTTATTATATCAATAATGGTCAACCATGTTTTATAAATTCAATCATAGTCAACCATGGTCAACCATATTTATAGATTCAATAATGGTCAATTATGGTTAATCATGGCCATCCATTATCCAACATCGCATTGTCACAAAGATTGTCTCAATATGAAAATCAATCATTGTATCAACCATTGTCCAACATCCCATTTTGAAAAAACATTGCTGCAATATGATAATCGTGGTCAACCATGGCCAATCATGGTTAACCATGTTCAACCATGTTTAATAAAATCAAACATAGTCATCCATGGTCAATCATCATCAACCATAGTCGAATGATGCATTGTGACAAAGATTGTCTTGATACGAAAATCAACGATGGTCAACCATGGTCCAATGTCGTGTTGTTACAATGATTTTCTCAATATGAAAATCATTCATGGTCAACCATGTTTATTTTAGTATTTATAATATTTATCTTAAGGTTTATAATATTTTCCCCCTCAGTTTAATATTATTCCCTTGGGTTCATAATCCCTTGTGGTTTTAGTATTAATCCCTTGGGTTTCTTATTCCATTGGGTTTATAATATCAATCATGGTCAACTATGTTTTATAAATTCAATTATGTTCAACCTTGGTCCATTGTATTGTGACGAATATTGTCTCAATATGATAATCAATCATGGTCAACCATGGTCCAATGTCACATTGTGACAAATTTTCTCTCGATTTGAAAATCAATCATAGTTAAGCATGCTCAACCATGGTCTAACATCACATTGTGACAAGGATTGTCTCAATATAAAAATCAACCATGGTCAACCATGTTTATTTTGGTGTTTATAATATTTATCTTAGGTTTTATATACCTTGGGTTTATAATATTAGTCCCTTGGGTTTAATATTATTCAACCATGGTCAACAATGTTTTATAAAATCAATTGTGGTCAACCATGGTCCAACGTCACATTGTGACAAAAATTGTCTCAATATGAAAATCAATCATTGTCTCAACCATGGTCCAACATCACATTATGACAAAGATTGTCTCAGAATGATAACCATGGACCATGGTCAACCATCATTAAACATGGTCAATCGTGGTCAATCTTGGTCAACCATGGTCGTCCATGTTTTATAAAATCAAACATGGTCATCCATGGTCAACCATGGTAAAACATCACATTGTCACAAAGATTCTATTGATATCAAAATCAACCATGGTTAAGCATGCTCAACCATGGTACGACATTTCATTGTGAGAAGGATTGTCTCAATATGAAAATCAACCATGTTTATTTTAGTGTTTATAATATTTATCTTAGGGTTTATATACCTTAGGTTTATAATATTAGTCCCTTGGGGTTTTAGTATTAATCCCTTGGGTTTATTATTCCCATGGGTTTATAATATCAATCCTTTAGGTTTATTATTCACTTGGTGTTATCGAGAAAAGTGTCTATTTAAAACTGCTCTATCCCACTAAGGTGTGACAGCTACCTTAGAAACAAACAGAGAAAACTACTTTTGTATTCTTCTTTATGAACTATAAACAAAGAGGAATAGGATGAACCAACCTGTGTCTTGCGCTAGTCCTTTGATCCAATCTCTCTCCTCTTTGACAGCTTCCAGCTACCTGCTCCCTTACTTGCCCAGCTTCACCAAGTACCTGTAAGATCACAGAAGAAGGAAACTATACAAAGACATGGGTTTATACTCATAAATAACTTAGGATCAGATTTAAGTTAACCATACAAATGTAACAAGCATCAATGAAACACAAGCATGGAGAAGAAACTCAAATAGTTTTATTGATATATAAGAAGATCCAGGAGGAGTTACAACTGATGATTCCTGACCCAGCATCAACCTCCCAGCAAAGAAGTCCCTTCTTCACCCTCAACAAAGCATAGATCACCCAATTCTCTGATATGTATCTCAAAACCAACAGCAATTCCTTACAATGTGCAACATTCCAGCCTCTGGATCTCTGGGATGAGGGATCCATATATAGATGTATGCAAGGAGGATGAGTCAGCTCATGATTTGATTAGTGGCTTCTCTCTGTCAGTTCTTGCTTCCACTTGGAGACTGAAAGCCTCTTACTCATCCTTGGTCGAATTCAGTGAGGCAAGTGTCATTGGAGAAGATTCTGGAAGCTTCCATTGTCTCTCCACCTCGCGGAATGACACTGCCATTTGTCATTTCCCGCTCAACGCACCCTGGTAGTGCATTTAGGTGCGTTGCAACGCACCTAGCTAGTGGACTTAGGTGCTATGCAACGCACTTGGCTAGTGGAGCAGCTGAAATGATCCTGATTTGACTTATTCTGAGTAGTTTCTGGTGGAGAACTTCTGGGAGAAGCTGTAATTTGTTGACCTTGTTCCTTTAGGAGTTAGAACAACACTTTTAGGGACTTAGGAGCCCTTGGTTTATGGACTTTTCATGCTTAGAGCTGTAAGTCACAAAAATGTCTATAACAGTTGCCCCCTAAAGTATGAGGCCGTTTATCGGGTGAAATGCTTTATTAGGAGGATCCGAAGTTCTTTCATTGCTGGGAGGAGACCTGTAATAAGATACAATACAATACATTATCTTCATACTGTTTTCATGATCTAGCTGAGGCGGGCATTCCCATGCTCAGTTTTATAAATTCATTTTCATGTACATAGGACAGACAATCGTCTGATGGTAGACTGATGATTTTGATAGAGCCATCATCCTTTTGGTAGGATGATTATCTGTGCTGCAATGCTGTACATTTCAATGTCTTTATTTTCCTAAATATATATCGCAGCCCGGATGGATGAAACTAGATCCGGGGTCTTCAATCTCGTCCGATCTTCACTCGAAGTACAAGTCGATCCATGTGAGAAATGTTTTGAAGTCGAACATGGAAAGACATCGCTTGATTACCAGTCAATGATGTAAACTGTTAACAAGCACGAGAGGAATCACCGATAATGATAATGAACCTCAAGGTACTGCAGTACAATTCACGTGGTGTGAATAAAGGACTTGGCATCGAACACCACGCAAAATATTTCGGTCGAAGGTCATTGATGTAAACCTGTCGCCGGAAGTGAGAAACTTGCCATTGAGGCATTCAAGCTTCAAAGTACTGAATGGGGTGTTCCTAGATCAACTTCTTGGATAATGAGCTGATGTCGACAAGAAGTGATCCGTCATAGGAGGGCCTTAATGAATCCCACATCAATGACACGGAATGGAGCAAATGATTTTAATGGAGGTGAAAATGATCTGATGATATATGGTTCAGGGTGGCGGTCATGAAAGAGTGGAGTATAATGTATGGTAGTGGGCGGGACACAGGTGGCCTTTCTGGATGACTTCTCTTGAACATGTCGGCGACACTTATGTGATGGATTGGTAGCATTAACCCCAAATGTGGATGGTATGGCGAGACCATGGCGATGTGACCAGTGAATGAAACAACCCAACCCGACTTGGGCACGGAGCGTGTTAGGGTCCCACCCTAACCCCCTTATTTATGTCATGGGATCATGTCATAGTCAAGAGTCAATAAAGCCCATATTAATAATTGTAAGTGGTTAACCCGCAGTTAATGTCGGGACCACAGTTAGTTGCAAATGGGCGGTAGTATTAGTTAGAGTCAATAAAGCCCATATTAATAATTGTAAGTGGTTAACCCGCAGTTAATGACGGGACCACAGTTAGTTGCAAATGGGCGGTAGTATTAGATAGATATTGCATGTATGAGTCATATATAAAGGATAGAGACTCCCTGCGAGGAGTATTGTGTCTTGTTTTGTAATCGAGCTCTGCTCTATTGGAGGTTGCCCCCTCGAAGAGGCCTGTGAACATTTCTCTCTGGATAATAAAATCATTGCTATTCTGTGCTCTGGGTATATTTTCTTCGCATATTTTGTGTTCTCGGTATCTTTTCTTCGCTATTTCTATGTCTGGGTCTCGCTTTGCAGGTTAAGAAGCATAACAAGTGGTATCAGAGCACTTTCCAGGGCTCGGTGGGATCTCCAAATTTTAGCAAAATTTTTTTTAGGCTAGAGACGTGTTCCGGCGTCTTTAAACCACGGGATCTGTCGTTAAGCGCATAAACCTGTGGATTTGGGGAGGCATGCACGCAGGAAATACAAGAGGTGGTCACGTCTGTTGGACTCCCTTGTAACCCCTGTGGGTACCCCTTCGAGTAGTAGCGCATTAGACAGAACCACGCACGGAGTGTCTTCCACGTACCCTCTGGGTATATAGGAAGCCCCCTAGCTCCCTTGAAACCTCGCCATAGATAAAACTTCGGCCGTCTTGTTGCTACAGTACACCGAGAACAGCACTCGGAGAGATTACTCGCCCGTACGATAGGGTAGTCGGGTTGTACGGCTAAGGGTACGGTCGATCCTCCTTAGTTAGAGCCCTGAAACATTGGGCCGAGTACTACTGTCAGACCCTTATGTATATTGCGATCTGTAGCACCTGACACTCCCCAAGACTATAGTTCCCTTTTCTATTGGGGGATCACACATCATCTATTCCAGTTCAGGAGCGGCAGTTGTTCCACCATTCAGATCTCTTAGATCCACCAGATCGGATATTTCAGATCAGCAGCAGCAGTGTTCCACCATTCAGATATCTCAGATCCATCAGATCGGAGTAGTTGCGAAGGGTTCCTGTACCTGCATATGATTTTCGCAGGACTTTTGGTGGCATTGACATTTTGAGGATTTGGTGACTGCAGTATTGATCAGAAAGGAGTAAAACTCCGTTAGGACGACGAGCTGAGCAAGGTGGTACCATTCAATTCTTAGTAAAAAAATTTCGGCGGTCCCAAATTTTCGTCAGCCGGGTGTATGGTAGAAACTCGCGCTCAAGCAATGGCCGCTGAAAGGATGGACAAACTAGAAGAAGAGGTGCACCTCATCAACTCTACGATGGCACAGATCCAAACTCATCTTAAAGGATTAGAGGGCCTCATAACGGACAAGGGCAAGATGCCAGCCCACGAGGAGGAGTATAAGGGCCATGAAGACCCTGAGGGGGAATCTAGCCACTCTCCTCACATATGGCACACCCACCCACCACCCAATCAGAGACCTCCCAAGTTGGATATGCATAAATTTGACGGGTCTCACACGTCAGCATGGCTAGCACAAATGGAGCAGTATTTTCAATTGAATCATATCGTAGATGAGGGGTCTAAGCTTATGGTGGGCACCATGTACTTGGATAGTGAACGATGGGAATGGAAGGAATGGTATCAGCGATGCAATGGACAATTTCAGAATTGGGGCCAATTTACCAAAGCTCTACGAAATCGCTTTGAACAGGAAGACTCTTTCTTGGGGCGTCTGACTAAGCTCCGACAGACGGGTACAGTGGATGAATATATTACCGCTTTTGAAGCCTTAGCCTTCCGCACTAAGGCTCTCACAGATGAATTCTACATGGAATGCTTTATCAGCGGTCTTAAAGAAGCCATCAAAGCTCAGGTTATACTCCACCACCCCCCCACATGGAACGAGGCTTGCCAGGTAGCCCGTAAGGTGGAACGGGCATTAACAGCTCAATCCAGCCGCCTCAACTTTTCCGCTAAAGGTCGTCCCTCACAGGCTCCCAATATGACCCAAACACTTAAGATTCAAAAGGTGTCACCTGCAGAAATGGCCGAAAGAAGGAAGCAAGGACTATGTTACTACTGTGATGAAAAATACTCCCCGGGTCATAAATGCAAAGAGCACAAGTTTTTTCAAATCGATGCCACTGAATACAGCTCCACCGAGGAAGATCCACCACTTGAGGAACCAGAGGCAACCGAAGAAGATAACCAACAGGAGATGGTATCTGATGAACCAATGATTTCGCTGCATGCATTAGCTGGAATCTCTTCACCTCAAACTCTTAAAATCAGGGGTTTTCTTAAACATCGGCCAGTAATAGTTTTGATTGATAGTGGAAGTACCCATAATTTCATCCACCAAAAGATCGCTGAAGTAGCGCATTGTTATGTACGAGCAGTTTCTAACTTCCAAGTCCAGATTGCAGATGGAGGCACAATGAAATGTGAAGGTCGCTGTGAAAATGTCAAAATTCAAATGGGGGATTATCAATTGAAAACCCACATGTTTGCAATACACATGGGGGGCTGCGACATTGTCCTAGGGGCGGAATGGCTCCGCACTCTTGGGCCAATCACAATGGATTTCCAGGAGTTATATATGAGTTTTAAGCAGAACGACTACACACATACCCTCCGTGGGCTACAAGCAGGAGCCCCTTCTATCATAAGCTCGCATCGTATGGAAAAATTGTTAAAAAAGGGCCATCATGGAGTAGTAGCTCAATTTAATGCCATCCAGGTAGTAGATACCATGTCTGCGCCAATTCATCCTGAGATGCAACAAATTTTGAATAAACATCGGACGGTCTTTGACAAACCTCATGAACTTCCACCTTCGCGAGGGGAACATGATCATAGCATCACATTGGTCCCAGGGGCCCAACCCCCAAATGTACGGCCATACAGACATCCGTTCACCCAAAAGAATGAAATAGAAAAAATCATCAAGGAATTGTTGGAAGCAGGTGTCATTCGTCCTAGTATTAGTCCTTACTCATCTCCAGTCGTCATGGTCCTCAAGAAAGATGGGGAGTGGCGGATGTGTCCAGACTTCAGGGCCCTCAATAAGTTAACAGCCAAAGATAAATTTCCCATCCCAGTGGTTGACGATTTGCTGGACGAACTCAATGGGGCTCAATTCTTCACTAAATTGGATCTTCGCTCAGGCTACCACCAAATTCGCATGAAGGAAGTGGACATTCCCAAGACAGCTTTCAGAACTCATGAAGGCCATTATGAGTTCTTGGTCATGCCATTTGGTCTCTGTAATGCCCCCTCCACTTTTCAGAGCCTTATGAATCACCTCCTCAAACCATATCTTAGAAAATTTGTCCTGGTCTTCTTCGATGACATCCTCATCTATAGTGGCACTTGGGCGACACATCTTAAGCATGTAGATATCCTCTTGCAACTGCTCCGCAAGCATAAATTATTTGTCAAAATGTCTAAGTGTGCGTTTGGCAGGGAAGAAGTTGAGTATTTAGGCCACATTGTGGGCCGTGAAGGTGTCAAGGTTGATCCCAAAAAGATTCAGGCAATGCAAGAATGGCCTCAACCTAAGACCTTGAAAAGCTTGAGAGGATTTTTGGGTCTCACAGGCTATTATCGTAAATTTGTCCACAACTATGGCCGCATAGCAAAGCCCCTGACGCAACTTCTCAAGAAAAATTCTTTCTTCTGGAACGACGAGGCACAACAGGCATTTACTGCTCTCAAAACCGCTATGTGTTCCACTCCGGTCTTAGCACTACCGGACTTCACCAAAACATTTGTCATCAAATCTGATGCTTCGGGAACAGGTATTGGAGCAGTATTAATGCAGGAAGGGCAACCATTGGCCTTCACCAGCCAACAACTAAGTGGGAAGAACTTGGGCCAATCTACCTATGAGAAGGAAATGATGGCCATCTTACATGCAGTGGAGACCTGGCGACCTTACTTGTTGGGGCGATGTTTCCAAATCCGCACAGATCATCACAGTCTCAAATATTTTTTGGAGCAACGCCTATCTTCCCCCCAACAAAATAAATGGTTAGCCAAAATGTTGGGTTATGATTATGAGATCATTTACAAGAAAGGGAAAGACAACAAGGTAGCAGATGCATTGTCACGCCAATTTGAGGAGGAAAGTACTCTGCTCGCAATATCCCTCCCCATTCCAGACTGGATTGAAGAGGCTCGTAGGGAATGGTTTTCGCATCTTGAGCTCTCCCAACTCATTTCTCAATTACAGGCAGATCCTAATTCCAGCAAGGGCTACTCGTGGCAGAATGATATTCTTCGCTACAAGGACAGAGTCGTCATATCACCAACCTCCACCCTCAAAAGTCGCATTTTGGCAGAATTGCACTCCTCCCCCATTGCAGGACATTCGAGCTTTCAGAAGACATACGCTCGCACCAGACGATCATTTTTTTGGACTGGCATGAAACAGGACATCCTTACTTTTGTAGCAGAATGTGACGTCTGTCAACGCCACAAGGGGGAAACAGTCAACACTCCAGGCACATTACAACCATTGCCCATTCCGGCATCAATTTGGATGGAGGTCTCCATGGATTTCATTACAGGTCTTCCAAAGTCGGGGAACAAATCAGTCATCATGGTGGTCGTAGACCGACTATCGAAGTATGCTCATTTCTGCGCTCTACCCCAACCATTCACACCTACTTTGGTTGCTCAAACTTTCATGGATCAAATCTTCAAATTGCACGGCATGCCCACTTCGATTGTGTCCGACCGTGACCCAATCTTCACCAGTAATTTTTGGCAGGAGCTCTTCAGAATACAAGGCACTCAACTCAAACTCAGTACCTCATATCATCCACAAACAGATGGTCAAACCGAAGCAGTCAACAAATGTCTAGAAACCTACCTTAGGTGTTTCACTTCAGAAAAACAACACCTTTGGGCACAGTGGCTACCTCTGGCGGAATGGTGGTACAACACCAACTATCATGCCACCACCAAAATGACTCCCTATGAAGCAGTCTATGGACAACTTCCGTCGTCCCCTACTTCTTACCTAACGGGGTGCTCCAAAGTACAAGCAGTGGATCAACTCTTACAACACCGTGCAACCATGTTGGCACACTTGCGCGAGAATCTTCATCAAGCTCAGAACCGTATGAAGCAACAGGCTGACCAACATCGCTCAGAGCGCCAATTTCAAGAAGGGGATCAGGTCTTCTTGAAGCTGCAACCATATAAGCAGACCTCACTCAAAGACAAGGGCTGTCAAAAGCTCTCTCCAAAATTCTACGGACCATATCAAGTACTTCAGCGCATTAGAGAAGTGGCTTACAAGCTGGCTTTGCCACCTACAGCAAAAATCCATCCAGTTTTCCATGTATCGTGCCTCAAGAAAGTGATTGGGAACAATTGCCGAATTCAAACCAGTCTACCCGAATTGGATGAAGAAGGATCAATATGGCTTCAACCTGAACAGGTTCTAGACACACGAGACAAGCACCTGCGTGGCCGCGTGATTAAGGAGGTCCTAGTCAAATGGAAAGACACCTCGCCGGAAGATGCAACTTGGGAACCAACTGCTATTCTTCAGCAGTTTCCGCAGCTTCAGCCTTGAGGACAAGGCTAGTCTTAAGGGGGAGGGCATGTTAGGGTCCCACCCTAACCCCCTTATTTATGTCATGGGATCATGTCATAGTCAAGAGTCAATAAAGCCCATATTAATAATTGTAAGTGGTTAACCCGCAGTTAATGTCGGGACCACAGTTAGTTGCAAATGGGCGGTAGTATTAGTTAGAGTCAATAAAGCCCATATTAATAATTGTAAGTGGTTAACCCGCAGTTAATGACGGGACCACAGTTAGTTGCAAATGGGCGGTAGTATTAGATAGATATTGCATGTATGAGTCATATATAAAGGATAGAGACTCCCTGCGAGGAGTATTGTGTCTTGTTTTGTAATCGAGCTCTGCTCTATTGGAGGTTGCCCCCTCAAAGAGGCCTGTGAACATTTCTCTCTGGATAATAAAATCATTGCTATTCTGTGCTCTGGGTATATTTTCTTCGCATATTTTGTGTTCTCGGTATCTTTTCTTCGCTATTTCTATGTCTGGGTCTCACTTTGCAGGTTAAGAAGCATAACAGAGCAGAAGTGTCATGTTCAAGAGCGACTTGCTACCAATAAAGATTCTTTGAGTTTTCTTCCCAATTTTTCCCCAGTCATTGCTGACCAGTACCTCTTTATTTTTGTCAAGCTTGAGGAGGATAACATATGCTTGTTCTATAATTTGCCCTTCGGGCAAACCCATCGCTATGTTTTAACGAGCCTAGTGATAGTGAAACTCGTTCTCGTCTAAAGACAAGTTTGTCGCTATTAATCTTTTTAACGAGTTTAACGACAAAGATAACTCGGTCCTTTTCATTTTTAGAGAGTCTGAAAAGGTACGAAAAGGTAACTCCAAAATTCCTTTTTCGTCATCTAATCCCTTAAGTCCGAAAAAGTATAAAACAATACAGAAAGGATGAATTTTCGATCGCTTTAATGAGCCGAACAAAACAAGCGCTCGATATTTTTGTGCAATAATCCCTCAAGTCCAAAAAGATTAAAATCTAGAGGAGGGATAGCACTTCCCGTCGCTTTAACGAGCCGGAAGGCCAAAACTCGGCAATCTTTTCATGTTTTATGAGTCAGAAAAGAGCTTAAAGAAGACTCGTCTTTTGAGGAACGAGTGATAAAATGGGTAGCAGCCTCAAAAACCTTCTGAGCTCCTGCTACCTTCAAAAGTTCAGCTTCATGATTTCGGGAATGAATAATCTTCGGACTCCCGGCAGACTCACCAAAATGTTATCACAAAATCAAGCACTGAAAGGCTGCTGATCAGGTAGACTCTGTGTAACTGTTTCAGACCAATCTTTTGACTAAGGCTTAGCCTCCTTAGCCTGAGAGGGCTCTCTCAAAAAGTTATTGATTTTGACTATTGATAAGATGGCTAACTCTTGTAAAGTGAATTTAACAAACAAGCTGGCTGGACAGACATTACAAAGACTTCCATTGGGCTTATGGAGTTAATCATACTTCAGTAAACTATAACACTGCTCATGCATAGAAGTCAGGGCATGTGATGTTTAAATACTCAAAACAACATCTCATAGAAAACCTCAGTTTACAAATACACACAGGAAATCAAAGCAACATAAGTGAATTCTGAGTGATTGTGTATTTATACAACTGTAAAAACATTAAGGATAAAGCAAAACCACATATCTTGAGCATTGAAACACTGTATGAATCCTGAGAAGAAAAGCAGCAAATTGTATTACTGAAACTGAGTTTTTACACAAGCCAAAATAATACTCTGTTTTCTCAAATATCCAACCCTCATTACATAGATCTTTCAGCTATATATAGAAGCATTATTCTAACTACTTCGAGCTTCCTTCTCCAGCATGAGGGGAGCTCGATGACTGCCACTAATGACACCTATTTACTATTGAACTGACTCATAAATACAATAAGAACTAACTGTAGTGTTTAAGAGTCCTAAACTAACTATAACTCTAACTCTATCTTCCACGCATGATGACTTCTCTTTGTTCTTTGACACCTGGTTTCCTTTTCGTTTGGCTGAGATGGCTGAGTTGAGTAGTTAATGCTCCATGTTGGCTTTGGATGTTGAAGGCTTTAACTGCTCAGCGTTGTTAGGGAATATCCCTTGCTTCTCAGTTCTGGTCCCCCATCACTTCGAATATGAAACAGCATGTCCTTTTAGTCCCTTTAACAACCCAAAAATATAGAACACCACCATGTTTCCTGATGAGTTGGATGCTCCATCAATAGCCAAGTGTGCAAGCCAAAATTCCATGTATGCAATTCATTCAATACCCTATGACCGGTAATAAAGTAGCTTTATAACCGAGAATTTTTAAACCTGAGTTAAACATTTCACCTTTTTGAAGGCACACCTGTCTTGATCAGAATGGCTGGGATATCTTCATTTGATCTTTTACATATCCTTTAGGTGTTCTCTTTCCAAAATTTCCGCTCAAAATGCAAACTGGCTTGTTTTACGTTAAAATCCACACCTTCAGCAGTTTTGTAGCGTGCTACGAAACTGCTGTTTTATTTGAAACAACTTTCTTTTCTGCAGTGATTATTTGAGGAAAGGATCTCAGAGGTTCTTGGAGTATGCGGAAAGTCGCAATTTCAGTAAAAACTCGGCCTGGAGTAAGCTCTATATGCATCAGTACACATGAGCCAAATGACATAACAGAAACTGCAAGCGGTGATAACCACAGCCAAATAATATAACAGAAACTGCAAGCGGTGATAACCACAGCAGAAAAATGGTTATAGCAGCATAATACATGAGCCCCCTTATCCAAATGCTTTCTTTACCACGAGCAGCATCACCCTGAATCCATTCTATAACCACTTTAAATTCCCTTAACTTGAAGTTTCAAAAAGAAAAACCTCTGTCGCCAGTGTCAAATGTTTTGATGTTCCACACCAAACATACATATATGCCACATGCATGCGGGTTTTCTTGGCATCTACTGATCCTCATTAATTTTCTTCAACTCCTTTGGCTATTTGAAATAATATCTATTTCCCTTGGAAATGAAAATGGGATTCTCTTGCGCTCTGCCATAAACAAAAATAGCATTCTCCTTGTCATCTATAACCTGGCTGTAATAACTTATGAGTTCATTGCGAGCTGTGGCAAGCTTTGTAATAAAATGTAGCATGTATTTCTCCTTTGATTATACAAAAATATCAGAATGCCACGTCTTTGTGTGCTGTCAACCTTTGTCCATGTGTGAAGACAAAAGTTCTTCCAAGCTGCCTGACACATTTTGGACTGTAGTAAATGTGTTCACTTTATGACAAAAGTTTAAAGTTGCATTCGAATACATGTTTCCTCCACCTGTATTAACTTTTCTGAAGACTGATAATTTTTAAGGATCCCTTGAAGATATTCCCTTTTCAACATTTCCACTTGCAGTTCAAAACTAGTGACTGAGATTGGATTATTTAGCTTCAGCTGCTACGAAACTGCTGTTCTGGCTGAAAAATATGTCTTGGGACAGAGCTCATAATTTCTCACAGAAAACGTATTTGGAAAAACTGAAGGAGGTTTTTGTGAACCAATCCGTGCTTAACAAAAACCTCTCTTGTTTTTTGAAACACCTTCCCTACTGCCCAGAATCTATCTTTGAAAAGCAGGTGTAAAACAGGAGATGAAAAACTGCACCTACAGCAGTTTCGTAGCGCAACTTTGGTCATTAATTTCTCTCAGATCGTAATGGATTTGAAGAAACTGAAGGAGGTTTTTCTAGTTCAGTCTGTTAGGAATAAAAACCCCTTTCCATTTCCCAAAATAGGTTTTCAGTTGCTTTAGAGACCTCCTGGAAGTTGACTAGTAAACGCAGAAAGCAGAGTTTTTTATGCTGAAACAGGCTGCTACAGGGGTTTCGCAGCGCGCTGCGAAACTACAAAAACACAGCTTAGGATCAAAATCTAACTTTCTTGTGTCTTTCCTTTTACTGCAATGACTTTTCCATTTGACATGAAATTGTTCAACATTGAATATTTAGACCCCATTCTTCAAGGTAAGTATCAAAAGGTAATTTGTCCAAAATTAGGACTTAGCCTTACTTCTATCATCTTTATGCAGCTGTGATGATGTTTCCTCAGCTCTAGGGCTAAATTCCTTGCTTAATTGAGGAGCTTCCTCGCTTGAACTTGATGAAGGTTTCTGATCTCTGCTCACCATGGGCTTGTTTGCTCAAACTAAGAATTGTATCAAATGTATATTGCATGAACACGACCAAGATCAACATGAATATGTCTAGGATCAGTTAACCTTTACCTTACCCTTTTTCTTTGAGAATTTTGTCAGTGATAACAGTGGCTCCACTTGGGATAGTGTGCCCTTGTGGTACACTAAGAACCTGCAGTTCCAGTGCCTTATCCTCTTATGATGAACACAAATTTATTTGACAAATATCTTCTTTAAGTTCCTTGGGCCTTCACCTCGGGCTTGAACTTGATGATCACTGTGGGAAAAAGAAATCTACCACTACTGAAAAAAAAAATGCTCAGTCAACCTTGAGCTTATTTGCACTTACCTACCTACCTACCCTATCAGCTGCAAGCTCCACTTGTAGCTCAGGCAACATGATATTTCCAATACAGCCAATCAATTGTCTTATCTGATATTGGAGGCTCTTGACTACATCCGACCTCAGAATAACCATGGTAGTGAGATGACCAAATCAACTCATAATATACTTGATCTTCATAATACAAATGAAAATGAAAGACCGGAGTGCAAAGCTTGTCCATATATTCACTTATAGGGTCAAAGAATACATGGTTATGTTGATGATCATCATAACACTCTACAACTTTAGACCACTGATTCTTAACCACACAAGATTCTTTTGATATGCTATCGAACTACTTTTCTGAATGCTGCCTACAAACAATGTAATTTTCCTCTTTCTTATGATCATTTATTGCTGTAAGCTGCTGAGAAGTTTGACATAAAAAAACAACCTCTTCCTCTGCCTGAGGGTCATCAAAGCTATCTTCCAGTACTTCTTGGTGTTTGCAATCATTTTTATCTTCATTATGATTCGAAGACTGAGAGGTCTGCTGCATCTCTACATTCATATCTAAGGATAAAACATGGTTTTCACAAGTAAACCCCTGCTGCTCTTCATGCTGCGTTTCATGGAATGTTATACCTTCTCCTTGGTGCTGGAATGCATTGTTATGAAGAGCCTCTAAAATTTCTTCATCCATAAATTCATCATCATCATAACAATCCTCCAAGTACTGAATAAGATTTAAAGAATGCCTACAACAATCTTTAAGTAGTAATAAGGAAGGATAACCTTCTTTATACATTTCACAGAATTCATCATGAAAACTAGCAAGCGAATATATTGAACCATTTTCCAGACTTTTATACCAAGACCATGCTTTTCCTTCTAAAGTGGTCATAAACATCTTCATGAGACAATCTTCAGGGAAATGAACCTTAAGACTGCGTACATGCATATGAAACCTAACCAAATGAAGAGCAACATTGTCTTTCTTTTCATCTTTGAATATTGGAAGATCCTCTAACCAATCAACCTTTGGCATAGGATTTGGAAAACCAGGGATATGAGACCGATTCATAGGAGCATACCTGGCATTCATTCTTGCAGTGGAATTCATCTTAAAACTTCATCAAGCTACTGATCTTCTAGCAGTGGAGTCACCTTCCAATTTCTTATTCGATGTGTGGAGTCGCCAAGGTAGTTTTGCAGCCTCAAAAACCTTCTGAGCTCCTGCTACCTTCAAAAGTTCAGCTTCATGATTTCGGGAATGAATAATCTTCGGACTCCCGGCAGACGCACCAAAATGTTATCACAAAATCAAGCACTGAAAGACTGCTGATCAGGTAGACTCTGTGTAATTGTTTCAGACCAATCTTTTGACTAAGGCTTAGCCTCCTTAGCCTGAGAGGGCTCTCTCAAAAAGTTATTGATTTTGACTATTGATAAGATGGCTAACTCTTGTAAAGTGAATTTAACAAACAAGCTGGCTGGACAGACATTACAAAGACTTCCATTGGGCTTATGGAGTTAATCATACTTCAGTAAACTATAACACTGCTCATGCATAGAAGTCAGGGCATGTGATGTTTAAATACTCAAAACAACATCTCATAGAAAACCTCAGTTTACAAATACACACAGGAAATCAGAGCAGCATAAGTGAATTCTGAGTGATTGTGTATTTATACAACTGTAAAAACATTAAGGATAAAGCAAAACCACATATCTTGAGCATTGAAACACTGTATGAATCCTGAGAAGAAAAGCAGCAAATTGTATTACTGAAACTGAGTTTTTACACAAGCCAAAATAATACTCTGTTTTCTCAAATATCCAACCCTCATTACATAGATCTTTCAGCTATATATAGAAGCATTATTCTAACTACTTTGAGCTTCCTCCTCCAGCATGAGGGGAGCTCGATGACTGCCACTAATGACACCTATTTACTATTGAACTGACTCATAAATACAATAAGAACTAACTGTAGTGTTTAAGAGTCCTAAACTAACTATAACTCTAACTCTATCTTCCACGCATGATGACTTCTCTTTGTTCTTTGACACCTGGTTTCCTTTTCGTTTGGCTGAGATGGCCGAGTTGAGTAGTTAATGCTCCATGTTGGCTTTGGATGTTGAAGGCTTTAACTGCTCAGCGTTGTTAGGGAATATCCCTTGCTTCTCGGTTCTGGTCCCCCATCACTTCGAATATGAAACAGCATGTCCTTTTAGTCCCTTTAACAACCCAAAAATATAGAACACCACCATGTTTCCTGATGAGTTGGATGCTCCATCAATAGCCAAGTGTGCAAGCCAAAATTCCATGTATGCAATTCATTCAATACCCTATGACCGGTAATAAAGTAGCTTTATAACCGAGAATTTTTAAACCTGAGTTAAACATTTCACCTTTTTGAAGGCACACCTGTCTTGATCAGAATGGCTAGGATATCTTCATTTGATCTTTTACATATCCTTTAGGTGTTCTCTTTCCAAAATTTCCGCTCAAAATGCAAACTAGCTTGTTCTGCGTTAAAATCCACACCTTCAGCAGTTTCGTAGCGCGCTACGAAACTGCTGTTTTATTTGAAACAGCTTTCTTTTCTGCAGTGATTATTTGAGGAAAGGATCTCAGAGGTTCTTGGAGTATGCGGAAAGTCGCAATTTCAGTAAAAACTCGGCCTGGAGTAAGCTCTATATGCATCAGTACACATGAGCCAAATGACATAACAGAAACTGCAAGCGGTGATAACCACAGCCAAATAATATAACAGAAACTGCAAGCGGTGATAACCACAGCAGAAAAATGGTTATAGCAGCATAATACATGAGCCCCCTTATCCAAATGCTTTCTTTACCACGAGCAGCATCACCCTGAATCCATTCTATAACCACTTTAAATTCCCTTAACTTGAAGTTTCAAAAAGAAAAACCTCTGTCGCCAGTGTCAAATGTTTTGATGTTCCACACCAAACATACATATATGCCACATGCATGCGGGTTTTCTTGGCATCTACTGATCCTCATTAATTTTCTTCAACTCCTTTGGCTATTTTAAATAATATCTATTGCCCTTGGAAATGAAAATGGGATTCTCTTGCGCTCTGCCATAAACAAAAATAGCATTCTCCTTGTCATCTATAACCTGGCTGTAATAACTTATGAGTTCATTGCGAGCTGTGGCAAGCTTTGTAATAAAATGTAACATGTATTTCTCCTTTGATTATACAAAAATATCAGAATGCCACGTCTTTGTGTGCTGTCAACCTTTGTCCATGTGTGAAGACAAAAGTTCTTCCAAGCTGCCTGACACATTTTGGACTGTAGTAAATGTGTTCACTTTATGACAAAAGTTTAAAGTTGCATTCGAATACAGGTTTCCTCCACCTGTATTAACTTTGTTGAAGACTGATAATTTTGAAGGATCCCTTGAAGATATTCCCTTTTCAACATTTCCACTTGCAGTTCAAAACTAGTGACTGAGATTGGATTATTTAGCTTCAGCTGCTACGAAACTGATGTTCTAGCTGAAAAATATGTCTTGGGACAGAGCTCATAATTTCTCACAGAAAACGTATTTGGAAAAATTGAAGGAGGTTTTTGTGAACCAATCTGTGCTTAACAAAAACCTCTCTTTGGTTTTTGAAACACCTTCCCTACCGCCCAGAATCTATCTTTGAAAAGCAGGTGTAAAACAGGAGATGAAAAACTGCACCTACAGCAGTTTCGTAGCGCAACTTTGGTCATTAATTTCTCTCAGATCGTAATGGATTTGAAGAAACTGAAGGAGGTTTTTCTAGTTCAGTCTGTTAGGAATAAAAACCTCTTTCCATTTCCCAAAATAGGTTTTCAGTTGCTTTAGAGACCTCCTGGAAGTTGACTAGTAAACGCAGAAAGCAGAGTTTTTTATGCTGAAACAGGCTGCTACAGGGGTTTCGCAGCGCGCTGCAAAACTACAATAACACAGCTTAGGATCAAAATCTAACTTTCTTGTGTCTTTCCTTTTACTGCAATGACTTTTCCATTTGACATGAAATTGTTCAACATTGAATATTTAGACCCCATTCTTCAAGGTAAGTATCAAAAGGTAATTTGTCCAAAATTAGGACTTAGCCTTACTTCTATCATCTTTATGCAGCTGTGATGATGTTTCCTCAGCTCTAGGGCTAAATTCCTTGCTTAATTGAGGAGCTGCCTCGCTTGAACTTGATGAAGGTTTCTGATCTCTGCTCACCATGGGCTTGTTTGCTCAAACTAAGAATTGTATCAAATGTATATTGCATGAACACGACCAAGATCAACATGAATATGTCTAGGATCAATTAACCTTTACCTTACCCTTTTTCTTTGAGAATTTTGTCAGTGATAACAGAAGAAGCAGATGTCTACTTTACATTTGTTAATGACAAATGCAGTTTGATTGCTACTTATAAGTTTATGAAATAAACAACAAGAGAAACACAAACAAACTAATTAGACACGTTCCCCAGTGGAGCCGCCGTTTTGTTATCGGGAGAAGTGTCTATTTAGAACTGCTCTATCCCACTAAGGTGTGACAGCTACCTTAGAAACAAACAGAGAAAACTACTTTTGTATTCTTCTTTATGAACTATAAACAAAGAGGAATAGGATGAACCAACCTGTGTCTTGCGCTAGTCCTTTGATCCAATCTCTCTCCTCTTTGACAGCTTCCAGCTACCTGCTCCCTTACTTGCCCAGCTTCACCAAGTACCTGTAAGATCACAGAAGAAGGAAACTATACAAAGACATGGGTTTATACTCATAAATAACTTAGGATCAGATTTAAGTTAACCATACAAATGTAACAAGCATCAATGAAACACAAGCATGGAGAAGAAACTCAAATAGTTTTATTGATATACAAGAAGATCCAGGAGGAGTTACAATTGATGATTCCTGACCCAGCATCAACCTCCCAGCAAAGAAGTCCCTTCTTCACCCCCAACAAAGCATAGATCACCCAATTCTCTGATATGTATCTCAAAACCAACAGCAATTCCTTACAATGTGCAACATTCCAGCCTCTGGATCTCTGGGATGAGGGATCCATATATAGATGTATGCAAGGAGGATGAGTTAGCTCATGATTTGATTAGTGGCTTCTCTCTGTCAGTTCTTGCTTCCACTTGGAGACTGAAAGCCTCTTACTCATCCTTGGTTGAATTCAGTGAGGCAAGTGTCATTGGAGAAGATTCTGGAAGCTTCCATTGTCTCTCCACCTCGCGGAATGACACTGCCATTTGTCATTTCCCACTCAACGCACCCTGGTAGTGCATTTAGGTGCGTTGCAACGCACCTAGCTAGTAGACTTAGGTGCTATGCAACACACTTGGCTAGTGGAGCAGCTGAAATGATCCTGATTTGACTTATTCTGAGCAGTTTCTGGTGGAGAACTTCTGGGAGAAGCTGTAATTTGTTGACCTTGTTCTTTTAGGAGTTAGAACAACACTTTTAGGGACTTAGGAGCCCTCGGTTTATGGACATTTCATGCTTAGCACTGTAAGGCACAAAAATGTCTATAACACTTGGGTTTATATTCAATCATGTTCAACCATGGTCAATTATATCCAATCTTTGTCAACCATGGTCGAAAGTCACATTGTGACAATGCTTTTCTCAATATGAAAATCAACCATGGTCAACAATGGTCCAACCTCACATTATGAGAAATATTGTCTTGATATGAAAATCAATCATTGTCTCAACCATGGTTCAATGTCACATTATGACAAAGATTGTCTCAATATGATAATCATGGTCAATCATGGCCAAGCTTAGTCAACCATGGTCAACCTATGGTGTTTTATAAAATCAAACATGGTCATCCATGGCCAATCATCGTCAACCATGGTTGAACATCACATTGTTGCAAAGATTCTGTTGATATGAAAATCAACCATGGTTAAGCATGCTCAACCATGGTCCAATGTCGCATTGTGACAAAGATTGCCTCAATATGAAAATAAACCATGGTCAACCATGTTTATTTTAGTGTTTATAGTATTTATCTTAGAGTTTATATACCTTGGGTTTATATTATTAATACCTTGGATTTAATATTATTCCCTTGGGTTCATAATCCCTTGGGCTTTTGGTATTAATCTCTTAGGTTTATTTTTTCCCTTGGGTTTATTATTCCCTTGGGTTTATTATTACGAATTATTATCATTATTATTATTTAAATTTTTTGTTATTTTAGTTATTATTATTGAAGATTTTAGTTATTTTATTTTAAAAATATTTTGTTCTTTAATTTTTATTTGATATTTTCATTAAAATAATAATAATAATAACATAATTAAAATTAATGTAATTTAATATCAAAATTTAATATATTCTAAAACCTCCTATGTCATGGAATTAGTGTGATGATGGTATTCAAACTATTGTAAAAATAAGATTTGGACTTACACCAAACCAAATTGAAAGTTTTCTTTAATGATTTCTGGTTGGATTGTAGATATTTCTCTAGTTGGTGGTAATAAAGACATAATAGGACATTCATATCCACTAATCCACTTACCAAAACAAAAATACACTTTTAATTCGTGAAACTTTACAATTATTAATTATTAATATTTATTTATAAATATTGGATTATGACGAAAGGTAAGTATAAATTTACTTTCATGAATTCATATGGTGTAAATTGATTTATTTTTTATACATTTTTAATTATTATATATCTTATTCATGAAATAATTTTGAAGTGGGAGAAATGAATAGTCACTAGATAAATCTATAATTTCTTTGAAAATATAAAATGAATAGCCACTTCCTTTTATATATACACCTTTTAGAAAATAAGATAATAATCGAAGTATTAAGTTATTTATCAATTTGACAACGTTTAGAAAATAGATAATCCTCAGAATATTGAGTTATTCCTAAATTTGACATGATATCAAAGTTAAACATCTTCCAATAGCACAACCTTTGGTGTTTCACTCATGCTATGTTATGCCATGCAAATCTCTTGGTTTTGAATTACCATTCATTGGGTTTATAATATAGTCCATTAGGTTTATAACATAAATTCCTTGGGTTTATTAATCACATTTTGACAAATATTGTTTCAGTATGAAAATCAATCATGGTCATCCATGGTCCAATGTCGCATTGTGACAAGGATTGTCTCGATATGAAATAAACCATGCTCAATGATGGTCAACCATGTTTATTTTAGGGTTTATATATATCCCTTCGGTTTATTAATCTAAGGATTCATATTCCTAGGGTACAATATTATTCATAGTGTTTATAATATTAATCTTAGGGTTTAATATAAATCCCTTTAGTTTATAATCATGGTCAACCATGTTCAACCATCGTCAACCATGGTCAATCATGGTCAACCATGGCCAAGCATCGTATTGTGACAAATATTGTCTTAATATGAAAATCAATCATGGTCAACCATGTTCGAATGTTGCATTGTGACCAAGATTGTTTAACAATATGAAAATCAACCATGGTCAATAATCATGGTCACATTGTGATGTACATTGTGTCATGGTCCAACGTCACATTATGAAAACCATGGTCATCCATCGTCAACTATGCTCAACCATGGTGCAACATTGCATTGTGACAAATATTATCTCAATATGAAAATCAACCATGATCAACCATGGTCCAATGTTGTATTGTGATAAATATTGTCTCAATATGAAAATCAATCATGGTCAACCATGGTCCAATGTCTCAATGTGACAAAGATTGTGTCAATATGAAAACCAACCATGGTCAATGATGGTGAACCATGTTTATTTTAGGGTTTATAATATTTATAATATGAAAATCAACAATGTTCAACCATCGTCAACTATGGTCATTCATGGTCAACCATGATCAAGAATGGTCAATATGAAAATCAATATGGTTAATCATGGTCAACTATGGTCAATCATGGTCAATATGAAAATCAACCATGGTCAAATATGATCAACCATGGTTCAATATCACATTGTGACAAGTATTGTCTCAATGTAAAAATAAACCATGGTCAACCATCATCAACGATGGTCAAGCATGGTTAAACATTGTCAACCATGGTCAACCATGGTCCAGCGTCACATTGTGACAAAGATTGTATTAATTTGAAAATCAACCATTTTCAACCATTGTCAATCATCGCCAATGATCATTAATAACCATGGTCACATTATGACAAAGATTGTCTGATTGTTCAACGTCACATCGTGTCAACCATGGTCAACAATGGTTCAACATCACATTGTGACAAAGATTCTCAATACTAAAATCAACCATGGTCCAATGTTGCATTATGCCAAATATTCTCTCAATATGAAAATAAATCATGGTCAACCATGGTCCAACGTCACATTATGACAAATATTGTCTCACTATGAAAATCAACCATGCTCAAACATGCTCAACCATCATCCAACATCGCATTGTCAAAATGATTGTCTCAATATGAAAATCAACCATAGTTAACCATGCTCAACCATGGTCAACCATAATATCAATCCCTAGGGTTTATAATATCAATCCCTTGGGGTTATTAGTCGAAGGGTTCATATTCTTAGGGTATAATATTATTCATAGGGTTTAATATAAATCCCTTAGGTTTATAATCATGGTCAACCATGTTCAACCATCATCAACCATCGTCAATCATGGTCAACTATGGTCCAAAATCACATTGTGACAAAGATTGACTCAATATGAAAAACAACCATGGTCAACCATGTTCAATCTTGGTCAACCATGGCCAAACATCGCATTGTGACAAAGATTGTCTTAATATGAAAATCAATCATGTTCAACCATAGTCTAACATCACATTCTGACAAAGATTGTTTCATAATATGAAAATAAACCATGGTCAATCATGATCAACCATGGTCAATAATCATGATCACATTGTGATGAAGATTGTCTCTTGGTTCAATGTCACATTATCACAACCATGGTCATCCATTGTAAACTATGGTCAAACATGGTCCAACATCACATTGTGACAAATACTATCTCAATATGAAAATCAACCATGGATAGCCATGGTTATTATGACAAATATTGTCTCAATATGAAAATCAATCATAGTCCAACATCGCATTGTGACAAATATTGTGTCAATATGAAAATAAACCATGGTCAACAATGTTTATTTTAGGGTTTATAATATTTATAATATGAAAATGAGTAATGTTCAACAATTGTCAACCATGGTCATTCGTGGTCAACCATGGTTATATGTCACATTGTGACAAAGATTGTCTCAATATGAAAATCAATCATGGTCAAGCATGGTTAATCATGGTCAACGATGGTCAATCATGGTCAATATGAAAATCAACCATGGTCAATTATTGTCAACCATGGTTAAATGTCACATTTTGAGAAATATTGTCTGAATATGAAAATCAATCATGGTCAAGCATGGTCAATCATGGTCAATATGAAAATCAACAATGGTCAATTATGGTCAACCATGGTTAAATGTTGCATTGTGAAAAACATTGTCTCAATATGAAAATCATTCATGGTCAACCATGGTCAATCATGGTAAATATGAAAATCAACCATGGTCAAATATGGTCAATCATGGTTCAACGTCACATTGTGACAATTATTGTCTAAATGTAAAATTCAACCATTGTCTACCATCATCAACAATGTTCAAGCATGGTTAATCATTGTCAACCATGGTCAACTATGGTCCAGCGTCACATTTTGACAAATATTGTCTCAATTTGGAAATCAACCATGGTCAACCATGGTCAACCATTGTCAATCATGGTCAATTATCATTAATAACTATGGTCACATTATGACAAATATTGTATGATTTTTCAACGTCACATTGTGTCAACTGATGAGGATCATCAATAGGTATATCATAAGGGTCACAATGCCATCCTCTAGCTTATTAAATTATCTTTTTTCTCACATTTATTTACAAATTTTGTTATATTATGCTTAATGTGAGGAGTAAAAGATGTGCTTCTATGTCATTTGGCCTAATGTGTGTTAAATGCAATAATTGGAGAAATTTTGAGATAATTTGAGTGCAAGATCTCGGAGTAAACAATAAAGAGATATTCTAGGAGGTTTTCCACCTTCTTAACTCCTCAAATCGGCAAAATGTCACCACTCTATTGCTCATCAACTCAAGGTCATTAGAAGCCAAGAAGGCCGAGATCATTTGCAGCCAATCTAGTGCAGTCCAAGGGAGATCTAGATCCACCCATTATTGAGCTAGGGAGATAAACATCCCTATTTTATAGGGAGTTTTTGGTAGCTACTGTTTTGTATAAATAAACATGCTAAGGAACTCATTAGGATTCAAACTTTTATTGTAGCTAAGAGACCATTGAGTTGAAGCACTTATGACTATTATTTTCATGATGTATTTAACATTTTTGGAATGATAATGAGAAGTTTTATTTTGATCCATCGCCGAGTTAGTCCATAGGGCTGAATCTCTTGGGTTTGGGCCCAATCCTAGCAGCCTAGATCCCTCTCATGTACTTATATTTCTTTTAGCTTAGAATGTTTATTAGTTGATGTAGTTCAGTAGAGTTTATTTATATTTCTTCTAGCTTAGAATGTTGATTAATTGCTGAAGTTCAGTAGATTATAGTCCCTCAAAACGTGTGTGAGTGTGATCCCTATCTCATCTCTCTCATGGGAGCATGATTAGAGGACCCCACCATCACAACCCAAAAACAGTATGTGATTTCCTGTTTATAATTTCTTGGAAATTTTTACAATTGGCATCTTTCTTCACATATTATTGTTGTAGCTTAGAAGGTAGGTCATTGCATAGATCAATTTCTTAGCATTAGTTGGATAATTTATAAATTCAATTCATCTTTTCCACCCTTAATTTTAACATTTTGCAAATGAAAATAGGAACAAGTGCATGTGATGTTGTAGGGTTGTTGGATTTGCAAGCAATGAATCAATTCACCACCTCCATATAGGACTTCTCCACCCTCTTTTGATGCATGCCATACCATGTTCTTGACCTTTGTTTTTGGTCATCGTGAACAGCTTTCTTAGCCAAAATCTAGCCTTCCTAAAGTGTTGGGCTTGGCTAGGGGTGTTGGTCACCTTCCTTACATTCCCCACAACCGTCATTTAACTTTTCATAACATCATCACATCATCCTTATCCTCCATTCCATCTTAGCCAACATCCTCTAACATTTCAGGACTTCTTGTAGCACTATAGGAATCCTGTAGCACAACTATAGCAGTTTGTTTTGATCCTGTTTGGCCTACAATGATAGCATAGCTTAGTTTAGGAGTAGGTTGGCCCCTCAGCTTGGATTCCATCACCAGAAGTACCACCTAGGCCATTTCATTCATTCCTTTTTCTTTCCTGCAAGAGTGAATAACATTATTTCTTTCATTCTGAATCCAACAATTAGGACCTTACTTAATCTGCAAGTGTGAATTAGTTAAATAATGCATGCATTCTTGAGTTGTGAATTAGTAGAATGATCTTCTATTTTTAAGCAAACCTGATAAATAGATGATTGATTGAAAATTAGAGTAGTTTTTTTCTACAGCTTAGCATAATTCTTGTGTTCTTTCATAGCATTTACAGGTTGACAGCATTTACATGTTAGAGTTGAAAAGCATTTACTTTCTCTACACTAGGACTAGCTTTTACATTCTAATTTTTGTAGTTAATCTCCCTTAAGCTCAGTAGATGAATGGTCTTGTAGCCCTAATGATCAAGTGACCTAGTTGAGGGTGGCATGAGTATAATTCATCTACTGTGTATATAGCAATGTCACCTCAAATTTTGTATGAAACCCCGGGTTGATAATTAAAGTTGAAGAGCTTCTGGAAGTTGCAGCACTCTTGGTGCAATACCAGGGCTCACCACTTTTTGGCATTGTTGCCGGGGAGGTGTCTAGGTAGATGTTATTTCTGCTTTTCTTTCTATTATGCATTCATTTTTTAAAAAATCACACACACACACACACACACACACATATATATATATATTTCATGCCTTGTAGGAGTACACACATTCTAGGAAAATTCTTACCAAATACCCCCACATCACCAAACAGTCAAACTTCACTCTTCTTTGGTGACTTTCAACTTCCCTCTCTGACTAGAGGGGAGTTAAAAGACACCTTAGGTGAACAACCTGAGATCTTTGAAGAACCTATTGGGGAAGAAGAAGAAGAACCCATTCCACATACCCACACCATGGCTGAAAATAGGAATGAGGAGGTTTTCCCCATTAGAGAAGGATATTAGGATGAAGAATATAATCCCTTCTGCCCTTCGTCACTTCCATGCCTTGACTTCTAAGGACCTTGATACTCTCATGTTTAAGTTTGTTTTTGTCTGTAGGACTTATGACTATACCTCTAATCATGAGAAGCTGAATTTGTTCCCATCCACCCTTAAGGATTCATCCTTGTGTTGGTTCATGGTATACCTGGGGATAGCATCACTACTTGGGCTCAATTGTAACAATCCTTTAACAACAAGTGTAGGGACTATTGTAGGTCCAAAAACACCAAAGATGAAATCTTTAGAATGACTCTTGGACCTGAAGAATCCCTGGAAGACTATGAGGAAAGATTCCAACTTAGCTATAGGAGGGTCAGATGCACCCTTGATCCTAAATCACTCAAGTTAGTCCTTCTCAGAGGAATCTGGGAGGACATACTAGAAACCCTCAACATGTTGTTTGGAAGAAAACTATCAACTACCCTATGAAAATGTTAAGACAATATTCAAAAACCATTCTAGGGATGCTAGGAAGAACGATAGGGCTAGTCAAGCTTTGGTCAGTTCCTCTCCCTCCACTACATCCATTAAGAATGAAATTGGGAACATGTTGGAGGACTTTCAAATTGAAATTCCTCATACCTTTGATATGAAAATAGGCACCATGCAGATCAAGAGGATACAAGAGGAAGAAGAGAGGGCCTTAGCTATATTTTTCCCTAAATGCACTAGAGGGCACCCCAAAAAGGAAAGTCCATTAAATGTTATAGAGGTATGCTCAGTTTGTGAGGAAACCCATGCCACAGATAAGTGTCCTTCTTTTCCTGGATTGAAAGTTGTATACCAATGAGTAGAAGGAGGGGCTAAACAACTTTGTTTCATTAATCAAAGGATTCCTCAAGGTCCTTGGCCATACCAGCAAGGCATGTAAGGTGCATCCTACTCTTATTACCATCCCAACCAAAATGCACCCCTGCCACCTTGGTAACCTTCCATTCATCCATCATGCTCCAAACCTTCTCCTTGGCCTTGTGCACCTCAATATCCTCCCCAACCTGTCAATCAAACAATTCAACCATATGCTTCTACAAATCTTCACTGGAATAACCCATCACAAAGGCGGATTCCTCAAATCAACCAATCCCTTGCATTACTACCTGCACCTCCATCTCAACCACAACTCATTCATCCTACTCCACCCAAGCAACCTAAAATTCGTTCTCAACCTAATCCAAACCCGAAAAACAAGCAAGTACAACAGGTCTATAGTGGAGAGACATATTACCCTTCTTATTCTATGGAGATTCAATAAATCAACCTCGGGTTTGGAAGAGTGCTCCTATATAACCAACCTCTATATCCACCTGAGGAGCTTGAAGAGGAAAAGGAAGAGAGTAACCTTCAAGTAAATCCACCTCCTTTTCTTAAGAGATTGATCCATCGTAACCAACACACCCGAGAAGAGCCTGAACTTATGGGAGAATTAAAGAAATTGTGTGTCAAAGTTCCACTCCTCCAAGCTATCAAGGATGTTCCCATATATAGTAATATTATAAAAGAGAAATGCTTCAAAAATCCTGGGAGGAGAAAGAAAGATACCCCTACCATCAATTTTATTGGTCAATTATCTGATCTAATGTTGGGGAGAGTGATTTTCCCAAAATATATAGATCCTGGAAGTCTTGTGGTAGATTTTCACATTGATGGCATCATTATCCCTCACATCCTGAATGATCTTGGGGCTGCCATCAATGTGATGACTAAAGAAACAATGCTCAAGCTAAACCACCAAGGAGCCTTGAGAAAGACCACCACAGTGCTGCAACTTGTAGATAGGTCCACAGTGACTCCTGAGGGATTTGTTGAGGATGTAATGGTCTCTATCAACTCCTGGGAGTATCCTACTGACTTCCTAGCTTTCTAGCCCAAGACCAAATTCAATGGTTATCCTCTCATCCTTGGAAGACCATGGCTAGCGACTACTAATTCTTACATAAGTTGTAGAGTTGGGAACATGACCATTAAGAATGGGTATTTGTCTTAACATTTGGTACTATACCCTTTTGCTCAGCCATCCATTGAGCATGACTTACCCCTATGGTTGGAAGAGGAGGAGGAAGATGAAGCGTATCATAAAACATCACATCCAATATGTACCTAGATGTTGTTATAGGAAGGAGGAAACCTGATGAAGATGACCTCATTGACCAAATTATCCACAACCAACACCCCAACACCATGCCTCTTGATGAGCTTGTGAAGGAATCTAAGGGTAATCCTTGGACTGAGTTATGCCTAGTGGACCCAAGTCCTACACATGTCAAAATGGTAGAATTTTTTCCATCTAGAACCTTGAAGATTGATGAGCACTAGTATTGCAGCAAGAATGCTGCAAATCCTGGGGCTACCAACTTTACTTTATCAACCCGAGGTTCGTATAAAATTTGAGGTGAAAGTGTTGTATACAAAAGTAGATATAATTGGTCCGCTCTTTATCACTACTAAGTTGGTGATAGAACACTTATGGTTTCTCAAACCAGCCTTTTATTGATTCACAAGAAGCTTGATTACCAATGAGAAAACAAGGAAAATTTACACTAAATGAAATCTTGTCTACTGTAGTAGGAAAAGGCTGAAATCAAATTCTTAAACACACCATTCATCTAACTAACTTCTAAGATTATTTTCTTCAAAAGAATGCTAAGTTAACATGTGTGTGATCCTATTGTCCTAGGCATGCAATTTAAAACATCCAAACATTCTACTATTGTGCATGTAAATGAACTCAATAACTCATTTTCCTTTTTGTCTTTTTTGTGTGAAATTGTGGATGCTAACTTCTCTTGGTGATGTGGCAGGTGGATTATGGATGATGGTGAATGGGCAGATGGTTTGGGAGGCAAGTAGGGATCTTCTCCTATATTCCAACTGTTTTTTCCACCATTCATCCTCAAAACAGGCCACTACAGGTCAACCTATGGAATGTCCTAATGCCTCCTCCAGGATGTCCTAATGATCCTATAAGATCCCTTGTATTCCTTCAGGATCTGGCCGAGAGAAAGAGGAGGAATTTGGAAGGTGGTGTAAGGCTTAGGGAAGGTGAATGGTGGGATAAATGAGGCAAGGGAGTAGCTAGGACTCCTTCAGAGCTCAAAACAAAGTTTGTGAGATGGTTGGATTTGCTCAACAAGCTTGGAGGAATGTTCTTAAGGAATGATGAATTTGGTGAGGGACTTAATGTAAAAAGTGATAACCAAGTATGGATGAGGTTAGGATGGGATTTATGGTCATGAAATCTCTCTAAACTCCTGCACTTCATCAATCACTAACATTTATCCATAAATCATGTCAAACAAGAGAGATTCTCAATCAACTAAGAAAATTGTTTTTCATTATCTAGTTGCCTATTTCATGCACGGGAAAACTTGCAGTATAATGTGAAACCCTTAGGAGGTCCGATGCAAGGCTGAAGATATCAAAAATGACATTTAAATCCTCTTCTTGAGAACTAGTAAAATGTTGGCCTAAATAACAAAAAAACCCAAATTCCATGAGAAATCAGAATTCTTCCTTTTTAGGGCTGCATAGGAGTTCTTTCCTCAAACCATAGTTCCTGAAGGGAGCAGTGAGGCCAAAGCTAACTACTATCATATTTTTTATATTCCTTTATATTCCTAAGCTAATGTTGAAGCAATGCACAAATGGAAGCAAACTAATTAAATCCACAACTAGTTGCAACGAAATAATGCTAACAACAATTCAACCATTAATCTATGAAATCAATTAGTCATACAAATACAAGAAGAGGAGCCTTTGATGCTAGGATTAGGCCCTAACCCAAGAGCTTCAGCCCTTTGAGTCAACTCAGTGCTGGATCAAGGAAATTCTCATTCTCATTATCATATCAGAAAATTACATAACAATGTCTTCCACAAGTCTTGAACTCGAAAAATGCTTAGTGCTTTTACATCAAAAATTTGAATCCTAATGAGGCTCTAGGCCTCCTTATTTATACAACTGAAGTCTCCAACAAATTACTTAAATTGAGGGAGGCTTGGCTCCCAAACTCAAGATGAACTGGCTCTTTAATTGTCATTGGCTCGACTTCCTTTTGATCTTCAAGATTCGACTACTTGCAACTCCAAGCTAGTGTGATTTGATGGAGGAATATTCGAATGAGTGAGCAGTAAATGAGGAGGATCTATCTCCTACAATCTCTCCTCCTTGCCTCATTCTATTTTTTTCCCATAATTAGCCAAAATTGCCATGATTTTCTCTCAAAAACTTGCAATCAATGCACATTAGTCCACTAGGCATAACATCTCACTTTTACTCATCTCACTAAGCAAAATATAATCAAAATATGTAAGGAATTATGAGAATAGTTGATTTAAATAAGCTTTGGGGTGTATATAGGTCCATATAGTTACCAAATGATGAGGCTTATCATCAGCCCCCTACTGAAAGTGTTTCTCATCCTCTGAGAAGCTCAATCTATATCCATGTCCTTCATTGCTCTAGTGGCTTCCCTGACATCCCATGCTTCCTCTATAGTTTCTTCTTCCTGTGAATGGAATCATGCATTCCTCTCTATCTCCTCCCACTACTTTCTTTCTTCCTCTTCCTTCCTTCCTTCCAAAATTCCTAAGAGCAGTGGTGAACTAAGTCTCAAGCCAATCCAATTGACTTTGAGACTTTGGAGAGCTTGCTTGTACATGCATTTTCTGTTTAGTGCCTCTCTCATTCTCTGAGGAGAATGGTACTCTTTGATTTTTAGGTTGTAGGGAAAAGTGTTCCATCTCCTTTAGCAAGCTTGCATGTTGTCATCCCCTAACAACCTGAACATGTCTTCAAAGTGTGTGACTGCTTGCTCTTGGGCAGCAAGGTACCTAGGTGAAAGCTTAGGGTCATTTGCAATCAGGTTGTGGGTGATGATGACAACCATTGGATTTGATTACTCAGCTCTTATCATGAGGGGTTTTATCTATTCTATTGCCATTACTCTCTTCATTTCTGAATCTCTTGCTTCCTCATGATTTGTCCATGATTCCAAGGCCATCAATTGCAAATCCCCTAGTTTTGAATTTGGGTCCCACACATTCAGATCTATCAAGGCATTTTAGGTCTATCCTCCAAGGTTATTTGATCACAAAGATCAATGAATTTTCTATAGTCCTAGAAGGGCATAGTGCCTCTCTGTGCTAAAGTCTTAATTTGGAAATGTAGCCACTGTTCCTTAAGATACAATGCATAAGACTTTGTTAGCATCCTACACTGGATTGCCTCTAAAGATAAACTAGCCATGGATGCCAATTGACTTTCTATCTCTTGTAACTATCCCCTTAGCCATGCATTCTCTGATTGCAACTGAGCTTTCATCATTACCTCTCTGTCCCTTATACTACTCAGTTCTCTGCCCATCTCCTTTACTTTCTCCTCCATGTGGCCTATATCCTCCACTCCTTTAGATTTGGTAATTTGCATCCACCTATGTGTTCTTGCCCTTTCTTTTTTAGGCTCAAAGAATAAGGGGATGAAATTTTTTTGTGGAATGAACTGACCCCCTTCAATGAACCTATAGTAAGAGTCAAGGTTGGGTTGAGGACTAGGTTCCCTCAGTTTTGGATCTTCCTTCTGTGTTTCTTGCTGAATGATCCCTTGATCCATTTTCTGAGTTTCTTATAGGTTTAGTAGAGTTTCCTATAGGATGGCCTATGCTTCCTGTAAGTCCTTTTGTGTCTCTTGTAGGAGACCTTTTCCTTTGGATGGGGTAGACCTAGTGATAGGCCTCCTAATATAAGTGATGGGAGATTTGGGAGAGGATTGTCCTAATGATCCTTCTCCTTGATTTTTCACAGGAGGAGCTATCTTTTTCTTGCTACTTTAGTGAGTCTTCAATGACAATAGAAACTTTTGTGGGTGTTTGAGGTTTTCCTTGCCTGATCCTTGTACTTTTTCTTGTCATAAAGTATAATGGTCTTTGTCTTTGCCTCTTCCCTTTTTACTTGATAGGTGTACTTAGGGCAGTAAAGGTAGTTTCTACCTCTTTCTCAACAGTTCTAGAGATACCCTTGGTGATTTCTCCCCTTCTTTGCTTTGAATTGTATACCTTTGTTCTTCCTTGCCTTTTTCTTCCTCTTTTCCATTCTCATTCTCATCCTTACCTTTCTCTTCTTCTTCTCCCTCCAGTTCCTCACTTTTTTCATCAATTTCTTCTTTTCCATCTTCTTCTATCTCTTCATCACTTTCCTCCTCCTTTTCTTCCTCTTCTTCCTCCTATGTTTCCTCTTCATCCCTTGCACTAGTAGTGGGGCTTTTCTCATATTCAAGAGTTTTTATTTCTCCCTCTACCTCCATGTCTCTGAAATTTGTCCATGTAATAGGGAGTCTTAGGTTTTGGATGGCATCTTCTAGGATAAGTTTGATTAACCCATGATAGGATAGTTGTTGATGTTTTCTTTCCTGCACCTTGATGCTCATATCTATCACTGATCGAAGAAGAAATTAGGGTATGCTTAGTTTGTTTTGAGGAGGTGTGTCTGCTCCAAACCTCAGTTCTTGGAGAAGCCTGAAATGGTATCCATATACCACACTGTATCTTCCTTCACATGATATATACTTAATGAGGTGGTAGCTAATTTCATTCCAAGGGTATGGCAGGCTTTCTCTTCTGACCCCATTTTTGTCTTCCATTTCCTCCTCTCCTTCCAAAAATAATTTCTTCTTTGCAAGTTGGTTGTTACCCTTATCTTCCTTTCTCCAAGGCAACCCTAAAGGAAGTGTGGTGATTCTGCCTATGACTTAAGGGCTGATTTCTATTGATAGGCCTTTCACCACAGTAGTAGCCTAGGTCCTAATTAGTGGTATGTGGGAGAGATAAAAGTCTATGGCCACCTCATCATCGTATCCCCTCATTTTTTCAAAGAAACCCATCCAATTGTGCCTTGTGAAGATCTCTACTATAGGAGGGTGCTGATGAATTCTCACTGTGTTTGTGGGTTCCCTCTTATTAAATCCCCCTGTCATTTTTCTCTGATGAATGTGGAGGCTTGTATAGGTATAATTCCAAATTCTAATGGGTGAGGTATTTTAAATGACAACTCTATATATAATTCCCTTAGTATGAAATTTTCTTAATCAAATGGACGGTTTTTTATATACTTTTAACTTGGAAAATGTGGGAAGGTATAGCTCTTGCCTCCTTGTTACTGGCTGATGAAGTCAACCTTTGGTATTTCCTTTCTAAAATTCCCACTTCCAATCTTGTAGATGATTTCTCTCTATCTTGTAGGTTCTCCTGTACGATCCTATAGGTTTTCCTATAAGATCTTGTAGGTGCTCCTGCACTAAAAAACTACTCACTATCTTTCCTGTAGACACTGCTTCAAGAGCTGAGAGTAACCCTGCTTCGATGTATCCTCAAGATTGTGAATTCCTCCTATACATGGTAATCCGTGTTTTATTTCCTCATATGGGTTATTTGTGTGGGATGGTGTGCTGGTGACCGAAGTATGAGCACCCACTTTTGGACCATTGTTCCCATTGCCACTTCATAATTCCACCTTACCTCGTAATCATCTCCCACTTTGGTCATCCGTAGCTTAACCATTTTTGGCCTCATCTCCTCCTTCTCCTGATTTGACTGCTACCATGTGTGTAGTGAACTAATTGTATTCTCCTCATTAACTAACCAAAGGTGGTCAAGTTAACTGGCCACCTTTGCTTATAAAACCAACTCTTTCAAAAATCTACATTTTTTTATCATATTATGCTAACGAGAGAGCTTAAGCGATATGACATAACTATGGTAAGATGCCTTGATGTTTCTTGTTCGAGAATGATGGCCTCCTTTGATGTTTTTTTCTTTGATGTGCAGGTACTAGAGGGTGGTGATGATGATTTTGTTGTTGTTGCTGAGCTATAGAGGAGTTTCCTTAACATTGGGATCTCCATGTTGAAGATGACTGCAACCTGTGGAATTTTGTTTTGTGGGATAGGCTGCTACAGGATTTCCTACAAGAAACCTACAGGATGTCCTATAGCTACCTCTCCCCTAAATTTGTATTCATTCCTTCACTTCTAGAGCATGAGGTTTTTTATCATGGGTAGAGAAGGGGTCTAGTGATTGGTAGGTGAGAGGTATAGCCTTTAGGTACTGTCCCCTTATCCTTTGTTCTTATCCTCTTTTATTTGTTTTTTTTTTAAAACTGTAATCTTTTTTAAACTGACTTATTGGATGAATGCAGGGGTAATCATGGTGATGAGAGGCATGGTGATGAGGTGGTGAGGTAAATATTTTATTTTTTTGACACCATCAGGTCATCCCCTTGCTCTAGGGTCAATTACCTTGGGATTCCCAAGCCACTGTAATTCTTATAGGATCATCTTGTAGGTTTTCAGGGAAACCTGTAGGTTTACAAGGAATCCCGTAGAAAACACAGAACTTGTGCAAACTGAGCTAGATCAGGTCATAAATAGAGGGAATGATGGGATGATGAAGAATATGGAATGGAGGAATGCAAACCTAAATTGTATAGGTCCTTCTACTACTTTCTTACTGCTCTGGTCCTCCTCCTCTTGACCTGCAAAAAACATTTTCAAAGTTTTTCTTTTTCTCTTTTTTATATATTTTTTTGTTTTTTTGTTTTTTTTAAAACAACTAGTCTACCCTCAAGAGGTTTTCATCCTAGATTATTGCTCTAGGTGCCTAAAAATAGGTTTTCACCCAGAGGTATTTTTATCTCTTTTTCTCTTTTTTCCGACACCATTGGGCTGCCTCAAGAGGTTTTCAATCCAACAGTGGGACTCAGGTGCCTCATGGAGGTTTTCACCTGAGTCTCTTTATTTTTCCTTTTTTCTCCTTTTTTTTTTTTCCCTTTTTCTATTTTTTTCAGTGACTTGATGGGGTAGAAGTTGAGACTTTCTCCACTACCATCACTATCTTACTGATGCCATTAATGAATTCTTTCATTGACAAGGGCTTCTTTTAGACCTTCAATCTATGCCCATTGACAAGTAAAGGAATAGTCTCTGCATCAATGGTTCTCATCTACACTGAACCATTATCTTGACATTTCTCTATGACATAAGGCCCTAACCATCTAGTCCTTAACTTGCCTTTAAAATCCTTGTATCTGAAATCATACAAAAAAACCCAATCACCTTCTTGAAACTGTTTGTCCTTTATGTTCTTGTCATGCCAGTTCTTCCTTTGAACTTGAGTCACCTCTGTGTGTAGGAGGGCCTGAATTCTAAACTCATCTAACTCATTCTACTAGAGAAATCTCTCTTGTTGTTCCCTGGTGAGATACATATCTAGTTGCACTGCCATTCTTAAGGTGTTGTATTCAAATTCATTGGACAGAAAGGCCTTCTTCCCATAGACCAACTCATAAGGAGTGAATCCAGTGCTAGTCTTCCAGGTGGTATTGTAGGCCCAAGTGGCCTCAACTAATCTATTTGCCCAGTCCTTTCTATTGTTGCTAATCACTTTGGTCAGAATTCCCTCCAGCGCTCTATTGGTCACCTCCACTTGTCCATTAGCTTATGGGTGGTAGGGAGTGGATGTTTTATGCTTGATCTTGTGCTACATTAACAAATTTTCAATCATGTGATATGTAAACTAGTTTCGTTGATCCGTGACCAGTTCTCTACGGTACCCAAACTTATAAAACACATTTCCCTTAAGAACTCAACCACTTTCTCCTATGTTGCTGCTTTGATGGCCTTGGCTTTAGCCCACTTGGTTAAATAGTCAGTGCACACAATGATGTACTGCTTTTGCCTGGATAGAGGGTCAATGGGTCTAATG
This sequence comes from Pinus tabuliformis, assembly GCA_031772625.1. Lineage (NCBI taxonomy): Eukaryota > Viridiplantae > Streptophyta > Pinopsida > Pinales > Pinaceae > Pinus > Pinus tabuliformis. Next base: position 641,208,272 of record CM062805.1, read on the forward strand.
AAACTCATGCCCCACTTGTCAAATGGCTTGAAAGTCACTTGAGGTTGTAGAGGCATTTCATCCCTTGGGGTAGGTTTCCCCATCCGTTGGCACTAATCACACTAACTAGTATACCTCCTCACATCTTGGGGAAGATTGGGCCAGTAATAACTAGCTTGTAGCACCTTGAATGTTGTCCTCTTGGCTACAAAGTGACCTCCACAAGACCCATCATGATAGGTAAGAAGGATGTCAAAGACTTCCTCCTCCTTGAAACATCTTCTCAAAATTTGATTTGGGCCTAGTTTGAAGAGGTTGCCCCCAACCTAAGTGAATGGGGCACTCTTCCTCACAATTTTTCTTTTCTCTTTGGAGGACAAGTTCAGTGGAAACTATGCAGACACCAAGTAATTTTCTATGTCAGAAAACCATGTAGAGAAAACTAAAATGGCGAATAAGGGTTCAATCGACAACTAATCATCAACCATTCCTTCCTCCCCTGTAGGCAAAGTTAATCTGGATAAAAATTTTGCAACAACATTCTCCTCACCAGTCTTATCAATAATAGTTAGATCAAACTGTTGTAATAAAAGTAACCATCTAATAATCTAGGCACTCACATCAGGTTTGTTCTTCAAATATTTAATTGTAGCATGGTCAGTATGTAAAAATGTTTGGTAACCTATAATGTAACGCCTAAATTTGTTCAATGAATCCACAACCGCTAGGAGCTCCTTCTCAGTCACTGTATATTTTAGTTCAGACTTTGACAGATTCTTACTGATAAAGTAAATGGCATAAGGTAACTTGGCATCCTTCTAGCCTAGACCTGCTCTATGGCTTTGTGAGAGGCATCAACATGTATATGGAAAGGAAGGGCCCAATTTGGGCTTTGGAGAATAGGTGCAGTGGTCAACTTGTCCTTTAGGGTGTCCAAGGCCTCTTTATAGCTTTCTGACCATAAATGTTCAGAGTCTTTGGCCAATAACCCAAACAAAGGAGAAGCTAACTTGCTAAAGTCTTTTATAAATCTCCTATAGTATCCAACTAAACCTAGAAAACTTCTGACATCCCTCTATTTTTGTGGAGGTGGGACCCTTTAGATGATGGATATCTTATTTGTGTCCACCTGCAGACCTTTCTGGGATATTGAATGACCTATAGCAGTCCCTGCAGTCATCAAGAACTCACATTTCTCAGGACTAAGGGACATGTTCATTTCAATGCATTTGTTCAGTACCTTACCCAAGTTGGACAGAGCCTCCTTGAAATCACGCCCATAGGGTGTAAAATCATCCATATAATTTTCTACTGCATCATGGACTAGCTCAGCAAATATACTTAAGACTGCCCTCTGGAAAGTGGAAGTGGCATTGCATAGGCAAAAAGGAAGGACCCTATAAGCGAAAGTACCCCAAGGATATGTGAAGGTGGTTTTATCCTCGTCTTCTGGGCTAATTTGGATTTAACTGTACCCACTGTACCCATCTAGGAAAGGGAGAAACATTTCCCTGCCAGGCCATCTAGCACTTGGTCAATGAAAGGTAGAGGGGAATCGTCCTTCTTTGTTGCTTTGTGTAACTCTCTTTAATCGACACAAATCCTACACTTCCCATTTTTCTTTGGAACCAACGCCAAAGCAAAAAATCACTCACTATCCTAAATAGGATAAATGTATCCTGCATCCAGTAGCTTTTGCAGTTCTTCTTTGACTATATCCTTGAGAGATGGATTCATTCTCCTTTGGGGTTGTCAGACTAGTTTGCAACCTTCTTTGATATAAATGTGGTGATTACAAACCAAGGGGTGCACTCCCTTCATTTCCTTGTAACTCCAAGCAAAGGCATCCAGATGTTCCCTTAGCATGTTGCCCAACTCTTCTTCTTGGTGTACAAAAAGAGAGGGGTTGATTTTTAAAGTTCTTTCAAGGCCAAATTCTATGGTTTTGACACAGGTAGGGTTTGAATCAACTAAGCATAGATCAATTTAATTGTTTCTCTTGGTTTCCTTTACTACTTCCTCTAAGGATAAGGTGTTGGGAGTTGGACTTTGGAGTATGTGTTTAATTAAATCATCCTCATTCGATTGTCCTCCTCCCATGGCTATTTCTAAGGTATAGAGTTGGGTTGAGTAGACTTCATCTTCTTCTTCCTCTTCTAGCCATAAAGGTAAGTCATGTTCTAGAGATGGCTGGGCAAGAGGTTACAAGACTAATTTTTTGGGGAAATGCCCATTTTTTATAGTCATATTTCCAGCCCTGCAGCTGATGTAGGCATCGACAGTGGCTAACCAAGGCCTCCCAAGTATAAGAGGATAACCAATAAGCTTGGTCTTAGGCTAGAGAACTAGGAAGTCTGTAGGGTAATCCCAAGAGTCAATGTATACCATCACATCCTGAACCATCCCCTCAGGGGTTACTGTGGAACAATCTGCAAGTTACAAGACTATTGTGGTATTTCTTAATGAACCCTGGAGATTGAGCTTGAGCATGGTGTCCTTAGTAATTACATTAATGGTAGCCCTAAGATCGATCAAAGTGTGTGGGACAATGGTGCCATTAATTTTCACATCTACTACAGGACTTCTAGGGTCCCAATACTTTGGGAAAATTACCTACCACAGCATAAAGTCGGACAGTTGTCCAATGACATTATGGTAGGGGTGTCCCCTTTTCACCTCACTAGATGTTTGAAACACTTATATTTAATAAAAATTTTGTAAATAGATACATCCTTGATGGCTTGGAGAAGTGGAATTTTGACACATAGATTTTTCAATTCACCCAGAAGTTCATTCTCTTCTGAGGTAGGCTCGATTGGATGAGTTAATATCTCAGGAAAGGGTAGTGGATTCACTCTAGGCATGTTTTCCTCTCTTTCCTCCTCACTCTCCCTATGTGGAGGTGGAGGTTAGTTGTTAAGAGTACTCTCCCAAATCTTAGGTTGATTTCCTGAATCTCCACAGCATAAGTAGGATAGGATGTCTCTCCATTATACCCTTACTATGCATGTCTATTGTTTGGGTTCTGATTTGGATGGGTAGGCATATGAGGTTGTTTAGGTGGAGCATGGTGTAAAATATGTGGTTGAGTAGGAGGTGAATGAAATAAAGTTGGAGCATTGTTGTATGGGGGCCTCCACCCCTGGGTGGTGCATTCCACTAAGGTTGTGGCAAAGTATATGGCTGAAATGGCTGGCTGGTCAACTTGGAATGGTACTGAGGTGAAAAAGACCAAGGAGGAGGTGTAAACTAGGAGGGATGAGAAGGGGGCCCCCAAGAGGGAATGGATGTGTTCTGGTTAGGGTTGTAATATGCATGGGATTACCCTTGCATGCCCTTCTAGTATGGCTGAGGCCCATGAGGTCTCCTTTGATTTATTTAGCAGAGCTGTTCAATCACCCCTTCAGTTCCCCCATACACAACTTTTAGTCCAGGTAGAGAAGGGCACTTGTCTATGGAGTGGCTTTCTTCACAGGCCAAGTAGATTTCAATTAGATTTAATGGACATTCCTTCCCAAGGTTCCTCCTTGTGCATCTAGGGAAGAAAATGGTTACTGATCTTTCTGCTTCCTCTTGCTTTCTCTTGATGTGCATGGTGTTCATATGTAGGGCAAGGGTTTTCAGCATTTCACCCTTGAAATCTTATAGCATATTTCCAATTTCACCTTTGATGGATGTGTTGGAAGAGGATGGGATGGCCAGTGGTTGACTACCCCTATCCTTTTTCCTAGCTGCCCTAGAATGATTCCTAAATACAGTCATGATATCTTCATAGGGTAGCTAGTAGATGTCCCCTCCTGTTAGCAAGTTTAGGGTATCCATAAGATATTCCCTTACCCCTCAGAGTAGGACTAGCTTCAGTCACTTGAGATCAAGTGTGCACCTGGCCCTTTTGTAGCTAAGCTAGAATCTTTATTCATAATCCTCTAGGGATTCATCATGCCCTAATCTCATCCTAAATATTTCTTTTTTAGTGTCTTTGGACCTGCAGTAGTCTCGATACTTATTGTTGAAGGCTTGCTTCATCTGAGCCAAGGTTGTGATGTTATCCACAAGTAAACCCATGAACTAGCACAGAGATGCATCCTTGAGAGTGGATGGGTATAGTTTCAACTTCTGCTCATCAATGGTGTAATCATAAGTTCTACATATGACAACAAACTCAAACAAGAACGTGTTTGGATCTTCTGAGGTCAGGCCATGGAAATGAGGAAGAGCAGAGGGGCTTATGTTCCTCATCTTGGTATCCCCATTAGTTTTTCTGATGGGAAAAGAACCCTCAATTATTTCTCTATCTCCTCTATCATTTCTATTTTCAGCCATTAGGTTAGTTGGAATGGGTTCTCCTTCTTCTTCTCCCCTTGTAGCCTCTTCAAATATCTCTGATTGTTTACCTAAGGGGTCCTCCAATTCATAGCTACCGAAGAAGAGGGAAGGTTGGTTGTTTGAAGTGGTGGGGGTATTTGGGAGAAATTTTCCTAAGTTGTCCCTATTTCTAAGAGGCATGAAAGAAGTGTTTTTGCTTAGTTTTGTATTTTTTTTCAAGCTTTGAGACTAATTGAAAAATTGAAATCACAAACTGAATGAAATCTCACTTGCATAATGGAAAAGTAAGAAAACTAACTTACAATTATTTTTGCATAAATGAAGCTAATAGGAGAATGTCGGAGACAATAAATGGAATAAAGAAAGAATAAATCACATCTTACTCAGACACCTCCCCAAAGAAGCTTGATTACCAATGAGAAAAAAAGGGGAATTTACATTAAATGAAATCGTGTCTACTATAGTAAGGAAAAGGCAGAAATCAAATGCTTAAACACACCATTCATCTAACTAACTGCTAAGAGGCTTTGCTTCAAAAGAATGCTAAGTTCACATGTGTTTGAAACATCCAAACATTCTATTGTTGTGCATGTAAATGAACTCAATAACTCTTTTTCCTTTTTGTCTTTTTTTGTGTGAAAGTGTGGATGCTAACTTCTTTTGGTGGTGTGGCAGGTGGATTAGGGATGATGGTGAATGGTCATATGGCTTGGGAGGAAAGTAGGGATCTTCTCCTATATTCCTAGGTGTTGTTTCCACCATTCGACCTCAAAACAGGCCACTACAGGTCGACCTATAGGATGTCCTAATTCCTCTTACAAGATGTCCTAATGCTCCTACAGGATCCCCTATATTCCTACGGGATCCGGCCGAGAGCAAGAGGAGGGATTTGGAAGGTGGTGTAAGGCTTAGGGAAGGTGAATGGTGGGATAAATGAGGCAAGTGAGTAGCTAGGACTCCTTCAGAGCTCAAAAAGCAGAGTTTGTGATATGGTTGGATTTGCTCAACAAACTTGGAGGAATGTTCTTAAGGAATGATGAATTTGGTGAGGGACTTAGTGGAAAACGTGATAACCAATGATGTATGAGGTTAGGATGGGGTTTCTGGTCATGAAATCTCTTTGTACTACTGAAACTCCTGCACTGCATCAATCACTAACATTTATCCATAAATCATGTCAAGCAAGAGAGATTCTCAATCAACTAAGAAAACAAATATTCATTATCTAATTGCCTATTTCATGCATGGGAGAACTTGTAGAATAATGTGAAACCTTTAGGAGTTCTGATCAAGGTTGAAAACACTAGAAATGACATTTAAACCCTATTCTTGAGAACTAGTAAAATGCTGGCCTAAATAACAAAAAACCCTAAATTACATGAGAAATCAAAATTCCGTCTTTTTGGGGATGCATAGGAGTTCTTTCCTCAAACCATAGTCCGTTAAGGGAGGAGTGAGGAAAAATCTACCTACTATCATCTTTTTGACATTCCTTTATCTTCCTAAGCTAATGCTAAAGCAATGCACAAATGGAAGCAAACTAATTAAATCCACAACTGCTTGCAATGAAATAATGCTAACAACAATTCAACCATTAATCTATGAAATCAACTAAGAATAGAAATACAAGAAGAGAATTCTTTTCTGCTAGGGTTGGGCCCTAACCCAAGAGCTTCAGCCCTCTGAGTCAACTCAGTGTTGGATCAAGGAAATGCTCATTCTCATTATCATATCAGAAAATTACATAACAATGTCTTCCACAAGTCTTGAACTCGAAAAATGCTTAGTTCTTTTACATCAAAAATTTGAATCCTAATGAGGCTCTAGGCCTCCTTATTTATACAACTGAAGTCTCCAACTATTTCCTTAAATCTAGGGATGCTTGGCTTCCAAAATCAAGATGAACTAGCTCATTAATTGTCACTGGCTCGATTGCCTTTTGATCTTTAAGACTCGACTACTTGCAACTCCGAGCTAATGTGATTTGATGGAGGAATATTTGAATGAGCGAGGAGTAAATGAGAAGGATCTATCTCCTACAATCTCTCCTCCTTGCTCATTTGTGTTTTTTCCCTTCATTAGCCAAAATTACCATGATTTGCTCTCAAAAACTTGCAATCAATGCACATTAGTCCACTAGGCATAACATCTCACTTTTATTCATCTCATTAAGCAAAATATAATCAAAATATATAAGGAATTATGAAAAGAGTTGATTTAAATAGGATTGGGGTGTATATATGTCCATATAGTTACCTAATGATGAGGCTCATTAAATATTAACCCCTCTCTCAACCAACCAAGAAGAGAAGTTGCACAAATTGTTGGGAGCGGACTTATATGAATTTTCTTGGAGCACCTATAAATAAATGAAAGGGGTACATCCTTCGGCATGTACTCATCACATCTACATCAAGGAGGGATGCAAAACTATGTGCCAACCCCAGAGGAGAACGAACCCAACCCTCAAACACATAATAAAGTAAGAGTTAAAAAAATTGTTGGGTGTAGGGTTCATATACCCCATCTTAGATAGTGAGTGGGTGTCCCCTCTAGATTTGGTCCCAAAGAAAAATGGGGAGTGGAGGATCTATGCAGATTAAAGAGAGCTCAAAAAATCCACTAAGAAATACCATTTCCCTTTACTTTTCATTCATCAAGTTTTAGTTAGTCTTGCAGGGAAGAAGTTCTTCTCTTTCCTGGATGGATACAGTGGTTATAATCAAATCCAGATCTACCCAGAGGACCAAGACAAAACTACATTCACTTGTCCTTGGGGTACCTTGGCTTATAGGGTCATTCCTTTCAGATTATTTAATGCCCCTGCCACTTTTCAAAGGGAAGTTTTAAGCATCTTTGCTGATCTGGTCCATGACTCTGTAGAGATCTACATGGATGATTTCACTCCCTATGGGTGTGACTTCCTGGACGCTCTCTCTAACCTAGGGAAAGTCTTGAGGAAGTTCATTGAAATGAACCTCTCACTTAGTCCTGAGAAGTGTGAATTGTTGATGAATGCAAGGACTATCCTTGGCCATTCAATATATCAGGAAGGAATACAAGTGGACCCAAACAAAATTTCCATCATAAAAAGGGTCCCTACTCCTCAAAATAAGAGGGATGTTAGGAGCTTCTTGGGCTTAGCTAGATATTATAAGAGGTTTATCAAAGACTTCATAAAAGTAGCCTCACCATTGTTTGGATTTTTGGCTAAGGACTCAGAATTCTTATGGTTAGATAGTTGACAAGAGGCCCTAGAGGTCTTGAAAGACAAATTAATCACTGCACCCATACTTAGATGTCCAGATTGAGTTCTTCCCTTTCATATCCATGTTGAAGCACATGAAAAAGTTGTAGGAGCATCTTTAGGCTAGATAGATGATAAGTTACCTTACGACATTTACTTCATTAGAAAAAAATATGTCTAAGGTTGAATTGAATTGCTGTGTAGCTGAGAAAGAACTCCTAGTTTTTGTAAACTCTTTGAGCAAGTTCAGACACTACATCACGGGATACCAAAACTTTGTGCATACTGACCATGTAGCTATCAAGTACTTAATGAACAACCCTGATGTGAATGCTAGAATTATTAGATGGTTGGTACTATTACAACAGTTTGATTTAACTATCATTGATAAGTCAGATAAAGAAAATGTAGTTTCATATTTTTTCTCTAGATTTGCATTCCCTATAGGTGAGGAAGGGATGGTTGATGACCAACTTCTAGATGAGCACTTATTTTCTATCTTAGTTCTCTCTGCATGGTTTGTTGACATAACCAACTACCCAGTTGCTACAAAATTCCCTCCAAATTTGTCATCCAAGGAGAAGAGCATAATTTTAAGGAAGAGTTTTCCTTTCACTTGGATTGAGGAAATATTTTCAAGCTGGGAATAGATCAAATATCAAGGATATGTGTCAGGGAAGAGGAATTCTTTGAAATCCTCTCAGTCTGTCATGATGGGCCCTGTGGAGGTCACTTTGTTGCCAAGAGGATAGCTTTGAAGGCTCTACAAGATGGCTACTACTGGCCCACTCTCTACCAAGATGCAAGAAGATACACAAATTGATGTGATCAGTGGCAAAGGATGGGAGAACCTACCCCCAAGGATGAAATTCCCTTACAACCTCAGGTGGACTTGGAGCCATTTGACAAGTGGGGCATGGATTTCATTGATCCACCATCAGGGTAGAAAAAGTACATCATTGTGTGCACTGATTATTTTACAAAGTGGGTTGACAAAAAAGATGCTAAGGTAGAAACAAAGGATAAATTGGTTGATTTCTTAAGGGAGAATGTGTCCTACAAATTTTGGTACCCAAGAGAGATAGTAGCCGATCAAGGAGCTCAATTCACACCACATATGATCGAGAATATGTTAAGGTAACATCATTCACAAAAAATCTACTACATATCAACCTCATGCCAATGGAAAAGTAGAGGTCACAAACAAGGAATTATAAGGCATCCTCACCAAGGTTGTGAGCATAAGTAGAAAGTATTGGAAAGATAGGTTAGTGGAGGCCACTTGGACCTATAACACAACTTGGAAAACAACTACTAGTTTTACCCCTTATGATTTGGTCTATGGAAAGAAGGCTCTACTCTCTATTGAGTTTGAGTACAATACTTTGATAATGGCAGCCCAATTGGATTTAGATGGCACCAAAGAACAGTAGGATAGGTTGCTCCATTTAAATGGCTTCGATGAATTTAGAATGAAGACCGTCCGACACATCGAAGTTATCCAATTGCAGAGGAAGGTCTAGCATGATAGGAATATGAAGGAAAAAGTCTTTCAAGAAGGGGATTGGGCATTGCTATATGACTCTAGGCTCAAGGAATTTAAAGGAGAATTGATGAAAATATGGCTAGGCCCATACCTGATAGAGAAATTCCATGACAATGGAGTTGTTCAAATTAGGACCATTGATGAGGAAGGGATTCCCTTTTTTGTCAATGGCTACAGATTGAAGGTATACAGAAAGCCTATGTCCAAGGAAGAATTCATCATCATCATTAGCAGAGAGGTGAATGTTGTTGGAAGTGTCATATCTTCCAAGTCCTACCATTCCTAGATACTATTTTTGTTTGTGAGAAAAAAAGAAGAAAAAAACAACAAAATTCCTGGATGAAAACCTTTATGAGGCTTCTGAGGCTAACTATTAGGTTGAAAACCTCCGTGAGGTAGCCCAGGAGTAAAAAAAAAAACAAAAAAGGAAAAAGAAAAAATGAAAGATCCCTAGCTAAAAACCTCCCTTGAGGTGCTCAAGGTAGGCATACAGGTTGAAAACCTCTCCTGAGGAAGCCTCTTTGGCCCTTCAAAAAAAAAAATGAAAAAACAATGGGAAATTTCATGACATGGAGCCACAACATGTTTATTAATCATTTTTGTCATTTTGCAAGTTTTGAGGACACTAGCGAATTTCAGGGGTATAGGGCTAGAATCCTTAATTTTCCATCCACTCCATATCCTCCATTAAACCCATGTCCTCACCACTCTCCACCATCCTAGTGGCTTAAAAATCAAATTTCAGACCCTCTCTAGATTGCTATAGGATCCTGTAGCATTATAGGAAGTTCCTGAAAATATACAGCAAGGGTATCTGAATGATAAAATCACCAAGAATGACCTTTCCAAAGTTAAATGAGGTCCTCACACCTTGATCCACCACTCATCCATCCTTCATGCATCCATGTTCACAAAAAATTCAATATCTTTCAAAACTAACCCAAAACTTTGTCTCATCCTGAAAATTTCTTGAAAAAAACATAGAGTACATTCCCTCCATTTCCAAAAGCCTACACTACTCAATCGGGGCCCTAACATCATCCTCCAAGACCTCTACATGCTTTCTCATCACTCCCTTGAATTTAAAAGACCTTGGAACAAAAGAAAAGGGCTGCTACATGATTCTCCTATAGTAGCTTGTGCAACCATTACAGAAAAGCGAGAAGCGTAATTTTTTCCTTCCCATCAAGTTGATGGGATGATACCATCTCATGAGGAACTTTTCCACTTCAAGTAGTACTCTGTAGAAACAACAGAAACACCTAGGATTTCGATAAAGGACCTGCACACATAGAAACAACAACAGTCAAACACATAGGAGAAAAGGAAATATATGCAATAGAAAAAATGACAGCAAGACAACTCCCTAGGTAACAGTACAAAGGTCCAACACTTCAACATGCATTGATCAAACATGAGGTAGGCATAGGTATGGAAACCTATTAGCTCCTCCCTATGTGTAAAATAACGAAAATTTTATGAATGTCGAGGTAAGGTATTTTTTATAAGCTAGAAGTGGCTAGTTAACTTGGCCACCCTTGGTCAGTGAAAAAAAGTTATTTATGAGTCGTCATGCAATGTGGTAGTGTCACATTAGTCAATATTAGATAACAAGGTGCGGTTGTTTCTTATGAGGGAATGATCACTCCAAGAGGGACAACATCCAAAAGAGGAAAACTCGCAACTCTGCCAAGTCATCACAATGCTCCGAGTCCTAGCCAAAAATAGCATATAACGTATTGAGGCTCAAATTCTCTTGCATTTATGCTCATTTAAAAAATAGTTAAGGTAAGGACGAGCCTAGGAAGCCATCGAGGAGAGTCGAACCCTACTCTGTCATTTCTATAGGAGGCAGCTACAGGAAGCTACATGAAGCCCAAAAAATTTCTACAGGAAGCCTCCAAGGGTGAAAGAACACTGTCAAGAGTCAGTTTTGTCTCCAATTATCCTTATCCTAGATGATGTGGTGAAAAGTAAGGGGCCGCTCTCATACATCTGTCCATAATTTACATGCTGGTGCACCCTGAATTCTACAAGTAATATCAGCCATATTGTGAATTAAAAGAATTTTTTTGGCTATAGATTAGAGGGAATATACATAATGGTCATCAACTAGAGATTCCAACCCTCTATTCCCATTGAATTACACATGAAAGCTATTATAGGAAGTAACCCTCCTACACTTAGCTGAAAACAGAGGAAAATATTGGAAGGGGGTTCAATAGAAGGGAGCCTAGAGACACTAAAATACCTCACCTTCACCCTCCTATATTAAACATTTTTAGAAGGCATCAGTGGTTAGGATTCTTTGAGCTACTAAAAGGATATGATTATGAAATTACCTATGAATTTTCCATGACCCTAAACTCTTAGACAAGAGTCAGTGCCGCCACTATGGTAAGGGGATTAGCCATTTCCATTAGTCTTGATCTAATTAGCAGGGTGACAATCCTTCCCCTAGGGATCCAGTGGAAGAGAGAAGACAAGAGTAATAGTGCCATTGCCAAAAGGAACTTCATCACTGCTGATGAGAAACCTATTCAAGACAAAAATGGAGTTAGAAAGGAAATCCTACCCTATCCCTAGTTTAAGGTGGCCTACCATATCCTCAAATTCATCTCCTGTGAAGGAGGACTAAGTCTAGTCTTTGGATACCATTTCAGATTGCTCCATGAACTAAGGTTTGAAGTATAATTTCCCCTAGCCCAAAGACTCAGTGTACCTTATTTCCTCTTACAGTCCATCAAGGACATGAGCCAAAAGGTGAGAGAGGGGAAGCACCAACACCTAGGCCACCATGGCCTCATCAAATTGATAGTGGAAGATGTTTTGAATAAACTAAGGATCCCTATCCTCTGGTCCAAATTCAGGGATATGGACAGAGAAGCCTTCATTGACACTCAAACCCTCACACCAGGTGAGACCCCGACCTCTAGTGTTGGAGGAAGAGAAGGGAAAGAAGAGGAAGAAGAGGTAGAGAAAACAAAGGAAGAAACAAAGAAAGGGGAAGAACCCGAGCAAGAAGAAGAAGTAGAGAAAGAACAAGATGAAGAAGAAGAGGAGGACCAATAGGAAGAACCAAGCCTTGATAAAACCATTGCATCAAGAAAAGAAGAGGTATCCCCAGGGAAAACAATTTTGTGTCTAGGGCCCATTGAAAAAGAAGTAGCTTCCACCTTAGCTACCTTGAGCACACAAATAAAACCTAAAAATAAAAGGCAAAGGAAAACTCCCCTCTACTTCAAAACAAGGAAAAGCACCATGATTAAACAAGGGAGGCCTCAAACTCCCACAAAGGCCCCTATTACAATTGAGGAATCCCCAAGTAAAAAAGAGGAGCTAGGACCCACTGAAAGGAAAGTTGAGGAGGTCACCTCTCCTGTAGCCATATCAAAGACTCCCATAGCATATGTAAGGAGGCCTACCACTAGATTAACCTCCTCTAAACAACCCAAGGCACCTACCACACTCCAACAAAAATGAAAAGGGAAGCTACAGAAAAAATAGAGCATGCTACAGGAAAGAAATAGCATGTTACAGGAAGAACAAAAAATGCTCTAGGAAGAGCAGAAGGAGAAACAGGAAGGGAAAAAGGAAACCCAATAGTTACAAAAGGGGGCAGCTTCCGTTGATTTCCCAGAGCTACAGGAGCTTATTCCACAGCCTAGTTTGAGCTCCTATTATAAGCTCATTGAAGGAGGCTGATTGATCCCACAAAAAATTGTAGTCCCACTTGTCTTTGAACTTGAAGCAGAAAGAGGAAGGACCCACAAATGGATGCATATTTCTAAATCCAAGAAGGTGGAATATGTGGGCCTCATGGAAGATAAGGCGCTAGAAATGGGAAAGTAGTAAAGTGAGTTAAGAGAAAAGAATTCCACAATGAGAGAATAGTTGCAAGCAGAAAATAGATGGTTTAGGAAGAAATTGCAAGAGAAGGAAACCAAATTGGCCACAATGGAAATCATCTCCATGGAGGCATTGTAGTGCAAAATTCCATCCAAGTCTTATGCACTCTTCTTCAAAGAATAGTGGATGCAGTTGCAAATCAAGACATTATCACAACATGGGTCCATGCCATTTTAGGATTACAACAAGTTCATTGAGTTACGTGACCCAAGTAGCATTGAAGACAAAGTCAAATTAGTTGAGTTCTACTTGCACAAACCCATCTTAACTAATATGAATGTTTGGGATCCCAATCCAAAGTTGGGATACCTACATCTAATGACCCTTGCATCTTGGATGACTCATGAGGAGGCCAGAGCTGAGGATGTGAAGAAAGTAATGGAAAAGGAAGAAAAAGAACCCCTCTATATGAGGGCAGAGAAGATAATTCCCATGGCTATAATCAATACTCACAACATCATCTCGAATGATGCTAAGCTAGCACCTAGATACATTTCCACTCAAGAGAAGGCCATCTCCCATTTTTAGGACACTCCCAGGTTGTTAGGGACAGAGATCCAACAAGCATGTTAGAGAAGATGGAATACTTGTTGGCTTGTTGGGGCCTGACCTACGTTTGGAGTTAATAAGCCAAACAAATCTCTGTACTACTGGCCCTTTCGGCAACAGTCTGCGGAGCATGAATTGAGGTCTCACCTGAAGTAGTATGGGCGGGTGCTGGAACCAAGTTTTTTCACCCTTGAGATGTCTAAGAGGTTGAATTGGTCCAATTGTTAGTCCCTTCATGCACTTCCCTACTCTGATATACTTACCTTCGCACAACCCTAACTAGGGGCTGTGGGGCTTTCACGCTACTGGAGTAGTGCCTTGCGCTATTTCCCTAAGTCACACCTGAGATCTTACTTATTTTCATACACCAATTAGTTGTCTTTGTGTAAATAGATGCCTTATGTTATATTTGTTTATACAACACATTCATATGAGTTCGCGCAACAAATAAACATTACATGTGCAATTTATACCCAATAATACATTAAATAGGAAAAGATACATAGAAATATGATAACACTTCTCCTTATTAATGCTTCCAATGGTTGCAGACTTGACCTGCCCTCCACACTCAGCTACAGGGGTTTGCGCACTTAGCTGCGAACTACTAGGCCTCTGTGCACTCACCGACCCAAAGACACACTTTACACTGTGACTCAATCTCTTAGACTCATCATGCTTCTATTCTATTTTTCCTCTTCGATATCTTCTACACTTAGAGCCTCACTCTATTTATACAATCCCATGGTCCAGAGACCATGGGTAAGTCTATCAAGTCGACATTACATTACAAAAACAAGGGTGAACAACCCTGTGACTCTATTATGACTTCGCACTCTGCGCCCACAAATCGCGGAGTATTTACACAGGACTTGGTCAAAACTTGGGCTTTAAGTCCCAAAACATGCCTTGGGGGAATTCCATGCTCAACAGGCCCTCAACACAAACATCGTGACTCGCCCTCGAGTCACTCTGTCAGTGCGGAGATCTTCGCGCAGAGTCCCTCCAACTCTGCTCGAACTGCTGCAAGGTTGGCAGCGCACTGTGCAACTACCTGCTGAATCTCCTGTACGTGTTGTTCTAAGACCGTGGTGTCAGAACTACTTCCCTACATCTATTTGTGCATCCCCTGCATTTGTAAGAGCTTGCCTTCAATTATCACTGTGATGGTGAAGGCCTCATCAATCCGAGGCTGAATGCACGTCTTCAGGACTACTTCTTTGTGTCATGCTACATCCACCTGTTCTTTTAGTGCTTTTGCCTATTGCATCCATGAAAGCCTTTGGGTGAGGGCCACTATCTGTATGGTCCCTTTGACACTTTCATACTACTACTGGAGTTCACACGCCTCTGTCTCAAAGTGCTGGATTTTGGGGTCCTCCTACAGATTCGTGAAGACCTCAAATGACTCCTCCAACATTTTGGTGCAGTCCCTTACTGCACTACCAATCACATCCAACCCTGATGTAATAGTACTGACAAGCTGTTCTCTTACTTCTGGAGGGGTGGACGACTGTGCCTTCAACTACAGCTCTTCTATCTGAAGGTTCAGTTGCAGTTGAACCTTGGTCATTTCTTCCCTCACCTCGCACACCCCTGCTGCTAGTCTATGGATGTGCACCTTTGCTGGTGCATCTGCTAAGATGGCCAGCTCAGGGACCGCCTGATAGGATTCTTCTAGTACATGTGCCATCTACCTGTTCTGTGCCAGCACTTTATCACACTGCAAGCTCAACTGCTCCATGTTGATCTTTTTCTTGCTTTGTACTTGCAGCGCGTGGCTCTCCCTAGCCCAAGTTTTGCAGTATTCCCATCCTACAGAACATATAGCATCTCCCGCAGGAGTGCAACCATGTTGACCCCAATACCCTTTAGTGCACTAATCGTAGGCCTGTTAGCCTCATTGGTTGTCACCAGTGCCCCTTCGAGTAGCACTATTGTATTTTTCATCCGAGCACATAGCATCTGCTCTGTTGCAGTTGTCACTACTATGAGGCTGGTCGAAAGGGTACTAGCCTGAGGAGTGCACACCTGCAACTCCTGTAGCTATGCTCTGAGGCCCTCCAACACAATCTAGTTCTCTTGCACAAAATTCTGGAGGGCCTCGGAGGTGACGTCACGCACCGTTTCACCGATGTCGTGCAGATCACCCTTAGTAAGGGTGATTGAGTCAATAGGAAACTTTGATGCCTTGACCTTCTTGCTCAGCATTGTTTGCTCGCTTAGGCACTGGCACTTCATTTGTGTCAATGCGTTTTTGTTTCCACACTACCCTCCTCTTCCTCTACTTCCTACCCATGTGAAGGTGACTTTTGGCCTTTGCGCACCTTCTTGGCTACCTCCTATGTGGCTGCTGCTGCTGCAACCCTTTTCTACTTTACTGCTATCTATACAGCGACCCACACCTCCTACGATTTTGCTGCTATTGCCTTTTACCTTCTCTTCTCTACCAACTGTGCCATGCACAATTTGGCCTCCTCTTTCTTCTTCTGCACTACAGACTTCTCCATTGCCGCAATGTCTAGGGCACACCACTCCGGCAGCCATGTCTCGATTACGTCAAAGATTATGTCATCCGCAACTACAAAGGGTAGCTCTCTCCATTTCTTGGTCGGGTCCTTGTACACTCTGATATAAATACTGTGGAGGTCCACCTTAAATTTTGCAAAGCTTTGCAGGCTGTTGTAGATAGTGGGTGATAATGCGGCTTGCAGTTAATCCCCATTCTGATGTTCATTTCCATGAACACCCAGAATATCTTACTGTCGTGAAACCGGGTTGCATCCTTCATGGCCCAGAGCGAAGCGTACTTCACGGCCTCCAACAAATCCCTGTCAATTATGGGGAACTGACTTCCCTCCGGCAATTCCCTTGCCATGAGCACTATGGACAGTAGAAGCCATGCATAGTGGAATTTTTTGCCTTGTTCCTAAGCCTCGCAACAATTTTCTAGGAACTCCTTGCAGAGGAACTTGGACTAGTTAAACTGGACCTCGTCCATGCACTGCTCAGCAAATGCTACCACCAGCGTGGGTACCTTATTCGTGCAACACTTGTGCATAACTTTACTTGCTAGTATTTGGGTTGCCACTTTTACTTCTTTGTTGTTGATGTTGGATATGGCATAGCCCCTTTTCTTCTTCTCTAGTTTATATTTCTTCTTCATGGCCTCCGCGATGTCCAAGTCACTGCTCTTCCCCTTCGAAATATATGTGGGGTCCTCACCTTTGTATGGGAGTTGGTTAATGCAGTGAATTAAGTGGTTCATCATGGCGATAGGCTCCTCTAGCCACAAACACCCACCATGCACTAGGTAGAGCAGCTACTTGATGACGAAAATTGTTATTAGGGTGTGGTGGAAATGTGGCACCCAAAGCAGGTTTAGAAACCCTTCATTTTCCACTCCGCGTGACCACTTTCATGGATCTAATTCGGTAACGCATGCCGCGATGTTCTGCTTAGGCTTCATGAGTTGCACGATCTCTAGGTGAGGGAACTTCTCGCTGTCAACGAGATCCCAATCTTAAAATTTCAAGCTAGGCACCTGTCCCAGGTGCGTTCCCTCAAAAATGATGTCATCTGGGAGGAGTAGGGTCTAGAGAGAGCTCTTGATCTCATCGAGATCCTTGCACACTTTTGCCTTCCCCTTCCATGGGGGGATATAGGTGGGCAGATTTGTTGGAGGGTGCACAGGCTCAGTTTCTTCCTCCATGCCTTCGTCCTCATCTTCTTCGATGATAAGGTCCTCCAGGTCTTCCTCCTCCTTATTGGTTTCCACATTAATAGCTTTCCCTTTCTCCTCCATCGTTAGCCTGATGTGTAGTGGTTTTTGCGGGGACACACATACGAGAACCATTGCCTATTTGTCTTTCTTTGGCCTCGGCGTGCATGGTGATTTAGGGATTTCCACCACAATCCCGGTGCCTTCAGGGGCATCCCCCACAGTTAGGGCCTGCATGGCCTCTTTGGCGGTCATCTCTGCAATTTCCATAACTTCCTCAGATGTTTCCATCATGTTCGACGAGAAATATTTCACTCGCGTAATCAGGGGCTCAATCAATGCTCTACACAGGTCAAACAGGGCTCTACTTAGAATATGCAGGGTATACAACAACTCAATTCGCAAATGACCAAGTGTTGTTTGCTGGGCATCCCTTTGTAATTTATAGCACCTTTTGATTTTGAATTTGAATTTGATCATTCCCCCCAAATCCAGTTCATTAATGCTCCCTTGGCGACAAATTTTCCCAAACCTTGCCCATAAAGCGCATCTTAAATGACTTCCACCCGCTCCATTTGGCCTCAAGTCGAGCATCACATCATGAATAGTGACTCCAATGGTGACTTTCCAGCCAACCCATGTGGTAGCGCAACCCCTCTTGCACAGTCGCGGACCTTGTGACTCTTTGCTTCTGCGAGCAGCTCCAACATCGCGCAGCTCCCGGGCAAAGTAGTTTATAGTCATGTGCCTCCTTTCAACTACCAGGAGCGCTAAGACTATGCTTCCCTTGGTTATTTAGGTGGCCGCAGCACCTGTATAGGGTTTCATCCGGTCATCTATCACTTTTCCTGGAACATACCCACATTTTATCGTTACTAGCTACGTCACGCATCTTATCATCTGCAACGCGCCACCATGGTTGATCCATTTAGTAATATGTGGTCCAATCCAAGGCATCAGGCTGATCAATTCGCGGTGATACTCCCTAAATTTTTCAACATGATCGTGTGCACCCTGCTTTATCATCCTGGTCTCTTTATCGAGAAAATCCTTCTTGATCCCGTCCTCCAGCTTCTTGGCTTCCGCTTCCATCAGAGCGTTTTTATCCCTTAATTGCGCCCTTTCTTTCCCAAGTTCTTGGAGCCTAAAATTACCCTATCAGATTTCCTCGTCAAGCACCTAGTGTTCTACTTCGTTCAGCTGCGCTACCCCTTCTTCCAAGGTTCCGCAAACTGTCGTATCTACCAGTGCTGCCGTGCATGGACTAGGCATTTTATGCCCTATAGGGATTACAGTGTTCACTCCATACTCCAGCCTTGGGTGTGCCTATGACATCAATTTCTTGCACGTGGTCCTATAAGCCCATAGAACTGCTGGTATGTGTAGGTCCCAATCAATCCGCTATACATCGTGTATCTAGTTCAGCACTTTGCATACTTCGTTAAAGGCTATTGCATGGATAACCTTTTGTTCACTTGGTCTTTCCATTCTCCATGGTTCCAACCAGAGATGTTGTTTGCGCCATTGCCTCGCCCTCCCATGCTTGCTGACCATGTCTCCTAACATGAAGACTGTGTGCATCCACGTAAGTTTCGTACCATATTCCTATATCCATCTGGATAGGTGGGCACACAAGACATTTCATCCAGCAATCTTATCTATTAATCGCATCTGACACCTCCCAAACAGCATGCACATTATCCTCCTGCATTTGCGCCAGTCCTTAAAGCTTCTTTGGTGCGTACCCCACCACCTCATGAGCACAGCACGCAGTACCCATTTCAAAGATTCGAAACATTTTTGTTTTGGCACCTCTCTTTCAAATCTATTCAAGAAGTCATCCACCTCTCTTAACCCATCATACGTAGGCAAATCCCTTACCTCTATTGATAAGTAGCGCAACGATCTTGTCATCATGTTACAGTTCAGCGTGGTTACCTCGTGTAACCGGTTCTGCAATCACTCTATCTCCTCATCAGAATCCGATGTGTAGGAGCTTTCGCACTCCCATGATATTTTTCCATCTATGGTTGGGTTTACCCAGTCTTTCTCTCATGCGGTTATCTTGTAGATGTAGTCCAAGTCATCGTCACCTTCGTAGTCACGCACTAGCTCTATGTAGCGTGATCCTTCTGCAGGGTCCAAGTTACAACTACGCATAGAGACTTTTTCTCAAAAATCATCTTGCGCTTCTTTAGATTTATCACCCCATTCATGTCAATGGCCCAATCTATTCCTAATAGTGCAAGATAGGGATTGCTAGCATCAACAATCTCTATTACTTAGAAGTTTGCTAGCACACTTGCTCCTTCGATATCCACTGTGATTCCCTACAATCTCTGCATAGGTAGGATCCTTTGCTAGTTCACCATCCACAATTGGATAGGAGACTATTGCAGTGTAGGCCTTCCCATGTGCTCCCATGTCTACTTCGGCAGGACGTTCGCATCTGATCCTAGGTCCAGAATTACTTGGTCCATCTCATATTCTCAAATCTATGCGACCAATCTCATTTCCCTTCCCGTTCATGTCGTGTGCATTCCAAGCTTCTAGACTATCTGCGGTTCTCCTGGCATGGTCCTAACACATCTATTTATGAGTTCCTGCAGCCCTTTTACAACCTTTTTGTCGCGCAACATCTTCATGCATGTTTCCAGAAACGTTGTGAACATCGATGGTCCATTTCCAGCTCCGGTCTATCTTTACTTCTTGAAGTGGAGGTATCATCGAAGCTCTTCTTGGCTTCCATGAAGTTTTCCTTAGAGCACTCCAAATCAAACTCTAGTTTCTTTGTTGGAGCCTTGCGAACCCAAGTGCTCTCTTCAGGCTGCTTGCCTTTGTCCTCCCCTATCGTGATTCCACTTTGGAGCATAATATTAACATTAGGGTCTCCCTCGCGTGACTCAGACCTCATCATTTGCAGGTTCTAAGTTGGGGGAGGTTGGAGTGCTCCTTTATCACGTAGCCATGCTATTAGTGTGGGACAATCCTCCATCTCATGATCAAACAATATACAATACAAGCATGATTGTTGCATTGGATTTGTACAACGCGGGCATAATGTCTTGGCCCTCCACAATTGTAACATATCAGCTGTCTAGGACCTCATCCAAGCACTCCTCCATCTCGACCTCATCCACGCCCCTGAAATCTGATTTGTGCCATCCCTGAATTTTGGTCGAGGACCCGCGTTTCAGCCTGAACTTTGTAGGTAGGAGTCCAATCCATCATCAGTTCATAACTTCTATAGGTGCACTCATCATGTCCCATTGATCTACAAAAATTATAGAACAACTAATGTGAATTCTGCGTGTACTTCTATAATAAATGGGAGTTATCTGTAGCATGCTTTCCTCCTATCTGATAAATATTGCACCATAATGTAGGCACCATGCTTGATCCTGCTTGTGCCTCCGGTCTCAATGTCATTGGTCCTCCTCCCGCGAGGTAATTCGCGAACACAGGGCAGTGGTCCTTGTCATTTCCTTGACCCTTGCACTTTATGCACCATACCTCGTCACGCACTTCTGGGTGAGCTGTCCTAGCTTGCTTCAAACTCTGCATCTCAAGGCACAAATTTTTCAACTGTGCATGAATCTGTTGAACTCCCAGGTTGGGATCCTATATCGGTGTCTCGTGCAATCTCATTGCGACCTCCAAGGCCTTGGCCTGAGTTTTTATTCTCTGTTGTGACAACGTGTTCCTTAGGTGTGACGTTAATGATGCTAAAAACCATTCACGGTGTTTTCTATCCGTCAACGTCATGTTAGCTTCGCGAATTGTGCACTTCAGTCTCTAATCCAACTCCCAAGGGGTCTTGCCTGGTAGCATTGTGATTTCCTTGAACCCAATGATTAACTACGCCTCTGATTTCGGCCTGCTAAATTCTTTGTTTAGCATAGTTTGAATATCCATGATCCCTGCATTCGGATTGTCATTGGAATGCTTAATGTACTAGGTTAGCGTGTGATCTTGTAGAGTGCTGACCAACATTGCTTTCTTTATATTGTCATTGGTAAGTCCCTGCACTTCCCATACAGCTTTTACCACGAACCAAAACTGGTCTGGATCTTCACTCCCTGCTCCCTTGAACATTGGCAACTTTATCATGCTCGCCATATAGACTTGCGGTGGTGGTGGAGGTGGTATGGGCGAAGATGGGGGTGAAGGCGGTGAAACCGACAATGGTGTGGGTGGGGGTGGTATGCACAGAATCCTCTACCTTATCAAATTGATATCACTTCTTAGTGAGACCTTTGCGAGCTCTTCCTTATCCCCTCGCAGAGGTGAAATCAAGGGGTTAGCTTCCAGTTCCACACTACGTTCATTTCTGTAGATTCTCCCACTTCGCCCAGCCCCAAACATCAATTTAATTGCATAACCCGTTTTTCACATAGTAGCATTTTAATCCAAGTGTTCAAAGATTTAGAATACTTACCTCATGGTCCTTTGAGGAAGCATCGTTCTGCCTCGCTATAGCTGACTAAAGTATCTACCGCGAACCTAGTGATGAATCCTCCTATAATTCGATCGAGCCAGTGATCAACAACACATGCGATCTTATCCTCCGATGCTTCCAATCTGCGCACCAATTCTGGAGTCCACACAATAGGTCTATCGAGCTTGCACCTTCCTTGGCTATCTACTAGCTTCTTCATCCACTCGTATAGCTCAGTAGGGAAAGATGCAAAGAAAATTTCGTGGATCTTTTTGTATAAGTAGCAGTCTAACCACTCTTCTTTTGATAGTCATGGATTCCTGTTCTCCTACGTCGCGAATTCGTGAATCTTCCTATCCAACCAATCTTCAATTCCTTTCTTTGTTGGATTCCTGTGATATGACATTAGACATCTCTATGCAGGTCCCCATCCTAGCAACGAAACCATTTATTAGCTTGTTGGAGCCTGATCGAGGTTTAGAGTTAATTAGCTAAACAAATCCCTGTCCTACTGGCCCTTTCGGCAACATTCTACAGAGCGCGGACTGAGGTCTCCCGTGAAGTAGTATGCAAGGGTGCTGGAACTAGGTTTCCACACCCTTGAGATGTCTTTGAGGTTGAATTGGTCGAACTGTTTGTCCCTTCGTGCAAGTTACTTCGTGCACTCCCCTGCTCTGATATACTTACCTTCGCGCAACCCTAACCAGGGGTTGTGGGGCTTCCACACTACTTGAGCAGCGCTCTGCGCTATTTCCCTAAGTCATGCTTGAGATCTTACTTATATTCCTACACCAGTTAGTTATCTTCGTGTAAATGGATGCCTTACGTTATATTTATTTATACAACACATCCATATGAGTTTGGGCAGAAAATAAACAGTACACGTGGAATTTATACCCAATAATACATTAAACATGAAAAGATACACAGAAATATGATAACGCTTCTCTTTGTTAATGCTTCCAATGGTTACAGACTCGGCCTGCCCTGCGCACTCAGCTATAGGGGTCCGCACACTCAGCTGCGGACTACTAGGCCTCTGCGCACTCAGCTGCAGAGCCTTCTCCTACTCTAAAACCCAAAGACATACTTTACACTTCGACTCAATCTCTTAGACTCATCATGCTTCTATTCTATTTTTCCTCTTTGCTATCTTCTACACTTAGAGCCTCACTCTATTGAAACAATCCCATGGTCCGCAAACCATGGGTAGGTCTATCAAACCGACATTACATTACAAAAACAAGGGTGGACAACCATGTGACTCTTTTATGACTTCGCGCTCTGCATCCACAAATCGCAGAGTCTTTACAAAGGACTTGGTCAAAACTTGGGATTTAAGCCCCAAAACATGCCTTGGGGGGATTCCACGCCCAACAATACTTTGACACAAAATCTCCAAATTAGGGAGTATCACTCTCCTAAAATTTTGAGGAATGCATTGGAAAGAACACCCTTGTACAAAAGGGCCATGCAAAGATTAAAGATCAGCTAGATTGGACTCAAGCTCAATCCACCTTTGATGTTGGGTTTACAAGAAGGAAGGAATGAAGAATAGGAAAGGAAGTAGTGGACAGACATAGAGAAGGATGTAAGATTTTATCATGAGGAGGGAACACCACTTGTAGAACTTTGGGATGTGAGAGAGGCCACTAGGTCCATGAAATAAATGGACATGGATGATTGAGTTGGTCAAAGGATGAGAAGCAGTTTCAATAAGGGGGTGATGATGAGGCTCATCAATAGGTATATCATAAGGGTCACAATTCCATCCTCCATCTTATTAAATTTTCTCACATTTATCTACAAATTTTGTTATATTATGCTTAGTGTGAGGAGTAAAAGTTGTGTTTCTATGTCACGTGGCCTAATGTGTGTTAAATGCAAGAATTGGAGTAATTTTGAGATAACTTTAGCATAGGAGCTCGAAGTAAACAACAAAGAGACATTCTAGGAGGTTTTCCACCTCCTTAACTCCTCAAATCAGCAAAATATCACCACTATCTCTCATCAACTCAAGGTCATTGGTAGCCAAGAAAGTCGAGATCATTGGCAACCAATCTAGTGTAGTCCAAGGGAGATATAAATCCACATATTCTAAAGTTAGGGAGACAAACATCCTTATTTTCTAGGGAGATGTTGGTAGATACCCTTTTCTATAAATTAACATGCTAAGGAACTCATTAGGATTTGAAGTTTTATTGTAGCTAAGAGACCATTGATCTGAAGCACTTGTGACTGTTATTTTGATGATGTATTTGATATTACTGGAATGATAATGAGAAGTTTTATTTTGATACATTACTAAGTTATTTCAAAGGGATGAATCTCTTAGGTTTGGGCCCAACCTTATAATCTTAGTCACCTCTTGTGTAGCTATATTTATTTTAGCTTATAATGTTGATTAGTTGTTGCAGTTCAATAGAGTTTATTTATATTTCTTTTAGCTTAGAATGTTGATTAATTGCTAAAGTTTAGTAGAGTATAATCCCTCAAAAAGTTTGTGACTGTGATCCCTATCTCATCTCTCTCATGAGATCATTATTAGAGGACCCCACCATAACAGCCCAAAAACAGTGTGTGAACTCCTGTTTATAATTTCTTGGAAAGTTTTACATTTGGTATCTTTCTTCACATATGATTGTTGTAGCTTAGAAGGTAGTTCATTGCATAGATCAAGTTCTTAGCATTAGTTAGATAGTTTCTAAATTTAATTCATATTTTCGACCCTTAATTTTAACATTTTACAAATAAAAAGAGGAACAAGTGCATGTGATGTTGCAGGGTTGTTGAATCTGCAGGCAATGAATCAATTTACCACCTCTATCTAAGACTTCTCCACACTCTTTTGACACATGCCAAACCATGTTCTTGATCTTTGTTTTTGGTCACCATGAGTGACTTCCTTAGCCAAAATCTAGCCTTCCTAAAGTGTTGGGCTTGGCTAGGGGTGTTGGTCACCTTCCCTACGTTCCCCACAACCTTCATTCAGTTTTCCATCACTTTGTCCCATCATCATTACCCTCCAAACACTCTCAACCAACTTCTTTTAGCATTTCAGGACTTCCTGTAGCAACTTATTGTTGCACACCTGTAGCAGTATGTTTTCACCTACAGTGATAACATATCTTAGTTTAGGATTAGGTTGACCCCTCAGCTTGGATTCCATGACCAGAAGTACCGCCTAGGCCATTTACTTCATTCCTTTTTCTTTCCTGCAAGAGTGAATAGCATTAATTCTTTCATTTCGAATTTGTCAATTAGGACCTTACGTGATCTATAAGTGCGAATTAGTTAAATAATGCATGCATTCTTGAGTTGTGAATTGGTAGGATGATATTTTGTTTTCAAGCAAACCTGATAACTAGATGATTAATAGAAAATTAGATTAGTTTCTTTTCTGCATCTTAGCATAATTCTTGTGTTCTTTCATAGCGTTTACAAGTTGACAGAATTTACAAGTTAGAGTTGAAAAACATTTACTTTCTCTGCACTAGGACTTGTTTTTACATTCTGCTTTCAATAGTTAAATTATTTGCTTTAAGCTCAATATAGGAATGATATTGGAGCCTTAATGATCAAGTGACCTAGTTGAGGGTGGCATGAGCAGAATTCATCTACTATGTATATCACATTGTCACCTCTAAGTTTGTACGAAACCTCGGGTTGATAATTAAGGTTGAAGAGCCTTAGGATGTTACAACACTCTTGGTGCAATACGAGGGCTCACCATGAACCATGGTCAACCATGATCCAACATTTCATTGTGACAAATACTCTCAATATTAGAATCAACCATGGTCACTAATGGTCCAACATCACATTATGGAAAATATTTTCTCAATAGGAAAATCAATCATGGTGAATCATGGTCCATCACATTTTGACAAAGATTGTCTCACTATGAAAATCAACCATGGTCAATCATGGTCAACCATGGTCAACCATGGTTAACCATTGTCCAACATCGCATTATGACAACGATTGTCTCAATATGAAAATCAACCATGGTCAACCATGGTCAACCATGATATCAATAATATTAATCCCTAGTGTTTACAATCAATCCCTTGGGTTAATTAATCTAAAGGTTCATATCCCTAGGATATAATATTATTGATAGGTTTATATTATTAATCCTTGGGTTTAATATAAACCCTTTGGGTTTATTATATAAATTCCTTGGGTTTATAATATCAATCATAGGGTTTATATTCCTAGGGTTTAATATTAAGTTTAGGATTTACAATATTAATATGTTAGGTTTATTAATTTTAGGGTTTATATTCTTAGGGTTTAATATTCATCCTAAGGTTTAATTTTATTCCCTTGGGTTTTTAATACTAATCCCTTGGGTTCACATTATGACAAATTTTATCTCAATATGAAAATCAACCACGGTCAACCATGGTCCAACATCGTATTATGACAAATATTGTCTCAAGATGAAAATCAATCATGATCAACCATGGTCCAACGTCACATTGTGTCAATATGAAAATCAATCATGGTCAATGATGATCAACCATGCTTATTTTAAGGTATATTATTTATCTTATGGTTTATATATCTAGGGTTTATAATATTAAATCCTTCGGTTTAATCTTATTCCCTTGGGTTTTTAGTATTAATCCTTTATGTTTATTAATCTTAGGGTTTATATATCTTGGTTTTATTATATTAATTCCTTGGGTTTAATTTTATTCCTTTAGGTTTATAATCAATTGGGTTTAATACTAAAAACCAAAGGAATTATAAACCCTAGTTAATAATGTTAGACCCTAGGAATTATTATTGATTAAAAACCCTATGAATAATATTATACCCTCGAAATATGAACCCTTAAATTAATAAACCCAAGGGATTGATATTATAAATCCAAGGGAATTTAATATACCCAAGGGGTTAATACTAAAACCCCAAGGGATTAAAAACCTAAGGGAATAATATTAACCCAAGAGATTAATACTAAAAACCCTAGAGTTTATATTCCCTTGGGTTTTTAGTATTAATCCCTTAGGCTTATTATTCCCTTGGGTATAATATTATTGATAGGGTTTATAAGACTAGGGGACTAATACTATAAATCCAAGGGATTGATATTATAAACCCAATGGAATAATACTAAAAACCCAAACGTATATAAACCCTAGGGTTTTAGTATTAATCTCTTGGGCTTATTATCCCTTGGATTAATATTATTACCCTCGATTGATAATCCCTTGGGGTTTTAGTATTAACTCGGGTTTATTATTCTCTTTGGTTTATAATATCAATTCCTTGGGTTTATTAATCTAAGGGTTGATATTCCTAGTGTATAATATTATTCATAGGGTTTGTAATTAATATTAATCCCTAGCGTTTATAATTCTTTGGGTTTTTAGTATTAATCCCTTTGGTTAATATTATTGCTTTGGGTTTATAATCCCTTGTGGTTTTAGTATTAAACCCTAGGAATATGGACCCTTACATTTATAAACCCAAGGGTTAATACTAAAACCCCAAGGTATTATAAACCCAAGGGACTAATATTATAAATGTAAGGTATATAAATCATTGGATGACCATGATTTATATTGAAACTAAAGGATTACTATTATAAACCTATGAATAATATTGTACCCTAGCAATATGAATCCTTAAATTAATATACCCAATGGATTGATATTATAAACTCAAGGGGTTAATACTAAAATCCCAAACGATTATAAACCCTATGGTTTTTAGTATTAATTCCTTGGGTTTATTATTTCATTTGGTTTATAATATCAATCTCTAAGATTTATTAATCTAAGGGTTCATATTCCTAGGCTTCATATATATATTACATAATTTAAAATCAAATTATAATTAAATATTACATTTAATATTAAATAATTATTATTATAAAGAAATAATTTTTATTAATTATAATGATAATAATAATATTTTTAAGAAGAATATTTTCGGTAGAATTTACATAGGAGAAAATTTTGTCAACGCATTTCGAACCAACTAGTGTGGTTCATCATGAGGACCAGATAAAGATGCAGATCATGGCACATGCTTAAATAGAGGGTGATGTAGAGATCAAAAGATCATATAACGACTAGTTTATGAAAATTAATATTTTAATAATGATTATTAAGATCAAATAATATTTCTATAACGACTAATATAATGACTAGTTTAAGAATATATATTATATATATAAAGAAAAATCAACAAACATAAACATTAATAAGAAACAAACAATCCAATCAACCAAAGATAGGAAAAAAAGTCTATATATATATATATATAAAGAGGAGTCAAGATCTTATAACAAAAAAAAGAATTAAATGAGACTAAAATTAAAACAAAACAATCAAAAGGGAGAGAATTTTTTTTTAAAGGTGAGAAAACAGATTAAAATAATATCAACATTAAATGCAAATACCTACATAGAAACAAAAAATTCATAAATAGAAACGTCAAACTCTAAAAAATAAAATAATTCGCAAACAAAAACAAACTAGGAGGACAGGACACGACCGAGCTTTTGCTAATATTCCCACCACCATCTCTATTAAATTATTGGGCCTTTTTCGCTTTCCAATGCCTCCCTGAATTTAAGATGATGGAAATGACTAATCTTGGCAATGACATGGGCTTCCTTAATGAAAATGTGATGCCTAGATTTTTTTGCATGCTCTTCCAAAGCAGAGGAGTAGCTTTTGTCATGCTTGATGTGAGTTGCATGCTCACGAATCCTTTGATTAATCGAGTGACCAGTCTCACCAATGTAGGGAGTCCCACAAGAGAAAATGATAACATAAACACCTTTCATATTTTTGGGGTCCACATGGTCTTTAACTGATCTTAGGGAGCTTTGGATGGTATTTATAGACCTAAAGGTTGAAGCAACCTTATGCTTCTTTAGTATCCTCACAATCTTGTCCATAGTTCCTTTGATAAAAGGGAGATGAACCCGAGAAAAACGATCTTTGGTTTCTTTCTTAGCTTTAGGACCTTTTTCAACTTTGAGGAAAGCCTTAGTACACTAGTTCTCCTCATATGGTTATCATGAGAGACCCATAAAGCTCTAGTAGCTAAAGTATTGAGAACACCAAGCTTTTGAGCAGGGAAATGATGAGAATTAGCATGAAGATATTGCTATATGTGAGTTTTCTTCAGAAAGACTCTATAAGAAAAAGATCCATTTTCATTCAAAGAGAACGTAAGTAAGAGCAGACTATTATTACTTTCAAATTCCATAGTGAACTTTATGGAATTAGAATATTTTTTTGTATTATTATGTCAATGGTAACATACAAATTTAGCTATATCACTCCTATTAATATTTTTAATGTGGTTGTGCTAATTTATAGAAATTAAACATCTAGCCTAAACTTTTTTTTTTTATTTATGTATGAAAAACACTTGTTTAATTTAATTTGTTTTTGTTAGTACATGTATTAAACTGAGTATTAAAAAGCTCTTGTATAATTTGTTGGTACATGTATTAGATTGAGTTGTTTCGTTGTGCACTCCGGCACTCCGGAACATATTGCCAGTGTCTCAATCAGACAACTGTTAAACTAATCAATGGCAGCAATAATAAGCTAACTGCAGAATGGACATTAAATAAAAAATGGTATTAACGGTATATAATATAGTTAAAACTGGCTTATAATCAGGCTGGAGAGAATTAAATTGAAGTGCCATGATGACATCCACATGGAGGAAGGATTTCAAAAAGTGCCCTTTCAACCCTTGGGAAGTCCACCCATTTTTAAAACATGAATTTTGTTATATTGTTTACGCCTACCTACGTTAGATTGAGCTGTCAACAACTGCATTTCTTGGAACTAATTCCACCACAATAACATAAATAATACAACTTCGTGTCTAAACAAATCTTTAAGGCCACAAAGCAACACTGTAATTTCGCATCCCAAAAACAACGAGTTGTTTTTAAGTGTGAATTTTGGATTTTTTTGGTGTTAGAATTTGGTCAAAATTTTTGAGGTGAAATTTTGATTTGCGTTATTTAGACTAGTCTTTTTATTGTATATGGATTCATCACATGAAATTTTTTTAATACACTTTGATTGTGGACAAAATTACTTATCAATTTTATAATTTCAATAAATTGTTGTAAAATTTAAAAAAAATTAAACTTCCAAAAATTCTTGCTACAAACAATTCTTATATAAAATCATATATTACCCCCATATAAATTTTCCATTAACACCCTCCACCAAGACCAACGATGGAACCCACCCGAGGGGTCTTAGACCGCTGAGTTTCAATACTATGTTAGTTGAATTCATGAGATCTGAGATTCATAATCTAACTAGCTTGTAAAGGTGTGAATGGTGAAGGTACAAAATAACTTTAAAGTTATAAAAATCTAAACTTCTTCCAAAGTCGAAAGTTGTCCAGAAAATTTAATGACCGTACTTAACTAAAACTCGGTAATTCCCATGCTTATAAAAACTCGGTGGGGAGCAGCTTTGCAGCTATATCCCTTGTTTGGAAAATAAGGGAATTTATATTTATGTTTGTTTTTTCCAAGTTGTCAAGGAGATTTAAGGGAATGAGCTGTGAATATTGACATTTAAGGGAATGAGCTGTGAATTTACGATTATATATTTTATTGGCGTTCATGGATGGTTTACAACTACACATTTTGTAAATTTACGATGGACAAAAGTCCATGTGAAATTTTATTTTGGTCGGAAATATGATTTAAAATATTAAAATTGGTATATATGTAAAATGAACATAAATAAAATATATAATAATATTTATTTTATACTAATAAAATAATTATATAAATTAAGTAGTTAGTAAATGTTATGAAATTTTAATTTACAATAAACATCAAAAATTTTATTTTATTATATATATTAAAATCATAAAAATTAACTAAAATATAATTTTATTTAAAATTAATATTAATATTAAATGTATAATAAGATTTTTAACCATAGAAATTTATTTGGCATTATGATAGTATTTTTTACTGTGTAATAGGTTTTGTTGCAATATCATGAGTCAATATCATTCTTATCAATACCACAGACTTAACTTGCTCGTATGACATTTTTTTCAATTAAAAAAATTAATTAAAATGAAAAAAAATAACTAATAACTTTAATTAATTAAGGATTATATTATTGCCCTATTTATTAATAATAAAAATATAGAGAGAGACACACTTGAAAATGGCAATAATATAATCCTTAATATAATAAAGAGAGTATAATAAATATATATAAAAAATTGGAGTTATTTCTAAATAAAATAATTATTATATATATAATTGGCGTTATCTATAATAGAATGATTATTCTCTAGAATAACATTGATAAACTATAATATTTGTTGTAATGGTTTCATCTCCTAAAAAAATTTGATTTCGTTCCTCCTCGGGAAAAAAAAATATAAATCAATATAATAGATGTATATTAACATTAATATATTAATGTATCTAGATTAATTAAAAATTTCAATAATACTCACTAGTGAAGCAAATAGTCATGCATATAAACTTTAGAGTTGGCGTTCTATCCAAATATGTTTCCATAGAACGGGTATATGACACCAATAAATATGGCAAGTCAATCGATATATAATAAACATGGCATGTCAATCTGTATATAACGTAGGATATATTAAAAAGAAAGCTTTCATGTATCATTAGGATTTATCTCACTTTAATATCATTATGAGTAATTAAAATTTAAAATATTTTAGGGATATTTTAAAAATTATATATTATAATAATTAAAAATATTTTTAATTTTCATGTATTTTTTTTATATTTTAAGTAATTTTGATAAAAATTATAACCTATCTAATTAGACCCAAACCATGTTCTATATAAATTAACAAATAAAAAACCAGTTACAAAAAGTTAAAATTAATAATATAAAAAATTATATAACAATTTATAAGAAAGAAATAATAATAATATAACCTTTTCTCCCCTTTTACTCACAGATTATATACAAGAAAATATGAAAATTACTCCCAATAACAATGGAGTTGAAGTAGCGAAAGGCATATTTAAAGATGTCACAGATGGGCATCTTTGTCCAAATCTATTAAATTTCAACATGCTAAAGGATCGACCTTTTGGCCTTTATGAAAAAAATTATAAAGAAAGTGGAGACAAGCTATAACATTGTTGCATTCTACACAGCTTTGTTAAAGCTATGGCCTTTTAGAGTTGCAATGTAAAAAGTTTCTAACACTTTTTTACAATATTGATATATTGTTAAATTTTTAAAATAATTATTAATTATAATAAAATAAAAATGATTTAAGTAAATTGGTTCGATAATATTCTGAATAATTATTATAAATTACATCAGTGATATTTTTAAATAATTATTGAGATTAATATCAGAGTTGCATCAATATCAAATTTATATTATATTTATATTATATTTTAAGAATTAAAATTTAAGATAATAATTTAATTTTATATTTTTATTGTTTATTTATAAAAAACAATATTATTTATTTAATAATTAATATTATTGTTTTAGTAAAAATTATAATTATAAAAATTTACCTTTTTTTTTATTATAAAGATTATTGATATGATTTTGCTACAATATAATGGGCTAATAATATGGCTTATCATTATTATGTGCTCAAACATGTTCATATGATTTTTTTTAATTAATTATTTTAACTAAAAAAGAAAAAAAGGGAATAACTACTTTGGAAATAAATTTTAGCTTTTGATTTGTGAATACTACTATGAATCTTCTAGAGTATTGTGTGGAGATTAGATCCCTACCATCCACTTAATAATTATTAATAATTAAATTAAAATGATAGAATCTATATTCCAACATAAACATGCCTATAAATGTAATTATTGAGATAATAGTTCAATATGAAGAATATAAATGAGATCTTAAAATATATAATTATCTTTTAACATGTTATTATAATGAAAAATGTTTCAAATTTTAGGGAGTGAAGGTTTACACTTTGATATGTTACAACCATGAAAATGAAGAAATGATACATTTAATTACAGAATATTTGAATTGATTTAAACAATGATATAACATAAAACTAATCAAGTACATTGATTTTAGTGATATTTTTAAAAAATAACTTAAAGTAATCATTGAACTACAATGATTTCAACCCGTAGGTATTAGATACTTTTATGGATTTTACTAGAACATTTATATTAGAGATGACATAATGAAAAAATCGACTTAGGGCAATTGATTTCTTTGATTTCAATAATGAGATGATGGAATATAATATGATGCAATGTTTTAGTGATGGTATAATGAAAAATTATTTATAATAATCAAGTAGTTGTATTACTTTTGAGCATAATATAACAAATAGTAATATTGTGTATTGGTTTTTTTTCCCGTGCCGAAAAGAAATCTATATGTTCATCTATAATTGAAAACAAAATATATTTTGTATATATACACTAAAAACGTGTGCAATAAACAAGGATCTTACTAGATATTTTTGTGGCAAAAATTCTCATTAGATATGCTTAAAAGCATTTAAAAAATGGCCAAATGCCATGAAAAGGAGCAAGAACTAGATACCAATAAGTAAAAATAATATACAAAGGGGAAGAGTCAAGTAATGGAGACACTTGTCTTCCCCTTATTTCCTTTCTTTTTTTGGACCAGGAGCTAATCTCCAGCTTTGTGATCTAGTAGAACCAAAGCCAAATCACTGAAAAAAAGACTCGGAAGGATGCTCTTTGTCCAAATCTGAGCTTTCTAATATGTGGACATGTTTTGTGCCCACTATGTCATCCTCTTTGTATACCAATTTATCTAATGATCTAACGGATCCTAAAGACAATATGGTATAGAGCCCTTTAAATAAGTGTGTCAGTTCCTAACTATGTCGCGATCTTCCCATCCATTTTATCATTTGATCGATCTTGTTAGGTTGCCTTGTTTTCTTCGCCTGCGTTGCATGAAGGGGGAAGCTCAGTAAAATTCAATCCTTTGGCCTATTTATCTATCCTTTTTTCTTTTTCGGGGTCTTTTTAGCCAATGGACATTTGTTTTGCAAGTGACCTATTTGAAAACATACTGAACATCAGAATGTCATATTTTCATAATATAAAACTTGGGACCACTGGAAGTATTCATGCTTCAGTGTTATGTGGTCTTCTAGCCCCTTACTAAGTTCTATCTCCACACAAATTTAGGCAAAGGTGAAAAGGCCATTCTCTCTTTTCTCCAGATCCATTTTTTTATATTTACGGAATGCATTTCCTCTGTCTTCAAGAACTTTTTGATGTCAAAAAGGAAGAGGGGTTTTTGGAAGCCTTGCCCAAATGTGCATGGTTTTGACCATCATATATGTGGCATCAAAAACGGGGAACCATGGAGTGATAGATAACCCATCTCTACCCTAAAACCATGGTCCTTGATTCTGAACATAATCCAGGTCCTTTTGAATTTCAAATTGGACTATGAGGAATCCTTTAAAACATAGAAAAATGTCACACTTTGGTGTCCAAGAGGTGAACACCCACTGAAATAATGCATCAGGTTTAGGCTAGTAGCCATTGAATCTACAAATAATGGCCTTAGACTAAAGAGTAGAAAAAAGGGAAGATACCTTTGACTTTTTGATCTCCATGGATGGAGCTTGCTCCATTTTGTCCACTATGTAGGGTCCTAGAATATTTTGGCTCAGATTTGTAGGTTCATTGGCCTTCCCTTGTACTATTGTGAACTTCCCTTGTATTTCTTCCTTGAATGATGCAGAAACTCCTTTTGAAACCTTGGTACCATGAGTGCCACCACACAGCCTTGAATTTAGTATAATGGTTGAGTTTCTTGTTATGTTGTAGTCTTTGAGTTAAAATGTGTATAGAAAATATTTCCTCCATATTGTAGACATTGTAATGTAGAGGTTATATAAAATTTAACTTCAATGACCTACCTAATAAAGGAGATAGAGTCTTAACATCTAGAAGGCATGTGTCTTCTCACTAATATCTTTTATAAAAATATGAAAAATATTTTCTTGGTCTTGCTTGTGTGAGTGACAATAATCTCATAGCAAGGAAGATGGAGAAGAACTATTTTTCCTAAGTCCACCTAAGCAACCATGAAGGGCATATCCGCCCCCACCTTAATTTTCCATGAGTCAACTCAAACAAAAAATAGTGAATTTATAAGAACAAGGACGAGGAAAATTACCCATTTTATATTCAATCTTCTTTTCGTATATTGTAGGCTCACCCATCTACCAAAATCAATAAACAAAAAAATCAGTGCAGAGAAGAAAATGTAATTGGGTACCAACCCAAAAAGGCATACCTAGCCATCCGACAATATTTTTTCTCCCTTATCGGTCAAACGGACAACACAACAAATAATAGGTCTCTCCACCAAAGTTAGAGGTGTCAATGGAAGCCTCTCTGCACACAGGAGAAGGTCTAGATGGGCGGAGCCCTTGAGCATAGAAATGGTGGAAGGAAATCAGCAAACCAAAAAACCATATACGCCATCTAAACTTTCCTAGTAGCAATAAACTTCTAAGAACATGTATCATATCTTGCATTGATTTTTGTGACAATATAGTGAAAAAGTATTCAATACTTGTATTGAAGTAACATTACCAAGAAAATTGATCTTATACATTCATTTTAACACCCATATAGTGAAAAATATCAAAAGAAGTTATTTTAATGATAACAATAATGTAAAACAATTTCAAATTGCACATCATAAGTTGATTTTTTTTAGGCGTGATTTATTTAATATTATTTGTACATTAAAATCATTATTAAATACTATTATTATATTATTATTATTATAACTAGAGGAATTGATAACTAGGTCAGTCTCATATTCACGTGACATGGGGCCAACTTTGGCTGCTACCACTATACCTATGGGGCCTATGACCTGTCCTCCTCTCCATAGACTGGAATAATCTAGGAGATTTGAACCTTGGATCTTTTTGTTTACACAATACTTCATATCACGGAGATCACCAATTAAAATGCACTGGGAAGACAAACCATTATAATATTAAGATATATAAAATATTAAAATATATAGAATTTATTAATATATATATATATATATATATATATATATATATATATATATATATATATAAGTAAAATGTAAATAAAATTGAGGAACATATAAGCTTATAAAAGGAAACTATTAAATTTTGTTGTAAGCAAGGAAACTATTAAAATTAGAAAGAGAAAAACATAGAATATGATCTCATTCCAATATTATATATCTTGAGTTAAAGTTTGAATGGTATTCCATATCTCATTTAATCCATATGATGAGTCCCTCTTTTGATATCAATTTCGCCAATAACATTTTTCATTTTGACTTAAGAACCTTATCATTTCTACTAAAAACCTTATTATCTATTCCAAATACATATATATTTAGGTATGTTTTCAAACCTTGACATTTTTTTTGTTTGTTTCTAAATGAATAAATAAAGGCATTGAATAAGTAATGTCTGTGCGTGGTTAACATAAGATCGTAGTATACATATGTATGTGTGTGTGCTTGTGTATATGTGTGAGAGACCACGCACAAGATCGTAGTATACATATGTATGTGTGTGTGCTTGTGTATATGTGTGAGAGATTTAAATAAAAGATTTGAGCTACACAATCAAGTTAAAAGCATCTTGACTACAGGGTTGCATAAAATCTCACATGACTTAGTTTATTAACAGGATGTTCTTGGTAAATCGTTTTGATAAATTCAAGTTTAAAGCATCTTGACTACAGGGTTGCATAAAATCTCACATGACTTAGTTATATTAACAGGATGTTCTTGGGAAATCGTTTTGATAAATTCATGTTATACTGCTAGTTTTATCCAGATTGAAGCCTATTGGTGAATCATCTCATACAACTCCACGACAAGGCTCTGTTTGAAATCTTATTAATCGGGAATATGGATTTTGGATGGAACCTATAGATGAACAAATCTAGGTGGTATATCAACAAGATTTTAATGACCATATTGACTGTAGGAACGCAGAATTGGTTGGAGTCAGTTATCTGATTTTCCAAATGCCATCCCTGTGGTATTTTGCTTATAATATTATTTTGCTTATAATATTTTGGAAATGGTTGCAGTCGGATGGTTTATTAAGAAATTTAGTTACATGATAACCTTAATTGTATGCATAAACAGTTGTGGCTTCAAGACAACTCATTAATTGGATTGCAAGAGTCTCGGGTGGTTATCCTATTTCATAGCAATACCTGGAACAAGATGAAGACTATTCATGGGAAGTTGCTCACCTGATGATGGATAGAATATTGGAAGATCCCGACAACAAACAAACGACCTTGGACCAGTCACAGTTAAAGATGCTTATTCTAAAACATTCATAGGATATGTGTGTTAGATGAGCCAAGAATGGCTGAGTTTGGGATTTTAGAAGTTAAACGAGCTATTCATATTTCGTGAGCGATAGGTGTAAGAATAGAATAGAAGGATGATTCATGACTCTACCAATTTACCATGTTTATGTTTTAGACAGTTAGCGAGGATAAGTCGAACTATGTCTTGGTTATTTTTGGTTTTGTAATGCGTCAGAGTGCAAACACATCTTTGTTATCATCATTCTGATTTCTAAAGCTAATTCATGTTGTGCTTGGGTGATTGGTAGGGTTTTGTATCTCAATTTTCATTGTGCTTTGGTATGCTCTATTAATTCATTTTGATTATGCTGAATTGTATTAAGTAGTTAGTAATTCAAGGCACTGATTGAGCCTTGAGTTGAGCCCACTCAAGGCACGTTTAAGTGCCAACTCTTTTGTGTTGTTTTGATTGGCTAAGTTGAGTTTGTCTTATTTGCCAAGTCAGATTGTTTGTTTACATAGTAGTTTGTTTTGTGTGTGAGATAGCTTGTCGTACATGCTTTGGATAGTTTGTTGAATTCACATTGTTGTCTCATTTATGTGTGACCAACCTAATAAGTTGTACGAGAAAAAACATATATTTTTCTTTAGTATTTAAATTATGCTTCTCGTCTTATGTGTGATCGCATGAAATGTGGACATCGTGTTGAATATTTCTTGGTTTAGTATATGTGTTAGTTGATTTATTTGTTTTTAAGAGGTTTGGTGGTGTTTTATTTTAGAGAAGTCAATATATTAAGTTCTACGGAATTGGAAACTATAACATCTGTGTAATGCTTTCATAACCTAAAGTTTATTTTGAAATTATCCTCTTTAAAAATAGTTAGGTAATTAAAAATATTAGGTCTAAGGTAAAAAAAAGTAAGACCTTTTCGAATGAAACAACTAGCCTCTATGCATTTAGAGTAAATCATTTAATAAGCAGAGATTCTTGGCATATGTGTATGTTGCATTGAACCCTAACAAGTTTACTAACCAAGTTGAAAATTAAAGGATAGTGTAAAACCTACAATATCAAACATCAATAAAAACATTCATCATTTTGGCATCATTGTCGGGGAGACGTTCATGGAGTGAGGACATTTTCCATAAATAATCCAAAGGATATTAGGGATAGAAGTGACCAAAGGAATTGCTCCTTTTTAGTAACCTAGGTACCCTTCTCCTTTGTATTATATCATGATCAATGCATTTAGAACACCATAGGTTGGAAAAAGAAAATGTATCTTAAAATACAAACATGTGGTACAGTGGGGACCACCCCCGATAAGGTGTTGGCAAGTTCAAAAGGATTTCTATAAAGTTATATTTCTGATAGGTCAACCATTAGGGGGAGGAGAAACGTAAAAAAGGGAAGAAACCCCTTTTGAAGAGGAATTTGAGGGTTCGGCGGTATCTAATAAGATTCAAACTTCCAAACCTACACAAGAAAAGAAAGTGGGGGATAAAGAAGTTAATGAGCCTAAACAACAAAAACTAGTCACTTTTGAATGTCTCATTCAAGATCACGATGCTGTAGTAAAAATGAGAAATATTCCTATTTCTTCCCTTCCAAAATTTCATGGCCTATCTAAAGAGGATCCTGACACCTTTTTTTTTTTAGTTTGATGTGCTTTAGCAAAGTTGCCATTATTCCACATATGCCCAAAAATTAAAACATTTTCCTACCACATTAAAAGATGTGGCTCTTCGATGTTTTATGAGGTTTGGGGGGGACATTCTCCAATATTGGTAAGATATGAAAAATAAATTTTTAAGTACCGAGATTATTGCAAAGTTAGAGATATTAAGGAAGAATTTTTTAAAATATTTGAGTTTGAAGACAAAATTCTAGAAGACTATGTGCAGAGATTCCAATATACTTTACAAAGAAATAAACAAAGCTCCTTGGATCCTAAAACTTTACATATCATTTTTTCTTAAGGGAATACGAGAGGATTGTTTAGAGACCTTGAATTTAATGGATTCAGTGGATGTTTCTCAATTATCATATAAGGAAGTTTGTGAGTTATGTAGACAATATTCTAGAGGAAGTGCAAAATATGGAAAAAAATATGGGGGTATTTTATAACGAGTCAGTAAATCAGGAGGGATAGGGATGACTAAGGTAGAACTAGGAAATCTCCTAGGAAATTTCAAGGTTGACATTTTGAGTACACTTAGTTCACAATTGGACACCCTATAGGCTAAAAGAAGAAAATAAGAAGTTGAACTAGCCTTGGCCATATTTTGTTCTAAATGTTGGAAAAAGCACCCGCTCAGAGAATTTCCTTTGAATAATGTAGAGGTGTGTGGAATTTGTGAATAAAATAATTCCACTCAAGAATTCCATTCTTTTCCTAGGCTTCAGGAAATGTTTCGAGAGGCAGATGGAGGGACTGAGCATATTTTCTTTGCAACCCAAAAGAGGCCTTGGCCTCCTTGAACATCTGCACCTCCTTATTCTTCCCAACATTTCACTTTTCCTTTTAGATGGTATCCCCTTATGTCATGGCTACAATGGCCTCCTCAGATGCAAGGGAAAGGGTTGACCCCAAGATGGAGGGGACCTTCATCATTTGGGAATATGATGCCTCCTCAACCACAAAAACTCCAATTTCCTTCTAATAAATCAACTCAAACTCAACAGAGATTGTGGTTTCCTACCCAACCTATTATGAATCCAAATAATAAGACTGTTTAACCCACCTATAACACTGAATTGTCACCTTCTCCTACCTATCCTCTTTCAGTTATGGATTGTAAAGACATTCATTTGCACTCTAGGAAATTTATCCAAAATCAAATTGCTCCCATTATCCAAGAACAAGATAACGAGGATGAATCCCCCGAACCAGCATTACCTGCTTCTCAGGAATCACCGCCTAAAAGGGGGTCTAAATCCATTCCTTACTCAGAAAGGCTATCTCTTGAAAAACCCCTTGTTCAACTTGAATTTAACTTTTTAAGATAATTAAAGAATGTTCATGTAAAGGTTCCATTATTTCAAGCAATTAAGTAAGTTCCTATTTATGCAAAGGTTGTATGAGATATTTTCTTAAGGAAGCCTGAAAGAAAGTAAAAGGATCCTAAAATAGTGCATGTAGTTGAGAAATTGGTTGATCTAATGTTGGGTAAGTTCATCACAACAAAATATGGTGATCTAGGGACTCCTTTTGTCACCATATACATAAATAATACCCATATATATAGTACCTTGATAGATATAGGGGCATCCATTAATGTGATGACCAAAGAAACCCTGGATAAACTAGAGATACCCAACCTTCAACTTCCATTGTTCTCCAAATGGATGATAGATCTAATGTAATACCACAATGGGTATTGGAGGATGTTGTTGTTTCAATAGATTCATGGGAATGCCCAATCGATTTCATGATCCTTCAGCCCAAGACAAAACTGGGAGACTACCCATTAATTCTTGGGAGGCCTTGGTTAGACACAACATATTCTTAAATAAATTGTAGTCCTAGGGACATGACTATCTCCCACAGAAATTCTACTAAGAAACTTTCCATTTACCCCCCAACAAAACCTTCCTCAGATACAAATACCCCTTTTTGTTTGAAGATAGTGATGAAGAGGCTACTCGACCTCTTATAACCATCAATCAAATCCCAATTTTTAAAGAACATGATGAGGATGATCTAATTTGCACATTTTTGACACATCCACATAATAACAATAATCCTTCAATCAACACAACCTTAAGAAAGAAATTCCAAGAAAAATGTACGCTTGTCGAGTTAACCTGTGAAATGAAAGCAATAGTATTATCTGATTCTTTAGAAGATTGGACTAAAATTATTGAAATCTATCCCATAAAATTCCTAAATGTTAATGTTGGACTAGAACCATCCCAACAGGAGCTATTGATAGAAATTCTTAAGAGAAATAGTAAATATTTTGCATGGGACTATACTAACATGAAGGGAATTTATCCTAATATATGCACACACCATATTTGTATAAAGGAATATTCCTGACCTATTAGGTAGCCTCAACGTAGAATGCAACCAATACTCAAGGATATAGTTAAAGAAGAACTAAAAAAAACTATTAAGTGTGGGCTTTATCTACCCTATTTCTAACAATAAATGGGTTTCTCCTTTGGTAATTGTTCCAAAGAAAAATGGCAAATGGAAAATATGTGTTGATTATCAGGAAATAAATAAAGATACTTTGAAATATTATTTCCCTATTCCCTTTATCGACCAATTCCTTGACACCTTTGTAGGAAATAAACAACTCTCTTTTCTTGATGGGTCTAGCGGTTATAACCAAATACAACTTGCCCCTGAAGATCAATAGAAAACTACCTTTACCTATCCCTTGGGGAAACTTTTCCTATTGAGTACTCCCATTTGGTCTATGTAATGCCCCAACAACATTTCAATGAGTTGTTCTTGGAATTTTCTCTAATTTAAAAATGATTGTGTTGAAGTATATATATATATATATATATATATATATAGATATAGATATATATATGATTATATATATATATATATATATATCTATATCTATATATATATATATATATATATATATATATATATATATATATATATATATATATATATATATATATATATATATATATATATATGATTTTTATAGTGTATGGAGAAACTTTTGATGATGCTCTAAAGAACCTCAAGAAGGTATTAATCTGGTGTCAATAAACTAACATTTCCCTTAGTAATGAAAAATGTAAAATTATTTTTACAAAAGGCATAGTATTAAGACATCATATTTCATCTGAAGGAATTTGGGTGGATCCTATTATTAAAATTGAAGTCATTTTTAAATTGTTCGCCCCAACTATTCAAAAGGATGCCCATAGTTTCTTGGGATATGCAGGATATTACCAAAGGTTTATAGAAAACTTCACAAAAGTGGTTTCTCCAT
The DNA here is from genome assembly GCA_031772625.1 of Pinus tabuliformis. NCBI lineage: Eukaryota > Viridiplantae > Streptophyta > Pinopsida > Pinales > Pinaceae > Pinus > Pinus tabuliformis. The sequence goes on from CM062805.1 coordinate 641,250,301, forward strand.
TGTTTCACCTCTTCACAAAAATTGTTGAATTCCATTGGGATGATCGATGTCAATAAAAATTTAATGATTTAAAGGAAAAATTATCCTCTACCCATATTCTTCAAGGCCCTAATTGGTCTTTTCCCTTTCATATACACATTGATTCCTCGGACGACTATTGTTAGGTCCCTATAGTACTAGTGTAGCCCCTTACTATTATTAGTGCAGCCCCCTTATTGCATTATTATGCCCATGTAGTCCCCATATTTTTATTATTGTTCCCCTTAGAAGCCCACTATTTTTATTTTTATGCTGTTAGAATATTATTGTTATGTCGGCTCTAATTATATTGTGAGCCCTTAGACTCCTATATATAGAAAGTAGGTCTTGTCATTTGTATCATCAAATAATTATTCATTTGTGTAATGTGAAGGAGGTTTCCCCCTCAAAGAGGCTTATTTTGAAATCGTTGATCTATCTTTTCTTCTATTTTGTGCGCTGGTTGCATAAAATTTGGTATCAGAGCTTTGGATTCTAGGGTTTCACTGCTCCAAACAGGACATCATGGAATTTTAGCTATAACATTGTTTCTATGAATTTCCAAAAGCTGAACATAAAAACCATTTGAGAAGAATTCTTGATAAACCTTGGATTCAAATTTCAGACCTTTTTGCGCTATATTTGCGAATATATGATCCAAGGAAGTTAAGGTTTTTGCAGGCTCCTGAATTACTTCCCAAACAGATGACCTTGGGAAAATCATCATAACGTTCTCTCTCAGAATCAGATTGCAATTTAGTAAGAAGTTACGGAAAGAGGAAGGACTGTAGTTTTCTTTGTATCATTTTTAGGTCCGAATGTTGAAACAGTGACACGTGGTAGGTCATACAAGTTCGCTCTACTGAACTAGTCTATAATCAGGTCATCGTGGCAGATTTGGCATAACTCTTTCTTGAAGAATCCAATATTGATCAAACTAGTGGGGTTAGAAATAAGACTCACAAGGATAATTAAGGACTAAATTTCAGACCTTGGATATCCAAAATTACAGAGATACAACAGATTCAATATCGATATCCTACAAAGAGAAAAAAGTTATGTAGTGTTTTCTTTAAATTTGCATAAGTTTGGTTTGAAAAATTAGTTTGAAGTGATTCAAATGGAATAGTGAAGCATAATTATCATTAATTGATGCCCCAAATAAATAAAATGGAAACACCTAGTAAGAAACCTGAAATCTCTACCATGACTTATGAAGAAGAGGAAGAAATGCATCATGATATATCAAAATTACGAGACCAAGTGCAACAAATTTCACTCTCACAAAAAGTAACAGAAGCTAAGATGGATGGTTTAAATAGATGCATGGAAGCTAAGATGGATGCTGTGGAAGCTAATATGGATGGTTTAGAAGCAAAACTAAAATAAAACATTAAAGATTTGAAGAAAGAAATGGAAGGTTTGAAAGGAGGTTTGGAAAAGTTGCTACAAGAAATGCTTCCTAATGGTGAAAAGGTAGTAGAGGAAACTCATGATCAGAACAAAAGTAATGTTAATCATGATTTCATAGAATCTAATGTTTGATTGAAGACTCACCATGTTCCAAAGATTGATATGAGGAAGTTTGATGGCAAGGATCCTGTAACATGGATACTACAGATGGAGCAATATTTCGATCTCCATAATGTGAAAAACACACAAAAGGTATGCATTGCAACTTTATATTTGGAACCCAATTAGTTTGTATGGTATCAATGGATTTTCTCTCATAAAATAATTGTCACTTGGTCAATTTTTATGGAGGAAATGTTAGCACATTATGAGGGTACAAAAAACAACACCTTCTTTAGCTAATTGATAAATCTCAAACAAAAGGGTTCAATGGTGGAGCACATTGAAGAATTCCAAAAAATGAATATAAGGGTAAAATATATTCTATAGGAGCATAGGATTGATGTGTTCATAAGGACTTTAAAGGATAACATCCAACATGAGGTTCACCTTTGGGAACCTGATTCATTGGAGAAGGCATTTAGATTGGCAAGAAAAATTGAAAGCAAAATTATGGCAACAAGGAAGCCTACCACTCGCAACTATAAAGATGTAAGTGTTTCTGCCCCTATCCTTTCACAACCTACAAGATTGACACCACAAAAATTGGAAGAAAAAAGAGAAAAAGGGCTTTGTTACAACTATCATAACAAATACACTAAAGGTAATAAGTGTGTTGAGAAAAAATTATTTTACATAGATTTTGAAGAGGAGGAAGAAAAGGAACAAGAAGCATCAAAAGAAGAGGATATACACCAGGAACCAAACCTAGAGAAAGAAGAAATGAATCCAACCATGTATTTTAATGCATTCGCAGGAGTTACCACTCCTTAAACCCTGAAGATAGAAGGACATATCAAGAAGAAAAAAGGTAATAGTTTTTATTGATTCGGGTAGTACCCATAATTTTATTCATTGTAAGATAGTCAAGGAATTGAATTGCTTCCTATATCCATCACCAGAGTATCAAGTGATGGTTTCAAATGGAGGAACCATAATTTCTTTGGAAAGTGAAATAATATAAACTATCCATGGGAGAACATATATTGAATAGTTCAATGGTTTCCATTCCAATGGGTGGTGTTGATGTTGTACTAGGAGTCCAATGGCTACAATCTTTAGGTACAATAGCTTTTAATTTTCAAGAACTTTTCTTTAATTTTTTTTTGGGAAGGAAAGGAAGTTAAATTAAGGGGTATCATAGGGGAACTAGGAAAGATAATAAGCTCTAACAACATGACAAAGCTTCTAAAGAAAGAACAACATGGTGTAATTGCACAATATGTTCACTAGAGGTTCCCACATCAAAATTGTCTATTTCTCCAGATCTCCAAAAAGCTTTGGACAATCATTCCAATATATTTGACACTCCTAAAGGCCTACCACCTATTCGTGATCATGATAATGCTTTTCACTTGATTCCAAGAAGTTTTCCTCTAAACATCAGGCCTTACAAATATCCATATGCCCAAAAGAGTGAAATTGAATGTATGGTTGCAGAAATGCTAGAGGCTGGTATAATTCAACCTAGTCAAAGTTCTTTCTCTACTCTAGTAGTATTGGTGCACAAGAAGGATGGATCATGGCACATGTGTCTAGATTATAGGGAGCTCAACAAGCTCACTATTAAGTATAAATTTCCTATTCCCGACATTGATGAATTATTGGATGAATTACATGGAGAAATTTACTTCACCAAGTTGGATCTTTATTCAGGATATCATCAAATCAGAATGAAGACTGAAGACATTCTAAAAACATTATTTAAAACTCATGAGGGTCATTATGAATTTTTGGTGATGCCTTTTGGCCTTACCAATGCACCTTCTACATTTAAAGGTTTGATGAATACCATTTTCAAACCCTTCCTTAGAAAATTTGTGTTAGTATTTTTTGATGATACGCTAATCTACAGTAAGTCTTGGAAGGATCATGTTCAACATGTTGACAGCGTGCTCAAACTATTGTATGAGAAACAATTATATGCAAAATCCTCCAAATGTTTCTTTGGACTACAAGAGGTGAAATATTTGGGTCATATTGTATCTCATGAAGGTGTTAAGGTAGACCCTAGAAAAATTAAATCCATTAAGGAATGGAAAATCCCCACATCCATAAAGCATATGCGAGGATTTCTCAGGTTGATAGGGTATTATCACAACTTTGTTAAGAATTATGGGTGAATAGCAGCACCTCTAACAATGTTACTGAAGAAAGATTCATTTTCTTGGACTCCGGAAGTAATGAAGGCCTTTGAACATCTTAAAGAGGCAATGTTCCAAGCGTTGGTCTTAGCTACGTCAGATTTCACAAAAACCTTTATTTTGGAATGTGATGCCTCATGAAATGGAATTGGTGTTGTTTTAATGCAAGAAGGAAGACACATTGCTTTCAAAGGTCGTCCAATCAGAGGAAATTATTTACACAGAGCTATTTATGAGAAGGAAATGTTGGCAATACTACATGCACTTAAGAAATGGTGACCTTACCTAATGGGAAGACACTTCAAGGTGAAAATGGATCATGATAGTCTTAAATACCTTTTAGAACAAAGATTATCTTCAAAAGAGCAGCAAAAATGGGTCACAATGATGTTGGGTTATGAATTTGAAATCATATACAAAAAAGGGAAGCAAAATGTTGTTGCAGATGCACTCTCAAGAAAGGATGAGGATGTGGAAGCATTATTTTGTGTCATTTCTATTATGCAACCAAATTGGATAAATGAAGAAAGGGATGAATGGAAGAATGATGAAGAAGTGTGGGAACGCATTCAAATGTTGGAGCAAGATCCCAGTACATCTGATACATTTAGCTGGAAAAATGATTCATTATGGTACAAATATCGCTTATACCTTGTAAGAATTCCCAACTCAAACAAAATATTCTTATAGAATTGCAGACCTCTCCCTTAGGAGGCCACTCAGGATTTTTAAAAACCTACCACAGGGTTAAGAAGGACTTTTTTTCGGATGGCCTTAAATCTGATATTCAAAAGTTTGTGGAAGAATGTTTGGTTTTCTAATAAAATAATGTTGAGACAATTACGACCCCGGGTCTATTACAACCTTTATCCATTCCAAATAAACATTGGGAGGAGGTTCCAATGAATTTTATCTGAGGTTTACCCAAGTCTGAAGGAAAGAGTATCATCATGGTGGTAGTTGATAGACTTACCAAGTATGCACACATTTGTGCATTATCTCATCCATTTAAATCCAATACAGTGTCTACTACATTTATGGAAATAAGTCAAAAGATACATAGAAACCCAAAGATTATTGTAAGCGACAGAGATCCCATTTTCATTGGAAATTTTGGGACAAAATTATTTTCTTGTTTGGGTACTCAGTTAGCTCATGGCTCATCTTATCATCCCCAATCTGATGGGAAAACTGAGATAGTGAACAAATGTTTGGAAGGATATCTTTGTTACTTTGTATCTGATAAACAAACACAATGGGTTAAGCAGCTCCCCTGGCTGAATGGTGGTATAACACTTCCTTCCATACTACAGAAAAAATGACCCCATTTATGGAATTTTATGGATATCATCCACTGTCATTCACATCATATTTAAGAGAAAAATTCTAAGGTTCAAGTAGTGGAACATCACATCGAGCATCAACAATAATTTCTCCAACTCTTAAAGGATAACCTCACTTTGGTGCAGAATAGAATGAAACAACAGGCGGGTAAACATCGCAACAAAAGAAGTTTTGATGTAGGTGACTGGGTATTTCTATGACTACAATCTTACAAACAAATGTCCCTCAAGCAAGCTAAGAAGGATGATAAATTATCATCAAAATATTATGGTCCATACAAGGTGTTACGAAATATTGGTACTATGGCATACAAGTTGGAGCTTCTTGCATCTTCATGAGTGCACCCAGTTTTCCATGTGTCATGCTTAAAGAAGGTTATAGGTGACAAGCTCCCAGTTCAAACAATATTTCTAGAACTTGACAAGGAAGGAAAAATCATATTGGAACCTGAAGCAGTCACAGAAACAAGAAATCAATAACTACGAAATCAATCAATTTCAAAGTATCTCATCAAGTGGAAGAACTTACCTATTGAATATTCCACATGGGAGGATGAGAATTTTATACAAAAGCATCTAGAACTACTCAATCATTGAGGACAACACTTTTTTGAAGGAGAGGGGCATGTTAGGTCCCTATACTACTAGTGTAGCCCCTTATTGTTATTAGTGCAACCCCCTTATTGTATTATTATGCCCATGTAGTCCCCATATTGTTATGATTGTTCCCCTTAGAGGCCCACTATTTTTATTGTTATGCCCTTAGAATATTATTGTTATTGTGGCTCTAATTATATTGTGACCCCTTAGACTCCTATATATAGAAAGGAGGTCTTGTCATTTGTATCATCGAAGAATTCATTTGTGTAATGTAAAGGAGGTTGCCCCCTTGAAGAGGTTGATTTTGAAGACATTGATCTATCTTTTCTTTTATTTTGTAAGTTGGCTGCATAACAACTATCGGGGATGTGTTGAGTCAAAAGGAAGAAAAAAAACCCTATGTTATATATTACGTCAGTAAAATTTGACTCTAGTTGAATTAAATTACACCGTTACTAAAAGACAATTTCTTTTTGTATTTCATGTTATAAATAAATTGCATCACTATATTACAAGATACCCTATTTTTATACATATTGATCATCCTGCCATTCGTTATCTCATGAATAAATTTGTTACCCATGGCAAAGTCAACAAATGGCTTCTCCTTTTACAGGAATTTGATATTACTATTGTTGATAAACCTAGAAATGAAAATGTTGTTGTTGATTTCATGTATCGACTTCATCATGCTAATGAATTTGTTCGGGTAGAAGATGAGTTTCCAGATGAGCATGTGTGTGCAATATCCACTAACATACCTTAGTTCACAAATATTGCTAACTATTTGGTTGTAGGAAAGCTTCCACAATACCTGTCACCTAGAGAGTGACAAAGGGTCATCAAAAACAGTGTTATGTACTCCTGGATACAAAGGTGCCTCATTCGAACCAAAATTGATCATGTCATACAAAAATGCGTTTGATAATATGAAATTTATGATATCCTAAAAGCATGTCATGATCAACCTTGTGGAGGACATTTTGTATAAAAAATGGACTACAAACAAAATTTTACGACAAGTATATTACCGACCTACAATTTTTCGAGACGCTAAAAAGTATGTATGAATTTGTGACAAGTGTCAAAGAATAGATAAACCAACCTAAAAATACGAGATACCACTACAACCCCAGATTATGATTGAAATTTTTGGAAAATAGGATCTCAATTTTGTGGGGACTATTAATCTGGCATTATGACAAAAAACATACTCTTAGTATGCGCTAACTATGTGACTAAGTGGGTTGAGGCTAAATCCCTACCAAAAACAATAGAACAGGAAATGGCTGAATTTCTATATGAATAAATTTTTGTTTGATTTGGTGTGCCTCTAGAGATTGTTATTGATCAAGGAACTCATTTCGTCTCCAAATTAGTCAAATCCATTGCTGATAAGTTTAAGATAAAACACAGAATGTACACTCCATAGACCAATGGATAATTGGAAGTTACTAACAAGTTCTTGGAAGCTATTTTGACAAAGACAATTCAACATCATCATTATGATTGGGCCGAAAAGCTTCCAGAAGCCTTGTAGGCTTATAGGGTCACTTACAAGAACACCATTGTATTCACACCATATGAGTTAGTGTATGGTAAGCAAGTTGTCATTCCTATTGAATTTAAAGTTAAAACATTAAATATCACCTTGCAAGTATGGATGGACCTTCCTGAAGCTCAGAAGCATCGATTGGATCAATTGAATGAGCTTGATGAAATGCACCAAGAATTTATTCAACAAGTGACTATTATTCAGCAACAATGAGCTAAATGACATGTCAATTTCAGCAAGAAGAAACAATTCAAGGAAGGTGACTGGGCTCTCCTATTCGATTCAAGGTATAAGGACTTCAAAGGAAAATTTCACACATGGTGTTTAGGCTCGTAAAAGATCAAAACCATGTTCAACAATGGATTCGTATGATTATGTACCATTGCCGAAGCACAAATTCCATTAACGTCCAACGAACATCATTTGAGATTATATCAAAATCCTAAATACAAGGAAGAGTTCATCGAAGAATTGAAGAAACAAATAGATATAGAAGTTGTGGAGAGGCTGGTTGATCCAACCCTTTCTACACTTTCATGTTTTTTAGTGCCATTAAAAAATAAAAATAAAAAAGAGAGAAAAAAGATATGGAAATGAAAACCTAGTCTCGAGCACCTCTAGCACCTTGTCTCATTGGAAAACCAAGTTTTGGCCATGTTGCTAGGAAAATAGAAACTTCTCATTGTAAGATTTATTCCCTACATGAAATTGTTTATTTGTTAGAGCCTAAATTATTAGGATTATGAAGAGTATTCTTTCATGACAATATTTATGAATGCTCTATTCTTGCTCAAATAATTACATATGACATAAAGGTGTAAAATAAATGAGATGCCGTTGAATGGTTTCTGTTTTAAAATGTGTGGAGGGAGTATAAAATCACTTTCAGTTGCATTCAAATATTTTGGAGCACCCACTAATGTGCTTCATTTTCCTCCTAGTTAAGTCCATTTCTACTATCCCAATGCTTCTAGAAGTCCTCTAAAGTGATCTCTTAACTATCTTGGAGGGAAATTGATTACTTGATTGAAACCCACAAATTACAATTTAATTAGGAGCAAGGGATGAGAAATCTTCATATTCTTCAATATATTCTGTGCATTAAAAGCATATCGAACGATTGTATTTCTATTTAATTGATACGACAATCACTCAAGAAATGGTTAGGATTTTGAGACCTTTTTCAATGAATTTTTTTTTTTAAGTTATGTTCTCAAGTAAAGAAATTAAACAAAAGGTGAAAATGATGCAATGGAAGTATTTTCTATTTTAGTTCCTAAGAATTCCTTGCTAATGTGAAGGGTTTGGTATTTTCTTGACTCAAGATTAGTCACATTTGACTTCCTAGCATTTCTTTTAATTTCATTTTTGTTGTGTTTATATTAATATCCTTGAAGTTGGTGATATATTGTGTGTGTAATAGGAAGTATTAACTACTAAGCACTCTCAAAGGTGATATTAATGGATGACTAACTTTAAATGTTCCTACTTGACACTTTAGTATTACATGATCATGCAAAGAAATTATTAATCAATATTAAAGGGAAGATGATTAATGTGCAATGTTTCTTGGCTTTTCATATAATTACTGCATTTCAGCCCCCAATAATATATTTGAGGCTACTTTTTGGTTGTTACTTATGGAGCTTCCCTTTGGCTTAGAAAAACATTGAGGATAAATGTCCATTGCATTGGCATTGGACATCATCATAGAGGAATTCACCCAAATAAGTAGAGGACATGGGAGCAATTGATACAATGAGCAAATAACCGCTAGAGAAACACCGAGGCACCATAATTTATTATGTATTTATATTCACTCGAAATTAACTAGTCCCAAAAAGTACCTTTTTTTTGTGAATATTTTCATGTATACAAAAATACTAAAAACACAATTTCAGACTAATTATTCATACTAATAATGATTTGATAGTCATAATTTATAGTTAAATAGTATAATGTGATTAATATTATAGGACACAACTATAGGGTCTGACTATGAGGGGCATTGAGACAATATATGTACTCTTCTCAGTGTATTAGACGATCATCTCTTAGAGTGTGATATCCATCCAATGAAATGTACTCCCAGAGGCCATTGTGGGATTGAAATTTTTTCTTTCAGTGGACAAGTGGTGATATATTTTCTTAGGCCTTAGTGTTCTACTTCCCTAAGGTTTTGACACTACTCACAGCTAGCACCTTCATTCAACCAAGTGAGGTACTCATCTTGGAAAGTTGAATCATTTTGTCTCCAAAATCCAATATGATGTTGGATCAATCTCATGATCCTAAAAGCATAGGTCATGATAGCAAGGAACTTTTACTTTGGGCAAAAGAATATCCAAATTTAAGGAACATGACTCTTTTAGAACAAGTAATAAGGATATTTTTAACATTGATCTTTTTTTTTTTCCATTTCTTTTCACAAGTTATCTATTGCCTAGTATTTGTAACATGTAACTTAGTTGGTATGATCGTGCCTAAGGTTTTGTTGAAGGTTGAATACTAAGTTCCTAAGGTGTTATTTTCTATGGTGACGTTTTATTTGCTTTGTTTATATAGGTCATCTAGCCGCATAGTGGCCACTATCGAATGCTGAGGTATATATCATATAATCTTTTATAGTCTACTTTATTTTATATTCAAGTATTCATTGTCTTTCATGTCTTATACTCTGCCTTGTATCTTCTTTCATTTTCAGGAGAGGAACTCAATATTGATGGCAAGAAGCAGCAATTGAAGAAAGAGGAGAACAATAACATTGGACTGACAAATGCAAAATGAGAGAGAGAAGATAATCTGTCTAGTGATATCCTTGGAGGCAATATCTTGCATAAGACACACTCATAAAGACTAATGGTCAAGCCTTCAGAGTTGGTGAATTCACTTGCAATGTTTTGGCAACACAGTGATAATGTTTTGAAATGATGAAACAATATTTCATGTGTAAATTGTAGTCCCATCGATATTAAGTTGGAAACTCATATTGAAATACTTGATATTTTATATAATGAAATTTATATGGTTGAAATTATTTTTATTTGCACTTGATATTATTTATTTTTGTAATAAACATATGTAACTTTGCATTATCATATTATATAAACATGCACATTGTATGCCATTTTTTTAAAATTTAGTCGCAAAATCATACTAATTAATTTATGCTGATTAATAATGAACACATAAAATTGATCTAAAACTACTAAATTAGTAGTTTATATTAATTAATTATGAACCTGAATAAAATGATTATATTACTAAATAAGTCGTTTATAATGATTATGAATGAAATGAATAGAAACTACTAAACAGTCGTTTATATAATGAATATGAGAATAGTAGAAAAAGATAAATGACTATTGCAAATCATAATTTTTTTATTAAAATGATGACTAAATTTTGCATATATACGACTATTAGTAGCTAATTTACAGTATCTTATGACACGACTAAAATTTAGTCATATTTCTTTGGTCATTAATTGGTTTCAAATGATGACTAAAATTTGCATATATATGACTATTAGTAGCTAATTTAGAGTATCTTATAACATGACCAACATTTTGGCCATATTTCTTTGGTCATTAATTGGTTTTCTTGAGGATTCATATAGTAATAAATTTTATTGTATATTTGGTCATTAATTGCAACAATTAATGACTAAACCAATGAAAAAGTAATGACTAAGTTTATGACTAAATATACTACTAGATGGTAAAATTGATGAAACTAATTAATTACTAAGCTAAAAATGACTAAAAGTTCGTCACATTATAAGATACTGTAAATTAGCTATTATTCGTCACCGACTGAAAAATGGCCATTTATATGAAAAGTTTTGTTGTTTTTTTAGTAACTAATCAATCATTTTGTACTAATGACTCTCTTCAATAATTCTTGACATCATCTCAATCAAAGAAATTGGTCTCACATGTTTTGGTATATATCAAACTACATATTTCAAACTTGAATATGAGCATATTTTTTATCTTGTTACACACATGACTTCATTGGAAATACTCCTACACTTGAGAAAAGGATTAATTTCTTCAATTAGGGTAAAATATTGTCATGAATAAGTAAATAAAATAGTAAAGATAAATATAAGGCTTATTATGAAAACCAATTTTATTGGAGAAATGGGACACAAACGTTTCTTGAAAACCCAACAACTAGTGAGAAAATTTCAAAATAAGTTTTGTAAGTTCATGTCGGTTCCAATATTTTATTAGGGTTCTTCAAAATATTTTTGGTTCTATGCTCGAGTTGGTTGATGCGAGATTCCTGAAAGCCCATCTTCCAACAAATCTTATCCCATGAACGTCAAAGCTTGTCTAGGACTAAGATCAGAGATTCTTTTAAATGCCTTGGAGATTCCATACATTAATGGAAAGCATCATTGCTATAAACAAATGGAATACAACAATGTCTCTTGATTTTTAGATCTTGTAGGTGACTCAACTTCACCACATTCATTTGTACCTGTCAAGATGCATTTGTGTACCTTAACACTCATTTACATTATTGGTGAGTCATATCACATTGGTTAAATATTTTCATCAATGATTGGTACTCGAATGAATTATTTTTATGTTTGGATTTAAATCCATTCACATAGATTGAATTGTACCAATCAAGGTTATATGTGAAGACTATATGTTTTAATGGAATTAACAGTGGATTGCAACCTTTTCAAATTATTGTAGCAATAGTTCAGTATTTCGTAGCAGCATTCACAATTTTTTTATATTCTTCAAAATTAGAAGTACAACAATAAAAGTCTAATTTAAAATTATTCCATAAACTCCATCATGAGTGATGCAACTTCTAAAGTTGTGATAACATAAACCCTAGATTAAATGAGGCCAGTTTTAGTTTACTTTTCTTCACCAACAACCTTCACATATGGAGATTCGGCCTTTTAATGATTTGTTTAATTCAAGAAATAAAGAAGCATTAAAATGACTCTTGTTCTAAGCCATTAAAGTCATATTCTACAAAACTTTAGAGGATTCAAGACATTCTAAAGTCAATCATCTTAATGGACTAGTCCAGGACTTCATGGAGCAACTTTAAGCAACACTCTAAACCTTCAGTAGTATGTCAAGTATCATTACAAGAAAGAAATTAGATTTGATTTTCCAAAGTATCATGCATCATCCTTAGTGTAGGGGAGACAAATCATTGAATTATTAGTATCCTTCTATAGTTCCAGATCCACATTCGAAGATCTCCTTTAAAAATTCTTCAACATACTCTTTTGAGCTCAAGTATCCTCACTTGGTACTCATGTTTTGTTAATCAATTTTAGATCATCATGATAGTAGAGAGGTAAATGGGAACAATAGAGTTTCAAGCATTTTAGTATTTTAAGAACTTGATTATCACTTTAGCATAAAGGTTTATTGATCCAAAATGGATTTTGGATAGACTCCTAAGTCTAAGTGTTCCTCACTGAGGAAAATAAAAGTCTAAGGAAGTTCCTGGAACTAGCCCCATTGTAGAGATCGTCTCGTTCTGTATCTACTGCAACTTGAATGGGAAAAATTGGACTTAGGATGCGAAAGTTATCATAAAATGAAGTTGCCCCTTATCCTTTGGAAAAAGGGGCAAAATCCCCTAAAAATGGGTCCTAAAAACCCTCTAAGTCTTCAAAAATCCAAAAACTAGCGCAAAGGGAGAACCTTTAAAAAGGGCTGATAACACTATCGGGAGGCAAAAACATGAAGAAATAGTGGAAAACAGGCTTATCGGCGGTCAAAGGCACAATGCATAGGAGTTGTCGGATCTGGCCAATCAACGGTCTAGATCCGATCAGCATATCACAATCGGCAGTGGCAAGCGAAGGATATTGGAGGTAGACATACGATAGGACCGGGCCGATGTGATATCGCAATAGCCGATATCAGCAGATTGCAATCGGGGTTGGCGTAGGCCATACCATATGGAAAGACCCTGGGCTTATGCGATATGTATTTTCGCATATTTCGTTTATTAAATGAAATATGAAGGGAAGCATCGATGCGATGAAAACCAAACCCGAAAGGGTTTGTGATTGAAAATATATAATATCTCAAATCCGATATAAAGTCATTTTGTGATATTTCAATGTTTTAATGTATTTTTAAAATACAAAGGAAATCACGAAACAGGCAGGATTTTGGGTGGGCCGTGGGTGGTAAATGGTTTTGGCCGGGCTCCGCCCGAGCTCATACATTGGCTGCCATGTGTCCAGGCCCCGAAGAGAGAAAGCCACCCTTATCGAGCAATTAACCCCTGTACAAAAGAGCCGCCTGAAATGAACCATAACTGTTGGATCTAGATCTCCCAGATCAACGGTGGGGATGCGATAAGCGACATAAAGGCAGACCCGATAGGAGTATAGAGCAGATTTAAGGACTTTTGAAGTCTGATAAACAATGTTTTGGTGGATTTTCCCGTGTTTGAATGCATTTCTCTGTGTAAACAAAGAATGGCTATTTTGGGATTTCAGAGGTCCAATGGTCCCTTCCGTTGTGGAATAGGTGGCCACCTTACCTGGAGACGTTATGCCATGATTGCTAATGCTCAGAAGGGGATTTGAGCAGACAGAGGCCAAGAGCCAGAGAGCCCGAGAAGAGGAAAAAAATGAATAACGCCAGTTGGCTTAAAAGCCATGAATGTCAGAGACAAAAGGGGCATTGTTGTTGGAGTTGTTGCTAAAGCCAAGCATAAGTAGAAAGTGAAGCCAAAGCAGGAGGCTAAGGCGAAAGAGAGCAACAGCAAAAGGAGAGCACAGAAAGCAAAAGCTGAAGCGTAGAGCAGCCAAGGGAGTCACTTGGAGTTCAAGTAGAAAGCCAGAGAGCTGTACATTGCAAAGAGCCAAAGAAGCCAGAACCAAAGATCCAGAGCCATAGCCAGAGCCAAAAGCCAGAGATAAGAGCCAAAGTAAGAGCCGAGAGCCAGAGAGCCGAGAGCTTCAATAGCCAGGGATAAAATGGTGTATAAACCCATTGTTTATGTGTAAAATAGTGGAGTTGAGCCAAGAGCTTGTAAAAGGACTTGTCATAATCATAGAGAGCTAGTTGAGTTGACTAGAGCTCATCGAGACGTAGCCCAAGAGTTTTGGGTGAACTCCTAATCAATATTGCTGTTCTATGTGTGTTTTATTACTGCATTATATCTGTTGTTTTAATTGCTACTATTTTCTTTATATTAGTTTAAACAAATCAATTTACAGCACCTGAACAGTTTAAAGAAAACACAAGCATACACTATATTGTCAAGCATATTATCAATTCCGCATTGGTTAATCAATAAGGCTTTGGAATATTTAAGCTTTGGAAGTGGGAGAAGTTCTTGTAAGCTAGACAAGAAGTCTAAGTGCCCCATTTTCAGATCATGTGGTATCAGATCTTGAGATTGATTAATCTCACCTTCAAAGGAGGTTATATCAAAATGCTTGATTGACAGAGCAAAGATTACTTGTTTGAAAGGTGTTTAAACAGTCAGAGGTTGATTGTATGCTTGTTTGCAGACTGACTATTGTTTAAGTTTGCAGAGGTGAAGGGAAAGCTATTGATAGCTCAGTCCAGGAAGGAAAGGAAGGAAGAAGGGTTGAAGGCATTCTTTTATCCCAAAGGGCCTCAAAGCAATCCTTGGAGCACAAGAGGTTTGTTCCAAAAAGTTGTTGAATAAGCTCTTTATTAATATTGTTTGAAGTTCTTTTGTTCATTGGCATAATGACAACTTCTACAAGTAAGTCCTCGAATTCTTCTTTCTTCATCACAAGACTCTTTGATGAAGACATGAAGCAGGACTTGTTTATCATGATGGACAAGGTGAGAGAAATGTATGAGGATGGAAGGAAGAACAACATACTTAGAGAGTAGTTGAATTCCATAAAGGAAGAGAAGCAGTTGCTTTTCAACAGACTGCAGGAAATGGAGAGGCAACTTCATATTGCAAATATGAACCTGAAAAGGATGCATGAGTTGGAGTCACAACTCTTTGTTGCCAAAGAAGCCTTGGTCAAGTATCAGCTTGAAGAAGGGGTATCCATTCCATTTTGTCTTCAAATTCATCTAAGAATGCTTATTATTGGTTCTTTTGAAAAACATGCCAAAGGCATAGGTTCCAAGCTAATGTCCAAGATGGGCTATGAAGGAAAAGGCTTGGGTAGACATGCACAAGGTATTGTTGAGCCAATAATAATCGAGGAAAGGCCTAAGTATTTGGGTCTTGTCTATGGACAAGGTTATGGAGAAAGTTCCAAAGCTTCCATGAAGACCATTAAAACAACTCCAAGAAGGAGTTGCATTGCAGGTCTTCAAGAGTGTGAAGGTTGTATTCAAGAGGAATGCAATAGCTTGAAACATCATTGTAGGATGCAGGTGTTTAGAAGCACACACTTGAACCAGAGAGTCGTGGAAACTCTGAAAACCTTGAAGAGATTGATGGTGTTCCAAATGGGGCTACTTATTCACTCAATTCACCTCCTCATGAAGGTAATAAAGGTGAAAGAGAAAGGTATAAATATGGTTCTAAACATTTTCCTTTTGAGTCTGCAAAGCATGATAAATTTCCACATAAGCATGGGAAAAGAATTGCATGTTACTTTTGTGGTTTGGATAACCATCATGTTTCTACATGTTGGAAGAGAATGGCCACATACAGGAAACTTTTGAAGGAAAAGAAGCAAAAAGAAAAAGGCCCATTGGACAAGGAAAATCATGTTGTCAAGAGGATGCACATGCAGTGCACTAACTGCCATAAGCAAGGGCATTTTGCTGAAAGATGTTGGAATTTGAGTCTAGTAATGCTTCCACAAATGCTGAAGAAAGTGGAAAGGAAAGATGACAGAAATGGAAAGGAAGATTCCATGACTGATGTGTCTCAGGATGATTCACATGTTGATGCTAATGTGTAGACAAAGGTGGTACCTTTTAAAGGGATTGGTGAGAAATGGCTAGAGTTCTTATCCAATTAAGGTTGCATGCCTATTGATGCATCTATTTGCATTTCTTTGTTGATGGGATGCAAGTTGTAGGTTTTTACCAAAAAGATGAATGGGAAAAGGTTGGGTAGGAGACTCACTTTGTTGATGCAACATTATATTTCATTTTAGCTTCAAAAATACAGTGTGCTTAAGTGAAAGTTGAAGGATGAAATGCATGCATAAGCATGATGTGCATGAACACAAGGATGTTGTTGTTTTCCTTGTATTTGAACATGTATGTATAATTAACTTGAAGGGTTGATTGCTCTATTGTAAACATGAATGTAATGCAATATTAACTTCGAAAAATTTGATTGGTCTCCAAGATGGAGGTAATAATGAAGTGTTTCATCTTTTGAAAAAGAGGCCAAATGGTCTTTGTCTACATGCTTGACTTGAAGGGACATTTGGCATGTTTTGTGGGCTTGTTATCTAGTCCATCATTTGTATGTAGATGTAAGACATGGAGGTGTTCACAAGATGTGAAAATCTATTTCTTTTGTTGAAGCAAGAGTTTAGGCCATCCACTTGTTGTCTATATTTCTATTGTTGTTAATAGTTTTTGTTGACAGCTTTTCAAATATGTATAAATGAAAGTTTTGTGTAGCAAATGAACTTCACATTTGTTTGAGCCACCTTGGATCAATGATCAAGGCAAAGAAGTTCAAACCACCTTCTATGATCATTTCAGCAGAAATTCTACAGGAAGGCAAGAAGGAAGATAGTTCTTCCCAGGAAGACCATCCCATCCAAGAAAGGAAGTGGTCAGAGACTTCGGTTCAGAGGCACTATGCAAGGAAAGTGTATGGAGGTTGAAAGAAGAGGGTGTTGTTACTCTCAGGTACTGTTCAGATCAGTATATCAGTCTTTTGGAGACCAAAAGTTCCTTTAGTGGGAAGGCGTGATCCAAAATGGATTTTGGATAGACTCCTAAGTCTAAGTGTTCCTCACTGAGGAAAATAAAAGTCTAAGGAAGTTCCTGGAACTAGCCCCATTGCAGATATCGTCTCATTCTAAATCTACTGCAACTTGAATGGGCAAAAATGGACTTAGGATGTGGAAGTTATCATAAAATGAAACTGCCTCTTATCCTTTGGAAAAAGGCACAAAATCCCCTAAAAATGGGTCCTAAAAACCCTCTAAGTCTTCAAAAATCCAAAAACTAGTGCAAAGGGAGAACCTTTAAAAAGGGCAGATAACACTATCGGGAGGCACAAACATGAAGAAATAGTGGAAAACAGGCTTATCGGTGGTCAAAGGCACAATGCACAGGAGTCGTCGGATCTGGCCGATCAATGATCCAGATCCGACCAAATATTACAATTGGTGATGGCAAGTGGAGGATATTGGAGGCAAACATACGATAGGACTAGACTGATGGGATATTGCAGTCACCAATATCGGCGAATTGCAATCGGTGTTGGCATAGGCCATACCATATGGAAAGACCCGGGCTTATGCGATATGCAATTGCAACAAGTCACATCACAATATCGCATCAGAGCTACACAGAGGAGTGGGGCTATATACATAAACGATCTTCCATAAAATTTGAGATCTGTCAAACGGTAGTTTCTATGTATTTTCACGTATTTTGTTTATTAAAGGAAATATGAAGGGAAGCACCAATGCGATGAAAACTAGACCCGAAAGGGTTTGTGAATGAAAATATATAATATCTCAAGTCCGATATAAATCCGTTTTGCGATATTTCAATGTTTTAATGTATTTTTAAAATACAAAGGAAATCATGAAACAAGCAAGCTTTTGGATAGGCCGTGGGCAGTAAATGGTTTTGGCCAAGCTCTGCCTGAGCCCATAAATTGGCTGCCACATGTCCAGGCCTTGGAGAGAGAAAACCACCCTTATCGAGTGGTTAACCCCCATACAAAAGAGCCGCCCAAAATGAACCACAGTCATTGGATCTAGATCTCCCAGATCAACAATGGGGATGTGATAAGCGACATAAAGGTAGACCTGATAGGAGTATAGAGTGGATTTAAGGACTTTTGAAGTCCGATAAACAGTGTTTTGGTGTATTTTCCTATGTTTGAATGCATTTCTCTATGTAAACAAAGAATGGCTATTTCAGGGATTTGAAAGGCCCGATGGTCCCTTCCATTGTGAAACAGGTGGCCACCTTCCCTGGAGACGTTATGCCATGATTGCTAATGCTTAGAAGGGGATTTGTGCAGATAGAGGCCGAGAGCCAGAGAGCCTGAGAAGAGGAAAACGAACGGACAGCACCAGTTGGCTTAAAATACATGAATGTCAGAGACAAAAGGGGGATTGTTGTTGGAGTTGTTGTTGAAGCCAAGCATAAGCAAAAAGTGAAGCCAAAGAAGGAGGCTAAGGTGAAAGAGAGCAGTGCAAAAAGGCAGTAGCAAAAAGAGAGCACATAAAGCAAAAGTTGAAGCGCAGAGCAGCCAAGGGAGTCACTTGGAGTTCAAGTGGAAAGCCAAAGAGCTGTACATTACAGAGAGCCAAAGAAGCTAGAACCGAAGAGCTAGAGCCAAAGCCAAAGCAAGAGCTAAAGCTAAGAGCTAGAGCCAAGAGCCAGAGCGACAGTCGAGTGCTAGAGAGCCAAGAGCTTCAAGAGCTGGGGATAAAATGGTGTATAAACCCATTGTTTTTGTGTAAAATAGTGGAGTTGAGCCAAGAGCTTGTAAAAAGACTTTTCATAATCCCAGAGAGCCTAGTTGAGTTGACTAGAGCTCATGGAGATGTAGCCCAAGAGTTTTGGGTGAACTCCTAATTAATATTGTTGTTTTATGTGTGTTTTATTGCTGCATTATATCTATTGTTTTAATTGTTGCTATTTGCTTTATATCAGTTTAAGCAAATAAATTTATAGCACCTGAATAGTTTAAAGCAAACACAAGCATACACTATATTGTCAAGCATATTATCAATTCCGCATTGGTTAATCAATAAGACTTGGGAATATTTAAGCTTTGGAAGTGGGAGAGGTTCTTGTAAGCTAGACAAGAAGCCTAAGTGCCCCATTTTCAAATCATTTATAAAGGATAGTTGTACAAAATCATATCTTACTTCACTTTTTGAAAATATATAACAATTTTTCAGTTATGTTAGTTATGAAAAACCTTTTTGAATTAAGTATTGGGTGTTTTTGCAGTGCATCATATTAGATATCGTTTTGGGATTCAACTGTGTTAAGTAAGTCATTCATATATGACCATTTCTATGAGAGGTAGTTGTAACTGACTAATTTATCATGATTTTTGAATAGTCCACTTAGCACTCATTGCATCAGGTGATGCTCACAGGGGTGATGATTGTGGGGAAAACTCCACAGTTAAGCGTGCTTGAGCCAGAGGCAATCTGGGATGGGTGACCTCCCAAGAAGTCCTGGTTACTGGGTGCAAGCCCCAGAAGTGATGATTGATGCTATGTGATTCATTTCACTAGTTTCAATCCCACTTCTTCACCCCTATGAGCATCACCTGATGCTCATAGTACTAAGTGCACTATTCAAAAAGCATGAGAAATTAGTCAGTTATGACTACCTCTCATGGAAATGGCCATAGATGAATGACTTATTTAAGGCAGTTGAATCCCAAAACGATATCTAATATGAAAAACTTGTTATAGCTATGGAAAATTATTGTAGCGTCTTTGTTCGATGCATGTAGTTTCCTTTGTCATAGGCACTTTTTGCACAAATATTGCAAGAAGATGGAGCTGAGATAAAAAAAATTATGATATATGGGATTTGAAGGGAATATGATAAATTGAGTGAGAGGTGGGAGAATTTCAAAAAAATGCAATTTTGAGTAATATTTGAGAAATTTTTTAAGGAATATCTTTGCTTTTTACCAATGTGCACAAATAAAGCTAGAATTTGATATTTTTCATAGAAGTCTCTTTTTTTCATTCAAATGATGCTATGAAGGAATTCTATAGTAAAATGGGTAAAAATACACTATTTCCCTTTTGAAGCACTCAATTTGGATTTAAAATAATTTCATGATGTATGTTTTTGTGCAACATTTGATAGCATGAAAGATGATCTTCAAAGCTCCAAATCCAACAAAACAAGTCATATCAAATCAATTTATATCATGTTCTCTTCTCCATTATTCCTAATTCAACTTGTGTAGAAATTTTGAATAATTTAACACATATTCACAGAGATTATCCTGATCATACAATTATAAGCGGAACATGTATAATACATAATCTCCTCTACGTTGATCATCAATTTACAGAAGCAGAAACATTCACAGGCACACATAGAAGCATCAATCAAACTCATTAACACAGTATGTATCCCGGGGAAAGCATCTCGCTAAAAACCCCACACTATCTGTATATTATATTGATTGAATCATGTAACATTACAAAGTACAATGCTTATCACAAGCAATCCAGTACTAGCTCCACCTATTACACACAATACAGCTAAGATATGATCTCCAAATCTATTCCACTGCTTGCCTACCTCCACTGCTCAATACCTGCTCAAGAACTGATGAGAATGGCTCACCAAACTCGTATTTCACCTCAAAATAGTCACTCACACTTTGTTGGACGTGAGCACAAGCTATAATGTGGGAAAATACGTGAGCAAACTCATTGGCATACTCAATCCCTTGATTGTGCAAGATCTGGTGCACAACTATAGTCACAACTGATAGCAATCTGATTCTCTACCACCTGTCCCTGTTGAACTGAACATGCACTGACATGCAACTGAGTTAACTGATGTATTCTATAGTTGTATTATGAGTTAATAACTTGTGAATTAATTAATAACTAATTCACCCAACTCATCTCTAGTCTATTGATCAGTTAGACTAAATACAACCAGTTTAACAAAGATAAACTGAACACAACTCCATCAACTGCACCTCCAGTCCACTAAACTCAACTCACTTGAGTTCTAACTGAAGTCCTGCATGAAAATATTAGTCATCCCATAGGTAACCACGTATTTCCCTCTGGGATCTGCATGTACCACATCCGTAGCTCATCCTGAAGTGCTCCAAGAGAATAAGATCAAGTTTATAGTCCAAATATTATTATGAGACAATAATATTTGACTTTTCTATTTTTGACTTTGATCACTCACACTGTGATCACTCACACTTTCATCAAAAATAGAAGTCCATCTATTTTTTTCCCAACTTGATCAATCATCCATAAACAACAACCTGCAATCCATAGACATGATCCATATTTCTAAAAATAGACATAGTCTAAAAATAGACTTGCGCCAAAAATAGCCTGCAGGCCCACTTAGTGAAGGCGACTCTTTTCACTAAGCTCCATCATCTTGTTGCAATCTCAACAAGCATTTCTTGTTGCACACTTTTCAACACTCCCTCTCAACAAGAAAGGCTTCCTCTCAAACCCGATCCTGTAACTCTGGAATGTTCTCCATGCAACACATCTGGCCGGTCCACTTGCTCTGTCATTAAAGTCTCTGACTGCTATTGCCTCTGTCGACTAAAACTCTGCATCTCTGTGCTCTTCAGTATCTGACTGCTCTAGCCTCTGTCACTTTGATCTCTGACTGCATCCGTGTTGCTTCTGGTTCTATCTCCCAGCATTGCATCCGCACTGCACCTCCCAACTGACCTCCCTGTTGGGATAAAAACATCCTCTGATGCTGAAGCTCTACCTGCTGCTGACAAGTGCTCCCTCTCTGACATCTGCGCTACTGCAACATCTCCATGCATCTCGCACCATTGCACACCTCTCTGTGCCACCTAGCACTGTGAAAAACACTTGTGCCTCTCGCATTGCTACAGCCTGCTAGCTATGCGCTGTCCTGGGATTCCCTGCACTGTCGCTCTCTCTGCCGCTCCATCCGCATCTGTCTCTACCTAATCAGTCAGTTCCTGCTACTACACATTGGGGCTCCCGTAGCAAGGTCTCATCCAAGAGGTTGGGTACCTCAAGGATCCTGCCCCTCCTCCTTGGGAAAATCAATCCACATCACCCCACCTCCTACCTGGAGGTATGGCTGCATGCGATCCCTCAGCCGACCTGGCTCGAAGTTTACCCCTACTGGAGGTCTTTGGATGAGTAGATGTCTCTACTTGATCTCCTCTCAGCTTCCCCTGTTGTGGCTCCTCAACAACCTCCTGAAGCTATTGCACCAATCGTGGCTCCTCCACAATCGTCTCAGACTTCTTCTAGCTCTGCATGTTGAAAGGTAATATACGCTCCCTCTCAACCACCAAGTCTCCATCAGTTGCCTCACTGCTCAAGGCTTCGCATGCATCTTGAACCTCAAGAGCATACAGGTTCCTGACCTGTGAACCAATCTCATGACAACGAAAGCATCTCACCTTCGACTTGTCAACCTTCTTCCAATCACTGGAAGAACAAGATTCGGAAAGAGAAACCTTCTCCTTCCCCTTCTTCACCTTACTCGCTAAGGCACAGTTCTCCTCATCATGCATAGATGAAGAACTGTCTTTGGTGCTCCGTCTAATCTCCTCCTGCACAAGATCCGACCAAAGTCTCTACCATCCTGGCAGTTTCTCCCTTCCATTCACCGAGTCCTGGTAGCTATGCCAACTCTTAGGAAGGTCAAGGAGTGTTAGACTCACCATCCTCATCCGACAGTCACCCCCACACTTCCCAGCTCATCCCGGCATTGGGTGAACTTCGTGAGATACCTGGGCATACTGTCTCCATTCTCACACTGAATGTTTCTGAGTTTTGTCTCTTGCTTTGGAATTAAATTCGAATTCCACCAGCTAAAAACTCAACCGCTTCCGATCTAGAATTCATGAGAACAAAGTATTTCTTGTATAGAGATTGACTGTATGGGCATTCACTAGATATCTCACCTTCAAAAAGAAGGATGAATCCAGAGGCTACCTGGCCCGATTACAGACTCTGCCTGAAGAAATAAAATGTAAACACTTTCTGAATAGTAGATCTGATGATCAATCCTCGCTTTGATATCCTGTAGAACTTTTTCTACAAATCAAAGAGCTCCGATACCATGTAGAAATTTTGAATAATTTAACACATATTCACAGAGATTATCGTGATCATACAATTATAAGCGGAACATGTATAATACATAATCTCCTCTACGTTGATCATCAATTTACAGAAGCAGAAACATTCACAGGCACACATAGAAGCATCAATCAAACTCATTAACACAGTATGTATCCCGGGGAAAGCATCTCGCTAAAAACCCCACACTATCTGTATATTATATTGATTGAATCATGTAACATTACAAAGTACAATGCTTATCACAAGCAATCCAGTACCAGCTCCACCTGTTACACACAATACAACTAAGATATGATCTCCAAATCTATTCCACTGCTTGCCTGCCTCCACTGCTCAATACCTGCTCAAGAACTGATGAGAATGGCTCGTCAAACTCGTATTTCACCTCAAAATAGTCACTCACACTTTGTTGGATGTGAGCACAAGCTATAATGTGGGAAAATACGTGAGAAAACTCATTGGCATACTCAATCCCTTGATTGTGCAAGATCTGGTGCACAACTATAGTCACAACTGATAGCAATCTGATTCTCTACCACCTGTCCCTGTTGAACTGAACATGCACTGATATGCAACTGAGTTAACTGATGTATTCTATAGTTGTATTATGAGTTAATAACTTGTGAATTAATTAATAACTAATTCACCCAACTCATCTCTAGTCTATTGATCAGTTAGACTAAATACAACCAGTTTAACAAAGATAAACTGAACACAACTCCATCAACTGCACCTCCAGTCCACTAAACTCAACTCACTTGAGTTCTAACTGAAGTCCTGCATGAAAATATTAGTCATCCCATAGGTAACCACGTATTTCCCTCTGGGATCTGCATGTACCACATCCGTAGCTCATCCTGAAGTGCTCCAAGAGAATAAGATCAAGTTTATAGTCCAAATATTATTATGAGACAATAATATTTGACTTTTCTATTTTTGACTTTGATCACTCACACTGTGATCACTCACACTTTCATCAAAAATAGAAGTCCATCTATTTTTTTCCCAACTTGATCAATCATCCATAAACAACAACCTGCAATCCATAGACATGATCCATATGTCTAAAAATAGACTTGCACCAAAAATAGCCTGCGGGCCCACTTAGTGAAGGTGACTCTTTTCACTAAGCTCCATCATCTTGTTGCAATCTCAACAAGCATTTCTTGTTGCACACTTTTCAAAAACTTGTAGTACAAATCAAAGATAAAACTTTAGGTAAAATCACTTATGAAACTTTTAAATTTGTTAATAGTTTATGATGAGAAACACTTTAAGTAAACAGTTCCTATCATGTATTCTTTGTCATGATTTCACTTGATGTCGCGTCATTATGTTTCACCATTCATCTTAAAGCATGTTATCACCATGTTACCATATCATCATACATTCCTTTCTCCTTTAGCTCCAATGTGAATCTAAGGAGTGTATGATAGAACTATTCATAGTATATCATTAAAAGTATATAAAAATCCAGGTTAAAAAGGAACTTCAAGTCACTCCTACCTAAGAAAAAAGGGTGCCTCAAGATCCTTAGAAATATCTAGAACATTCTCATGTTCCCCTTCAAGATCAAGAACCAATCCATGAGTCCATGAAATATGAAGCCCATGAAAAAGAAAGCAATCAAGTAACAACTCTTGAGGACCAAGTTTTGGTAAGCCATGATTCAAAAAAAAAAATCATAATGATTTCCAGCCCTATATACACACATATAATGGAGATTTGGGATAGAAAATAGAGTTATTTTTTTATCAATATTATGCATAATTTTTACAACTATGTGTTGAGGATAAATTGATTCCATGATTAGAAAATTTTCATCCTTGCTTTCCTCTTCATAGCACATATTTATATTAGCTCGTTATTTTTAAGACTGAAGTTATGGCATGGTCAAAAGATGAATGGGTGGTCGAGTATTGTGCTCCATTGGGTTTCTTAAGCAACCTATGATTTTCAAATGTGGGCTATCATTTATATTGGCTTGATAGCATTGGATCATTTCATGGGATATTGCATCATTTGTTAGAGTTGTGAAATAGCTTTCATGTTGTTCATGAGGATGTGAGCATACTAGTTTTTGCATTTACCTTTGAGGATGAGGCATTGGAATTGTTTGAGGTCATTGAAAAGAGACACATTTCTACACTTGCAAATTTCATTACGTTGTTTCTCAAATGTCGATATCCTCACTATGAAGAGCATGGAGAATTCATTTGACACCTACAACAATTTTGTCCCTTGATTTCCAACCAACATTTTGTGACAATATTTAGTAAACAAAAATTTGGTTGTTCAAGAAAGGAGTGAAGCATGTCTACTTCAACAGCTGAGACTAATCTCATCCCTTTAAATGAATAAAAAAGCAAGACATTATTTCAGCATGTTTTCAGCCACCAACATCCTACAAATTTATCAGTAGACTATGGTAATTTTGTCAATTATTGATTGTTGATTTTAAAAGTATTCTCAACATATTTTTCTCTTGATATAGAACAAAGTATACAATGTTCCACTTAGCATTTTTCATATATAAGTATAAAAATGTAAAGGTATATCAACAAGAGTTTGAAGATGTTTTAAAGCAAGGCCAAAGAGGATGAAAACTCAGCTTTATAATCAGTTTATACCCTACTAAGCTCACATTTTTTATTACCACACATACTATACTCATCTCGTCAAGCATTACTAGAAATGAGGTTAAGAGAACATACATTAATATTTTGGTCATAAATGAGTACATTTCAAAAATATAAGTTAATGGTCAAAGGAGAAACTTTGACGATCCGTTAGAAAACATGATTTAGAATTTATACTTTTAATTTTTTGTTTGAGTGCTTGGATGGAATTTTTATTATCACATGTGGATACTTTCATGATATGTTGAATTTTCTTTGTGTTTTGAGGTTTTTTATGGATTTTTATACTTTTTCCAATCGGGAAATTAGTGCCTAGCTTAGTGTTACTTACAGTGACACAACTTCTTGTCCACACATATGGAGGCATGTATGAAGAGCATTGTTTGTTAAGGGCTGAATTGTAGACAAAACCTGATTTCTTGAAGCTTATATAGATTAGATCATGTCCAATGTTTTAAGAATGTTCAAGCATTCATAGTAAATAAAGTCCTTTGATTTGGAAGATTAAAAAGGTAGAAATAAAGTTTGAATATTCTCATTCTCTTGGATTATATATTTCAAGACTAAATATAATGTCTTGAGGGCACAACACATTCCAATTACATAAAAATAATACAAAATCTTCATCTTGGAATAAACATTTGTTCATTTTTTCTAAGAAATAGCATAAGAAATCTAACTCATTTTCAAACAAAGAAGGATACATTCTGGAGTGAATATGGTGATAATGGATCAGTTTTATTACTTTCCTCACTTTATTTGCATGAGGACATATAAATATCTCAGTGTGGGGTCATTGATTTGTCACCATTTAAGCACCATCTACAGTCATCCATTTGACCATTTATGTCATTTCTTCACCCATTAATTGCCCCATTTTCCACAATTTCTCATAAAAACACCACAATACATCTCTATTCTCAAGTTGTTAATTGTCATATATTTCCTTTATTTTTTATGAATTAATTAGGACTTTACTTTGATTTTACTAATGATATCTTATCAGTTTGAAGCTAGTTTCAGTAGTCACCTCTATAATCGAGATATCATCACAGTTTAGAAGAAAATTGGGCACATGATTTTTTCTACTATGACCCCCAATATGGATTGATGTTCCTCAAAACTCACCCAAGTCGCATGTGTGATCCTCAAGCTTTTAGTAAAATATTTCCATCAGTTTCTAAGTAGTGATTTTGTAGGAATTGACAGGGTAAGTTTCTTAGATAGAACACCAAAGGACACTGCTCACAAATAGATCACAAATCAATACACCAGTATCCTTGACAGGGTTAAAACCATCAAAGAGGGAAACAATCCACGGCCTGAGCCAACACGGCCACTTCAGATAATTTATTAATAAAAGAATGAAAATTTACATAAGCTTCTCTCATGAACAGTCACCTTACAAATGATTGTCCATGCTATTTAAATAGAGATCATGGACCAATCCGGTGTTAAGCCACAGATCAAGTGTCGGTAATACCGAGAAGAGAATGAACCGTTGAATCACTACATATCGTGACCGTTGGATTGTAAGTTACAAAAGTACATAGTAAAGAAACATAATTTACATAACTCTACACTAGACCAAGTTATACTTAACTATTTCCTATGTGTTGGAATATCCTAACATCCCCCCTTAAGAACAACTTGGGATAGGATTGAAGGATGTACAAATATGACACAATAGGAGAAGGAATGAGGCATTAGAGCCTATCCCCCCTTAGTGACAACTTCCTGAACTCCAACCATAAATCGAAGTTTAGTAAACTTCGCCTTTGTGAGAGCATTTGTAAAGATGTCTGCAACTTAATCATCTGTTGAACAATATTGCACTTCAAGAACATGGTCATGAATGAGATTTCTGATGAAGTGCATGTGTAGTTCAATGTCTTTTCTACGCTAATGTTGGATTAGATCTTTGCATAGTTGAATGGAACTTTGATTATCACACCAAAGTGTAGTCGAACTTTGTTGCTGAAATCCAAACTCTGACAGGATCTAACGAAGCCACAGGGCTTCCTTACTAGCTTCTACGGTGCCACGATACTCTACTTTTGCTGAAGAAAGAGAAATGGCACTTTGTTTCTTGCAAACCCATGTAATAGGTCTAGAACCAAGAGTGAAGACATAATCAACAGTAGACTTCCGATCATTAGGGTCATCAGCCCAATCAAAATCAATGAAACCAACCAATAGAGGAGATGCTTTTGCACTGTAATGAATCCCAAACTGAACTGTACCTAGAACATAACAAAGTATTCTTTTAGATTCTTTCCAATGAATTTCATGTGGGTTTTTCATAAACCGAGCAATAAGGCCAACAACAAAGGAAAGGTCACAATGAGTATGGGTCAGATACAAAAGTTTTCCTACAAGCTAACGATATAAGGTAGCATCGACTTTTGGGGAAATATAAGTGACTAAAAGTTTGGCTCTAGACTAAAAGGGAGAAGGGGTTGGATTACAGTCTTCCATGTGAAAGTGGTGTAGAATATCACAGGCATCCTTGGACTAGGAAAGGGAAATACCTTCCTTGGATTGCAAGACTTGAAGACCAAGAAAATAATGCAAGTGTCCTAAGTCTGTCATTTCAAACTTATTTTTAAGGCTGGACTTCACATGGTGTATAAGGTTGGGATCACTACTAGTAAGGATAAGATCATCAACGTAAAGAACAAGAATGATAAGAGACTTACCCACTTTCTTAGTGTAGACAATATTGTCAGAATGACACCTAGAAAAGACAGTATGTAAAAGAAAGCTATCTATTTTGGCATACCAAGCCCGAGGGGATAGCTTGAGGCCATAAAGGGATTTATTAAGCCAACATACAAGGCTGGAGTCTGTTTGTATAAATCGAAGAGGTTTTTCCATATAGATATATTCATGCAAGTCCCCATGCAAGAAGGCAGATTTAACATCCATCTGATGGACTTCCCATTTGAAAGAGGTAGTAAGGGAAAGAACAAGGCAGATAGATCTCATTTTGGCAACAGAGGAGAAGGTTTTAGTATAGTCAATGCCTTCAACTTGTGAAAAATCCTTAGCAAAAAGATGAGCTTTATGTTTATCAACTTTTCCATCTGGTCCATACTTGGTTCTATAAACCCATTTGCATCTAACATGTTTTCGTCCCTTTGGAAGAGGAACAAGATCCCATGTATCATTTGCCAATAATGAACGATATTCTTCATTCATAGTTGCATCCCAATCTGGATGGCCTGAAGCTTCTTCAAAGGTGTCAAGATCATAATTCGTTGAAGTTTGAGCCAGTAAAGAAGAGGCTCTATCGAACTGAGAAAGTGTATGTTGATCTGTAGGATCACCTGCAAGAACACCTATTGCATCCCGAGTAGCACGAACCCATTTTGGAAGCTGGGGAGCTGAAGAAGGATCCTGAGAAGGTGGGGGAGGATTATCATCCTCGCTGTCATCATCTAAAGAAGAAATATTTTCAGAAGTAGAAGGGATATAGAGAGGTGGCACATCCGCCGAACTAGGCTCGTAGGCCAATATATTTTCAACAAACTTTACATCTCTTCTAATGATAACATTTTTGGACTTAAGTGGAATAAGTCTATATCCTTTAACATCTTCAGAATATCCAAAAAAAATACATTTTTCACTCTTAGGTTCTAAAGCTTTATGTTTCTCATATGGAATATAGGCCCATACCTCAATTCCAAAAACACGAAAGTGACTTACATCTAGTTTAATTGAGCTCCATGCTTCTTCTGGAGTGATATTCTTTAAAACCTTTGTAGGAGTGTGATTTACTATGTAATTTGCATAGTTAATTGCTTCCGCCCAAAAATTAAGACTAAGTCCTTTAGATTGAAGCATACAATTACCCATTTCCTTTAAGGTGCAATTCTTCCTTTCAACTACACCATTTTGTTGTGGAGTATATGGAACAATATGCTGCATTTGAATTCCATTCTCAGTGCAAGAGTTGATGAATTTGTTGTTAACATATTCTCTGCTATTATCAGATCTTATCTTAAGAATTTGATATCTAGATTGTTTTTCAACAAAGGCCTTAAAGGCCAAGAACATGTTAAATACTTCACTCTTGAGTTTTAAGAAGTATACCCAAGTGCGTCTGGAGAAATCATCAATGAAAGTTAAGAAATACTTGTAGCCAGATAATGAAACAACTGGAAGTGGACCACATAAATAACTATGCACAAGCTGTAAAGGGGCTGAGACATGCCAAGAGGCACGTTTTTTAAAACTATCTCAATGATGTTTTCTCAGTACACATCCAGAACAAACAACATCTCTGCAAGATACCACAGGAAGACCTATCACCATATTTTCTTTACATATATTTTGAAGGGAGTGATAGTTTAAGAAACCAAATTGCTCATGCCAAAGTTTTCTCACTTCATCATTATGAGCAACAAAAACCGAGGGAAGTGTCGATGGCCCAAAGTTGTTAAACTTGTACAACCTTGTAGAATCATCAGCAATGTCAGTAGCTAAAATTTATCTAGGATCTCTTAGGTCCTTAATTACAACATCGTAAGGTGAAAATTTAATGATTTTACCTTCACCTGAATGAGTTATCTAATATATAGATAGAAGGTTGCAGGGTATGGTTGGAACACATAATACATAGTTAAATTGACCATTGTCTAGATGAATAGTTCCAGTGCCTACAACACTAAGAGATCTATCATCACCAACATATATATTTTTGGTGTTACAATCATTTAAAGAAGAAAACATGGCTTTGTTTTTGGCCATGTGATAATAAGCTCTAGAATCAATGAGCCACTCATGAGAATGAGAAGAAGAAGATACATTAAGTGCATAACCAGACCGAGATGCTTGACAACCACATGCAGAAATTGTTATTCTTGAAGATGAAGATGAAGTTGAAGAATGTTTCAAATGGATGTTATGCTTCTTCATTGTTGCTTCCAAGGCTTCCATCTTCTTAAAGCATTTGGATTCTAAGTGGCCATCTCGATTACAAAAGTTGCAATGTCTATCTGTCTTCTTCCCTTTGTTTTTATTTGCCTTATCATTTTGTTGAATTTATTTTTCATTTTGAGATTGAAATTGCTTAGGACCCTTGTTTGGTCTAGGACCATTCTTTTTAGGATACTACTTCTTAGGATTCTTTGAATTTGGTTGTTGCTAGGTGGCTAAGGCTTTCTTAGAAGAGTTTCCAAGATTAAGAAGACCAAGATGTAAGAGTTTATCTTGTTCTCTTATTAAATAATCACAAAAGGCATCAAAAGAGGGGGATTTGTAGTCTTGTCCTTGAGAAATAAAGGCTTCTCTAGTATAATGGAAGGTGGAAACAAACATAGAGTAGGATGGTCCCAACTTAGTAAGAATGGAATAGATAAGACTGCCATCTTCTTTGTTAACCTTAACACCTTCCAAGGGAAGTCTAAGGGTCTTGAACTTGAACAAAAGTCTTCAATGGAAGAAAAATTATTGGGGTCCAACGTAAGCAACTCATTTTAGAGTTGATGGGCTCTAATTTCATTTTTAATTCCAAAAACTTTAGTGAGTTGTTTCATTGCTTCATTGTGGGTATCAAGTTCTGCGATATGGAATCTAAGGTCTGGAGAAATAGACATCCCTATGAACCCACATGCTTGATCTTGCCTATTGTCCCATTTGGCTGCCTTATATTCACCTTTAGGTTTAGTTTATTGGCCTGAGGCTATTCTGTAAAGACCTTTACTTCTAAGTAAATCCACAATGTAGTACCACCATTTGAAGTATTTGGTATTGTCAAGAATAACTTGGCATGGAATTTCCATTTTAATAGAAAATGAAGCTATAGATGTTGAAACTAATTGTTCCAGTGGAAAGATCTCGAAAAATTAGGTTGATTAAAAAAAACAGCTCTGAAAATGACTTCCGGATGAAGAAATTATGGCTTTTTGAAGGAAAGTAGTTGAAGATGATGAAAAAGTGCGTGAATGTGCGGAAGTGAATGGTAATGTTATATTTAAACCTCCCACCCCTGCCCCCCTTCCCCCCTTTCCAAACTTAATTTAATTAGCTCACTTTAAAAAAAAAAAAAACAAAAAAAAAAAATTATGTGACCCACTTTTATAAATAAGTGAAAGTCACTTTTACAATGGTACTTTATGAGCTACTCACTAAATTATAACTTAAATAAAAGATAAAGAGACTTTAGAATTATAAGTGACTCACTTTTTATAATGGGTGAGAACATTTTTACATAAAGTAACTTTAAAACATAAGTTACATGTGTTTTTTGAAAAAGTAACTCAACAAAAAGAAAGACTTGAACTCAAGACCTCTATTCTCATAAAGTAGCTTTGGACCAAGTGAGCTAGTTTAAAAGGTTAGTAATTTTTGGAAAAGAGAAAGGGGTTTTTTTTAGTCACTAAAGCTTTAGGGTGCATGCTTACTTGAAAAAACTATTTTTGCCTACAAAAAAAACCACACAACCCAACACGGACATGAAAAAAAACAAGCCTTATGGCTTGAATAAGGTTTGCCCATAAACTAAATATTTTCCTCAATGTTTCTAATTTTCCGAGATCACACTAAGTTGTGGCGGAAAAGAGCATATGCATGAGAAAAATCTTTCCTTTTTGTCTCTGATTTGCCCAGATCACACAGAGTTGTGGGGCAAAAAGAATATGCAGAAATGAAAGGTATAGATCCAGTAATAAAAAACAAAGAGATAAATAGTTAAAACTGCAAATAAAGACTGTATACCTCCAGATCTTAAAAATGATGTAGCTAGGGCTACCATAAACCTTTTCATGTGAAATGGAAGGGGTTCCTCATTGGAACAGATGCTTCTAACACAATAGAGTAGTCCTCTCAGCCTGAAAGCAGTCAGAAACAATAGATCTACGAAACCACAGTCAGATGTAGTTGTATCATCTTCCGATTTGGATCACCAACGGATGTGGCACTCAAATAGCTCTGATACCATGTAGGAATTTACAAGGTAAGTTCCTCAGACAGAACACCAAAGGACACCACTCATAAACAGATCATAGATCAATATACCAGTATTCTTGACGTGGTTAAAACCCTCAAAGAGGGAAACAGTCCACGACCTGAGCCAACTCGATCACTTCAGGCAATTTATTAATAAAAGAATGAAAATTTACATAAGCTTCTCTCATGAACGGTCACCTTACAAATGACCCTCCATGCTCTTTAAATAGAGGTCATGGACCAATCGGGTGTTAAGCCATAGATCAAGTGTTGGTAATACCGAGGAGAGAATGAACCATCGAATCACTACATATCGTGACCATTGGATTGTAAGTTACAAAATTACATAGTAAAGAAACACACTTTACCTAACTCTACACTAGACCAAGTTATACTTAACTATTTCATATGTGTCAGAATATCCTAATAGATTTTGCAGCATCATTTCTTAGAAAATTAAGATAGATATTAAAAAAATAAAACATGGGTTTTTTTGCAGAACTAGCCCACTTAGACTCCACTAAAATAGATTCCTAAAAAAGTGAAGGATATAAGAGATTTGATTGATTTTATAAAGCCTATTTTTCTAGATTTTATGTTGCGACTAGCAAATATAACAATAGAATAAGGGATTTGAACGGTCCATCAATGAACAAATCACTAATTTTGAGCCCAAATCAATCTACTATGTTAAGTCATCAATATATGAGAGAGATTTAAGCCTAAGAACTTGTGTTTCATTTTGTATAAATTCCAAAGAAAGATTGTGATAGAGAGCTAAGTTGGAGATGTGGAAACATTTTGCTAGTAATATATTTAGTTGATTATATTTTTTGTGTTCAAAAGCTTTGTCCATTATTTGATTTAGAATTATTTTTATCACTTTAGAATTTTTTAGTTTCTCTTAAGCATGTGTGAGCAAACTACGAAGGGCCCCCTACAAGAACACAAATTGCCATTTTTTTGTTCCACATAGTAAATTTATGTTTTATTTTGTTTCTAGAATAGATTGTCTTTTGATTATTGGTGATTCCATTTTTAACTAAAATAGTGGGTTTTAAATACTTTTGAATTGATTATATAATTGAATATGAATACAAAACCTTGTGTTATTGTCTTGTACAAAACCCTAAGTCCCCTATGGCATTTGGTTCAATTATATGATCAGTTTTATAAAAAGGATAAATTAGCTTTGTTAGAATAAAACCTTGTGCTACTTGTTTAGGAAATAACCACGAGCAACATTTTGAAACTTATCCCAACATTATTTTACTTTTGCTATTTGCATAAATTAAAATTTGGATCGTAGGAATTAAGTCTTGTATTACTTGTTTAGGCGACAACTTTGAGAAATATGTCATAACTTGTCCCAATATTATTTTACTACTATTAATTTTAGCATAGATAAAAAAATTTAGGAACGAAGTCCCAACATATATTGTTCCTTACACTTCATAAGCTTACCAACTTGGATTGGTGAATTAAATGTAACAAAATTCTAGTGCAATTGAATTGACCGATAGCCTTCTCCCACAGATCTTGAAGGTTTCCCTGAACAACTTGACCCTTTATCCAACTAGGAATTATCTGAGTGGTAGTTTCTAACAATTCAATTTCTTCATTCTTCATTTTAACAACCCTCCCTTATGATTATCTTATGTGTATTTCTATTTAGTATGTCTCCTTTATCTTGGGAAGAGATTCCTCCTTATCTTGTGTTAAGGGATTTTGTTTCCTAAGAAAGTGTTAAAGCCCCAAAAATCGGGTCTACAACAAGGGGGGTAACAACCCGGTCTGGACCTTGAAAGCAGCTCCTTTTTCGTTTGGGATAGTGGCTCCGACTAGGTATAATGGGACCAGTTTCCCAATTTGTTTGTGATGATGCTAAGGGATGATGTTTTCCTTCCTAAAAGTTTCTAAAGAAAATGCTTTTAATCTAAATATAATCTAACACATGCAATTATTCTAATGAATGGAAACATCTAATTCTAAAAACTATCTTGGGATTAACTCTTCACTCATGAAATCTAAAATAGTTTCCAACAGCAATCGGTAATAAAGATTATTCAATTGCTACGAGAAAAGAATCCATTAAAAGTAAATTGTTTCGTATAACAAATTAGCCGAAATAATTATGATAAGCATATCGCATAATAAGTTATTCATACACTCAGCATAAAAAGAATAGTTACCACCATACAAAAGTACAAAAATGATAACTAAACATTCAGGCCTTCATATATAAACAATTGAAAATAACATATCACTTGACGCATAAGTAGAAATAATTAAGAGATTAAAGTACCATTAATAATAAGTCCTACTCATGAGCTTCAGCAATATAGATTTATCTTCTCATAATTCAATATCTACTAAGAGTACAGAAGTGCATTTTAGTAGCAAACATTAAACACGGATATAAATAAATCTTGTTCCATTCATTTATCAAAACCTCCTCAGTGGGGCAAAAGTGCATGTTCTGAAGAACTGTTTTTGATAAATTTCTGGACCCCTCTCTAAATACATGAGAGGGGTTTAAATACTACTAACTAAAGACTAAAAATAGTTATTACAAAAATATAGGGGGAGCTTTAAATGACCATCCTCATCTAAATTGAAATTAAACTGAAACTGTATCTAAAGATCAACTATGCATCTGTTCTCTTAAGTCGCAAGCATCCAACATCGGCTTCAGGAGTGTCAATTGGCCGACATTCTATTTTAATTATCCTGCAAAGACGGAATCAGCAAGCGTTGGCAGTATCTTTTCGGAAGAATTTGTAAGGCACTTCAGAGTCATACACTGACTGTTTGGTTTCACCAAATATTTCCAGTAAGTATCCCATTTTAACTTAGTTAACTTTTTTATTATCTCTACCTTTTCTTCAGCTTTCTGTCTCCAACTCATTTGCAGTTGCTGCATTTTTGGGAGAAATCTTGGAGTGGTTTTCGATATTAGGTTGGCTCTGATTTTCATTGACACAGTCAATGAACTTGCTTGCTACTATCGCTGCTTCTTCCACTGCCTGTTCTTCTTTTTTAATCTGTGCATCCCATTTATTAAACAACATTTCT
Source organism: Pinus tabuliformis (assembly GCA_031772625.1). Taxonomy (NCBI): domain Eukaryota; kingdom Viridiplantae; phylum Streptophyta; class Pinopsida; order Pinales; family Pinaceae; genus Pinus; species Pinus tabuliformis. Next base: position 641,286,186 of record CM062805.1, read on the forward strand.
TTGTGGGATTCATTGATCTTGGGCAACCCTGCTTTCTTGCCTTCCTCTGATTCCTGCCAATTCAAATAGTCAAAAACTTTCTTATAAATTAAATCATAATCAAGTCGCAAATCTACGACTTGACTTGTGATATTGTCACTCATTTTGCAGTGAGAGTTCTATTGCGATATTCTTTGGCAAATTGTTTCCTGCTATTGCAAGAGTTGATCATTTAGGGCAAGGGATTCTGTGACAAATTCTGCGACTTTAGGGTCATCTTTGTGAATTTCTAACATCGCCTATAATTGTTGTTCTTTTTCGTCCAGACTGCTTTGATAACCCAACTTCATTTGCTAAAAGTCCTGTTGTAATTTTACCAATTTTTCTTCTACTTACCGGCTAATGCTGGCTTGCTGTAACTGTTGCTACAAAAATAGGATTTTATCCTCTTTATCTTTAAGCAATAATTGAACTTCGGATTCTTTGTCAATAGTAGCAGAAGCATAAGCTCTTGAAATTTGGGATAATCTAGTCGGGTTCTCTATTGGATCAGTGGTAGGGTCTTGCCAAAGGACATCCATCTGCTCTGCTTTAGGTGAGAGCATGCTGTCTAGTTTTCGCTTCTTTCTATGTCTCCTAACCACAGATTTGTGTTGCAGACTATGAAACACATCTAGAGGAGGGATTTCCTCTATCTTTAGTATAATTTCAGATGACAGAGCTATGGGAATGTGCTCAGTTTCTGGAGCATTGACAACTGTTTCAATCACCATTTCTGTGGTTGTCTGTGCTGGATTCTTTGGTGTCTCTACGTTTTGCTCCTCCATGTTGATCAATTCATTAAAGTTTTCCCATTCTTTCTCCAGCTCTGTTCTTAATGGCTTTGTTGGTTGGATGAGGGGAGTGGGAATTTCCACCTATGTTGGTGACAACACTTGTTGCTCAGGATTCTCCTTGGATTGGGCAGTATCCCTAACTGATCCTTCACTCTTGTTGCGATTTCTCTTTGACTGTCTAGTCCTTTCTAGCGATTCTCTTTCAAACTTAGATTTAGAATTGTCTTTCCGCGAGTTTCCACTCATACTAATGCTGGGAGTGGGTTCCCTCATTAGTTCTACGCACAATTTGTCCAAGGGGACATTTTCCAATCTTCATTCTTTGTAGAGTTTAAACTCTTGGAATTCTTCTGGGCCAAACTGGATTTGGGAAAGGTGTAAGATGTCTCTAAGTGTGCTCTTCTTCTGGAAAATGTCGTTGAAGAGATCATCTTCCTTAGTGGACACCTTTATTTTAACTATCGTGGTGAAATTCTTTATCACATCAAGGGGATCAAACTGTCTCCCTGGGAACTTGGGCAATCATAGACTCAACATGTTGTCTACTTCCTTGAAAGTGTGACCTAGATCAAACAATGCAAAAGCTCTACAAACCACAGGGAATTGCGGTTAGATTGCCTTTTTCTTGTCCTTAAGTTCTCTGCTCACTCCCCCAACCCCACAAGTTTGGTAAGCTATTTCCCGGGCCATCAATTTGTCATGAAAATACAAGGGAAGTATATGAGAAGAGGCAATGCTTTCAAATACTCTGATATAAGTGAAAAATTCTTCTCCTAACCATCTTCCCACAGGGCGAATATCAATTTCGGCTTCAGGAGAAAATCTTGGGCCATCTGTATTATACAACATCTTGTGAATGGGTAGCATAACTCCATGGCAGCTTTTATAAAAATATGGGGTTAACTTAGAATCCCACAATTCCTTATGGTAGACTTGAATGGGTAAGGATTCTATACCATCCATTTCCAACCCATGAGAGGAAATTTAGAAACAAAACAGATAGGATCCATGACATAGGCAGCTAGAAAGAAGGGAGGATAAATCCTATGAGAAGGACTCCTTTTAGTTCGATAATTCCAAATAGCAGAGGCTAAGTTATCAGACAATATTTGGGCCCAGTCCATTATAGTGGCGTTGGTGGCCGCATCCAATAGGGGTAGCCACTCGGATGAAAACTTATTGATATCAGGTTTTCCAAATAGCCTACACAACATTGCAGCAACGAAACAATACGAAGAAGAGAGGGAACCAATGCTCTACATACCATTTTTGTCCTTTTTTAACGGCTCTTCCTTCGTGGACCAGCTTTTAGTGCATTCCACCAAATCTTCGTTCTCCTTGGTGAATTTCTCCACGAACTGTTTGTTATAGCTAGCTTGTGGCTCTGGTAAATGATACATGCATCTTAAATTCTATGGGGTAAATGATCCTATAACTTCCTAGTTCCGCGTCTTGAATTTCCTGTCTGTTATCTCAGCATGGTCTATCACCCATTTGACCATATCTATATAGGGAAGTATTTTTGGCCTTGCTGCAATACGATGCAGGAATGAGCATGCAAGCTCTGTAAGTGATGCTTCGGATGACCCGGGTTCATCTGCCGTAGCTGTAACCTCCATGACCCTTGGGTTTTCTTCCTCCAGCAGACTGTACATGCCTTCCCAAGTAGATATCCCTGCTTCTCTAGTACAGGTGGTTTCTGTGAATAATGGAGTCATCTCTGTTTTTTAGATACCGGAGCTTTTCCTTTCTTCCCCATCACGTTCTGTGCACTGCTCTGTGTATTGTTCTACGTACCGCTCCTGTAAGTTCACAAGTAGAGAACTAAGACACAATAAGAAAGATAAAAAATGATGGTAAATAATAAGGTGATGAGAAAGCTCTCAATTTCAAAATCACATCAAATATATCACCTTGCGTGAAATAACCCTTTTGCTCAGATCTAAATCATTTCTCATAAATAACCATTAAGCTAACATTAATGCCCATAACTCAGTATCGAATGATGAGAAATATTGCATCGAACTGTGAGCCCTTTTGATCTGCGATAAAGCAATTTTGCTATTTGCTTTGCAATATCGCAGATCGCAATATTGCTAATCCTTTTTCGTTAACAATCATTTGCTTCATTATGCGACTACGAGATGCGATTTGTGAGATGCTTTATCGCATTTCGCAATATCGGGACGTTTTATCTTAGGTGGCGCTGCGATATATGGGATCTATGATATGCGATGAATTTGTGTGGTTCGCAATCTCGCATCATTTCGTTTTCACAATTCCGAAAGTTTCTTTATATATGATGCCCTCCGTTACCCTTTTGTGATGCGATGTTCATCATTAAGAGAACAATTTTATTTGAGACTTTTAATAATACCTAAGACTTTGCGTTTGTGGATTTTTTTCCTAAGTTTATGATAGTGTGTTTTATTAAAAGGGAATTCTAAGTGCTACTTTTTTATTTTTTAGAAGGGTCCCCATTTATTTAGTGTTAATACTAATACTAAATAAAAGGGGGGTTGCTGCTAGCCACAACAATTGGCGATTCACTAGAAAGAACGAGTTATCTCTGATTATCTTTTGAATTTTCTAAAACTTCCAAAACAGAAAAGTTTTCTGGAAAATCAAACTTTATTACAAAAATATAAAGTGCATAATGCTCTTTGCCATTAACAAAAGTTCGTTCTTTCTGTGCTAATTCTAATTATTTTCTTCCCAAAGCTATTCATTGCATTTACATCAGTCACTACTTGCTTTATAAGGATAAAAACAAATACATCTCTGTAGATCAGTTTTATGTATGCTCATTTGTCGTAGGTAGAGCCTCTGCTGCCAGCAGGCGTTTATAGCCTCAACAGGGTTACCTCTTACCTAGCAATGATCCAATATCCTACTTCAAGAAGTATACAATTTTCAAAGATAAATCCACTTTCACACTTATTGCTTTCGTTTTCTTTTAGTTCTTAAAGAACAATGTATTGGTTTGGTGGCCAAATTTTGATAGTGCCATTCACTTGATTTATAACTTTACTAAACACGCTGGCTTGTGATGAGATCCCTTGTCTTTTGATTACAACAATCTTGAGTCATTGCCCTGTTTTGGTATGCAACTTGGCAATGTCGGCTAGTTATAATCTTTATGATCATGATAAGCCAGCTCTTGATGAGACCTCTTATTCTTTAAGTTTATAGTGCATAGGTGGATTACTCTTTGAAACTTGTAATTCCCTAAGTGGGGAGGAAGTCATTGGTTCCTTAAGAATAGCTCTGGATGATAATTATATAGTTTTTTGAAGATAGCTTTTCTACAGAGAACCTTTGTTTTGTTATTGATGCTTTTTATGACTGATATAAAACAAATTCCCACTAAAGGTTATTTTTTTGTAAGGTTGAAACTAGCAAGATTTTCAGGCTTGTAACACCTGACTATATCTTTCAATAATAATGATTAATTTTCCAAATCAGTTCTATTTATATAAGCGAAAAACAAAATTTACAAGAGACATTAATATTTTTCGTGAAATCCAAAAGTAACCATTTACAACCTGTTTTATTATCAAAATAAAGCTATAAATAATAATTTACAAAAATAGAAGAGGTCATCTTCTATCGAAAGTATTTGTTAAGGATCTACCCATTAACAGGTAAAGATTCTCTTTTCCCTGCTAAATCTTGCAACATGAAAGTCAATGGACGTATGATTTCAACAATTTGGAATGGTCCAAGCCACATCCATTGGAATTTAGAATGTTTGCCTTTTTCTTCATGAGCCTTATCCCATTTCAATACTAAATCTCCAATTTGAAAATCCTTCCTAGATACCATGTTTGAATCGAAAGAAGCCTTTACTAATGCTTGAAGATGTGCATGGGTAATTTTAGCCTGTTCTCCTTGCTCTTCTAGCTTAAGGATCTACAATTGTCTTAGTTGCAAAGATGAAGAAGGTGTTTCTTCAATAAATTGAACTAAGGCTAAAGAAGGAATTGCTAGATGAGTTGGGGGAACTACTTCTTTCCCATAAACTAAATTAAAGGGAGAAGTGCCAATGGAAGCCTTTTGAGTTATTCGATCTACCCAAAGAGAATAAATCAAAGATTTGTGCCAATTTCTATAATTCTGATCAATAGTTCACTTAATGATTCTGATTAGGTTTTTATTTGTTGATTCAGCCAACCCGTTCCCTTGTGGGTAATAATTGGCACAATACTTAAGCTTAAAACCTCTTTTAAGTGCAAATTCAATCATAGCATTGCCAGAAAAATATGATGCATTATCAAATATTAAAGCAGAAGGTAAGCCAAACCTGGTAATTATGAACTGATCTATGAAATCGATGATATGTTCAGCATTAGCTATCTTGAGAGGGACTGCTTCTACCCATTTAGTAAAATAATCCGTAGCTATAAGGATGTACCTATGTTGTTTAGAAGAGTGAGGAACAATCTCAAATATTGTATCCAATCCCCATTGCTCAAATGGTTGGTCAATATTAACTGGTTGCAATGGCAATGATGGTTTCTTCTGTCTTCTAGCAACAGTTTGATGTCAACTTGACATTTCCTTACATAGCTATGTGCATCTTTAAATAAAGTAGGCCAATAGTATCCTGCGCGAAAAATTTTGTGTGTTGTTGCATCTCCTACGTAATGTCCACCTACCGGTCCATCATGGAGTTCCTGCAACACTTTTTTAGCTTCAGATTTCTCAAGACATCAAAGAAGAACATAATCATAATTCATCCTAAAAAGTACATCGTTTACGAGTTGATATTGCTTAGCTTTCAATCTTAGGGCTCTTTTCTTTATATGATTCAGATTTGAAGGAGCATATCCATTTTTTAAATAAAACATGATATCAGCATATCTCGATTCAATATCGTTTAGGCTTACCTCATACATTTGTACCTCTTGATTGGGAGATGGTATTTTTGATATAAGTGATGCTCCAGCCAACATTTTACAAAAGCCTTGACCTTTTACAATATTTACTGGCTTGATCTCACTGTCATATTCTTGTAGGGCGGTGACCCAATTTGCTCTCTTTTCACCCACGTCTTTCTGTAACAAGAGATTTCTTACTGGTGGGAATGACACTATTATCTTTGTATGGGTCTTAAGAAGAAAGGGTCTAAAGTGTTTGATTGCTTTGAAAATAGCATAAGCTTGTTTCTCAACATCAGAATAATTTAATTCAGCCCCTTGCAAATTTGAACTAAAGAAGGTAATTGGGGCTTCCGCTTTGTCTTGATTGGCTTGCATGAGTATTGCAGCATATGACTTCTCAAAGGTAAATGTATACAAAATGAAAAGATCGTAACAATTTGGAGTCACTAGGGATGGGGCATTAATGATCGCTTGCTTAATCAAATTGAATGCTTCATATTCTACCTGACCCCATTTAAAGAGTGAATTTTTCTTGATCATTGCTTGTAATGGTGACACAATTCTTGAGAAGTCTAGGACAAATCTTTTAACAAAATTAATTTGACCAAGGAAGGATTGCATTGCCTTCTTATTATGTGGTAAGGATATTTCAAAAATTTCCTTAATCCTATCTGGATCAATATGGACTCCAAATTTAGACACTATAAATCCAAGAAGTTTTCCTTCACTTAATGCAAAAAAGGACTATTTTGGATTAAGTGAAATCCCATACCTTTGACAATGTTGAAAGCTCTGCTTTAAATCTCTGAGGTCATTACTATGTTTTTTAGAATATACCGTTATGTCATCCAAGTAAATCACCATTGATTTGTTTACTAATCCCTTAAATGCAATATCCATGGCCCTTTGAAATGTGGCACCAGCGTTAATCAGCCCAAAAGGCATCTTTTCATATGCTTATGTACCCCATTTGGTTCTGAATGTGGTTTTTAGCTGATCATCCAAATCGACTAAGACTTGGTTGTAGCCGGAGAAACCATCTAAAACTGACATCAATTCTGATCCCGCAACTGCTTGTAATATTTGTTCCATAGGAGGCGGGGGAAAATTATCCTTTTGGTAGGCTTTGTTAAGATTTCAAAAGTCAATACAAATTCAAATGTCTCCGTTTTTATTTCTGACTGGAACCAAATTGGAAACCCATCTAGAATGTCGAATGGGAAAAATAATTTTGGCTTTCAACAATTTATTAAGCTAAAACTTAATCTAACTTTCCAGATTAGGATGGATCTTCCTCAGCTTTTGCTGGACTGGTCTTTCATCAGCTATCATTGGGATAGTATGCTGAATGATTGAAGTGTCGTAAGTCTTAAGGTCATAGTAATTCCAGGCAAAGACATTTTTATACTGCTTCAAGAGTCGAACAAAGGCTAGTTTTTCTTCTAGGGCTAGGCCAAGTGTTGAGTTATGGTATGTTCTACACTTATAACAATTTACTTCTTTTTCTTATTATATTCCACATATTAGCAATCACATGTACATAAAGTAAAGTGCAGATAGAACATTAAACAATCGATAGAAAACAAGCCAAGACAAGAGACACAAGATGTGGCGGCTAGCCAGGGACAAACCCCACAATGTGTGGGGAAACCCTTTGATCAAATCTTCTTTTATCTTCAATAATTTAGCAGAGAGAAATAGTACAATAAATCTGATTTATATCAGCAGCAGCAAACCCTAGATCAGTAACATCAACATTAGCGGCTTCATCATCAAACTAGTGCAGACGATATCTCACAAACTGACTGTCGGATCGGCTTGATTCCACCACCAAAATTTGCGGCTTCTAGAGGAGGCTGAGATGAACATACAACGCAGTTTAGATGAGGATATATTCTAGTCCATGCAGGTCAAACTTCACTTCTGCAGTTGCAGCTTCAGTTTCAGCAGCTTCCTTCAAACTAGGGTAGTCGATATTGTTAGCGCTCAAATTTGGCCTAAGGCTGAAGAAGGCAAAATCCAAGGCAACATCAAACCACTTAGCCTCGTAGCTAGCCCTACGAGGACAGGAGAGGGCTCTCTCCGGGTCTATCTCGGCAAAAGGTCTTCAAAGGGTGGAGATGACCAATAAAGAACACTGATTTTTGGCTAGTAAACTGATTGAGAAGGTTTGATTTCAGATTTTTAGGGTTTTGGTGGAAAACAGGGGGAAAGCAATTTTGGGTGCGGGGATGGGACACAGCTTTTGCAGAGGTCTTTTTGGGGCAAGGTAGGAGATTGTCTTCATGCCTTTGATTTAAGTGAATGGATAGGAATGACCGGTGAGGAGCTAAAGAGAGCAAGAAACCATCGAGAGTTCTCTTTAGACAGAGGAAAACATAGATATTAAGCAAACTTAAAGGCAGAGCATACAAATTATGAATTCTACCTTAACACTTCATTTACTTAATGTGCAGGAAAGAAAAGTGGGAAAATGATACACATAACAAATCTTACAAGTACATGAGAGAAGAACACCATCAACACAAATAACCACAGGAATCCCAAATAGTGCTGCAAAACCCTGGTCTTTCCTTTGCCAAAATTGCAGAGATACAAAGTGTAATACAATAGAAGCTTATCCCTCCAGAGTCCAACCTCTCCAACCCCTGAAAATGACTAAGAAAATACATAATATAGGCAAGCTAACCCATTCCCTAGCCTCTAGGGGTCGAGCTCATCATTCTAGGAGCTGTTTCAACCAATTCTAAACAAAGCACTATAATCTAGGCAGTCAAAACAACTTGCCTCTATAAGCTAGGAAACCAATTCATTAATTAAATGTTTGCTATTTTATGAATGAATCTTCTAGAATAGGTAAATAAGTGTCATTTCAACATGAAATTACATCAATTACATCAATGAGGGTGAAAAATCCCATCACAAGTCAAAACTGGTCAAAGTTGGGCGAATTCCTGAGCTGAAGGTGAAAAATTGAGAAAATGTCTTGATGCGTAGCGCCCCAATCCTGAACGCGTAGCGCGCCTTTGAGCCAACTTTTGAGGCACTTCCCGGCATCCAAATGAGGCAAAAGTAGGCTTGTTGGAAAGGTCTGGATGTCTACTTTCCAACTCAAGTGGAATTTCTCAATTTGGTGGTCATTTTCCCCTTCAAAATTGCAATCTCCCAAGACTGCTTCCTGTGTGTCAAAAAAGTGGCAGAAAGTCATTTTTTGCATGTTTTTTGACCTTCTGAGGGCTCAAAACCTGATGAAATGTCTTGGACATTGCTGAGAAAGTGTAATTTTTCATGAAAAATCCAAAAATTCTGAGTTTTTTTAGGAATGGACTTGCCCATTTTCAAGGTAGCGCGCCTGAGCCCTACGCATAAAGTGACTTTCAAATGCTTTTTGGAGGCCTTCTCGGTGTCCAAATTGGGTGCAGGATAGCTCGTTCGAAAGGTATTTGAGTCTAATTTCTAAAAAACGAGAATTTTTCATTTTTGAGTTCATTTTCCCTATCAAAAATCAAATCTCCCAAGACTGGTCAAAATGTGCCAAATGAGGCTGCCTCAAGGCAGAGTGCTGTTGAAGTCAACTTTTTAATGCCTTCCTCAACTCCAAATTGAGCTCATGATAGCTCATTGGAAATATATTTGTGTCTAGTTATCATTTGACTCATCAAGAAAATAATTTGGCCAACCAAGCTAGGAGAAAACTTGATTTTTCCAAGGTCACTTCAGAGGTGCACTCGATTCTCCTGAGGCAACGATATTTTTGACATTTCTCTAAAACCATGACACCTGTGTAAAAAGTGAAGGAGGTGTTTCTTCCTTGGCATGTTTTGGACAAAAACCTCTCTCATTTTTCCCAAATTCATTTGTTATTGCTCAGAAACATCATTTGAGTGAAACCTATCCCGATGTGTGGAACAAGGGATTTTGTCGAAATGAAGCGAAATGAAGGGGATAAGGAGCTTCTAAATTCTTGGGGAAATTTTTGGAAGTAGAGAGGGATGTTAGGAAGTAGGGGAAAGTGGAATCTTAGAGATCGAGCAAGGGGAAGGGGTCCAAAAGGGCAAAACATAGGTTCAACCTAGAAAATTGCCAAGTTGTAGTAAGAAACTAGGGTTTGTGCAAAAATGAGGAATTTGGGGGATCTCAGTGATGGAAGCATTTGATAAGGTACATGAAGGATAGGGGAAGGTGTATGAACATCTGGATACAAGTTTTACTGATGATTTGACCGTCCAAGAGAAATTAGCTTTCAAAACCCTAGGAGAGAGAAATGACCTTGCTTAGGCGCAACTGAAGCATGAACAAGGTGTAAAATGACTCATTAGACACTGACAGATATCTTGCAAACCATCTGTCGGATTGACTTGATTCCACCACCAAAAGTTGCGGCTTTCAGAGGAGGTTCAGATGAACCTACATAGTAGTTCAAATGAGGAAATTGTCTAGTCAACTCAGGTCAAACTTCATTTCTGCAGTTGCAGCTTTAGTTTCAGTAGCTTCCTTCAAACTAGGGCAATCGATATCTTGCAAACCGTCCGTCAGATTGACTTGATTCCACCACCAAAAGTTGCAGCCTTCAAAGGAGGTTCAAATGAACCTACAACATAGATTATAAGAGGAGGTTTGATGGTCCATGCTGGTCAAACTTTGGATCTGCAGTTGCAGCTTCAGTTTCAGCAGCTTTCAGCTTCACATGTGTGAGGGAGAGACCCTTTTCTACGCAGTAGAGAAGAGACTCTTTTCTGTGCAGTAGAGAGAGAGAGATGTGATGAGATGAGTGAGTCCAAATGAGGATAAGTCCTCCTATATTTATACACAACGTTGGTGTTTGAATAGATGCAACTGTTGGGCTTCTGAGCCTACATGACTTGTAGGTCGGCTTGATAATAATTCCATAATCAAAATAAATTCATATCTCCATGAATACTTATCAGAATCAGATGATCTTTATATCAATCCTACACCTCTCGACAAGAGGAATCTAATAAAAAATTATCAGCCATGAATAAGATGACCCACATGAATTTTTGCCCTGGTTGCCAATTTTAACACTCCCTCTCAACTAGGGAGAACTTCATCTACAATCTGCCTATTGGTCGTTACTGTTCATCCATCAAATGCACTACCCTTGTATAGCCTAACCCTTGCCCTACTCTACTCTATTCTGCCTATTCTGCTTTGTCTTGTTCTGCCCTGTACTAATCTATATTGTTCTGCTCTGTTCTACTCTGCTCTTGCATTGTTCTGTTCTACTCTGCTTTTGTCTGAATTATGAAGAAGAAGAAATGATCGAGGATGTATCATACTGACTCAAAGTCAGTCTCAGAGTATGTACCACTGATCCCAGACCAGTCTCAACCGACCCGAAGTCAGCGTCATAGTATGTACAACTCCTACCACTGGTCCCAGACCAATAACATCCTCCATTGACTCAGAGTCAGTCTCAAAGTGTGTACCATTGGTCCCAGACCAGTCTCAACTGGCCCGAAGTTAGTGTCATAGAATGTACCACTCCTACCACTAGTCCTAGACTAGTATCGCAGTCTCGGAGAGTGTATCACTGGTCCCAAACCAGTCTCAACTGACCCAAACTAAGTGTCATAGTATGTACCACTCTCATTGGTCCCATACTAGTACTACACTGACACGAAGTTAGTCTCAAAGTATGTACCACTGGTCCCAGACCAGTCTCAACCGACCCAAAGTCAGTGTCATAGTATGGTACAACTCCTACCACTAGTCCCAGACCAGTATCATTAATCCCAGATCGATGGATGTCATCCTAGCGTAGGGAGTACAGTAGATACAACGATGTGACCATCGGTACTACTATGTTCCCTAACTTCATTTCCCTACTCATTGATTAGATGAGAGGTACTTCCCATGAGTCCCAAACTGCATGGGTAGGATGCCTCGACAGGAGATTAACCAATCTTGTCCTCACAGGAGAACACATCAATCCTTCTACAATCACCATGGAGAACACATCAATCCAGGCCTCACAGGAGAACACATCAATCCTGCTACAATCACCATAGAGAACACATCAATCTAGGCCTCACAGGAGAACACATCAATCCTGCTACAATTTCCATGGAGAACACATCAATCCTGCCTCACAAGAGAACACATCAGAACACATCAATCCAGGCCTCACAAGAGAACACATCAATCCTACTACAATCGCCATGGAGAACACATCAATCCAGGCCTCACAGGAGAACACATCAATCCTGCTACAATCGCCATGGAGAACACATCAATCCAGGCCTCACAGGAGAACTAATCATCCTGCTACACAGGAGAGCGAATCATCCTATTCCACAAGAGAGCGAATCATCTTGTCCCACAAGAGAGCGAATCATCTTGTTCCAGTGCACACCACCAGGGGAGGGTGAGTCACCATGTGGTCGTATGTTGCTCCAATAAGAACTGCAAGCCCTCAGAGCTCCCAGAGCTCAATGTATGCAACATGCAGGACCCTTGTACAAGGGTTTCTTGACGACTCCAAGTCATTTGGGAAAATCACAGATTAGATCTTTCCTCGGGGCTTTGACAAGGTGTATCGACCTGTACATCATCTTAATGCGATGGAGCCTCCTTGCTCATCGACTTACCATATCCCAGATGATGTCTATCTGCTGGAGCAATCGACGAATACAGGATTCCTCAATAATCGAATCCCACCTCTGGTTGTTACAGAGAATCACAGTGGTATGTGTTCAAACAGCTCACTGAAGAGCTTCCCCAACTAGGCAGCTTCATACGAGATCATACTCGTAGATATGTATCCAGTCTTGGTGGTGCTTATGGCAACCAACTTCTGCTTCCTACTCTTCCATTATATCAAAGCAGAATCCAAAGAGAAACAACACTAAAAGTGCTCCAGTGATCCTCCATACTCCTGCCTAATCAGCATTCGAATAATCATGCAGTTTCATATTTCTGGTAGTGTATCTCAATCCATGAGAGATTGTGTCCTGAAGACATCTCAAAAGATTCTTGGCACCTATCTAGTGAAGCTCAACCAAATATGAGCTCACAATGCTAACTGCAAAACATATGTTCGAACGGAGGTTCACCAAGAACATCAACGGGAATGAGTTTTTGAAACTTTGAGGCATTTCCCAAATCTGGTCTGACATCACTACCATATAACTTTTGAAAGTTAAGATCCTCAAGGTAGTCACAGGCTTGCAGTTCATCATACCAAATCTTTTCAGAATCTTCACCACATATTTCCCTTGAGATAGGAAAATTTCCCTTGGCTTCTGCCACACTTCAAGTCCTAGGAAATAATGCATCGGTCCTAGGTCCTTGGTGGGCCCCGGTATTGCAGCAATGATGCTACAACTCCTGGGAATCTCTTCTTTACTTTTATCAACCCGGTTGTTCGTAACAAACTTGGAAGCGACGGTGCTATATGCACAAGTACTAGCTCTTGCCACACGCTGTCACTTGATCAGGTGGCACAAGTCCACTAGGAGCTTAAGCCAACTTCTATGAGCTCTTAGAAGAAGATTTTAACTGTGATGGATGAAATATAACTCAAAAGAGGCTAGTATACTTGCAGAAAGAAGCTGAAAGCTGAAAAGAAATGCAAACCCTAGCAAACCCTAGTTTTACCGACTAGCCCTACTGGTGCAAGAAAAGAGATGAAAGTGGTGGAAAAGGATTCCATTGACTTTTAGAAAGGTAAAATGCATGTGACTAAGCTACTTTTGCAGTAAAATCTGGAAAAAAACATCTTTTTTCATTTTTGAGTAATTTTGCAGAATTATTATGCATGTGCTTTAACTATTTTTGACTGTGCAGAGGTTGATTGGTGAAAGGAAATGGGGTAGGTGCTTGTAGGAGGTTTGGAAGGTTAGAAGAGGGCCTAAGGATTCCCTAACACCCTTCCAGAGAGTTTCACAGTGATTAGATCTCGAAAAACTGCTCACGTGAACTTCTACAGGAAGTCTGCGGGGGTTCTACAAGATGTTCTACAAGAAGATCCGAAAGAGGATTTTGGAGGGTTGATGGTGGAAAAATGGTGGGAAAGTGGAAATGGAGGTTGGATAAGGATGTTAAGGGGTCTAGGACTTGGTGAATGAGTCTAAGGAGTGATTAAGGTGATTGGATTTGTTCAAGGATGGAGGGAGCAATGATGCACAAGAATGTAGAAATTAGGGCAAAGTGGGAAAATGTGAAAATGAAGGGAAGGAATATTGGATTAGGGGTTGGAGGAGGTTGAATGATGGAGGAAGGGTAGGAAGGGAGGTATCACAGGTGTTCTGCACACTATTTTCCAAAACTGATCAACAAAGACTAGGAAAACAAAAGATCTAGCTATTTTGACCTAATCTGACCTAAAAACTAGAAACACGATGAACAGAAGTTTATAGATAGGGAATCATGCAAGATAACTATGAAAACTAAGCAAATAAAAATCTAAACATGCAAGTACAACTGGTATCAACTTTTCCAACTAAAAATCTAACACTAGCAATTGCATGGAAAGGCAAAAACTATGTTTTTGTGGCAGCAAGTATGCCTTGGTCTCAGCTCATGGTCCCAAGGGGAGAGAGATGGAATCAAGGATGGCTTGATGGAATTTTTGCAGATCTTTTCCTCTACCAAACTATTAAATCAACCTAAATTATAAAAAGCTATTTTAATCATCAAAAACAACCTAAGTAGCAAAGCAAGATCTTAACCTAAATAACAGAAATTATTCTATGAATGCAACAAAGACACATAAAAGTGCACAAAGGAGGTACTGGCACTTGGGTTGGGCCCAACCCTAAGAGCTACATCCTCCTAAGAAAGATCAGAGCTGGTGCAAAGCTGGATTCATCTTTATTGATCAAAAAATAACAGTTACATCCCAAAAACTGTCTACAAGAAAAAGCTTGAAAATGTGCTAATACAGAGCTGCACTAAAGTGCGAAAATAGACTAACAAAAGGACTAACCTACTGACTAGAATCTAACTACAATCTGACTAAAATCTGACTAACTAAAATGAGGCCCTAAGCCTTCTTTTTTATACAAATAGGGACCTCCAACAATCCTCCTAAAATCAAGCAATTCAGCTTCCTGGAATTGAAGATAATCAACAGTCCTACTTGACTTGCTTGGCTACCCCTTGTGCTCCAAGTTTTTGATGGAGAATTCGAGGTAAGGGCTCATAAATGAAGGGGACACCTTCCTACAAATCCTCTCCCTTGTTCTTCCATGAATTTGGCTGCCAAGTACTCATTAAACCTTTGATTTTGTCTCAAAATTGACCAAAATCTGCATAAAGCACACATTAGACTTTTTGACATAATGACTAACCCAACTCACTCTATTAGCATAAATATAATAAAAAACATGCAATAAACTAATGAGAATGGTGGATTAAGTCGAATTAGGAGGCTGAATGAGCCCATATAATTACCCATTTATGGGTGCATTAGTCCTTCATTTCAAAGTCAGAAGCCAACTCCCTCTTACATTTGTGAATGAGAGGGTATGCACCTATTAGAAAGAGGTCATCCATGTATAACACCAGTCTAAGAGGTTTGTCATCTTCAACCTTAAAGTAAAGGTTAGGATCAGCTTCACTCCTAGTGAATCCCACCTTCATCAAGTAGCTACTGATCCTCTCATACCATGCTCGGGGTGCTTGCTTCAGCCCATAGAGAGCCTTCTTCAACCTGCATACATGAGATTTCCAATCATAAATCTCAAATCCTTCAGATTGCTCCACATAGACCTCTTCTTTGATCGAACCATGCAAGAACGCGGTCTTGACATCCATTTGATGTAGGTTCCACCCTTGTGAAGCCACAATGGCCATGATTAAGCGGATGGTCGTATATCTGGCAACAGGTGCAAATATCACATCATAGTCTATACCTTCCTTCTGGGAGAAACCACGAGCAACAAAACGAGCCTTAAACTTTTATGTACTTTCATTTGCTGCATGCTTTATCTTGTAAAGCCATTTAAAAGTGACAATTGTCTTGTCCTGGGGTCTGGGAACTACTTCCCAGACATCATTCTCCATAATAGACTCATATTCTTTGGTCATAGCATCCTTCCATATTTGATGTTTGACGGCATCTGTGAATGATGAAGGCTCATTTTGTATAATCGTGCTCATGATGGTCAGGCATCCCTGATACCTATTAGGTTACTTACTTTCACGGAAGGTTCCTCGGGGTGCAGCATGTCCTTTAGCATCATCAAGTATCCCCCTAAGCCATGAAGGCCTCTTCCTAGAAGAGGAAGGCTCAGGTGGATAAATAGGATCCATGGGTTCCTCCACATTAGGCATTGTTACATCATCTACCCATAGAGACAGCTTCCACAATCATACGGTGCCATACCATTTTGCTCTAGAGTATGTGGTGTAGCAGTCTCCCTCTTAATGCCAACCTCAGGTATCCCTGAGTGAACCAACTGTAATATATCGGAGGTCTTGCTTTGGCTTGAGGGGAATCGTCCCTTTTTGAGCTTTCCTTCAGCACATTCCGAACATACACCTTCTTTCTCTACTCGAAATCCGGGCATCCCTGTCACCATTTGTCTTACACCGATCAGAGCTTTATAATGAAGGGGGGCAAACCTCTGATGCCAAAGTTCGGATTGAAGAGTTGTGTCACAAGACATGACACCTAGCGAACTTCCACCGACCTGATATAAAGAATCAACTCGAAACCCAAGAGTAAAGGCATCTTTAACATTATTTTTCCATATATGTACCTTGCCATTGCTGAAGGTTACCTTGAAGCCTTTGTCTTCCATTGCCGAGATGGACACCAAGTCCTTTCGGAGGTTAGGTTCATTTAATACATCTTGCAATTTCTAGCCTTCTTGAATGGTTGTCCTCTCCCTTGATTCCCAGCTTTCCTCTTACCTTTGCTATTGAATTTTTCATTCCTTTGATTTGCCATCAGAGGGATTTTGATCATCGTCCTGGTGTGAGTCCTTTCTATCAGGGCACTCCCTTGCATAGTGATTTGCTTTATTGCAAATGTAACATCATCCTTTTCTTCCACCCTTAGGTCCAGCCTTTCCTTTTAATTTAGTCCCAAAATTATTTCTTTTCTTAGCATGAGAAGAAAAGGCAGCAGGAGGACCTTTAGGCATGGGCATTTCTTGCTCTTCCACCCTTGTTTCTTCTTGAATGCATCTAGCCATTAATTCCTCAAAACCAGGAATTATATTATTGTTCAGAAGAGTAGTCCTAAACACGTACCATTCGGATGGTAATCCTCCAAGAGTCGTAAGTGCCATTTCTCTGTCAATAATAGTATCCCCAATAGATAAGAGATCTTTCTTGATCTCGGTGATTCTTAAGAAGTATGCTTGCATACTCTCATCTTTACTCTTCTTGATTTCCCTTAGCTTATTTCTAAGAAACAAAACTTGATTTACATCATTAACTTTAAATAAACTCACCAGTCTATCATAAATTTCCTTGGAGGTGTTCAAGTCAGAGATGTAGGCCACCAAGTGCTTGTTGATAGAGTCCCGGATGATCTTCTTTGTTTTGAATTCTTTGGTTTTCCATTTGTACCTGGCAGCAACGGATGCATTTGATGGAGGCTCAACAATATTGCCTCTCACATGGTCCAACACTCCTTGTTCTTCTAGGATAGATCGATAGAAATCTTCCATCCATGATAGTCAGCTTTCTCATGGAGCTTGTCTTCAGCAAGAAAGAGTGTTGAGGACCCCATAGTTCTTTTAGGATAGCCTTGTCAATCTTCTCTTCGGTGATTTCTCTTGCTCTTGCCTAGGCTTTGTCTTCACCTCAGCTCTGATTCCATATTGAGTTATGGTATGTTCTATGCTTATAACAGTTTACTTCTTTTTCTTATTATATTCCACAGATTAGCAGTCACATGTACATAAAGTAAAGTGCAGATAGAACATTAAATGATCGACAGAAAACAAGCCAAGACAAGAGAGACAAGATGTGGCGGCTAGCCAGGGACAAACCCCACAATGTGTGGGGAAATACTTTAATCAAATCTTCTTTTATCTTCAATAATTCAGCAGAGAGAAATAGTACAATAAATCTGATTTATATCAGCAGCAGCAAACTGTAGATCAACAACATCAGCATTAGCGACTTCATCATCAAACTAGGGCAGACGATATCTCACAAACCGACCGTTGAATCGGCTTGATTTCACCACCAAAAGTTGAAACTTCTAGAGGAGGTTCAGATGAGGAGATCTTCTGGTCCATGCAGGTCAAACTTCACTTCTGCAGTTGTAGCTTCAGTTTTAGCAGCTTCCTTCAAACTAGGGCAGTCGATATCTTGCAAACCATCTGTCGGATTGACTTGATTCCACCACCAAAAGTTGCGGCTTTTAGAGGAGGTTGAGATGAACCTACATCATAGTTCAGATGAGGAGATATTCTGGTCCATGTAGGTCAAACTTTACTTCTACAGTTCCATCTTTAGTTTCAGTCGCTTCCTTCAAACTAGGGCAGTCGATATCTTGCAAACCGTCCATCGGATTGACTTGATTCCACCACCAAAAGTTGCAGCCTTCAGAGGAGGTTTAGATGAACCTACAACACATATTAGAAGAGGAGGTTTGATGGTCCACACTGGTCAAACTTTGGATCTGCAGTTGCAACTTTAGTTTCAGTAGCTTCTGGCTTTACATGTGTGAGGGAGAGACCCTTTTCTACGCAGTAGAGAAGAGACTTTTTTCTGCACAATAGAGAGAGAGGGATGTGATGAGATGAGTGAGTCCAAATGAGGATAAGTCCTCCTATATTTATACACAACGTTGGTGTTTGAATAGATGCAACTGTTGGGCTTCTGAGCCTACATGAGTTGTAGGTCAGCTTGATAATAATTCCATAATCAAAATAAATTCATATCTCCATGAATGCTTATCGGAATTGGATGATCTTTATATCAATCCTACACCTCTTGGCGAGAGGAATCTAATAAAAATATTATCAGCCATGAATAAGATGACCAACATGAAGTTTTTCCGTGGTTGCCAATTTTAACACCAAGGCCTAAGTTGATATTCTGCGGCTTAGTATCCGTTCCTAGATTTACTAATTCATATTTCAGAGTTGAACTCTGAAGTTTTGAATTGGTAGGCCTTTTGAATCTGTCTTTTAAATCATACAGGTCTTCTAACTTGACTACAGATTTTGATATGGCATTATTGGTGCTCTCTTGTTGTAACTTCTTGTCATGTTGGTCCTCGTCAATTATTTGATTACTGTAAGATCCTTCTGAAGTCAGGAAACTTAATATCAGGGTCATTGTTAAAAATTCTCTAGTTGGTAACATTACCAGGGATGGAGGGCCTAAAGATCAATTTGATTGAGAATCTACTTGGGCTATAGTCTTTTGAGGGAATGAGCTTGGAAGCTACATTAGCCAGGAGGTCAGCACTAGCATTTTGGAGTCTGGGGATGGATGAAATATTAAATGCTAGAAAATGTGCAGTCAGATCTTGTACTAAAGATTGATAATGATTTAAATTACCTAATAGGAAATGTATAGTATTTCATACCTGTTTAATGACAATCTTAGAATCTCCAAAGACTTGTAGATACTTGATGTCCAGTCCGATTGCTTTGTACAACCCTTGCACTAAAGCTTCTTATTCTGAGTGTTGTTTGTGCAACCGAACTCGAGTCTACAGGTTAGCATGGTTTTCTTCCCTTTTGGACTAATTAATACACATCCTGCTCCCACTCCATCATTAGACTTAGAACCATCAAAAAATAATTTCGAAAACAAAGAGTTATTTACAAGACTATCTACAAAATTAATGCATTTAGAACTGTCTGTTTGAGAAAAGTTTTCTACTTGAGACAAAAAAAAATGTTCTAAATAAGGTGAAGTATGAGCATTAAAATTTCCTAAGAAAGAGTCAACAAAATAGTTCCCAATTATATTGTTGTTGTACGCTATAGGTTCATTTTCTCCTTCCAGTTTCGTCACTATGTATTTTTGGTGTCTTTCTCACTCAACCTTTATCTGATTTGGTTTACCATTGTAAGGGAGCCACATATGTGACCAATCGGTCACAAAGTATCCATGAAGCTTTTCAAACCAATCCCTGCTAAGAATTAAACCATAAAATTCAGGAATGTCTGCAACTAAAATATCGATGACTTGACATACATTTGGATTCGATGAGAGCCTTACTGTCACTTGATTTAGTTCACCAATTACTTCAATTTGCGATCGGTCCAGCTGTACAATGCATACTGCAGATTTTTGAGGTTGGACGTTTAACTTTGCACAAATTGTTTTAGGCAAAATATTAGACGAAGCACTTGAATCTACCAAACAATTTTGCAAATTTTTATTGAAAATTTCGAAAGTAAGTAGAAATGGAGGAGTATGGGATTTTGACCTACCTCCAATTAAAGCAATATCATTTGGGTCAACTTTATTTTCCATACTCGTTGGAGGTCTTCCCATTTCATGAGAAACTTGCAAGATTACAGCGGCAGGGAGAGGTGCAACGGGTACTGCATGCAGCTCTTTCAAAGTAATTTTTGTTGATGCTTTAATTTGCTCAGTTCATGAAAAGTAACGTTGGCCCTAGTCTTCTTCATGTCTTCAACAATATTATAGTCCATCTCATCGAAAACAATCAGCATTTTAGATGGAGTTAATGACTCTAATTGGACTAGGTTTGTTTGAGTCGCTTTTTGTCATGATTTCTTACCTACGACTTTATCCTTGGAAACCGAGCTTGCGTTCTTCTGTTTAGAACTAGGCTGTGGAGGATTGAGTTGATTTCTATTTCTGGTACTAACTGGTGATGCCTCTTGATCCTCTTCATCTGGAAGAATAAAGTCCCACATTCCCTGTAGTTCTACAACCTCATCTTCATCAATAGGTTCTTCATTGGAAACTTCTTCTTCTTCTCCTTCAGATTCTGCATTTGTTATAGCATTGGGAGGCTTTGGATTAGTTGAATGGTTTCTCCTATAAGGCTTGTGGGGTTTCTTAGAAGAACTCTATGCTACTTGTCTTTTAATGTCAACCATTTTGTTAGACATGGTTTTTAAGACTTTCTGTAATCTTTCCAAATCAAATGGGTCCTTTAATTGCTTTTTCTAAGGATCATCTCTAAAAGGAACCTTCTTAGATTTTCTTTCATCAATAGTGTTTTTATTTTCTAAAGCTAATATACGCTTTTCTACTACTATCGCTTCCTCCATGTTTTCGGCCAATGTTGGCTTGGCGGCCCTATCAACAAATATTTCTATATTCGATTGTAAAACAGATATTGTTTCCAGGAAAAATAGTGTCTTTTTGATCTGCTAGTCCCACTAAGATGGGTAGCTATCTTAGAAAAAAACAATCAAAGCACTTTGCAATTTCCTTTATATATGATAGATAAGAGAGAAGCAAAGAGGGCCAACCTGGATCTTCCGCTTGACTCCTTGCTTGATTTCTCTCTCCCTTGATGGAACTTGCAACTCCTCTCCTACTTGTCCCGCTTTAGAGAATACCTGTAGAGACAAAGTAACAAAACACCATCAAAGCATCTCGATCTATAATATCATAAACAATGCAGAATCAGAAATACATTGACCATACAATTGCATTCACAAATAACAATATTCACAAATACACGATCATATGGAGGAAAACTCAAAGAACTTTATTAATAGTAGAAGAGAGGATTACAACCCAGCTGTCTGATCCAGCATCATCCTCCCAGCATCAAAGCCCTCTTCACCTCATGAAAAGCAAGATCACCCAACAATACAATGCTTCTTCTTAAAGACAAACTAACAACACTTATTTACCAATTACAAAGTTCCAGCCTCTAGATCTCTCAAATGAGGAATCCATTTATAGATATTTGCAGAGGTGTGAGTCATCACTGGGTTTTTGATTAGTGTCATTCCACTTGTATTTCTTAGTTCCACTTGGAGATTTCTTAGATCTCTTAATCATCCCTGGGAAAATTCAGAGAGGCAAGTGTCATAGAGGAAGTTTCTAGAAGATTCCATGAGCATCCACTTAGCAAATTGCCTCAAACATTTGTCCATTCTCACTCATCGCACCCCACAGAAGGCCTCTTCAGTATGCATCGCACCTGGCTAGTGTAGGAGTAAGTATGCATCGCACCTTGACAAAGGAGCAGTCAGTATGGTCCAGTTTTGGCCAGTTCTGAGTGGTTTTTCAAGTGGAACTTCTGGGAAATGATGCAATTAGTTGACCATGATCTTTTAGGGTGTGAAACAACACTTTTAGGGGTTAAGGAGCCCTTGGCTTATCGACATATATGATTGGAGTTGCAGTGCCCAAATATGTCTATAACAGTTGCCCCCTAAAGCATGAGGTCGTAAATCTTCTGATGTCGGGTGAAATGCTTTATCATGAGGATCCGAGGTATTCGAACTGGAAGGTGACTTGTATAAAATACAATACAATACATCATCATCATATCATTTTCATGATCTAGCTGAGGCGGGCATTCCCATGCTCAGCTTTATAAATTCATTTTCATGTACATAAGATAGATAATCGTCTGCTGTTGCAGACTAGTGATTCTTTGTATGTAGAGTCATCATCCCTTAGCTTGGGTGATCATCTGTGTAGCTTCTGTGTACATTTGATGTCTTTATACTCCTGAATATATCACAGCCCGGATGGATGAAACTAGATCTGGGGTCTTCAAACGCGTTCAATCTTCGTCCGATGTACAAGTCGATCCATGTGAAAAGATGTTCTGAAGTCGAACATGGAAAGACATCACCTGATTACCATCCAATGATGTACGCTGTTAACAGGCATGAGAGGAATCACTGATAATGATAATTATCCTCAAGGTGCTACAGTACAATTCACGTGATGTGAATATATGATCTGATGTTGAACACCACGTAAAATCTTTCAGTCGAAGGCCATTGATGTAAACCTGTCACTGGAAGTGAGAAACATGCCATTGCAGCATGCAAGCTTCAAAGTACTGAAAGGGTTGTTTCTAAGTCAACTTCTTGGATAATGAGCTGATGTCGACAAGAAGTGACCCGTCGTAGGAGAGCCTTAATGTATCCCACATCTACGACACAAAACGAAGCAAATGATTTTCTAGAGGTGAAAGCGATTTGATGATATAAGGTTTAGGAATGGCGGTCATGAAAAATGGAGGGTGAAGGTATTACAGTGCATGAGGCGTTAGCTGGGTGGTGAATTCTCTGAATGACTTCTCTTGAACATTTCGGTGACACTGAGATGGATTGGTAGCGTTAACCCCAAAAGATGGATGGTGTGGAGGACCAATGGTGATATGACCGGTGAATGGAATAACCCAACCTGACTCAATCATGGTGATGGAGTGAAAGTGTCATGTTCAAGAGCAACCTGCTACCAATGAAGTTCTTCAAGTTTTCTTCCCTTTTTCCCCAGTCATTGCTAACCAGTACCTCTTTATTTTTGTCAAGCTTGAGGAGGATAACATATGCTTGTTCTATAATTTTCCCTTTGGGCAAACCTATTGCTATGTTTTAGCGAGCCTAGCGACAATGAAACTCGTTCTTGTCCGGGTGGACAAGTTTGTCGCTATTATTTTAACGAGTTTAACGACAAGGATAACTCAGTCCTTTTCATGTTTAGAGAGTTTGAAAAGGGACGAAAAGGAAACTCCAGCAGTCCTTTTTCGTAGCATAATCCCTTAAGTCCAAAAAAGTATAAAATAATACGAAAGGGATGACTTTTCGATCACTTTAGCGAGCCGAAAAAGACAAGCGCTCGATATTTTTGTGGGATGATCCCTTAGGTCCAAAAATATTAAAATGTAGAGGAGGGATGGTGCTTCCCCTTACTTTAACGAGCTGGAAAGGCTAGTAGCTCGGCAATCTTTTCATATTTAACGAGTCTAAAAAGAGCTTAAAAGAGACTCATTTTTGAGGAACGAGTGATGTTTTTGGGTAGTAATTGGTTCCAGGTAAGTTTGGAACTTCTCAAAACATGGTGGTGTGAAGAGGGTGGCTAACAGAATCACTCGTCGCAGCTATTCCTCAAAAGGGTAAATAATCAAGTGGAAGTGTATGATCGACCAAAAGAATGGAGGTGATGGTAGGAACACAACCAAGGCTCAAAAGGCTAATAGCAATGCAATCATAGAGGTCGTTTACTAAAGGTGGGTTTATTTTTTAATGAGCTTTAACCTTGCATTAACATGTGCTTAGTGGCAGGTTTATTTTTTAACGAGCTTGAACCTTGCAAAAACATTGCTTATGCCAGTCGTTAAAGATGTCTCTCATTGGTAGGTTTATTTTTTAGTGAGCTTGAACTCTACAATAACATTTGCCCATTGCCTTTTTTATGTAGGCTAGAAACGACCAAACTACAGAGCTAACTATACTAAAAGCTAAGGAACTATTGAGGTTAGGTAGGATAGTTTTGTCTTTTGTCTAGACAAAACACTTCCTTTGCTTTGTCCGTGCACTACAAACAAAGGTGAATGGTGGTTAGACCAATCACCTAACCTAAGAAGTTGAAACTAAAAAGCTAAAAAGCTAAAACCACTAAAAAGCTAAAAAATGAAATTGGTCATTTTTCGCTTGCATAAAAAAGGTTTGCGTGCCCCTAGGTATTGAGAAAATGAGAGTTTCCAGGTCACCATATGGAAGTCACTGCGTTTAAGCAGGATTGTTTCGTCCACGGTTAGACAAAAAACTTCCTTGGCTTTGTCCATAAAAATAGACAAAGGTGAATGGTGCGAGATAACACTTCCAATCACATAACCTGTCGGGAAACCTATGTTTTCCGCTGGGTTTGTCTAGCACAACAGACCAGGGTGCATGCCCCCTGAACTTCATTACATTCACCGGACTACTCGCGGTAATTAGGTGGATGAAATGAAGGTTGAAGAGACATTCTTGACGCAAAGAGACCATTTAGGGATGATGTTTGACTTGTAGCTGTGTTTGAACTGGCAAATGAAAGCTGGTCAATAAGCTGTACCATCGCGCCTTCATGTGGGAAAAACATCACTCGGAAGAGTGTGGAAACAATAGCTTCCATGCTATAAACATAGTCACGCCCAAGGAGTAGAATGTAATCTAATGGCCCTTAGACTACCATCACGTTCAAGTGAACGGTTTTCCTTTTCAAAGTTATCGGAAACTTCGAAAGCATTCCTAATGGTTGACTAGTTCTTTTGTTAAAGCCTGACAAATTTTGTGTCTCAGGTAGAAGTGATGGTGAACCAAGTGCTTTCCAAGCAGTTGAGGAAAGGATACTCACTGAAGCCCCTTCATCTATGATAGTGCCAGACACGATCATTTTGTAAACTTGTACTATGATCCGAAATGGTACATTAGACAGAAGGCGGGGTCTTGCTAGTTGATTCCAATTGAAGGAAATCACTAGAATGCTCAGAGGGGGTACCGGATAAATGGCTAGATGAACCCCTTGAACTAGGGGATTTTCCTCCTGTTGTAAAGGAACGAGTGGATTGCCCCCAAGTTCATCAGACTCTGCATTAACAAAAAGAATTTGAACAGTATTATTCTCATTCTCTTTGGAAATTGTATCATCTGAAGGTGGACCTTCTAAAGGCAAGACTGGGTCGACCACCATCTCGACCTGTTGACTTTGGTCCGGTATGGACTCAGAAGGTTCAATTTCAACGATAGGCATTTCGACCGACGATTGAGTTACGTCAGTTGGGTTTTCAACTAGCGAAGGACTTGGTTATAGTTTCTTGTATCCAGGTGGAAGTCGCTGTAGTGAAGCAGGGAGGTTATCCAAGACACTTTTGGCTTCATCCAAAAAAGGACAACGGTGAAGAGTGTGATTACCTTCACATAACCTACATGGAAATCTAACCTTTCCTTTCTGTCCATTGACTTCATTTTCACTAGTTGATGGTGTGCTGTCAACATGATCGCCAGAGGTTGATGACACTAGATGGTGCGAATGGGGAGACCATTCTCTCAAGATTCGCGGAATACACAGACATTCTCGATGAAGGTGGTCTCCCTTGCATTGGAAATTTTGGTGTGTGGATTTTCACCATATGTTGCATGGTTTTCCCCTTGCTTAGCTGAGTTCTTTTTTTTCCCCTTTGCTTTCTTCTTCTTCTCGGTCACCTGGTTACTAGCATTGCTACTTTCACCAAGTAAAGAGGAATAAGGAGAGGGGGAAACAAACGAAGTAGAAGAAGAAGGGTCAACTTTAGTATCGACTGGTTGCTAATTCGATTGCTGAGGAATCATGGTATTTTGAATGACAGAGGTTGAGAATAGCCATATTTGTAGGCCAATTGTGATTCCTAGAAGGGACAATGTGGCCATATATGGAGCACCAATATCTTCCCAAAAAGAAAAAGCACTAGGATTCCCCTCAAGAGGAATTCCTTGATTGGTGGACTCCATTATCTCAACCCAAGATCAACGAAGGAATAGGGATGTTTTTCTTAATTAAATAAATTTTAATGATGCTTTGACACAACTTTGCTTTTTCAATATTTAAGAGTCGAGAAAAAGCTAAAGATGACTTTATTCGCCTTCGATTTTTAATAAACCTGAAGTGACAAGTGCTCAAATGGACCTTTTATTTTAAGGAGTCGAAAAGGAACGAAAGTGAATACTCTAGAAATATAGACAATGGGATTACCAAACCAATCTCAAAACTGAAAAATACACCTTGGTGGTAAATTAAAGAGAAATTACCAAGGACTTATGTATGGCAGTCAATCTTCCCGAATGTTGTGTTCAATGCATTGCGATCGATAGGGCGGCAAACACGGCTTCCTATGGATAAAGGATATCAGCCTATTGTGGTCTCCCAATATATACTCGACGGTAAGGGGAGCACAAGTTTGTACTAGCACTTGTCATATCAAAGAGGAGGAATCACCCAACCTTTGATGAAAATGATAGTTACCAGGTTTTACGACACCGGAACACGTCTCTTAGCCTAGACTTCTAGATGTATTGTGTTAGGTTCCAAAGCATTGTTATGTTCATTGAAATTTATTTTAGAGTTGATATTTCTTATAAGTTTGCCTTTCAAGGTCCATCGTGTGATGTAGATGTAAAAATTCCTAAATTTGCTATCTAAAATGATAAACAGTCATTGTTTTCTTTTAGCAATGAAAATCCTAGCTACTAAGGAAAGAAGTTTACGATTCTTTCAACAAAGAGCAAAGAGCACACACTAAATGCACTTTTACTAAATCATTTTCTGCATACAGTCTAAATGTAAATGCAAATGCATGTATTTGTTTTTTGTTTCCTTAATGTGAGAATGCCAAAAAGGAAAACTAAGTACAGATCTGAACTATTTTCTTCAAAGAGACATTTCAACAATTTCTATTCAAAATGAAAGGAAGACTAAAACGACACTTTTTGATTTCAAATAGAAAACTACTTTCGACACTTCAAATATTAACAATTCAAATCAAATACAATGGCAAAAGTAGGATTGACTATCTAGAGGAGGAAGACTTTACGACACTCTTCTTTTTGACTCAAAATGACAATTACGACACTTTTTTGCATCAAAACGACAATTCGATTTAAGCTACTTCTAACAAAGGACTGTAAATGATGGACAAATACATAAAAACATTTACTAATCCTTATCAATGGATGCTGAACAATGTAAAGGAAGAAGGCTTCAGCAATGAGATACTAATCATAAGCAGCAAAACAACTTAATAGAGCTGAAAATAAGGAGGAAAAACCCAAATTTCAGAGAGAGAAATAGGATTACTCAGTCATCGCACCTATCCTTAACAAAAACAGGGATGCATCTCACCTGCTACACATGGGAGGTGTGATGCATACTGGTTTCTAGTTACAGACAGTGCGATGGGCTAGGGAGAGAAACTGAGTTGGGTTTTTGCTCAAAATTTGCAGCTAAGTTCAGTGATTTAAGCTGAGCTATGATGGATAGTAAAACAAAGTACAGAGGTATGATCTTAGGAGGTTATTGAGCTACCACAAGGGAATTTAGAATGCTTGTAAGTTAGAGGTTCAGTTCATAAACTGACCCAGAGATTGACTGAAGTAGCATTCATCTACTTTGCAATTGCATAGTAAGAGTAGTTCGAAGGCTATCTGGCTAACTTTAGGCTCTGTCTGTAGTTTATAAAGCAAACAACAATAACAAACAAACAAACTATTCGATCCCTAGTGGAGTCGCCATTTTGCTTCCGGGAAAACTAGTGTCTTTTCAATCTGCTAGTCCCACTAAGATGGGTAGCTATCTTAGAAACAAACAATCAAAGCACTTTGTGATTTCCTTTATATATGATAGATAAGAGAAAAGCAAAGAGGGCCAACCCGGATCTTCCGCTTGACTCTTTGCTTGATTTTTCTCTCCCTTGATGGAACTTGTAACTCCTCTCCTACTTGTCCCACTTTAGAGAATACCTGTAGGGACAAAGTAATAAAACACCATCAAAGCATCTCGATCTATAATATCATAAACAATGTAGAATCAAAAATACATTGACCATACAATTGCATTCACAAATAACAAGATTCACAAATACATGATTATTTTTGAAAATGCAACAAGATGATGTAGCTTAGTGAAAAGAAGTCGCCTTCACTAAGTGGGCCCGTAGGCTATTTTTGGCGCAAAGTCTATTTTTAGACCTATGGATCATGGTCTATGAGTTGCAGGATGCTATTTATGGATGATTGGTCATGTTGGTAAAAATAGATGGACTTCTATTTTTAGACATATGGGCGGAGTCTATTTTTAGACTGCTAGTCTAAAAATAGAACAATCGAATATTATTAGCTCTTAATAATATTTGGACTATAAACATTATCTTATCCTCTTGTAGCACTTCAGTTCGAACTACGGATGTGGTACATGCAACTTCCAGAAGGAAATACACTTTTCCTATGGGTTAATTGAGCTATTGCATGATGGACTTCAGTTAGAACTCAAGTGATTGAGTTTGGTGGAGTTAATTGAGGAGTTGATGGAGTTGTGTTCAATTTGACTTAGTTGAACTAGTTGTATTTAGTATAACTAACAAATACACTAGTGATGAGTGGTGTGAATTAATTATTAATTAATTCACTAATTATTAACTCATAAATCAACTAAAGAATACATCAGTTAACTCAGTGCATGGACAGTTCAGTGGAGACAAGTGTTAGAGGTGAGTGAAAGGGTGAGACTACTATCAGTTGTGACTATAGCTGTGCATGAGATTTGCACAATCATTGATTGAGATTGCCAATGAGGATTGCGTATTACAATCCAAGGAAATTCAAACTTGGATTGATTCTATTCTCAACTTGGATTGCGCAGTAGAGGCAGGCAAACAGTGGAGGAGATTTGAACCTGTGACTTGTTTAGATCTGAGCTGGTTTGTGCGTAGCAGGTGGAGATAGTACTGAGTACTTGTGAGGAGTATTGTACTATGTATTGTTACATGTTCTCTATCATTATAATATACAGATAGTTGGGGGTTTTTAGTTGTATGCTTTCCCCATTACATACTGTGTTGATATGTGTGATTGATGTTTCAATGTGCGCATGTGATTGTTTCTTAATTTCGCAAATTGATGATCAATGGTAGAGGAGGTTATGTATTATGCATGCATTCCACAAATAGTGTATAATCAAGATAATCTTTGTGAATAAGTGTTATATTATTCAGAATTTCTACATGTTATCGAAGCAGGTTGATCATTAGATCTATTATTCAGAAAGTGATTACATTTTATTTCTTCAGGCAGAGTCTGTAATCGGGTCAGGTAGCCTCTGGATTCATCCTTCTTTTGGAAGGTGAGATATCCAGTAAATGCACATACAGTCAATCTCTGTACGAGAAATACTTTGTTCTCACGAATTTTAGATCAGAAGCGGTTGAGTTTTGAGCTGGTGGAATTCGAATTTGCAGCAGCGTTTTCTTGGTGTCGAAGTTGAAATGTCTTTCAATGGATTGCGATTGGAGTATGCCCTTGAAGGCAGCTCAAATTATATTGCATGTAAAGACAGGATGGAGGCGGTGTTAGATGACATTGGGTTGAAGGAGTTCATAGATGCTGAAGTCCCAGAGCCTACTGATGCTGCTCAAGTTGAGGCTTGGCAAAAGAAGACAACAAAGTGTCGAAGGATCTGTTGGAAGGTGTGAAGGATCACATTGTATCCAGCCTGCATGGAAAGGCTTCTCCATACTTGATGTGGAAAGTGTTGACAGATTTATTCCAAAGCAAGAGTGACCAGAGGAAGTTGGCGCTCAAGGATAAACTCAGAAACATTAAGTGTGAGAATGGAGACAGTATGCCCAAGTATCTCACGAAGTTCACCCAATGCTGGGATGAGTTGGGAAGTGTGGGGGTGGCTGTCGATGATGAGGACTTGGTGAGCTTAGCTCTCCTTGGTCTTCCGAAGAGTTGGCATTCCTATCAGGACTCTGTCAATGGTCGGGAGAAATTTCCAGGATGGGAGAGACTTTGGTCTAATCTCGTGCAAGAGGAGATCAAGCGGAATACCAGGGACGGATTTTCATCAAAGGCATCTGATGAAGAAAATTGTGCTTTGGCTGCCAAAGCAAAGAAGGGGAAGAACAAGAAAGCTTCTCATTCCAGTGTGAAAAGCAAGAAGCAGGACATGTCCAAGGTGAAGTGCTTTCACTGTCACCAGCATGAACATTATGCCACAAATTGTCCGTAGAAGAAGAAAAATAAGCAAGTTGTTGGATCTGCAGCGGGAGAGACCTTAGCCTCGTAGTTTGAGCTGGATTTTTTGCTGATTTCATGCTTGGTATCAAGTGTGATGGGGTCGGTATGGTTCTTGGACAGTGATGCATCTTTTCACATGACAGGAGATCAAGATTTGTTTTCTGATCTGGATGAGAAAGATCTTGGAGTGCACATCAAGACGGGCGATGATGGTAGATACAGTGCGACCAATATCGGTAGCATTTCCTTTGAGAGGGAGTCTGGTAAACCCTTCGTATTGAAGGAAGTGATGCATGTTCTAGGATTGAAGAAGAATCTTATCTCTGTGGCGATGTTAGAAGACAATGGATATGATGTTGTCTTCAGCGAGGGAAAGGCTTTCCTGTGCAATAAGACAACTGGAGAAACCCGGAAGATAGGGGTTCGAGTCAAGAACCTTTATCAGTTGCATGTAGATGGCTGCGCAGCAATGGCATGCAAGGCAGAAGGAGTGGTGAGCCGGGATGATGGTGAGCTGTGGCACAGGAGATTGGGCCACCTTCACCATGGAGCTTTGAAGATACTGCAGCAGATTTCTACTGGGCTTCCTAAAGGCACTCTTGTGCAGTCAGATCAGTGCAAGGGGTGTACTTTGGGAAAATTTGTGAAAGCCACCTTTCACGAGAAGGATAGTCACGCCACGACGATCCTTGAGAGAATTCACACAGACTTGTGTGGACCTTTCTCAGTAGCTTCAACAACAAAGCACAAGTACTATGTGATCTTTGTTGATGATTTCTCTCGAAAGTGCTGGATCTTCTTCATGCAGAAGAAGAGCGAAACATACTCAAAGTTCTGTGAGTTCAAAGCACTGGTCGAGAAGGAATCGGGGAAGAAGGTGAAGGCTCTTAGGAGTGAAAATGGTGGTGAATTCATCTCTGGCGAATTCAAGGACTTCTGCAGTGCAGAAGGGATTCGAAGAGAGCTCATAGCTCCCCATAACCCACAGCAGAATGGGGTTGCTGAGCGGAAGAACAGAACGATCGTGGGTGCTGCACGGGCGATGTTGCATGATCAGGGCCTACCCCTTCACTTGTGGGTGGAGGCATGCAATACTACAGTATATGTGCAGAACCGTTGTCCTCACAAGATACTTGGCATGAGTACACCCGAGGAGGCTTATTTTGGTAAGAGGCCTGATATTTCCCATTTGAGGATTTTTGGTTCTCCTATTTACATGCATGTGACGAAGGATGCCAGGAAGAAGCTGGAGCCGACTGCAGAGGTTGGGATATTTTTGGGGTACACTAATACGCCCCACAACTACCGTGTGTATAAAATTTCAGGAGGAGAAAGCCATGAAGTGTTCGCTTGAGAGGGAGTCACACTTGCATGCAGATGAGGAGCTATTAGTTCCTAAGGATGAGCTTCAGGATGTGGATCAGCCACAAGATGAAGTTCATGGAGTGGAAGAGACCACTCACTCAATGCCAACCATCAGAGGGCGAAAGCGCACTACAAAAGCTGAGCGACTAGCTCGAGATGCAGAGAAGGTTGTAGGACCACCTACAACACAGCGCAGACAAAGAGAGTCACCTGATCAGTACACTAGATACATGGCTCTTGTGAGCAAATGTGTCGTGACTGAGCCATCCTCTTTCGAGGAAGCTGTGGAGGATCCCACATGGGTAGATGCCATGGTGGAAGAGTATGATTCTATTGTCAGAAACAGTGCATGGGAGATTATCCCAAGACTAGAGGGGAAATCAGTGGTGGGTTCGAGATGGATCTAAAAAGTGATTCAGGTAGCTAACAGGAGTGTGGAGAAGTACAAGGCAAGATTTGTTGCCCGAGGTTTCTCACAGATAGAGGGGATCGATTATGAGGAGACCTTTGCACCTATCGCAAGGTATTCTTCCATACGGACAATTCTTGCTCTCTCAGTGTAGATGGGGTGGCACATCCATCAGATGGATGTGAAGACTGCGTTCCTCAATGGAGTCATTGAGGAGGAGGTGTACATAAAGCAGCTCGAAGGTTTTGAGATCTTCAGCACCGAGTCGCATGTGTGCAGGCTCAATAGAGTGTTGTATGGGTTGAAACAAGCACCTCGTGCTTGGTACAGACGGATAGACAGTTATTTCACCAGACTTGGATTCTCCAAGAGTGAGGTAGATCCTAACCTATACCAGATTGTGGTGGAGGGTAAGTTGCTGATCATTGTACTTTATGTAGATGATATGATTTTGACGGGAGATGAGTTGTTGATAATTTCATGCAAGGAGGATCTTGCTAGAGAGTTTGAGATGAAGGACTTGGGCCTCCTTCATTATTTCCTGGGATTGGAAATTTGGCAGCGCAGTGATGGACTATTTGTTTCTCAGGGTAAGTATGCCTGAGAGATACTGGAGAAGTTCAACATGCATGGCTACAAGCCTGTTCATACTCCTCTTCCTGGAGGTTGGAGGAAGGAGGATGCTACTTCAGCGGAGGTAGTGGATGCCACTGTTTATCGACAGTTGGTGGGGTCGCTTATGTATCTAGTCAATACACGACCCGATATATGCTATGTTGTTAACTAGCTTTCACAAGCTATGGTTAAGCCAACCAAGCTCTTCTAGAAGGCAGGCAAGCATGTATTGTGTTATCTTAGAGGCACATCAGGATATGGATTGTGGTACAAATAGGAGGATGAGGTGAAGCTATGTGGCTTCACGGATGCAGATTGGGCAGGGAGCCCAATGGACAGAAAGAACACATCTGGAGGGATCTTCAGTATCGGGTCGACAACAGTTTCTTAGTACAGCAGGAAGCAGAGATCCGTGGCACTTAGTTCAGCAGAGGCCAAGTATATGGCAGCAAGTTTGGCTGCATGCGAGGCTATATGGATGAGGAAGATCCTGGTCAGGTTGTTCGGGTCACACTTGGAGCGTACTGTGATTTATTGTGCTAACCAGAGTTGCATTAAACTCTCAGCTAATCCAGTATTTCATGATAGATCCAAGCACATCAACTTCAGGTACCATCATATCAGAGATTGTGTGTAGCGGAGAATCATGTTACTTTCATACATTCCCACGGAGGATCAGGATGTTGATATCTTGACGAAGGCGCTCACTAGGAGCAAATTCGAATACCACAAAGGCAGGATAGGGGTTGCAGATAATCCATATCTTGTTGAGAGGGGGTGTTGAAAATGCAACAAGATGATGGAGCTTAGTGAAAAGAAGTTGCCTTCACTAAGTGGGCCTGCAATCTATTTTTGGTGCAAAGTCTATTTTTAGATTATGTCTATTTTTAGACATATGGATCATGGTCTATGAGTTGCAGGGTGCTATTTATGGATCATTGGTCATGTTGGTAAAAATAGATGGACTTCTATTTTTAGACATATGGGCAGAGTCTATTTTTAGACTGCCAGTCTAAAAATAGAACAGTTGAATATTATTAGCTCTTAATAATATTTGGACTATAAACATTATCTTATCCTCTTGCAGCACTTCAGTTCGAGCTACGGATGTGGTACATGCAACTGCCAGAAGGAAATACGCTTTTCCTATGGGTTAGTTGAGCTATTACATGATGGACTTCAATTAGAACTCAAGTGATTGAGTTTGGTGGAGTTGATTGAGGAGTTGATGGAGTTGTGTTCAGTTTGACTTAGTTGAACTAGTTGTATTTAGTCTAACTAACAAATACACTAGTGATGAGTGGTGTGAATTAATTATTAATTAATTCACTAATTATTAACTCATAAATCAACTAAAGAATACATCAGTTAACTCAGTGCATGGACAGTTCAGTGGAGACAAGTGTTAGAGGTGAGCGAAAGGGTGAGACTAATATTAGTTGTGACTATAGCTGTGCATGAGATTTGCACAATCATTGATTGAGATTGCCAATGAGGATTGTGTAGTACAATCCAAGGAAATTTGAACTTGGATTGATTCTATTCTCAACTTGGATTGCGCAGTAGAGGCAGGCAAACAGTGGAGGAGATTTGAACCTGTGACTTGTTCAGATCTGAGTTGGTTTGTGTGTAGCAGGTGGAGATAGTACTGAGTACTTGTGAGGAGTATTGTACTATGTACTATTACATGTTCTCTATCATTATAATATACAGATAGTTGGGGGTTTTCATCTGTATGCTTTCCCCATTACATACTATGTTGATATGTGTGATTGATGTTTCAATGTGCGCATGCGATTGTTTCTTAATTCCGCAAATTGATGATCAATGGTAGAGGAGGTTATGTATTATGCATGCATTCTGCAAATAGTGTATAATCAGGATAATCTATGTGAATAAGTGTTATATTATTCAAAATTTCTACAATTATATGGAGGAAAACTCAAAGAACTTTATTAATAGTAGAAGAGAGGATTACAACCCAGTTGTCTGATCTAGCATCATCCTCTCAGCATCAAA
This sequence comes from Pinus tabuliformis, assembly GCA_031772625.1. Taxonomy (NCBI): domain Eukaryota; kingdom Viridiplantae; phylum Streptophyta; class Pinopsida; order Pinales; family Pinaceae; genus Pinus; species Pinus tabuliformis. The sequence goes on from CM062805.1 coordinate 641,320,942, forward strand.
GCCCTCTTGACTTCATGAAAAGCAAGATCACCCAACAATACAATGCTTCTTCTCAAAGACAAACTAACAACACTTCTTTACAAATTACAAAGTTCTAGCCTCTAGATCTCTCAGATGAGGGATCCATTTATAGATATTTGTAGAGGTGTGAGTCATCTCTGGGTTTTTGACTAGTTTCATTTGGGTTGTAGTTCTTAGTTCCACTTGGAGATTTCTTGGATCTCTTACTCATCCCTGGGCAAATTCAGAGAGGCAAGTGTCATAGAGGAAGTTTCTAGAAGATTCCATGAGCATCCACTTAGCAAACTTCCTCAAACATTTGTCCATTCTCACTCATTGCACCCCACAGAAGGCCTCTTCAGTATGCATCACACCTAGCTAGTGTAGGAGTCAGTATGCATCGCACCTTGACCAAGGAGCAGTCAGTATGGTCCAGTTTTGGCTAGTTCTAAGTGGTTTTTCAAGTGGAACTTCTGGGAAATGATGTAATCAGTTGACCATGATCTTTTAGGGTGTGAAACAACAATTTTAGGGGTTAAAGATCCCTTGGTTTATCGACATATATGATTGGGGTTGCAGTGCCCAAATATGTCTATAATAGATATGTACCATTCACTTCAAACTTCTTCGCTAGGTTTGGAAGTGGTAGGGATTTTATTCAAGAGTTTGTTGAAATGCGAGTTGAAATCTTTGATAGGTTCTCTTGATACAGTCTTAATATTTGATAGATCATTGATCAATGTTACCGTAGACCTATCATCGCCGAACTTTGTCAAGAATTGCTCTTGGAAAATGTCCCAACTAGTAATAGATCCTGATGGTAATGAAAAATACCAGGACCCTGCCGCTCCTTGTAAAATATATGGAAAAATTCTAACAACAGCGTCTTTGTTTGTAACTCCATTTAAATTTATTGATAACATAAAGTTATTTATGTGTTCTTCTGCTAGCATGCCTGTTTTAGGATTAGCCAATCTAGGGGCAGCCATTTCTCAGGATGGGCCGATAATTGACTCAAGGGCACAGGCATTGTGACTGCCCCTAGATTGTTCCATGGGTTTTGAGCCATTGTTGAACTACTAACAGTGGAAAGCGCAGATGAAGTTCCTTGTGGTGGGGATGAAGATGTCAAAGTTCGAGTACTCAGTTGAAAAACGATATGAAGTGGAGGAGTGGATGGTTGATTTTTCAATGGATAAGATGGAATGGATGACGATGATAAAAAAGTCTCACTATCAGACCCTTGAGGTGTCTTCCTTGCTCTTTTCCTTTTAGGCACAGGTAATTCGGTTGGTTCAATACCAAGCTTTTCACTCTGTAATCTGGTAAGAGGATGAGAAGGAATATATTGCGAAGTCACACTACCTTGAGATAATTCAGATTTCTGCGGTGATATGGAAAATCCTTGAAGTTTATGGATCAAAGACTGAACTTCAAGGGGTTCGATAGTAGATTTATCTGAAATGTTTGGCTTTGTGGCAGTGGTTGTTGTTTTCTCAACTTCTCACTTAAGGTTTAAAGACTCAAAATGTGATGGAGAAGTCGAGGGAAATGTTGAGGGCGATTTACTCTCAGAATGGGTTTTAGATTTAGATTTACTAGCCATTCACAGTTCTAGGCCTCCTTCTAGCACCAAATATGTTGAAGCCCTGAAAATAGGGTCTACAACAAGGGCGATAACCACCCAGTCTGGACCTTGAAAGCAGCTCCTTTTTAGTTTGGGATAGTGGCTCCGACTGGGGATAATGGGACCAGTTTCACAATTTGTTTGTGATGATGCTAAGGGATGATGTTTTCCTTCCTAAAAGTTTCTAAAGAGAATGCTTTTAATCTAAATCTAACATAACACATGCAATTTTATTCTAATGAATGGAAACATCTAATTCTAAAAACTATCTCGCGATTAACTCTTCACATATGCGATCTAAAATAGTTTCCAATAGCAATCAATAATAAAGATTATTCAATTGCTACAAGAAAAGAATCCATTAAAAGTAAATTTTTTCATATAACAAATTAGCCGAAACAATTATGATAAGCATATCGCATAATAAGTTATTCATACACTCAACATAAAAAGAATAGTTACCACTATACAAAAATGCAAAAATGATAACTGAACATTCAGGCTTTCATATATAAACAACTAAAAATAAGATATCACTTGACGCATAAGCAAAAATCATTAAGAGATAAAAGTACCATTTATAATAAGTCCTACTCATGAGCTTCAGCAATATAGATTTATCTTCTCATAATTCAATATCTACTAAGAGTACAGAAGTGCATTTCAGTAGCAGACATTAAACACAGATATAAATAAATCTTGTTCCATTCATTTATCAAAACCTCCTCAGCGGGGCAAAAGTGCATGTTCTGAAGAACTGTTTTTGATAAATTTCTGGACCCCTCTCTAAATACATGAGAGGGGTTTAAATACTACTAACTAAAGACTAAAAATAGTTATTACAAAAATATAGGAGGAGGTTTAAATGACTATCCTCATCTAAAGAAAAAAATAAATTGAAATTAAACTGAAACTGTATCTAAAGATCAACTATGCATCTATTCTCTTAAGTCGCAAGCATCTAGCATCGACTTAAGGAGTGTCGATTGGCCAACCTCCAATTTTAATTGTCCTGCGAAGACAAAATCAGCAAGCACTGGCACTATCTTTTCGGCGGAATTTGTAAGGCACTTCAGAGTCATACACTGACTGTGTGCTTTCACCAAATATTGCCAGTAAGTATCCCATTTTAATTTAGTTAACTTTTTTATTGACTCTGCCTTTTCTTTAGCTTTCTGTCTCCAACTCGTTTGCAGTTGCTGTGTTTTTGGCAGAAATCTTGGAGTGGTTTCTAATATTAGGTTGGCTCTCTGCAGATTTTCATTGACACAATCAATGACATTCCTTGCTGCTGTCACTACTTCTTCTGCCGCTTGTTCTGCTTTTTTGATCTGTGCATCCCATTTATTAAACAACATTTCTTTGTGGGATTCATTGATCTTAGGCAACCCTGCTTTCTTTCCTTCCTCTGATTCCTGCCAATTCAAATAGTCAGAAACTTTTTGATAAATTACATCATAATCAAGTCGCAAATGTACGACTTGACTTGTGATATTGTCACTCATTTCGCAGTCAGAGTTCCATTGTGATATTCTTTGGCAAAGCATTTCCTACTGTTGCAAGAGTTGATCATTTAGGGCAAGGGCTTCTGTGATAAATTCTTCGACTTTAGGGTCATCTTTGTGCATTTCTAACGTGGCCTATAACTACTGTTCTTTTTCAGCCAGACTGCTTTGATAACCCAGCTACATTTGCTGAAAGTCCTGTTGTAATTTTACCAATTTTTCTTCTGCTTCCCGGCTAACGCTAGCCTACTGTAACTATTGCTACAAAAATAGGATTTTATCCTCTTTATCTTTAAGCAATAGTTGAACTTCAAATGATTTTTCAATAGTAGCAGAAGCATAAGCTCATGCGATTTGGGATAATCTAGTCAGGTTCTCTGTGGGATTAGTGGTAGGGTCTTGCCAAAGCACATCCAGCGGCTCTACTTCAAGTGAGAGCATGCTGTCTAGTCTTCACTTCTTTCTCTATCTCCTAACCACAGATTTGTGCTGCGCACTGTAAAACACATCTAGAGGAGGGATTTCCTCTAACTTTAGTATAATTTCAGATGACAGAGCTATGGGAATGCGCTTAGTTTCTGGAGCATTGACAATTGTTTCAATCACCATTTCTGTGGTTGTCTGTGCTGGATTCTTTGGTGTCTCTATGTTTTGCTCCTCCGTGTTGATCAATTCATTAAAGTTTTCCCATTCTTTCTCCAGCTTTATTCTTAATGGCTTTGTTGGTTGGATGAGGGGAGCGGGAATTTCCACCTGTGTTGGCGACAACACTTGCTGCTTAGGATTCTTCTTGGATTGGGCAGTATCCCTGACTGATCCTTCACTCTTGTTGTGATCGCTCTCTGACCGTCTAGAGCTTTCTGGCGATTCTCTTTTAGACTTAGATTTAGACTTGTCTTGCCCCAAGCTTCCACTCATACTAATGCTTGGAGTGGGTTCCCTCATTGGTTCTACATGCAATTTGTCCAAGGGGACATTTGCCAATATTCGTTCTCTATAGAGTTTAAAATCTTGGAATTCTGTTGGGCCAAACTAGATTTGGGCCAAGTGTAAGATGTCTCTGAGTGTGCTCTTCTATTGGAAAACATCGTCAAAGAGATCATCTTCCTTAGTGAACACCTTTATTTTAACTGTTTTGGTGAAATTCTTTATCACATTGAAGGGATCAAACTGTCTCCCTGGGAACTTAGGCAATCGTAGACTCAACATGTTGTCTACTTCCTTGAAAGTGTGACCTAGATCAAACAATGCAAAAGCTCCACAGACCATAGGGAATTGCAGCCATATTTCCTTTTTCTTGTCCTTAAGTTCTCTGCTCATTCCCCCAACCCCACAGGTTTGGTAGGCTATTTCCCAGGCCATCAATTTGTTAGGAACATACAAGGGAAGTATATGAGGAGAGGCAATGCTTCTGAATACTCTGATATAAGTGAAAAATTCTTCTCCGAACCATCTTCCCATAGGGAGAATATCAATTTTGGCTTCAGGAGAAAATCTTGGGGCATCTATATTATACAACATCTTGTGAATGGGTAGCATAACTCCATGGCAGATTTTATAAAAATATGGGGTGAACTTAGAATCCCACAGTTCCTTATGGTAAACTTGAATGGATAAGGGATTCTATACCATCCATTTCCAACCCATGAGAGGAAATTTAGAAACAAAACAGATAGCATTCATGACATAGGCAGCTAGATATAAGGAAGGATAAATCCTATGAGAAGGTCTCCTTTTAGTTTGATAATTCCAAATAGGAGTGGCTAAGTTATTAGACAATATTTGGGCCCAGTCCATTATAGTGGCATTTGTGGCCACATCCAGTAGGGTAGCCACTCAGATGAAAACTTATTGATATCAGGTTTTCTGAATAGCCTACACAACATTGCAACAATGAAACAATACGGAGAAGAGAGGGAACTAGTGCTGTACATACCATTTTTGTCCTTCTTTAACAGCTCTTCCTTCGCTGACCAACTTTTGGTGCATTACACAAAATCTTCATTCTCCTTGGTGAATTTCTCCACGAACTGTTTGTTATAGATAGCCTATGGCTCTGGTAAATGATACATGCGTCTTAAATTCTGTGGGGTAAATGATCCTATAACTTCCTGGTTCCACGCCTTGAATTGCCTATCTATTATCTCAGCATAGTCTATCACCCATTTGACCATATCTATATAGGGAAGTATTTTTGGCCTTGCTGCAATACGGTGCAGGAATGAGCATGCAAGCTCTGTAAGTGATGCTTCGGATGACCCGCGTTCATCTGCCATAGATGTAACCTCCATGACCCTCGGGTTTTCTTCCTCCAGCAGACTATACATGCCTTCCCAAGTAGATATCCTTACTTCTCTGGTGTAGGTGGTGTCCGTGAATAATGGAGTCATCTCTGTTTTTTAGATACCAGATCTTTTCCTTTCTTCCCCATCACGTTCTGCGAACTGCTCTGTGTATTGTTTTGAGTACCGCTCTTGTAAGTTCACAAGTAGAGAACTAAGATACAATAAGAAATATAACGAATGATGGTAAATAATAAGGTGACGGGAGAGCTCTTAATTTCAAAATCACATCAAATATATCACCTTGAGTGAAATAACCTTTTTGCTCAGATCTAAATCATTTCTCATAAATAACCATCAATAAACCATTAAGTGACATTAATGCCCATAACTCAGTATCAGATGACGAGAAATATTTCATCGAACTGTGAGCCCTTTTGATTTGCGATAAAGCAATTTTGTGATTTGCTTCGCAATATTGTAGATTGCAATATCACTAATCCTTTTTCGTTAACAATCATTTTCTTCGTTATGTAACTATGAGATGTGATTTGTGAGATGCTTTATCACATTTCGCAATATCGGGATGTTTTATCTTAGGTGGTGCTGCGATATACGGGATCTGCAATATGCGATGAATCTGTGTTGCTCGCGATCTCGCATCATCGCATTTTTGCAATTCCGACAGTTTCTTTATATATGATGCCCTCCGTTACCCTTTTGCGATGCGATGTTCATCATTAAGAGAATGATTTTATTTGAGACTTTTCATAATACTTAAGACTTTGCGTTTGCGGATGTTTTTCCTAAGTTTATGATAGTGTGTTTTATTAAAAGGGAATTCTAAGTGCTAGTTTTTTATTTTTTAGAAGGGTCCCCATTTATTTAGTGTTATTACTAATACTAAATAAAAAGGGGGGTTGTTGCTGGCCACAACAATTGGCGATTCACTAGAAAGAACCAGTTATCTCTAATTATCTTTTGAATTTTCTAAAACTTCCAAAACAGAAAAGTTTTCTGGAAAATCAAACTTTATTACAGAAATATAAAGTGCATAATGCTCTTTTCCATTAACAATAGTTTGTTCCTTCCGTGCTAATTCTGATTATTTTCTTCCCAAAGCTAGTCATTGCATTTACATCAGTCACTACTTGGTTTATAAGGATAAAAACAAAGACATCTCTGTAGATCAGTTTTAAGTATGCTCATTTGTCGTAGGTAGAGCCTCTGCTGCCAGCAGGCATTTATAGCCTCGACAGGGTTACCTATTACCCAACAATGATCCAGTATCCTACTTCAAGAAGTATACAATTTTCAAAGATAAATCCACATTCACACTTATTGCTTTCGTTTTCTTTTAATTCTTAAAGAACAATGTCTTGGTTTGGTGGCCAAATTTTGACAGTTCCATTCACTTGATTTATAACTTTACTGAACAAGCTAGCTCATGATGAGACCCCTTGTCTTTTGATTGCAACAATCTTGAGTCATTGCCCTGTTTTGGTATGCAGCTTGGCAATGCCAGCTAGTTATAATCTTTATGATCATGATAAGCTAGCTCTTGATGAGACCTCTTATTCTTTATGTTTATAGTGCATAGGTGGATTACTCTTTGAAACTTGTAATTCCCTGAGTGGGGAGGAAGTCATTGGTTCCTTAAGAATAGCTCTGGATGACAATTATAGAGTTTTTTGAACACAACTTTTCTATAGAGAACCTTTGTTTTGTTATTGATGCTTTTTATGACCGATATAAAAAAAATTCCCACTAAAGGTTGTTTTTAATCAAAATTTGTAAGGTTGAAACTAGCAAGATTTTCAGGCCTGTATCACCTGACTATATCTTTCAATAATAATGATTAATTCTCCAAATTAGTTCTATTTATACAAGAAAAAAAACAAAATTTACAAGAGACACTAATCTTTTTCGTGAAATCCAAAAGTAACCATTTACAACATGTTTTATTATCAAAATAAAGCTATAAATAATAATTTACAAAAATAGAAGAGGCCATCTTCTATGGAAAGTATTTTTTAAGGATCTTCCCATTAACAGGTAAAGATTCTCTTTTCCCTACTAAATCTTGCAACATTAAAGTCGATGGACCTATGATTTCAACACTTTGGAATGGTCCAAGCCACATCCGTTGGAATTTATAATGTTTGCCTTTTTCTTCGTGAACCTTATCCCATTTCAATACTAAATCTCCAATTTGAAAATCCTTCCTAGATACCATGTTTGAATCGAAAGAAGCCTTTAGTAATGCTTGATGATGCGCATGGGTAAATTAGCTTGTTCTCGTTGCTCTTCTAGCTTAAGGATCTGCAATTGTCTTAGTTACAAAGATGAAGAAGGTGTTTCTTCAATAAATTGAACTAAAGCTAAAGAAGGAATTGCTAGATGAGTTGGGAGAAATATTTCTTTCCCATAAACTAAATTAAAGTGAGAAGTGCCAATGGAAGCCTTTTGAGTTATTCAATCTACCCAAAGAGGATACATCAAAGATTTGTGCCAATTTCTATGATTCTGATCAATAGTTCACTTAATGATTTTGATTAGGTTTTTATTTGTTGATTCAGCCAACATGTTCCCTTGTGGGTAATAATTGGTAGAATACTTAAGCTTAAAACCTCTTTTAAGTGCAAATTCAGTCATAGCATTGCCAGAAAAATATGATGCATTATCAAACATTAAAATAGAAGGTAAGCCAAACCTGGTAATTATGAATTGATCTATGAAACCGATGATATGTTCAGCATTAGCTGTCTTGAGAGGGACTGCTTCTACCCATTTAGTAAAATAATCCGTAGCTATAAGGATGTACCTATGTTGTTTAGAAGAGTGAGGAATGATCTCAAATATTGTATCCAATCCCCATTGTTCAAATGGTTGGTCAATATTAACTAGTTGCAATGGCAATGATGGTTTCTTTTGTCTTCCAGTAGCAGTTTGATGTCAACTTGACATTTCCTTACATAGATATGTGCATCTTTAAATAAAGTAGGCCAATAGTATCCTGCACGAAAATTTTTGTGTGTTGTTGCATCTCCTGCATAATGTCCACCTGCTGGTCCATCATGGAGTTCTTGCAACACTTTTTCAACTTCAGATTTCTCAAGACATCAAAGAAGAACAGAATCATAATTCATCCTAAAAAGTACATCGTTTACGAGTTTATATTGTTTAGCTTTCAATCTTAGGGCTCTTTTCTTTGTATGATTCATATTTGAAGGAGCATATCCATTTTTTAAATAAAACATGATATCAGCATATCTCGATTCAATATCATTTAGGATTACCTTATACATTTGTACCTCTTGATTGGGAGATGGTATTTCTGATATAAGCGATGCTCTAGCCAACATTCTGCAAAAGCCTTAACCTTTTACAATATTTGCTAGCTTGATCTCAACATCGTATTCTTGTAGGGCAGTGACCCAATTTTCTCTTTTTTCACCCATGTCTTTCTGTACCAAGAGATTTCTTACTGGTGGAAATGGCACTATTATATTTGTATGGGTCTTAAGAAGAAAGGGTTTAAAGTGTTTGATTGCTTTGAAAACGGCATAAGCTTGTTTTTCAACATCATAATAATTTAATTCAACCCCTTGCAAATTTGAACTAAAGAAGGCAATTGGGGCTTCCGCTTTGTCTTGATTGGCTTGCATGAGTATTGTAGCATATGACTTCTCAGAGGAAAATGTATACAAAATGAAAGGATCAGAAAAATTTGGAGTTGCTAGGGATGGGGCATTAACAATCACTTGCTTAATCAGATTGAACGCTTCATATTCTGCCTAACCCCATTTAAAGAGAGAATTTTTCTTGATCATTGCTTGTAATGGTGACATAATTCTTGAGAAGTTTGGGACAAATCTTTTAACAAAATTAATTTGACCAAGGAAGGATTGCATTGCTTTCTTATTATGTGGTAAGGATATTCCAGAAATTTCCTTAATCCTATCTGAATCAATATGGATTCTAGATTTAGACACTATAAATTCAAGAAGTTTTCCTTCACTTAATGCAAAAAAGGACTTTCTTGGATTAAGTGAAATCCCATACCTTTGACAACGTTGAAAGATCTACTTTAAATCTCTAAGGTGATTACTATGTTTTTTAGAATATACCATTATGTCATCCAAGTAAATCACCACTAATTTATTTACTAATCCCTTAAATGCAATATACATGGCCCTTTGAAATGTGGCACAAGCGTTAATCAACCCAAAAGGCATCTTTTGATATGCATATGTACCCCATTTGGTTCTAAATGTGGTTTTTAGCTGATCATCCGGATGGACTAAGACTTGGTTGTAGCTGGAGAAACCATCTAAAAATGACATCAATTCTGATCTTGCAACTGCTTGTAATATTTGTTCCATAGGAGGTAGGGGAAAATGATCCTTTTGGCAGGCTTTGTTAAGATTTCAAAAGTCAATACAAATTCGAATGTCTCCGTTTTTCTTTCTGACTGAAACCAGATTGGAAACCCATCTAGAATGTCGAACGAGAAAAATAGTTTGGCTTTCAACAATTTATTGAGCTCAGATTTAATCTGACTTTCCAGATTAGGATGGATCTTACTCAGCTTTTGCTGGACTGGTCTTTCATCAACTATCATCGGGATAGTATGTTGAATGATTGAAGTGTCGTAAGTCTTAAGGTCATCGTAATTCCAGGCAAAGACATTTTGATACTACTTCAGGAGTCAAACAAAGGCTAATTTTTCTTCTGGGGCTAGACAAAGACCTAAGTTGATATTCTGCGGCCTAGTATCCATTCCTAGATTTACTAATTCATATTTCAGAGTTGAACTCTGAACTTTTGAATTGGTACACCTTTTGAATCTTTCTTTTAAATCATATAGGTCTTCTAACTTGACTACAGATTTTGGTATGGCATTATTGGTGCTCTATTGTTGTAATTTCTTGTCATGTTGGTCCTCGTCAATTATCTGATTACTGTAAGATCCTTCTGAAGTCAGGAAACTTATAATATCAGGGTCATCATTAAAAATTCTCGAGTTGGTAACATTATCAGGGATGGAGGGCCTAAAGATCAATTTGATTGAGAATCTGTCTGGGCTATAGTTTTCTGAGGGAATGAGCTTGGAAGCTACATTAGCCAGGAGGTCAGCACTAGCATTTTGGAGTTTGGGGATGGATGAAATATTAAATGCTAGAAAATGTGCAGTCAGATCTTGTACTAAAGATTGATAATGCTTTAAATGACCTGATAGGCAAGGTATAGTATTTCATACCTGTTTAATGACAATCTCAGAATCTCCAAAGACTTGTAGATACTTGATGTTTAGTCCGATTCCTTTGTACAACTCTTGCACTAAAGCTTCGTATTTTGTAGTGTTGTTTGTGCAATCGAACTCGAGTCTATAGGTTAGCATGGTTTTATTCCCTTCTGGACTAATTAATACACATCCTGCTCCTGCTCCATCATTAGACTTAGAACCATCAAAAAATAATTTTCCAAAACAAAGAGTTATTTATAGGACTATCTACAAAATTAATGCATTTAGAACTGTCTATTTGAGAAAAGTTTTATACTTGAGACAAAACAGAATGTTCTAAATAACGCGAAGTATGAGCATTAAAATTTCCTAAGAAAGAGTCAACATAATAGCTCTCAATTATATTGTTTTTGTATGCTATAGGTTCATTTTCTCCTTCCAGTTCCGTCACTATGTATTTTTGGTGTCTTTCTCGCTCAATCTTTATCTGATTTGGTTTACCATTGTAAGGGAGCCACATATGTGACCAGTCGGTCACAAAGTATTCGTGAAGCTTTTCAGACCAATCCCTACTAAGAATTAAACCAGAATGTCTGCAACTAAAATATCGATGACTTGACATACCTTTGGATTCGATGAGAGCCTTATGGTCACTTGATTTAGTTCACCAATTACTTCAACTTGCGATTGGTCTAGCTTTACTATGTGTACTACATATTTTTAAGGTTGGATGTTTAGCTTTGCATAAATTGTTTTAGGCAAAATATTAGATGAAGCACCTGAATCTACCAAACAATTATGCAAATGTTTATTGAAAATTTCGAAAGTAAGTAGGAATGGAGGAGTATGGATTTTGACCTACCTCCAATTAAAGAAATATCATTTTGGTCAACTTTATTTGCAATACTAGTTAGAGGTCTTCCCATTTCATGAGAAGCTTGCAAGATTACAGTGGCAGGGAGAGTTGCAATAGGTACTGCATGCAGCTCTTTCAAAAGTAATTTCTGTTGATGATTTAATTTTCTTAGTTCATGAAAAGTAATGTTGGCTCTAGTCTTCTTCATGTCTTCAACAATATTATACTCCATCTCATCGGAAATGATTAGTGTTTTAGATGGAGTTGATTATTCAGATTGGATTGAATTTGTTTGAGTTGCTTTTGGTGATGGTTTCTTACCTACGACTTTATCCTTGGAAACCAAGCTTGCGTTCTTCTGTTTAGAACTGGGTTGTGGAGGATCGAGTTGATTTCTACTTCTGGTACTTACTAGTGATGCCTCTTGATCCTCTTCATCTAGAAGAATAAAGTCCCACATTCCCTGTAGTTCTACAACCTCATCTTCATCAATAGGTTCTTCATTGGAAACTTCTTCTTCTTCTCCTTCAGATTCTACATTTGTTATAGCATTGGGAGGCTTTGGATCAGTTGAAGGGTTTCTCCTATAAGTCTTGTAGGGTTTCTTCGAAGAAGTCTCTACTACTTGTCATTTAACGTCAACCATTTCATTAGACATGGTTTTTAAAACTTTCTGTAATCCTTCCAATTCAAATGGGTCCTTTAATTGCTTTTTCTTAGGATCATCTCTAAAGGCAAACTTCTTAGATTTTCTTTCATCAATAGCATTTTTATTTTCTAAAGCTAAGATACGCTTTTCTACCGCTATCGCTTCCTTCATGTTTTTAGCCAATGTTGACTTGGCAGCCCTATCAACAAAGATTGCTATATTCGATGGTAAAGCAGATATGTACCATTCACTTCGAACTTCTTCGCTAGGCTTGGAAGCGGTAGGGATTTTATTCAAGAGTTTGTTGAAATGCGAGTTGAAATCTTTGATAAGTTCTCTTGATTCAGTCTTCAGATTTGATAGATCATTGATCAATGTTGTCGTAGACCTATCATTGTCGAACTTTGTCAACAATTGCTCTTGGAAAACGTCCCAACTAGTATGGATCCTGATGGTAATGAAAAATACCAAGACCCAGCCACTCCTTGTAAAGTATATGGAAAAAGTATAACAACAGTGTCTTCGTTTGTCACTCCATTTAAATTTATTGATAGCATAAAGTTATTTATGTGTTCTTTTGCTAGCATGCCTGTTTCAAGATTAGCCAATCCAGGGGCAACCATTTCTTAGGATGGGCTGGTAACTGACTCAAGGGCACAGGCATTATGACTGCCCCTGGATTGTTCCATGGGTTTTGAGCCATTGTTGAACTACTAATAGAGGAAAGTGCAGATGAAGTTCCTTGTGGTGGGGATGAAGATGTTGAAGTTCTAGTACTCTGTTGAACAACGATATGAAGTGGACGAGTGGATGGTTGACTTTGCAATGGAGAAGATGGAATAGATGGCAATGATGAAAGAGTCTCACTATCAGAACCTTGAGGTGTCTTCCTTTCTCTTTTCCTTTTAGGTAGAGGTAATTCGGTTGGTTCAATACCAAGCTTTTCACTCTGTAATCTGGTAAGAGGATGAGAAGGAATATATTGAGAAGTCACACTACCTTGAGATAATTTAGATTTCTGCGGTGATATGGAAAATCCTTGAAGTTTATGGATCAAAGACTGAACTTCAGGGGTTTCAATAGTATATTTATCTGAAATGTTCAGGTTTGTGGCAGTTTTTGTTGTTTTCTCAACTTCTCGCTTAAGGTTTAAAGACTCAGAATGCGATGGAGAAGTCGGGGGAGATGTTGAGGGTGATTTACTCTCAGAATGGGTTTTAGATTTAGATTTACTAGCCATTCATAGTTCGAGCCCTCCTTCTAGAGCCAAATATGTTGAAGCCCCGAAAATTGGGTCTACAACAAGTGGTATAACCACCTAATTCAGACCTTGAAAGCAGCTCCTTTTCTATTTGGGATAGTGGCTTCGACTGGGGATAATGGGACCAATTTCCCAATTTGTTTGTGATGATGCTATGGGATGATGTTTTCCTTCCTAAAAGTTTCTAAAGAGAACGCTTTTAATCTAAATCTAATCTAACACATGCAATTTTATTCTAATGAATGGAAACATCTAATTCTAAAAGCTATCTCGGGATTAACTCTTCACTTATGTGATCTAAAATAGTTTCCAACAGCAATCGATAATAAAGATTATTCAATTGCTACGGGAAAAGAATCCATTAAAAGTAAATTTTTTCGTATAACAAATTAGCCGAAACAATTATGATAATCATATCGCATAATAAGTTATTCATCCACTTAGCATAAAAAGAATAGTTACCACCATAGAAAAGTGCAAAAATGATAACTGAACATTCAAGCCTTCATATATAAACAACTGAAAATAACATATCACTTGATGCATAAGCAAAAATCGTTAAGAGATAAAAGTACCATTTATAATAAGTCCTACTCATGAACTTCAGAAATATAGATTTATCTTCTCATAATTCAATATCTACTAAGAGTACAGAAGTGCATTTCAGTAGCAGACATTAAACACAGATATAAATAAATCTTGTTCCATTCATTTATCAAAACCTCCTCAGTGGGGCAAAAGTGCATGTTCTGAAGAACTATTTTTGATAAATTTCTGGACCCCTCTCTAAATACATGAGAGGGGTTTAAATACTACTAACTAAAGACTAAAAATAGTTATTACAAAAATATAGGAGGAGGTTTAAATGACCATCCTCATCTAAAGAAAAAAATAAATTGAAATTAAACTGGAACTGTATCTAAAGATCAACTATGCATATGTTCTCTTAAGTCGCAAGCATCCAGCATTGGCTTTAGGAGTGTCGGTTGGCCGACCTCTAATTTTAATTGTCCTGTGAAGACGGAATCAGCAAGTGATGGCGCTATCTTTTCGGGGGAATTTGTAAGGAACTTTAGAGTCATACACTGAATGTGTGGTTTCACCAAATATTGCCAGTAAGTATCCCATTTTAACTTAGTTAACTTTTTGATTGACTCTGCCTTTTCTTCAGCTTTTTGTCTCCAACTCATTTGCAGTTTCTGCATTTTTTGGAGAAATCCTGGAGTGGTTTCCGATATTACTTTGGCTCTATGCAGATTTTCATTGACACAATCAATGACATTACTTGCTACTATCGCTGCTTCTTCCACTGCATGTTCTACTTTTTTGATCTGTGCATCTCATTTACTAAACAACATTTCTTTGTGGGATTCATTGATCTTGGGCAACCCTACTTTCTTTCCTTCCTCTAATTCCTGCCAATTCAAATAGTCAGAAACTTTCTTATAAATTAAATCGTAATCATGTCACAAATCTACGACTTGACTTGTGATATTGTCACTCATTTCGCAGTGAGAGTTCCATTGTGATATTCTTTGGCAACACGTTTCCTACTATTGTAAGAGTTGATCATTTAGAGAAAGGGGTTTTGTGACAAATTCTGTGACTTTAGGGTCATATTTGTGCATTTCTAACGTGGCCTGTAATTGTTGTTCTTTTTTAGCCAGCCTGCTTTGATAACCCAGCTGCATTTGCTAAAAGTCCTATTGTAATTTTACCAATTTTTCTTCTGCTTCCCGGCTAACGCTGGTCTGCTGTAACTGTAGCTGCAAAAATAGGATTTTATCCTCTTTATCTTTAAGCAATAGTTGAACTTTGGATGCTTTGTCAATAGTAAAAGAAGCATAAGCTCCTACGATTTGGGATAATCTAGTCAGGTTCTCTGTCAGATCAGTGATAGGGTCTTGCCAAAGGACATCCAGCGGCTTTGCTTCAGGTGAGAGCATTCTGTCTAGTTTTTGCTTCTTTCTATGTCTCCTGACCACATCTTTGTGCTGCAGACTGTAAAGAACATCTAGAGGAGGGATTTCCTCTATCTTTAGTATAATTTCAGATGACGGAGTTATGGGAATGTGCTCAGTTTCTGGAGCATTGACAATTGTTTCAATCACCATTTATGTGGTTGTCTGTGCTGGATTCTTTGGTGTCTCTACATTTTGCTCCTCCATGTTGATTAATTCATTAAATTTTTCCCATTCTTTCTCCAGCTCTGTTCTTAATGGCTTTATTGGCTAGATGAGGGGAGTGGGAATTTCCACCTGTGTTGGCGACAACACTTGCTGCTCAGGATTTTCCTTGGATTGGGCAGTATCCCTGTCTGATCCTTCACTCTTGTTGTGATCGCTCTCTGACCATCTAGACCTTTCTAGCAATTCTCTTTCAGAGTTAGATTTAGACTTGTCTTGCCCCGAGTTTCCACTCATACTAATGCTGGAAGTGGGTTCCCTCATTAGTTCTACGTGCAATTTGTCCAAGGGGACATTTTCCAATCTTTGTTCTCTGTAGAGTTTAAACTCTTAGAATTCTGCTAGGCCAAACTGGATTTGGGCCAGGAGTAATATGTCTCTGAGCGTGCTCTTCTGCTGGAAAACATCGTCGAAGAGATCATCTTCCTTAGTGAACACCTTTATTTTAACTGTCGTTGTGAAATTCTTTATCACATCAAAGGGATCAAATTTTCTCCTTGGGAACTTAGGAAATCATAGACTCAACATTTTGTCTACTTCCTTGAAAGCGTGACCTAGATCAAACAATGCAAAATCTCCACAGACCACAGGGAATTGCGGCCAAATTGCCTTTTTCTTGTCCTTAAGTTCTCTGCTCATTCCGCCAACCCCACAAGTTTGGTAGGCTATTTACTGGGCCATCAATTTGTCAGGAACATACAAGGGAAGTATATGAGGAGAGGCAATGCTTTTGAATACTCTGATATAAGTGAAAAATTCTTCTCCGGACCATCTTCCCACAGGGAGAATATCAATTTCGACTTCAGGAGAAAATCTTGGGGCATTTGTATTATACAACATTTTGTGAATGGGTAGCATAACTCCATGGCAGATTTTATAAAAATATGGGGTGAACTTAGAATGCCACAGTTCCTTATGGTAGACTTGAATGGGTAAGGGATTTTGTACCATCCATTTCCAACCCATGAGAGGAAATTTAGAAACAAAACAGATAGCATCCATGACATAGGCAGCTAGAAAGAAGGGAAGATAAATCCTATGAGAAGGACTCCTTTTAGTCCAATAATTCCAAATAATAGAGGCTAAGTTATCAGACGATATTTGGGCCTAGTCCATTATAGTGGAATTGGTGGCCGCATCCAATAGGTGTAGCCACTCAGATGAAAACTTATTGATATCAGGTTTTCCGAATAGCCTTCACAACATTACAGCAACGAAACTAGAGAAGAGAGGGAACGAGTGTTGTACATACCATTTTTGTCCTTCTTTAACGGCTCTTCCTTCGCTAACCAGCTTTTGGTGCATTCCGCAAAATCTTCTTTCTCCTTGGCGAATTTATCCACAAACTTTTTGTTATAGCTAGCCTGCAGCTCTGGTAAATGATACATGCGTCTTAAATTATGTGGGGTAAATGATCCTATAACTTCCTGGTTCCGCATCTTGAATTTCCTGTCTGTTATCTCAACATGGTCTATCACCCATTTGACCATATCTGTATAGGGAAGTATTTTTGGCCTTGCTGCGATACGGTGCAGGAATGAGCATGCAAGCTCTATAAGTGATGCTTCAGATGACCCGCGTTCATCTGCCGTAGTTGTAACCTCCATGACCCTCAGGTTTTCCTCCTCCAGTAGACTATACATGCCTTCCCAAGTAGATATCCCTGCTTCTTTGGTACAGGTGGTGTCTGTGAATAATGGAGTCATCTCTATTTTTTCAAATACTAGAGCTTTTCCTTTCTTCCCCATCACGTTTTGCGCACTACTCTGTGTATTGTTCTGTGTACCACTCCTGTAATTTCACAAGTATGGAACTAAGACACAATAAGAAAAATAACGAATGATGGTAAATAATAAGGTGACGGGAAAGCTCTTAATTTCAAAATCACATCAAATATATCACCTTGCGTGAAATAACCCTTTTGCTCAGATCTACATCATTTCTCATAAATAACCATCAATAAACCATTAAGTTGACATTAATGCCCAGAACTTAGTATCGGATGACGAGAAATATTTCATTGAACTATGAGCCCTTTTGATTTGCGATAAAGAAATTTTGTGGTTTTCTTCACAATATCGCAGATCGCAATATCACTAATCCTATTTCGTTAACAATCATTTGCTTCATCATGCGACTGCGAGATGCGATTTGCAAGATGCTTTATCACATTTCACAATATCGGGACGTTTTATCTTAGGTGGCACTATGATATATGGGATCTATGATATGCGATGAATCTGTGTGGCTCGCGATCTTGCATCATCGCGTTTCGCAATTTCGACAGTTTCTTTATATATGATGCCCTTCATTACCCTTTTGTGATGCGATGTTTATTATTAAGAGAACAATTTTATTTGAGACTTTTCATAATACTTAAGACTTTGCATTTGCAAATGTTTTTCCTAAGTTTATGATAGTGTGTTTTTATTAAAAGGGAATTCTAAGTGCTAGTATTTTATTTTTTAGAAGGGTCCCCATTTATTTAGTGTTATTACTAATACTAAATAAAAAGGGGGGTTGTTGTTGGCCACAACAGAAAGGAAATTCATTCCCTCAAAGGATGGCTTTTCTCTCAGTTTATCTTCTAAACTTTTGATTATATTTTGCAATTCTCTATTCTTTCTCTCCAAAATTCTATTTTTCTTGATAATAGGTGAACACAAGGGTGTGAGAAAAAGTGTGCCTACCAATCTCTCCTTTCCAGGCCTATAAATTTTCTTGAGGCTCTGAGTGGAAACTCTTATCTACTAAGCTATAGCCTTGTCTCACATCTTTATTTTAGAATATTATTCATCTAATTGTTCCTCCTAATTTGTATCAAATTCATTTCCTAGGTTCTCCCCTACTGGTTCTTTTGGTTCAGTGGGTTATTATTCTTCCTCAGTTACTCCTGTTGCTTTTTGTTTGGCAATAGCAAATCATGGATTATGTTCACTCTCTATTACACAGATACACTTCCTCTACTATTGGATTTGCAATAGTTGTTTCCTCTTAGATGTCCACCAAATTGTTGGTTCTTGTGTTGCAAAAAGTGTTGTAATTTCCTCTTAATTTATGTTGTAGCATGAGGAATTCCCTTCTCCTATATTGTACCTATTCCTCTTCTTTTTTAGGGCAACCACATCTATAGGCCTTCTATTCATCCTCTTTATTTCTTTCATTGGGCGTATTCTACCTGTGATTTCCAGGTTGCTATCATGGATTTATGTGTCCTCTATCTCTTACATTCATATGCCAACCTCTTGTTCAAGCCTTTTCGGAATTACAACACAAGGCTCCCATGATGTTGCAGTAGCAACAACTAGTGGAGTAGCAATAGATGATTCTTTAACTAGTAACATAATTAGTGCCCTTCTCTAAGCCTTGGTGATCTAACTAGTTTATCATAGGTGCAACCCTATTGTTGGTCCAGATATTGCGTCAACTATGTCTTTATCCACTTGGACCATTGAACCTCTTATCACAATATGATCATCTTGAAGGTTTAGAGCAAATTTTAATGCCACATCATCATCATGCCCCTGTAGCCACTTGGCATACCTAATCTAACCTCTAGCTTGAAAATTTTCCCATATGCTCTTATAATCCTTCAACATAAGGGTTTCTTTGCACTCTCTATAGTTTAATGAACCTCCTTTCTTTTCTCTACTCAATGTTCAAATAGACTACTAGTTTCATAGTCCAAATGAATAGTTCATTGGCTGTTGATTTATAATAATGGAAATGTAATGATGTGGTAATGGCACGGGTCATTTCATTATTTTTGGTAATGGTGGAATGTAATGAATGTAATATTTCTAATATAAATTCAATAAGCCAATCAATGTTATTAATTACGTAAAAGGAAAGACATACCTACATCCTTACCATGAGTTCTCCTCCAAACTGATAACGACACATTGTCACATCGTGTGTTCCCTAATGATGTCACCTTGTACATGGAAACAATTGTCATCCTCGCTTGCAGGCATGTTGCAAAAGTCATTAAACTTGGAGTTGAAACACTTGTGTCAGTTTGGTGTTGTGGTAATTATCAATACATTGGTTTAATTGGGAGGGTTGTGAATTTGTTTTGAAATATTCTCATTGAAGGGATGGTGTAGCAACCATATTGGTTATACTTGGAATAAATTGTTGTAGCACTTCATTGCATGGGTGTTGTAGCATTGGAGTTTCAACCACCAATAGTTGGAATTACAGTAATCGGTGTTATAAAAATAGTATTGAAGCAATGGTGATGTACTCTTCCCTACAAAACAATATTGTCGAGTGTTTTATTAACAACTCAAGATATATAAAGAATCTTTAAGTTTCATTAATAGGAGCTTCCTCACATAACCATCACAAAACTATGAAATGTCCTTCTACTCATGAATTATTTATATTATTGATTCTTTTTTATTTCCTTTATTCCTTTAACATGTCATGTTCCAGATGAGATGGTTTTCATGTCAATTTCCCAAGTGTTCCTTTTTAAGGGTTTTCACAAGCGATATTTTTTTTCTTTTTTTTTTTGGAAATAGAAATGGTATGTAAGAATGATTCATCTGGTAGGTATTTCTCATGTACATACAATATCCATGTCTCTATTGGGTCATCCATCATTTACCTTATTCAATAAGGCTTTAGGGAAAATTTTAGGGGCTAATATTTGCAGGTGGACTAATTTTCCATGTTTTTTCCAAAAAAATTATTCGTCAATTTCCATTTTTTCTAAAAATGATTCACCCAAATTTTATAGTATGAAAATATTTTACCTTAAAAATTAAAAAAAATTTACAAACACTATATAAAATCATTATAAATTTGAATATTTTTACAAAGGTATCTTCAAACATTTTATACTTTGCATGTTAGTGACCAGTAAGATTCGGCAAGGTTTCTAAACTTTAAAATAAATTTATATCCTTAAAATTTTCCCTGGCTTCCTTGGATAGGGGTATATAGTTGACATACTAGAGGTAGTGTCACAACGTGAGGGATTGTGAATGCAAATAATGGGGTGCATTACTTGGGTGTGGTGTTGATGGGGGATAGTGAGCCTATTGGTTGGAGGTTATTAGGGTTTGGTACCTTGGCCCTATTATATTTAATACTGGGCACATACATTTTTTTGGGTAAGTTATTTCCCTATTGAGTTGAAGCCCCAACTCAAGGGTGACTAGCTGCTAAGAGAATATTAGCAATGTGGTGTATGGTTGGGAGGAATTTCTGAGGTCTGCAACTTTTTGGTACCTTTAATCAGGTAAGTGTTAATTTAAATGCGTACTTGAATTATGTTATAATTTATTATGTAATTATGTTTGTTGCATATGTGCAGCAAATAATGGTATAGTTATGTGCTTATACTCCTATGCATGATAGAATTGTATGGTAGAATACATTTGGTTATGCATTTCATAGGTACAGGGAATAAAATCAAAATAATTTTTCAAAAACTTGGGTCACATGGGAAACAGGTGCAGTGAAACATCCAATAGATGGTTTTATGGGAATTACACCTCTAACATAGTTCTAATGGATGGATTTTAGAGTATTTTGTGATGAGGGAATCACTCAAGAAACCATGAAATCTTTGGCATTACATAGACATGGCTAATTAATCTTCATCGTACTTGAACAATTTGCTTCTTGCTTTTCCATTTGCCAGTGTGTGAATGGACTCGAAGAGTACTATCCCAAAAAGATTCAACTGAATTGAGAGAGTTTTGTGCCACCTTGAAGCTAAAGATGAAATTGAGATGTGGGGAGGGATGAGGAGCACTAAATTAGCTACTCACAAACTATCAACGTCAATGTCTCTAATAACTAGTAGTGGTATGTGCATGTCATTAGCCTCGATTAAGGTTGACCTTCAACATATTTGAGTTGTAGCTATGGCTATGTTCAATAGGATGCAAAACAAAAACTCAAACAACTCCCTTCCTACACAACGAAGAATAAACAAAACAAAAATCTATAGATCAAATGCATGGAGTTGCAGGTATGGCGTGTTCAATCATGGGTTTGAGCTAGTATGGGGCTAGGGAAAGCAAAAGGAAGAGAGAGTTGAGAATTATACCTCATGGATAGAATTTAAAAAAACCCTGACAAAACAAGAAAGCACCCAATAGGTCACAGTTTTGAGAGAAAGAATAAGTAGAGTTTGGCTAGAATGGGAAAGCTGATAGACAGAGGGGCCATAAACATTTCTAGGTAGATGGCAGAAAGTAGCTACAAAGGGATAAAAAACTAGGCTATGATACCATGTTGAGAAGAAATGAGTAACTCCAAGTGATGCATTTCAGTAATATGTGATCATATTTACACAAGGAACTAAACCTTCATTTCATTTCTTGAGGGTCATTTCATCTTAACATTCTCCTAATTTTATTTATTTACAATTTTATTTTAGGACAAAAATCTTGAAATATTGTGTCCAAAATAAATTATGAAGTGGAAATAAGAAATTTAATTTGATGTTATGATAATTGTTGATATCTCTCTCTATATATATATATATATATATATATATATATATATATATATATATATATATATATATATATATAGATATATATATATGAAGCATGCTTTGGATACAAATAAAGTTTGTTTGAGATTTTCCCTCTTTCATAAGAATGTCCATTTTCATTGTTCCCTTCATGCATTGTCTTTTATACTATAGTCTAGGCCTTGTTTTGAATATTTAACAAATCTTAGTGAAGTGTTTTTTTACTACATTTAGTATTTTACTTTAGGATATTAATGGATTTTATTAATGTTATAAATAAGTTTTTTCAATAGGGGCAACAAAGAAAATATGAGAGGTATAGGAATAAGACTAGATGTAGTCTAATAGGAGGGAAGAAACAAGAGAACAAGAATTTCAATATATTTTGATTCTAACTTTGAGGAATTCAATCAACTCATACATACAAGCCACATTGACTTAAGTGAGTAACCAACATTACCACAAATATTTTATTTGTCTTGATGAACAATTGTATCCCCATCCTAGCATAATGGGCATCCTACAACCACCCTCCATAACCCATGCATGATGGATCACATAATAACCCTATGCATCCCCCTTCAAGAATTTTATTTTGGTCTAATAGTCCCAGAAATGCACTAGTTACACTAGTTTATGGTCATGTTATTCCTTTAGTTTCTTATTTGACCCACTCTCCTACCAAAGTGATAAACAACCTCTTCTCAATCGTCCGACTAAAAAAGGGAAGAATCTCATTGAGGTATAATACCTTGACTCATCTGAGTCCACTTTTTCACAATCTAAAGTTCATTCAATCAAATCACGGGATGAAGATAAAAATGAGTTTTCTTTCAAATACATTCACTTTGATATTTTATGACCTCAAGTTTATAATACTTTTACTTTCTAGCCCAAAGGGTTAGCTTAACTAGTCGAGTTCTCGTTGCTAAATCACTCCCCTAATGAAAGGTGATGGGGTCAATTATCCTCGACCCCCTTGGGGTTAGGCTCTGCTAATAAGCTGGCAGGAGTGATCCCTTGGGGATCTGCTTGGATATTTTCTCAGAAAAAAAATAAACAAATTAATTAGTTAATTAAATTAAAAAATAAAATAAAAATAAAAAACTACTTTTGCTTTCTATATATTTGAGACTTAATTTTTGTGACTATAATTATTATATGATATTTTATTTTGAGGACTCAAAATATCACACACACACACACACACACATATTATGGGAGGTAAAGTGTTATGATGATGGTTATTGATGATGATGATGATGATGGTGCATTTATTAATTTATATTTCTTCCATATATATATATATATATATATATATATATATATATATAGATATATATATATATATATATATATATATATATATATATATATATATATATATATATATATATATATATATATATATATATATATATATATATATATATATATATATATATATATATATATATATATATATATATATATATATATATATATATATATATATATATATGGACACACACAAACACATATACATATACATATTGATTACATTTGTTATGAAATTTGTAAGAATAAATTATCTAAAATAAAGTTTATAAGAGATTGTAGTGGGACCCCACATACTTTTAGTTAATTATCATTTAACACATTCCTAAACATTTTTACTCTCTAATAAAATAAAATATTTAATAATAATTCAACGGTAGTTGAACTAACCAACTGCTTTATTCAAAGATAGAAGATGAGAGAGTCACAAATGGAAGAGGAGAAAAATCTATGTGAAGGTATGCCTAGGCTTTGAAAGTGAGTTTAACATTCTTATTGATTTACTTTCTGAGTTTCTATAGGACTAAATTTTCTTGTTGATAGTAGGGATATATTGAAAGGTGGAAAAGAAATATTGAGTAGCATTAACTTGTGGTATTCTTCAAGGTTGTTATTTCCTTTGAAATATATTTGTAGTTTTTAGAATTTCTCGCCTAATTCAATGCTAATTAGTGTAATTTCTATAGGGTTTGGTGAAATTTTGTGTTTCTTGAAGTGATTTTGAATAGATTTTGTTATTTTATCTCCTTCTTTGGGCATTTAGTTGCATTTGTATGGTTCTCATTACATCTTTGGATTTTAAGGATAATTTCTGGTCCTAATCCTAGTAGGGATATGTAAGGACAATTTATTTTGTAATTGAGATTTTTCCTTAATAAAATATTTTGTTGATTTATTTTTCATATTTTTGGCGTAATGGAACATTTTGATTATAAATTCATATTCTTATTCATTCCATAGTATTTCATATACTTTTAAAAGTTTCCCATTTATGAGTATATACCACATTATTTTATTACTTTATTCCTTACTTATATATATATATATATATATATATATACATATATATATACATATATATATACATATATATATATATATATATATATATATATATATATATATATACATATATACATATATACATATATATATATATATATATATATATATATATATATTTTGTGAAAAGAGATTTCAGATTTCAAGGAACCATTTCTTGAGATTTGGTTGTAAAACTATAAGTGTTATAAACCTAGGGTAACATTCCTCTCTATATCGATTAGCCCAATGGAATTATAGGTCTTTTTGTGAGAAGAATTAAAACTTCTCCATCAACAATGCACCTAGGCCCAAGTTCTTCTACCCAACCTTAATGGTAAGAATGTACATCATGTGAATATGTGAACTAATGTTGAGTATGGTATAAATAAATTTATTACCATTTTATCAGATATACCATTAACAAATACAAGGGAAACCATCAAAAATGAAAATGAACATGTTTATGGTACTGGACCCACCAACATTCAGGGGATCTCTCCGGTATGAAGTCCCAACTAGACCTCACACCGTTTGGTGTAGAATTCCCATCCAATATGATGGCCCAGTTTCCATTATCTTAAAGATATGCCTTATCTCTTACTTGTCAACATGTGAGAGTGGTCTACTTCGTCTTTGAACAATGAGGTCCGCATGCTTGGTGAGTGCTAGTGTTACTTATGTCAAGATTCTTTAAGTACAGAGGGAGAGGGTGGAGGTGAGACTCTAGTCAAAAGGGAAAAATTCCCAACTCTGTCAGAGACACACAATACAACAGGACATGCACATCTTTTAGAGAAGAAGTCCGCATGGATGCGAAATTCATAACACAGAAGAGAAGATAGCATGTACAACACTCGACAAATCAGTCTACGCGAGTGCGCTGGTCGTTATAACAAGTTTATGCGAAAGGTTCTATCTGATATTCTATGAGGCAACCCACGTGAGAGGATAGCATTAACAACTCATACAACACATTTGCATAAATATATGTATTAGAGCAACCGAAAGTGTTCAATTGTTTAACACAAGTTAAAGCAACATGCATTACAAGTGTTCAAGATTAGTCTTACAAATAGTTATAATACATGTGTGAAAACATGTTGGCCTATTATCAAGATTCTGAATTAAGTGAAAGTTCCAAGACACATTGGTACACCATACGTCACTAACCCCATAGGCGGGGCGTTGGAGCCACTACTCGCTGCTCAAAGAAAATATTACAGACTCTCAAGGCTATGGGGGAGGAGCCAAGGTGAAAATTTATTTTTCATGTACAAATGAGGGGTATTTATAGTCAAGGGTAAAATTGGCCCTTGTGACTGTTTGACTACCATCATGATTGTTTGACTTTCATGACTTTTCAAATTACATGACTCTTTGTATGACATATGGGTCTCTTGGACTTCCACGTTACGTTAAGTTGATTTACACAGTATGGCCCATAGTAGTGATGTGGCCGACATGACTCATGACACAACTCGACACGATAGAGTTGGTATGTTCTTGCTATTGGTGGCGTCCATGTCGAGCTACATTGCTGCTGAGTGATGGATGTGCTCTTGGTGTATCACAACTTCACCTTCGCATTGTGGAAAAGTGTGCGGAGACTTATATGGTCTTTGTTGGCTTTGTGGGCCCTGACCCAGGTTCTACATCAGTCAGCTAAACAAATCCCTACACTACTGGCCCTTTCGGCATCAACCCATGGAGTGTGGACCAAAGTCTCACCCGAAGCAGTATGGGGGGATGTTGGAACCAAGTTTCCGCACCCTAAGATGGTTTTGATTTTGGTTTATACCCTCTGCCCCTACTTTCATGCAAATCGCTAAGCCTTAGGGCTCTATTAGTCTACCCCTTAGTCCGCCCTTCAGTACCTCTATGAAGGTTTACAATTGACCTTCGCATAGCCCTAACCTGTGGTCTAGGTACTTTCGCGTAGCTATGACAATGTATTGTATAGCTTCCCACGTTATCTCAAGTGTTTTACTTATCTTACTAATCAATCACAGTTAGTGTTGCATAATATGATATCTTTACTTACATTCAATTAACAAATATAATCACATATATTCGCACATCAAATAAACAATGTAAATTAAAACCAAAACGTAATATAATCAGATGCATTAACAGAGACTAAATACATATTATTTGCAGAATATTTCTCTTTATTGATATCTTCTGATTTAATACAGACTCCATCTACCCTACGCACACAACTGCAGGGGTTCGTGCACTCAGGTGTGGACTTCCACCCTAGGCCTCTACGCAATTAGCTGCAGAGCCTCTACCTACGCTAAGACCTGGAACACTTAGACTTCTCTACCAAAACTCCAATGCTTATTTCTTCTCCTTGACTCCTTACTGCCTAGAGCTTACTTACTTAGCTCTTTTTTATACAATCCAACTTGATACTTTACAAAATAAGGGCAGACAACCCTTTATGAATCTTGACGCCTTCATGCTCCGCGACCACAAAATGCGGAGACTTTACAATTCTATTACAAATTTTTCCCAAAATATGGGATTTTAGCCCCAAAACTGCTCTTGGGGGAACCCGTTCCCAACAGGCCCCTGACACAAACATGGTGACACACCCTCGAGTCACTTTGCGGGCACAGAGATCTTGGCACGAAGACCTCCCAACTCGGCCTGTATGACGGTAACCTCTGCGGTGCACTGTGTGGCCGCATGCTTCACTTCTTCAACCAGCTGCTCTGTCACTAGTCTTGAACTATCAGCCTGAAGCGTCTGATGAATCGCTTGCAGACTAGAAAGCTTGCCTTCAATGGAGGTCATGACCGAATAAGATTTGTCCAACCAGGGCTTCAAGCGCACCTTTAGCACTTCCTCTTTGTGTTGCACTGCATCTACCTATTCCTTCAATGTTTTGGCCTCTTGTAGCTTCACCAGTCTCTGTGTGAGAGCGACAGTGCACTATGTACCTTTTACTTCATCATAACATGGCTACACTTCATGCACCTCTGTCTCTAGCCACTGTACATTAGGATCCTCCTGCAGGCTCGTCAGGACCTCAAATGACTATTCAAACAACCATGTGCAGTCTGCTACTGCATTTTCTACCACTGTTATCACCTCTGTGACAGCGGTTGCACGCTATTCCTTTACTTCTGGTGGAGTTGAATGTTGAGCCTTCAAATACAAATCTACAATTTGTAGGCTCAGCTCTAGTTGGACCTTAGCCAACTCTGTGTGAACGTCGAGCACCCCCGTAGCAAGCTTGTGAACCTGCACCTCGACTGGTTCTCCCTCGGGAATGGCCAACTCTGGGACCATTCGGCATGCTTCCTCCACGACTTGAACTATGTGCTTGTTTCGGTCGGTTACCTTAGTCACTGTGGCGATGGTAGAGTCTCGATGTAGGGCCAGCTACACATTATTGATCTGTTGTTCACTAATCACCCGCACAGCATGTTGTTCACGAGCCCTTAGCTCCGTGATCACCCCATCCTATAGTAGGTGGAGTTCCTCACCAGGAAGCGCTACCAAGTTCAACCACACTCCCTTGAGGGCATTGACAGTGGGCCTGTCAACTTCATTTTCTTTAGTCAGTGCTTCATTCGATAGCACTATCGCTCAAGAGTCCTTCGCATATAGCATCTCGACAGCTTCTGAAGTACCGATGGCGAGGCTAGTGGACATTGCACCAACCTGTGATGCGTGGATCTGTAGC
Organism: Pinus tabuliformis; assembly: GCA_031772625.1. Taxonomy (NCBI): domain Eukaryota; kingdom Viridiplantae; phylum Streptophyta; class Pinopsida; order Pinales; family Pinaceae; genus Pinus; species Pinus tabuliformis. The sequence continues at coordinate 641,349,107 of CM062805.1, forward strand.
TCATGCAGACCTATCTAGATGGCCCCCAATAGTTGTTGTTGCTTCCACTCGAATTGCTGTAGTACCTCCGCGATGACATCTCGCATTGTGTCTCCAATGTCATTCAAATCTCCCTTTGTTAGCATGATTGGGTCCAACGACATTTTACTGGCTTTGGATTTCTTCTACGACCCCACTTTTTCTCATTCTCTTAGACGTTTGATGTGGTACGACACCACCTGTGGGTCTGATCCATGCTGCTTTGTTTGCTTGTTCGTTTCTTCCTCTATTTTGGGCGAAGGCGACCTCGCACCTTTGTTAGAGTCGTGCTCTGTTCCGTTTGTCTTCTTTTCCACCTGCTGGGTAGCATCGCGATCTACCTGGGCCTTGTTAGTGGCCTCCTTCCTCCTCTTCTCATCCAACTGCACCATCTTGAGCTTCGCCTCCTCATTTTTTCACTACACGGCAGTCTTGCTCGACTCCACCATCGATTTTGAGGCAGTGTGCCACTTTGCAAGCCAGCTTTCAAGAAATGCATCAATTGTGTCATCTATTTCCAAGTAAGGAAAGTCATGCCACTTCTACTCAAGGTCCTTCTGTGCCCTGAGAGCGATGCACTGAAACTCTGCCTTGAACTCCACATACTCCTACAGTTTGGAAACCATAGTAGGTGGCAATTGTAGTTTGTGATTGATAGCCATGCAGATATTCATTTCCATCAAGATCCAGAATATCTTTCTATTGCTGATGCATTGAGCATCCTTGGTCGCCCACAGGGAAGCATACTTTGTTGCTTCTAGCAGGTCTGACCCGATCGAGGGGAACTGATTGTATTCCGGCAACTCCCAAGCTACCAACACAATGGATAGCAAGAGCCACGCATAGTGGAAGGTCTTGTTGAGCTCTTGTGCCTCGCGGTAGTTCACAAGGAACTCATCGCAAAGATAGCATGCCCAATTAAACTGGACTCCTTTGGCGCACTGGGTTGCTAGAGCAACAACCAGTGCTGGCACTTCATCTATGTGACACTTCTGCATAACTTTTCCTGCCAAGATCTACATGGCCACCTTGGCTGCAGGGTCACAGATACTTGAGATGGCATAGCCTTGTGACTCCTTTACGAGCTTGAATTTCTCCTTCATGGCCTCGATGAGGGCCTACTCACCACCTTTTCCGCCAAACATCATGGCCGGATTTTCCCCTATATAGGGAAACCACGTCATCCTATGGATCAACCTATCGATGATGGGTATCGGCTCCTCCAGTCATAGACACCCATCATGCACCAAGCATAGCAGCTGCTTGATGACCAAAAATGTAATGGGTGTGTGATTGTAGTGTGGCACCCATAGCAGGTTGAGCAGACCTGCTTGTCTACACCCCTAAGCCACTTCCGTAGTTCCAATGCAGTCATCCCGATGGTTGTGTGAACAATGTGGTGCATTAGTTATTCTGTCGCCAAGTGCGGGAACTTCTCATTATCAGCTAAGTCTCAATCTTCTAGTTTCAATAGCGGAACCTACCCCAAGTGCAGTCCTTCAAAGACAATCTCGTCTGGTAGTAGAGGTATGTGTAGGGCGACCTTGCTTTCGTCGATGTCCTTTGACACCTTGGTCTTGCTTTTGCATGGAGGGATGTACTCGAGAAACTTGGTGATAGGACCAAGACCCTTGACTTCAACGTCCTGCACTTCCACCTCCAAATCCTCATCATCCATTGGGATGTCCTCAATCTCTTCCCCCTACGGCTCCAAGTTAATGATTTTTCCCTTTTCCCAGTGCGGTAGGCTTGTCCTTCTGTGGGTTTCTTTGAGGCGACACATAGACTGATATTGCAGCTTTCTTTCCCTTCTTATCCTTCGCACTCTCCTTGGTTGGGGTAGGATTCGATCTAGGCGTCCGTGGTGACTTGGGGACTTCAGCTAGTACCTCTGCAACCTCTGGAGCAACTCCTTCTACCTCCATAACAACCTCCGACACAACCCTCTCTGCTATCACTGTGTTGGTGTCCATAGCTTTGGATCATGGGATAAAATCACGGATGAAATTACGGTTGGACTCTGGAAATCGATCAAACACTGGGCAATCAAGCAATTATTTGAACAATGTGCGGATCATGCACGTCTGAAAGCTCACCAACTCAATGTTCAAAATTCCAAGTGTTTTTAGTTGGGCCTCCACCTGTAATTTATAGGCCATTTTGAATTCAAATCTAACCATTCCCCCCATATTCCGTTCATTAATGTCAGATTAGCGGAAGATTTCCAAGGATCTTACCCATAAATTTTGTCTTAAATGTTGACCGCCCACTCCATTTGGCTGCATTCTCATCATCAAATCATGAACAATGACTTTAATGGTCACTTTCTAGCTGACCTGCATGATTTCTCCCTCGATAGCGCAACTCTCTTTGCATTGTCGCGAACCCTGTGACATCGCTTCACTCTGCACAATCCTCCAATCGCATAGTTTCCCAACTCGTGAAGTGTATCTTATAGTCTCGTGCCTCCTTTGAGCTGCCTGGAGCACTAAGACTATGCTACCTTCATAGAGTCACCTGGCCAGATCACTGGTGTATGGCTTCAATCAACTGCCATTCACCTTGCTTGGGAAGGAATCTCCATTCAATTTAACCAACTAAACTGCTCCACCATCAGTAATCTCCTTAATGACATAGGGCCCTAGCCAGTGCATTCTGAATTTCCCTAGAAATTTATCAAACTTGTTGTCATATAAAAGAACCAGATCATTTACCTTAAAGGTGTGTAGTTTAATGTGTCGATCATGCCATGCTTTTTCACACTGCTTTGGGACCTGTTGGTCTAATCCAGACAAAAATATTTCTTCCTCAAACTTAGTAAGCTGCATGAGCCTCTCTTCCAGGGCTCCACAATCAGTCATACCCATGAGTGCCACTATGCGTAGACTAGGCACAATGTATTCCATGGGAATCACTGCTTCAACACCATATACAAGCCTAAAGGGTGTCTGCCCAGTCAACATTTTGCATGTCATTCGATAGGCCCATAGTACTGTAGGTATGCGTAGGTCCCAATCACTTTGATGAGCATTGCAAACCTTGGTTAGTGCGTTCTCCAATACCTTATTGAATGCTTCCACTATCCCATTAGCCTATGGGTGATAAGGCATGCTTTTCTAGTGATACACCTGAAATTCCTCCATCAGCGTGCTGATCATTTCATTCAGAAAGTGTGTACCGCGATCACTCATCAAAACCTTTGGACACCCAAATCGCATCTGTACATACTCAAAGAGAAACTTTGCAGTGGTCATGCCTATGCAGTACTTCACAAGTTGTGCCTCTGCCCATCGAGTCAAATATTCAGTCATAGTGATAATGTACCGCGCTCCTGTCTTCTTTCCTTGGGGCTGAATGTGTCCCACAAAATCTATTGCCCATTTCATGAAAGGTTGTAATGTCATCTACGGGTTTAGGGGTAGCTCATCTCTTCTTGATGGCCTGCTAGTCCTTTAACGCACATCGCACGCCTTGCATTGAGCCTTTGAAACCTGATGGAGTGTTGGCCACCACAACTCTACGCATTAAATATTTTGTGCGGTCGCTTTTCCTGCATAATGGCCTCCCACGACACTCCCATGAGCATCCGCGAGGAAACTGCTCCTTTCAAACTCTAGTGCATATCATCGTAATACTTCATCAGACCCCATTTTGTACAGATGTTTGGCAATGATAGAAAAGTTTGTCATGCAAACCACTAACTCCTTTTTCTGCTGGATAGTGTAGCCTTCCGAGGCAGTTCCTGTCATTAGGAAGTGTATGATGTCTTCAAAGTGACCATCCGTGATGAGCACTGCAAAGAGTTGCACGTCAGGAAATCCCTCCTCCAAATTAGTGGGGTCTTCCCCTGTTTCAATGTGCAACAGATGGTCTGGACCCGCGTTCAATGGTCAAGGCTTCATAATAACTTTGAAATCATACTCCTGGAACAATAACAACCACCTACAAATTCTTCCCCCCAACATAGGCTTATTGACCAGGTACTTCAATGCAAAATGATCCATATACATCTTAAAATGTCTGTTATACATCAAATTGACCCCCTCATCAGCTTAGAGGGGAAAGAAATGATAGCTGAAGAAAATACCAAGATCACATGCCTTGTTTCCACACTAACGTTGGCTATGCACTGACAACCTGCTTTATAAATCTTCTCTGCAAGCCTAAGGGTGCATTAGTGACCCAACTAACTCTAATTGCTATTTTGGGAATAGCATTAGTGGACCCTAATGAAGTTCTAATGGTCAAAGGAGCGAATTGACTCATAAATATCTAAATATTTGCTCCTAGATCTACTCAAGAAAAGCAAGGAAACATCTCAAATTTGACCTATTTGGGGGATTTCTAATCCTACTGAAGGAGGCAAATGGGAAAGAGATGAAAAGAATGGCAACTTCATTGATTTTACCCTAATTAACTCATGGAGGAACTTGGCAACCCTAACTCAATTGCTACATAAGTAAAGCTAGGGCTATTGTGATAAAGGTCAGATCATTTGAAAGGATAGCATACTTGATTGTTGAGCATTGTCTCAAATCAGAAGAAGTTAGTAAGAAGGGAGAGAGAGAGAGACGCTGGAGGGGTAAGGGAAGGCTGATGTAACAGATGGTTGTAATCACTCTTTTGACATTAATATAGAACTATAGTTGTACTGTCTACTCTGTGGTGTTGGTACTATCATTCATTCATTTGTTTGTCCAATACCTTTTAGCATGAGTAGCTTAGTTATGTGTAACTAGATGTTCTTTTATGTATTCATGTATTAGTTATCAAGGTTATATGTTGTGATTATGCTTGTCTCTTCTATGTGCAAGACTTGATCTGGAGCCGGCTCAAGGGACTTCCACCTAGCTGCATTGCACTTTCCAACAAATCTACACGGAGGCTTGAGGTAATCTATTTGTCCTACTTTGATAGTTAATTATTGTTTATGAACATGCATGTAACTTTGTGATGGTTGCAAATAATCTTACAGTCTGCCAAAGGTCCTGGGAAGACCTTTGAGGGTATTTCCATACACCATGCATTTTATCCTACAGCGGAATTGGCGACTCCACTGGGGACTATACATCTAGTTCTTGATTTACCCGGGTAGATTTCAGTTTCCTCCTCCTTCTAAGACCTCCCTATACTTCTGCATTCCCTTTTTGACCCACCAAAACCTTGTTGCATCACATATTCATCATTGAATCTGATCCAAGAAGCCCTATTTTGAACTGTTTTCCCACACTAAGGCAGGTTAGCAGACTACACAGTGCTTTATAAAGCACTTTGTCTATACACACAGAGCATTAGTGGACCCAGTAACTCTCTATGGCCACTGCTACAGAGCGTTAGTCTCCCAAAATCTTGATTTCCAACTGTGTCTGCAAACCCAAGGGGATAGGAAGCCTGTTCATGGACTAAAAGAGGATCTGTTATTGCATTTTGTTAGCAAGGTAGGTGTCCTTAAATAATTTTTTTTTTTTTAGGAAATAAGTTTTTTCTTCTTTCTTAAAAACATTTTTTATGAAAGAACGATCCACATTTTTTATTCATTCTTCTATTTAGCTGGTTAAAAGCTACTTTATTTTGGTTTCAAGTAGTTGTTATGAAAGCATTGGAAAGATTTATGTTGGTTATGCATGTGTTATAATGAATAAGATGCATGGAACAAATATGAATATGTGAAAGACTCTCACTTGTAGAATACAACTTGTTTTCATCGAATTGAATATTTTTTTAGAGCATTGTCTTGTGCATGATTTTTGAGTCAGAGTCCCATCAAATTTGATACGTCAACTCCCCTATCGAAGACAATAAAAAAGTACACATAAAATTTACCTAAAATCAATCAGTAACTCTTTATTGAGCAAACAAACATTAGTTCAGGCTAGGATCTTGGGATAGGCAGTGTGAGTAAACTACCCAAGATCAAGAACCAAAACTAGTGTCATTAAAAGAGCGAAAATTCCTTCTGCACTCAAACTACCAAGACCACTCCAGTCAAAGCATATTTAAATATGAGACAACATCGAGTTGTAAGTGAAGGTAACTTGCCTTCGCTTGCAAATCCTTCGGGTATTCTGTGTATTGGGGATCCCTTCAGGGATTTCGGCGCTGAGTCGGGACTTCAAGTATCCTGCCCACATAACGTACTATCTATGACTATGTCCCCCCCGGTAATGTCTATGATCTGAGGTATCCTTAGTGGCCAAGCTTTTAGGGACTTACACAAGGTGACTGGGGTGGGCTGCCCTGGTACCTGACATAGATGAACCTACTCTGTCTTCAGTTTTTGGGAGGGTGCTCGTCTTCACGAGAGTACTTGGCCCCTCAATCTGAGGTTTGGGTGAAGCTCTAGAGTAACCATAACTATACATTTGGCCATCCCTCTCTGTTAGTCATTTTGATATTGGTTTTCATCTCCAGTGATCGGTGCTTATCAAATAGGGTCATTTCCCTCTGTTTTCTGATTGATCAACTTAGTGTATTTTTTATATTTTTTAGGTACCCATGTGCTATCATTAAGACTTTAACAAATATAACGATAAAAATTATTGATAAAAATTAACGGTCACTGTGGCTACATCCGGCCCTCGTCATCAATCTAGACGATTGTTAGGACTTCCTCCACTCATTATGGAAGATCCGTCAAGCTCCAGTGAATCGGATCCCCCATCTTCAAGGAAACAGTCTCCTAGATCTCACACAGAATCTATTTAGACAACCGACGATTCAAGTTTGTCGAAGGATTTCTTTACCGAAGGATTTCTTCCTCCCTTTAACCCTCCGCTCATGAATCCGTTGAACCCACTCTTGGTTCCAGTGGCACCTGTACTCCCTGTCTCTTTAGAAGGAACATTCCCATCCATCTCGTTGACGACTAATGGGTCATGGAACTTTGTGGACACTTTTGGTCCTCCACCACTTCCCAATCGATAGTCACCACCACACTGTTGATGGTGAACCCCGCTATCCCATTGTCCCAGGTACAACCACTCACATGCTACTCTCCACGAGTGGAACCTAGTCGATGCTAGATTCCACCCCTTTAGTGTCAAACTGTATACATTCGACAAGTGCTACATATAGCACTCCTTATAATGCTCAATATAACACTATTAGCGCGGTTCTCGTCAACCAAAAATATGGTCAGCAACCATTGTATAGTTCAAACCCCTAGATTCAAGTATCTGGGGGCATTCCCAATATGCACATATCGGTCAGGAACGTAATAGTTCCCCCTCCATTCTTAGGCATGCATGGTCAGTCATTGATTAACATGAGCATTCCTTATGTCAATCAAGGACATATGGTTAGTTCTGTGGCGGGTGGGAATCCTCAAGGAGGTCCCAACCAATCCATGGGGGCAACCAAATCACAAATTCAAATGAGTCAAGGGGGAAATTCTTATCCTAGGGGCAATTCTATACCCCAACATTAGATTCCCCATGGAAATCCACACTACAACACCATACCCCAAGGCAACTACTATACCACATAACCTTTGTATAATATTGGGACTCAAACAATGGGAGGACCGCAAGGTTCCTCAAGTCATATGTCATCGCCTTAGTTCGAGTCAGGGACACCACACACTTTTCCTTTCTTGGCAACGTTCGATATCCCCGACTTGTACAAACTTACAAATGACCCCATCTACCATAACTTTCTTTGGCCTCCGATCCCAGATAAAATACCAATAGACATCCCCAAGTTCAACTGAAAATAAGGGAAGGATCCAGGCACCCATATCACCACCTATCATCTTTGGTGTGTTTCTAACTCCATGGTCGATGATAGCGTCTGGTTACATCATTTTCCCCGCACCCTCACTGGCAACATAACTAAGTGGTACATTGAGTTACCACGTGTGTCTGTAAATACCTTCGACGCTCTAGCGATGGAATTCCTAAAGCACTTCCATCTACCCATCCACTATGAGACTGGGATAGAGCTCCTCACTTCACTACGTCAGGATACCGCCACCCACATCTCTGATCATATACATGAATGGAGACGTAGGCGGAGGTTAGTCAAAGCTCCCCTCCCAGACTATCTCTCAGTGAACTAGTTCTGCAAGTCCCTACTCCCACAAATCGCTAAAGATGTCGCTTTAGGTGGTGTGGTCACAAAATACCAATCCATACGTCGTACCCAGCACTTAGATCTGATATATTCATAGTCTGGCACTCTTTATGACGTAATCCCAATGCCCCTCGTAACTCCAATGTTTTCGCTACTCAGCATCGTAGAGCCCACGCCAATGGGATTATCGGCGCAACCTCTGGGGCTGCTGTAAAACAACTTAGCGGTCACATTGCCCAGATGTTAGTGGACCCCTCTACCAAATCAACTGCTCTTCCTACCACCACGATAAACTCTATGCAGTCTACACAAAAACCAAGTGGTAAGAACAAGATGAATAAGAAAAAGACCACCCCTTCTGAGGAGCAGTCAACAAAGAATCAAAACCCAAAACAGAAGGCCGCTACACCTCTTGATGATGGAAAGGATAAACCCACCAAATTCCCTTGCAAAATCTGTGCTGAAGACCACATGACATATCTGTGTCCGCGTCTTCAGGAATGCACATATTTCATTGCTAAAAAGGACACTGGAAGGACCCCTGTTGTCCTGAATAATCCTTTCCCCGCTCAGCAGCAGCAACACCTTATTGCAAACCAACCCCAACCCCCACAAGGGGGCAATGGTGGTTCGTAACATCCTTCAGCTGGTGAAGGATCTTCTACCATTTACACCTTTGAAATGGTAGATCTACAAACCAGAGCCAAATCCTATGGAGCTCCTGTCGCTCATGCAGAGGAACCTTCCTCAAGTCAAAACCCACCGCCACCTAATGATTTGCATATCGAAAGGCCAGTTGCTGACCTTGTGATTTGCCCCCTTAAAGGGGCACTTCGACGCACAACACATAATACATTTGCACGTGCTGCCAAAAACTACAGCATTGTAGAAGACTTAGCACAAGTGTCATCGGCTATGTCAATGCTCGAAGTATTACAAACATGCCCAGCACAGAGGAAAGCTTTTCTTTTGGCTATTGGTGGTATCGACCCACAGGATTCCATGCTTACAGTTTTCGACATGAAAAAGTGTAAACCTCCCCTTTCCCACCAGCTTGCATTTCAAGTGCAAATTTTTTCGAAAGGTAAAGGTATACAAAGAACTATAATCGATGAGGGTGCTTCTACCTACGTCATGTCAGCTTCATGTTGGCTCGCTTTGGGTTCTCCAACCCTATCCCTGCCATCGAATTCCCTTAAAGCTTTCAACGGCCACACTTTCATCCCAAAAGGTTACCTAGCTAGCTATCCCATCACCTTGAGTGGGAAAACGATAATGGTAGATATTGAAGTCGTGGATCATAAACTCGACTATAATCTACTTTTGGGCCACACTTAGACTTATGCCATGGAGGTCATTGTGTCTTCAGTCTTCCATATCATCCTCTTTCCCTTGGATGGAAAGATAGTCACAGTGGACCAGCTGTCCTTTTGCACCCTAGATTACTCTCCGTTACCTAGCAGCTCTGTACCCCTAGTAGGTGGTGTACTTGACTCGTACATCAGTATCAGTACCTGTCTACTAAAGGCTTATTCCCTGATGGGTTGTCTCCCTCTTCAGCCACCAAATGTTCCACAGACGGTCAATATGCTTTCATCCATTCCTCATGAACCAACCGATCCATGGATCCTACCAGCTCCTTCAAACATTGACACTTACAAAGAACAAATGTCGCTATCACCAACTAGATTGGCCTATGAAACCATTCAATCTACATCCGAATCTCCAGCCACTTTGGCTTCGGCCAACGGTACCACTACCCCTCCCATAACCTCTCCTTATTTCGATCCACTCATCATGGAAAACAAACAGATTGGAGCCAATCGCAATCCTGAGGAAATTGTGAGCTTCACCTACACTTTTAAGGATTTCTGCGATGTTTTCCCTTGGTTTTATGAGGAAATGCATGGCATAGACCCTTCTATTGTCAAGCATGAGATCAAGAAGGATCGAGCATTCTTTTTATGGTATTTTTCTTGCTATTTAATCCAAAAAATCCTCGAGTCTCCTTCAGGTTTGTTAAACTACCATGAAGAAGAGTGAGCGTTCTTTTTATGGTATTGTTCTTTCTCATTAATCTGAAAAACCTCGAGTCTCCTTCTTTGGGCTCATGAAGCTACTACAAAGAAGATATGAGCATGTTCTTTTATGGGATGTTTTCTCGCTCTAAAAACTGAAAAATCCCTGAGTTTATCATCATTGGGCTCATTAAATGCATACGACGATGGTCTGAACAACTCTTTTTCGCTCTTTTTCTAGCTCATTAAACTGAAAAAGACCATTAGAGCATTCCTTTTAGGTGCTTTTTTCTCACTCATAAAACTGAAAAAATCCCAAGTTTTTTCTTTTAGGTTGGTTAAACATTTATAAAGATGACCCAAGCATTCTTTTAGGTACTTTTCTCACTCATTAAATTGAAAAATCCTGAGTTTTTATCACCGGGCTCGTTAAAAATCTACAGCAGCAACAAGAGCACTTACTTTTTTGGGACCATCTCTAGCTCTTAAATTGAAAAATCCCCGAGTTTTTCCCCTTCTTCGGGCTCGTTAAATCTACGAAGAAGGAATGAGTAGTTCTTTTACCTCTTTTTCCATACTCAATAAACTAAAAAAGATACCTTGAGTCTTCTTCATTTGACTCGTTAAAATTTGATGAAGGTATTGAGTTTGTCATCCCGTGACTCATTAAAAATTCACGACGAAAAATGAGTTTAGTCCATCACCTCGTACTTGTAACAAAATGAGGTCGACATCTATTGAACATAGGTTTCTCTTTATCCGAATTCAATAGATTAACTCACATAAAAGTAACCGATACAGGTATGCTATTAACCTTTTGTCGCACCCGATTAACAACTATGACAAAGGGACCACCATGGAGTTGTTCTTACGATATTTTCAGACTCTCTAAATATGAAAAGACCACCGAGTTGTCTAGTCTGGACTCATTAAATTACACAGACAAGATATAGAGTCATTATTTTTACGATCCTTTTCAGACTCTCAAAACATGAAAAGATTGACGAGTTTGTCTATTTAGACTCATTAAACTAATCAGATAGGGCATAGAGTCACTCTTTTCATGTTCCTTTTCAGACTCTTAAAAAATGAAAAGATCGACAATTTTACCCGTCTGGACTCACTAAACTAATCAGATGGGGAAAGTAGACAATGCAATTGCATTCAGTATTAGAAAGCGTGGTTTGGCAGCAATCGTTCCCTTAAACATGGCACTCCCTCAGATAAACCTTCCTTGTGATGGCCTCTCAATATGAATCCTACAATCCTATGAGTTTAGCCTAAATACCCTGATGTTCTTGCATCTCTGTATCCTAAATACACTTTGGTGTTCATGAGTCTAGTGCTGCATGGTTAAAACAGTTGTCATGCCTTCTATTGTTCAAGGGTTAACCTTTTGTTTCCTCCATCAACCCATCAAGCATATCCTTTCATCATGCCCTATGTTGTTTAGACCCAATGCTCAAAGATTCCTCAAAAAAAAAAAATCATTCTTGTCTCATTTCGTGTCGATTGATGTAGGACACATTATTTCCTACCTTTCGACAGGTATCTTCCTATCGAATTCAACACTCTATCTAGGAAGACAACCCAAAAACACATTCAGTGCCTTAGTACTCGCAGACATTAGTGGCAGGTTGCCTTGTGTTTGATAAGGGGTTCTCATTATTGGCTCCTGGTTAAATGATTCTATGAGTGTTCGATGACAAAAACATCTTTCACACTCATTAGATTGTACTGTGCATCTTGGAGAGCATCACCATTATTGGTGGCCTTCCTCGCATCTGTTAACAGTCTCCATTATTTACTGGTAATCAGATGATTTTGTGCATGTTCGACATCAACGAATATATTCAATTGTATTGATCTATGTTGTTCGGTGAAGCGGAAATCAAGACCTTGGGTAGAGGCTTGCATCACTCAGCCTTGTTTCCTCTCCTAAGTTGCGTATATTGTTTTTTGGAGACAGCTTATCAAGATGATTCTATCATGACACCGGATCCAAATTGTGCTTATCGGCGGCCAGCATCTTCATATCTCTTTTATGAGAAAAATCACTATGACATAGCTACTGAGCATGGGAATGCCCGACTCAGGACATGATTTTAGTAGTTTTATATATATATATGTGTTGTATCAGGTTTCCCGTACCACTCGAAGCTTCGATCCTCGCTCTATTTTTGTCAAAGAAGGAAAATTATAGTTAAGCAAAGTATTTCGGCCATCGTCACAGCCTCTAATCTCACACTTTAGGGGGCATCTGTTATATAGCAAATTGACCCCCTCATTAGCTCAGAGGGGAAAAACATGATAGCTGAAGCAAAGACCAAGATCACATGCCTTGTTTCCACACTAATGTTGGTTATGCACTGACAACCTGATTTATAAAGCTTCTCTGCAAGCCTAAGGGTGCTTTAGTGACCCAACTAACTCTAGTTGCTAGTTCAAGAAAAGCGTTAGTGTACCCTAATGAATTTCTAAGGGTCAAAGGAGCGAATTGACTCGTAAATATCGAGATATTTGCTCCTAGATCTACTCAGGAAAAGCAAGGAAACATCTCAAGTTCAACCTATTTGGGGGATTTCTAATCCTAATGAAGGAGGAAAACGGGAAAGAGCTGAAAAGCATGGAAACTTCATTGCTTTTACCCTAAGGAACTCATGGAGGAACTTGGCAACCCTAACTCAATTGCTAGATAAGAAAAGCTAGGGCTATGGTGATAAAGGTTAGATGATTTGAAAGGATAACATACTTGATTGTTGAGCATTGTCTCAAATCAGAAGAATTTGGTAAGAAAGGAGAGAGAGAGAGAAGCTGGAGGGGTAAGGGAAGGCTGATGCAATAGATGGTTGTAATCACTCTTCTGACATTAATATAGAATTGTAGTTGTACTGTCTACTCTATGGTGTTAGTACTATCATTTATTCATTTGTTTGTCCAATACCTTTTAGCATGAGTAGTTTAGTTATGTGTAACTAGATTTTCTTTTATGTATTCATGTATTAGTTATCAAGGTTGTATGTTGTGATTATGCTTGTCTCTTCTATGTGCAGGACTTGATCTGGAGCTAGCTCAGGGGACTTCCACCTAGTTGCATTGCGCTCTCCAACAAATCTACACAGAGGCTTGAGGTAATCTATTTGTCATACTTTGATAGTTAATTATTGTTTATGAACATGCATGTAATTTTGTGATGGTTGTAGATAATCTTACAGTCTGCCCAAGGTCCCAAGAAGACCTTTGAGGGTATCTCCATACACTGTGCATTTTATCCTATAGCAATGTCCACTCAGCAAGTAGTGTCTAAACTTTTGGACCGCGTATACCATGGCTAATCCTTCGTGCTTGGTGGTGGAATAGTTCCTCTCAGCCTTGGATAACCTCCTGCTTACAAACACTACAGGATGGTCCAAGTCTCCTTTGCTGACCTATGTCACTACTGCTCCTACTGCTATACATGACACGTCTACATGTAAATGAAAATTCTTCTTCCAATCCGAGAAGACTTAAATCGATGTTGTGACCATTTTTCTTTTTAGCACATCCAATATTTTCTGGCAGTCCTCGTTCCAAAAAAATGTGACATCCTTTTTCAACAGCTTCTCCACAGGCGCGGTGATCTAGGCCTAGCCCTTGATAAACTTCCTGTAGTACCTAGTATGTCCCAAGGTTGCGCACATCTATTTCACACTCGTCGGTGCCTCTAAGTTAAGTATTATTGTGATCTCCGCGGGATCTACCATCAGTCCCTTTCTACAAACCACATGGCCCAGCAAATTCCCAAAAGGAATACAAAATAGGCATTTCTTCAGATTGAGCGCAATCTGGTACCTTCGACAAGTATCTAGCATTAAGCACAAACTGGCCACATGGCGTTTTACCAACCCAAACACAATCCAGTCATCAAAGTACACCTCCAGAAATGTATGAATGAAGTCTTTGAATGCAGCAATGACTACGTGCGAAAAATTGCAGGTTCATTCTTTAATCCGAAAGGCATTATAGTGTACTAAAAACATCCCCATTCAGTTGCGAAGGTCATCTTTCTTCTATCTTCAGGCATGATTTTATTATGATGGTACCCAGAAAACCCATCAGTGAAGGAGTATGCTTCTTGGCCACCTACATTATCCAATACCTCATCACTGAATGGAGTCAGGAAAGGATCATACAAGCATGCATCATTCAACTTCTTGATATCTACGCATATCCTTATTTCATCCTTCTGCTTCTTTTCCTATACCACCATTGGGCTCACCCAATCAGATTCTTCTATGGGCTCAATGATGCTTGCCACGAGCATCTTATCTAACTCTAAGCAGACCTTCTCCTTATACTTTGGATTGAGACGGTAAGGTCTTTGCTTAACAGGCTTCGTGTTAGGTTTTAACGTGATCTTCATAACGCCCAAGTCCCCTATTATCCCCTTTAACTCCATAAACTTGGTAGGGAACAAATCCTGGTATTCGTGAAACAATTCAGTGACCTTGTCTACTGTCACGCCATCCCAGTAATCTCCAATCTTTGATAATTTGGGCTCTGCCTCTTGTTATATAGGAAAATGACCTCCTCGTTAGTTCAGAGGACAAAGACATGATGATTGAAGCAATCACCAAGTTCACAAGCCTTGTTTCCAAGCTAACGTTATTTGTACACTAGAAACATGCTTTATAAAGCTTCTCAGCAAGCCTAAGGGAGCATTAGTGACCCAAGTAACTTTACTTGTTACCTTAGGAGAAGCGTTAGTGAACCCTAATGATGATCTAAGGGTAAAAGGAGCGAATTGACTAAGAAATATCCTTATATTCTCTCCTAAATCAACTCAGAAAAGCAAGGAAACATCCAAGTTCGACCTATTTGGGGGATTACTAATCCTAATGGAGTATGTAAATGGGAAAGAGCTCAAAAGAATGACAACATCATTACTTTTACCTAAAGAAACTCGTGGAGAAACTTGTCAACCCTAACCTCAGATGCTACATATGCAGAGCTAGGGCTATTATGAAAGGGGTCAGATCATTTGAAAGGATAGCTTACTTGATTGTCAAGCAGAGTCTCAGACTTAAGCATAAGTAGTTGGTAAGAAGGGAGAGTGATCCAAATTGGATCCTAAAACTCTTTAATTTTTCATGACTGTTTCAAATTATGCTAAAAGATTTAAGTCTTAGAAAAGTCAAAGCTATCAGAAGGAATCCTCGTAACAGTTGCAGTTGTGGCCAGAGCGAAGCAACAAGGACCCTCGGTTGAGTGCGCAGACCGTTGGCCCATGGTAAAGCGCAATGGTACAAAACTGGCAAAACCGGAGGCTAATTCAGGAAACAGTGGTGGATTCTGATATGCGCAGGGTGTCCCCCTTAGTGAAGGAAATCCCCAAAGTGCTCGAACCCAAAAACGCTATAAAATTCAGAAAAGTAACTGTTGTGGTTCCATAGTGCGGGATTCCCTAAAACCAACAGGATATCAGAAGGCTTCAAGGTGGTAAGTAGTTTTGACTGAGTCCTGCCCGATGCCACACATCAAGTGACACATGTTCGGTAGAAGAGAGAGAAAACCGCCCGCATCAGATGGGTAACCACCCTACGACTTGTCCGCCCGATATGAAGGACGACCGTAGGATCTGGGGGGTCCAGATCGATGGAGGAGATGCATCCCAATGACTGACCGGATTTTAGAGGTTAAAAAGAAAGATGACAATGGATTTGACGTCTGACATGGATGATGAGTTGGCAAACGATTCGTGTTCGCAGGCGATCTTGAAGCAAACATATTTATCGGTCATTCAAATATGATTCAGGGAATCTGACACCCAGTTCGTTAGCAAATAGGTGGCCACCTCCCTGCGAGGCGTTACATAGTGATGATGACGTAGAGCAGAGGAATTCAAATGGATAGAGGAAAGGAAACCAGAAATCTGGAAAGTAGAAATGAGCAGTCAAAGAACAGACTGGCTTTAAAGCCATGAACTGACAGTAAGCAGAGGGGGGCAACACAGAGACGCAAGTAGCTGATAGTAGAGAACAGAGAATAGAAGCCAAGCTGACCTGAGGGCAGCGTCGAGCCAAATAGAGCCAGAGAGAGCCATAGAGTCTATGTACTCCTTTAAAGGCTTGAGAGGTTCAGGCAAATTCCTCAGCATAGGCCTATCATACTACTATGACCCTCAGAAGTCGAGTTTCAGCAAGGAGAGTCTGTGCACTCCATTAATACTGACTTCATTCTATTTAGTGAGTCTTGAATCAAGCTCGTTGTTGTAAAAACTCTACTTGAAAACATAATAGAGAGGCTACCATTGAAAGGCTGGACAGGAGATGTGGCACAGGATCATTGGGTGAACTCCTTATTAAACTTGTTTTGTTTACATGTTTGACTGTTATGTTTTCTCTGATTGCCTCAGTGTCTATGTATTCTAGCAATCTTATCGATCTGTTGCATAAGTAGCATAGGCACATCCATGCACATGAGTCTGTAATACCTTTCATTCTTTATCCTGGATAAATTCCAGATCAAGTGGTATCAGAGCTTAGGTTTACTAAGGTTAGACAAGCTTGTGCTGGATTTTGTTGTTGAATGCTAACTAGATCAAAACTTAAATCAGGAGAAGGAGAATTGGCTGAAACTAACCAGGAAATTCGAAGAGTCTATTCTAAGAGGAAAATGTCAGAAGAAAATCCCTTGGAATCAAACCCCCCATTCATGGATAGTTTCATGAACATGAAATCCATGGTGGAGGAAATGTATACGAACTTTAAGAAACATAGAGATGAAGATTCATCAAGCTCCAAACAAGACAAAGGAGTAGAAGAATCTTTCCTCCATGACCACTCCAAAGGCAAAGGGAAAGAAGAAAAATTTCTCATGCCTCCTAATAGCCCTGAAAATAAAAAGAAGACATCTTTGATTAAATTAGATGTTGAATTTGAATTACCAATATATGATGGAGAGTTGAATGTAGAGAAGCTAGATAATTGGATCAAACATATTGATGTTTATTGCAGAGTGTAGAGCATTAACTTAGATAAGAGTAAGATTCAGCTAACCAGCCTATGCCTGGGAGGCACTGCCTTGGTATGGTAGGAAGGCAGGACACAAGCTAAGATGAAGAAACATGGTAAGATTCTCTCTATCTGGAGTGAATTTGTTTCTGCAAATGAAAATCAATTCTATCCACTAACCTAAATGCAGCCAGCCATGATGAGCTGGCAAACTCTTCGAAAACTAAAAGGGAAAAGTGTACAAGGTTACACCCAAGAATTTAGGAAAATAGATTTGATTCTAGGAATTTCTTTAGAATCACCTGAGACTCCGTTGAAGTATATTGGTGGTCTACACAGCTACATGAGGCACACTATCCTCATGTTTAATGCCACTAGCATAGATGAGGTATCCATTCAAGCTACGCATCTAGAAGCTAGAGGTAAGAATGGGAACCCAGAAGTTGGGGGATCATCCCAACCCACTGCAAGCAAAAATAAGGAGAAAAGAAAACATAAATGGAAAGAGAGGAAGACAAACACTGTACAGAAAAGCAAGTCCTCATGCACTCACTATAAGAAAGATGGGCATGATGATGAACACTACTAGATTCTGTATCTGGAGTTAAAACCTAAGAAGTTTGAGGGCAAGAAGAAGAAGGCTGCCATAGCTATTCAAAAGGATTTGGGATTAGACTCAGGAGATGAAACAACAATCGTAGCGACAAGTATAAAAGGTAAAAATTCTTAAGCATCTACTAGTAATTCTGCACAATCTACTGATAATGAAGAAAATGAGAGAAAAAGACATGAGCTTTTTCATATTCGAGTTATTTCCAATTATCAAAAGATTGATACTTTGTTTGATAGTGGCTCACAAGTAAATTTAATTTCTGAAGCAATTGTAAAGAAGTTGGGATTACTAACCACACCTCACAAGAAACCATATCCATTAGGTTGGTTATGTGATAAAGCGAAGCTACAAGTGACTAAATAATGTAAACTTAAGTTTTCTTTTGGGTCAGAATTTGTAGATGAGGTTGAGTTAGATATAGTTCCTTTGGATATATGTGGAATTGTTTTAGGATGATAGAAAAGCTATTTCCTATAGAGCTGAGAACAAGTATCTACTCGTTAAAGATGGAATCGAATATATTGTAAGAGCTCATAAGCTCAAGAATAATTATACTCTCATAAACTCAAGGCAGATGAAACGAATTGTAAATTCATGCAAACAATTTTTAATGATGGTTGTAAAGGAAAAGAAACCTGATAAAACGAATGTATTTGAGGGTTTTGATGCTAAACAACAAGTTGATTTAGAAAAAGTTTTTTCAGAATATGATGTATTGTTTCAAGAACCTAAAGGTCTGCCACCCAAAAAGGAAATAGTGCATGATATTAATTTGCAGCAAGATGCTCCATTTCCTAACATTGGAATGTACAGGTTGTCCACTTTACAGAATGTAGAAATCGAGAAGCAGGTACAAGAGTTGCTCAAGAAGGGGTTCATTAGACCTAGCACATCACCATGTGGGTCTCCAATTGTTTTGGTGAAAAAGAAAGATGGCTCGTGGAGAATGTGCATTGATTACCGAGCATTGAATAAGATAATGATCAAAAATCATTATCCCCTTCCTCGCATAGATGATCTATTAGATCAGTTAAAAGAAGTTTTTTATTTTTCCAAGTTATACTTGCATAGTGGCTATCATCAGGTCAGAGTTGCAGAGCAAGATGCATGGAAGACTACTTTCAAAACAAAGCAGGGATTGTATGAGTGACTTGTTATGCCTTTTGGCTTAACTAATGCTCCTGCTACTTTCATGAGAGCAATGAATGATGTACTTAGACCTTTTTTTGATGATTTTGTTATTGTATATCTGGATGGCATTCTTATATTTAGCAAAACATGGGAAGAACATTTACAGCATGTTGAGCAAACACTAGATGTTTTGAAAAGAGAAAAAACTTTATGTTAAACTCAAAATGTGAATTTGGCAAAACATCTTTGAATTATTTGGGATATATAGTAGGGGGTGGTGAATTGAAGATAGATCCATCTAAGGTTGCAGTCATTGTAAACTGGCCTAAACCCAAATCTACTACAGAAGTTAGAAGATTCTTAGGAGCAGCACAATATTGGAGAAAGTTTATTTCTAACTTTTCGTTAATTGCAGCTCCCTTACATGCTTTAACAAGATTGAACAGGGTGTTTCAGTGGGGAGGAAAATAGCAAAAAGCCTTCGACACCTTGAAAGAAAAGATTAATACAGCACCAGTACTAGCACTGCTTGATCTTCAAAGACCATTTGAGATTGAAATATATGCTAGTGACTATGCCATGGGAACAATGTTGATGCAGCACGGTAAACCTATATGTTATCATTCTGAGACATTTAATCCTGCAGTAGTTAACTATCCCGCATATGATAAAGAATTGTATGCATTAGTACAGAGTGTGAAAAAGTGGAAAAATTACTTAATGGGCAAAGAGACAGTTATACATACTAATCATCAACCACTTCAATATCTACACTCCCAAACTAAGTTGCAACAATCAAGACATTATAGATGGATGGGTTTTCTACAACAGTTTCATTTAGTCATCAGATATAAAAAGGGCATACACAATAAAGTTGCAGATATGTTATCTAGACCAATTATAAATGCATCTACTATACTTAAGCATAATTCAGTATTGCATGAGAGCTACATTGAACAATATGCTCAAGATATAGATTTTAAAGATGTATATGCAATATTGAGTCAAGGAAAATGAGTAGAAGAATTGGGTTATCATGTTAAGGACCAACTTTTGTATCATTGTGGGAAGCTATGCATTCCACAAATTGAAAGAGTAAAGATAATTCGAGAAGCACACACTTCTCTAATATCAAGTCACTTTGGTGTAAGTAAAACAGTTGCACAGCTACAAAGATTTTGTTATTGGCCAAAAATGAATGAGATAGTTTCTAGATATGTAAGAGGATGTACCATGTGTGCTAAAATCAAGCCCAGCAATAGAAAACTAGGCTTGTACACTCCACTACCATTTCCTTCTCATCCTTGGGAAAGTGTTTCCATGGACTTTGTTGGAGGACTGCCTAAATCTAGGAAAGGTCATGACTATTTATATGTTGTTGTGGATAGGTTCAGTAAAATGTGTATTTTAGTACCTTGTAACAAACAAATTACAGCTGAACAAACTGCAAAGTTGTTCTTTCAGCATGTATGGGTTCATTTTGGATTACCCACTTCTATAATATCTGATCGAGATACCCGATTTGTTGGGAAATTTTGGTCAAGTTTTTGGGAATTGATGGACACCAGGCTAAAGAAAAGCACATCTTTTCATCCGCAAATAGATGGCCAAACAAAAGTGGTCAACAAGACAATGATCCAGTTGCTCGCTATTGCAGCAATCATCCCAAACTATGGGATGAATATTTATGTTATGTGCAACATGCTTACAACCGAGCTAAACATTCTTCTACATAGAGATCTCCTTTCGAGACCTGTTTTGGTTTCACACCAAGGACTCCCTTGGATTTTGTCTTTGGTAAAGACATAGCAGTTGATGGACACAGTGATATGGATATGGCAACCAAGTTCATTGAACAAATCCAAGAGATTCACCAAGCAGTACAGGAACAGCTGGAAAAGAGCTAAGCCAAGTACAAGGCAAGGCATGACAAGCATCGGATAGAGCATAGTTTCCAAGTTGGCGACCAAGTCTGGCTGTATATCAGCAAAGAAAAAATGCAAGGTGAAGGTAAGAAGCTGAAGCCAATAAGGTATGGACCTTTCAAGATACTTGAGAAAATTGGTGAAAATGCTTTTCAACTTGATCTACCAGCTTACATGCATATCTACTCAGTTGTTAATGTAGACAACTTGAGACTATTTGAACCTTCATTAATTGAAGATCCAGAAGAACAAAGTCAATTTCCTTCTATTGATGACCTGTTACCTGAATATCTTAATGAGTTTCAGGAAGATATAGTTCTGGACAGGAAGATAATAACTACATGCAGAGGGGATGTTGAGTACCTCAGGATCAGACTCAAAGGTTCAAATCCAAGCAGTGTGAAATGGATAGAAATTGAGCAAGCGAGGAAGCGATACCCTCACTTGATTGATGCTTGAAAGAAAACCAACTTTTGGTGGTCCAAAAGCTTTTTTCAGTTGGAAGGTCGTGATTCGAATTGGATCCTAAAACTCTCTAAGTTTTCATGATTGTTTCAAATTATGCTAAAAGATTCAAGTCTTAGAAAAGTCAAAGCTATCAGAAGGAATCCTCGTAACAGTTGCAGTTGTGGCCAAAGAGGAGCAACGAGGACCCTCGGTCGCACGCGCAGACCATTGGCCCATGGTAAAGCGCAATGGCACAAAACTGGAAAAACCAAAGGCTAATTCGGGAAATAGAGGTGGATTCTGATACGTGATTAGCACTTATTACATATCGCAGGGCATCCCCCTCAGTGAAGGAAAGCCCCAAAGCACTCAGACCCGAAAACAGTATAAAATTCGGAAAAGTAACTGTTTTAGTTCTGTAGCGCGAGATTCCCCAAAACCAACAGGATATCGGAAGGCTTCGAGGCGGTAAGCAGTTTTGACTTAGTCTGACCTGATGCCACACATCGAGCGACATGCATCCGGCGGAAGAGAGAGAAAACCGCTCGCATCGGATGGGTAACCACCATGCAACTTGTCTGCCCAATATGAAGGACGATCGTAGGATCTAGGGGGTCCAGATCGACGGCAGAGATGCATCCCGATGATTGACTGGATTTGATAGGTCAAAAAGCAAGATGATAGGGGATTTTACGTCTAGCATGGATGATGAGTTCGCAAACAATTCTTGTTCGTAGGTGATCTTGAAGCAAACAGATTTAATGGCCATTCAAATATGATTCATGGAATCTGACACCCAGTTCATTAGCAAATAGGTGGCCACCTCCCTACAGGCGTTACCTAGTGATGATGACGCAGAGAAGAGGAATTCCAATGGACAGAGGAAAGGAAACCAAAAGGCCGGGAAGAAGAAATGAGCAGTCAAAGAACAGACTGGCTAAAGCCATGAACTGACAGTAAACAGAGGGGGGCAACACAGAGATGAAAGAAGCTGATAGCAAAGAATAGAGAATAAAAGCCGAGCTGACCTGAGGGCAGCATCGAGCCAGACAGAGCCAGAGAGAGTCAAAGAGTCTTTGTACTCCATTAAAGGCTTGAGAGGTTCAAGCAAACTCCTTGGCATAGACCTGTCATACTACTGTGACCCTCAGAGGTCGAGTTTCAGTAAGGAGAGTCTGTGCACTCCATTCCTACTGACTTCATTCTGTCTAGTGAGTCTCAAATCGAGCTCACTGTTGTAAAAACTCTGCTTGAAAACATAATAGAGAGGCCACCACTGAAAGGTTGGATAGGAGACATAGCCCAGGATCATTAGGTGAACTCCTTATTAAACTTGTTTTGTTTACATGTTTGACTGTTATGTTTTCTCTGATTGCCTCAGTGCCTATGCATTCTAGAAATATTATCGATCTGTTGCATAAGTAACATAGGCACATCCATGCGCATGAGTCTGTAATAACTTTCATTATTTATCCTAGATAAATTCAAGACCAGAGAGAGAGAGAGGAGCTGGAGGGGTAAGGAAAGGTTGATGCAACTGATGGTTGTAATCACTCTTTCGACATTAATATATAACTATAGTTGTACTATCTACTCCGTGGTGTTGGTACTATAATTCATTTATATGTTTATTCAATGTCTTTCAGCATGAATAGCTTAGTTATGTGCAACTAGATGTCTTTTATATATTCATGCATTGATTATCAAGGTTTTATGTTGTGATTACGCTTGTCTTTTCTTTGTGCGGGACTTGATCTGGAGTCGTCTCAGGGGACTTCTGCTAACTGCATTGCGGTCTTCAGCAACTCTACATGGAGACTCAAGGTAATGAATCCATCTTTCTCTAATAGTTAGTTATTGAATATGGACAAGCATGTAACTTTGTGACAGCTGCAGATAATCTTACAATCTACCAGGGGTCCCGGGAAGACCCCTGAGGGTTCCTTCATTCTCTATACACCATGCATTAATCCCTATAGTAGAATTGGTGACTCCACTGGGGACTACACTTTAGTTCCCAGTTTTCCCATAAATTTCCTAGATCTCTCCTTCTTCCATACCTTCCTGTACCTCTTCATTCCTTTTTTGACCACTCAAGACCTTGCAGCACTCTTCTTTCATTGCTCAGCCCTGGATCTGATCCCTGCTACTATTTTTTGAAGTGTTTTGCCTCACTAGTGTAGGTTACCAGTGTAAAAAAAGCTTTATAAATCATTGTAGCTACACAAACAGAGCGTTAGTGCCACCAGTAACTCTCTGTGGCCTCTATCACAGAGTGTTAGTCACCCATTTTTTGATAAACAGCAGTGTCTGTGACCTCAAAGGGTTGGAAAACTTGCTTCTAGATTGATAAGGGATCTGTAGCTGTGTTTTGTTTGACTGATCTGTGTCCTGAACAAATTCGTTTCTTAAGAAAATAGCTTTCCTTCTTAAAGTTTTTATTTCCATAAAATAAAAATTCAAATTTTTTTATTGTTTTCTGCTTAGTTTGTTAGTTCTGCATTATTTGGTTTCAATAGTTGTTAGTGAGCATTGAAAAGTTCTATCGGTTATGCGAGTCTTTTATTGAGAAGGATACATGGAATGAATATTGATGAATGAATGACTCTCCCTTTGTAGAAGCAACTTATTCATCGAAATTGAAATTTTACAAGAATTCTTTTTTGCATGATTTGAGTCAGAGTCCCATAAAATCTCATACGTCAACACCCCTACAGAAGACTCTAACAAAGTACACTTAAAATATACCTAATAAAATCAATCAGCAACACTTTCTAGAGTAAACATACCTTAGTTTAGGCTAGGATCTTGGGTTAGGCAATGTGAGTAAACTGCCCAAGATCATACACCAAAACTAGTGTCATTAAAGAGAGAAATCCTTCTACACTCATACTACTGGGACCACTCCAGTAAAAGCAGAGTTAAATATGAGAAAACATCAAAATGTAAGTGAAGGTAGCCCACCTTTGCTTACATCTCCTTTGGGTATTCTGTGTATCGGGGATCCCTTCGGGGATATCAGAGCTGAGTTGGGGACTCAAGTATCCTACCCACACAGTGTATTGTGTGCGACTATGTCCCCCTCAGTAGTGTCTATGATCTGAGGTATCCTTAATGGCCATACTTTTAGGGACCAACACAAGATGACTGGGGCAGGCTTCCCTGGTACCTAACACAGATGGACCTACTCTGTCTTTAGTTTTTGGGAGGGTGCTCGTCTTCACGAGAGTACTTGGCCCCTCAATTTGAGGTTCGAGTGAAGCACTAGAGTAACCATAACGATACATTTGGCTAGCTCTCTCTATTATTCATTATGATACTAGGTTTCATCTCTAGTGATCGGTGCTTATCAAACAAGGTCATTTCCCTCTGCTTGTTGATTAATTTACTTAGTGTATTTTTTATTTTTTAGGTGCCAGAGTGTTATCATTAAGACTTTAATAAGCATCACTGTAAAATTTACTGATAAAAATTATCGGCCACCATGGCTACATCCCGCCCTTGTCGTCAATCTAGACAATTGTTAGGACTTTCCCCACTCACTATGGAGGATCCGCCGAGATCTAGTGAATCGAATTCCCTGTCTTCGAGAAATCAGTCTTTGAGATCTCACACATAATCAGTTTGGACATCCAATGATTCAAGCTTACCGGAGGATTTCTTTACTGAAGGATTTCTTTACTGAAGCATTTCTTCCTCCATACAACCCTCCGATCATGAATCTGTTGGGCCCACTCTTGGTTCTCGTTGCATATGTACCTCCTTTGTCTTCAGTTGGAACACTTCCACCCATCCCGTCGACGACTAATGGGTCGTGGGACTTTTTGGACACTTTTGGTCCCCCACCACTTCCCTAGTCAACAATCAATACCACACCTTTGATGGTGAACCCTGCTATCCCATTTGTCCCAAGTTCAACCCCTATCATGACACCCTCCACGAGTGGAACCTAGTCAATTCCAAGTTCCGCCCCTTTAGTGTCAAACCCTGTACCTTCGACAAGTGCTACATATAGCGCTCCTTATAATGCTCAATATAGCACAGTTAGCACGGGTCCCTTCAACCAACAATATGGTTGGCATCCATTGTATAGTTCTAACCCCCAGATTCAAGTATCTGGGGGCACTCCCAATATGCATATACCAGTTGGGAACGTAACAATTCCCCCTCCATTTTCAGGCATGCATGGTCAGTCACTGATTGACATGAACACTCCTTATGCTAGTCAAGGACTTATGGTTAGTTTTGTGGTGAGCAGGAATCCTCAAGGAGGTCCCAATCAATCCATGGGGGCACCCTACTCACAACCTCAAATGAGTCAAGGGGGCACTACTTATCCTGGGGGCACTTCTATCCCCCAACCTAACAATCCCTATGGAAATCCACATTACAATACCATACCCCAAGGCACCTACTATACCACGCAACCTGTGTATAATATTGGGAACAACATGATGGGAGGACCGCAAGGATCCTCAAGTCATATGTCATCACCTTGGTCCGATTTGGGGGCATCACACACTCTGCCTTTCTTGGCAACGCTTGATATCCCTGACTTGTACAAACTTACAAATGACCCCATCTATCATAACTTACTCTGGCCGCCAATCCTGCATAAAATACCGACAGACATCCCTAAGTTTGAAGGGAAACAAGGGGAGGATCCGAGTACACACATCACCACCTATCATCTATGGAGTGTTTCTAACTCCATGGTGGATGATAGTATCCGGTTATGTCTTTTTCCCCACACCCTTACGAGCAATGCAGCTAAGTGGTACATTGAGTTACCACACGCATCAGTCAATACCTTTGATGCTCTAGCGATGGAATTCTTAAGGCACTTCCAGCTACCCATCCACTATGAAACTAGGATGGAACTCCTCACTTCATTACATCAAGATACTGCCACCAACATCTTCAATCATATACATGAATGGATATGTAGGTGGAGGTTGGTCAAAGCTCCCCTCCCAGACTATCTCATAGCTGATTGGTTCTGCAAGTCTCTACTCCCCCAAATCGCTAAGGATGTCGCCTTAGGTGGTGAGGTCACAAAAGACCAATCCATATGTCGTGCCCAGCACTTAGATCTAATATATTCATGGTCTAACACTCTATACGATGTAATTCCCAATGTCCCTCGCAACTCCAATGCTCCCGCTACTCAACAACCCAGAGTGCATTCTGATGGGATTATCATCACAACCTTCGGGGCTGTTGTAAAACAACTCAGCGGTCACATTTCCCAGATGTCAGTGGACCCCTCTACCAAATTGACTGCTCTTCCTACCACCGCGATCAACTCTGTGTAGTCTACACAAGAACCCAGTGGTAAGAACAAGAAGAATAAGAAAAAGACCGCTCCTTCTGAAGAGCAATCAACAAAGCAGTCTAACTCCAAGTAGAATGTAGTTGCACCCTCTGATGATGGAAAGGATAAACCTGCCAAATTCCCTTGCAAAATTTGTGTCAAATACCACATGATATCACTGCCCGCATCTTTAGGAGTGCACAGATTTCATTACTAAAAAGGACACTAGCAGGACCCCCACTATAGAATAATCCTTTCCCCGCTTAGCAGCAACAACACCTTATTGCAAACCAACCCCAACCCGCGCAAGGGGGAAATGGTGGTTTGCAACATCCTTTAGCTGGTGAAGGACCTTCTACCATTTACACCTTTGAAACAATAGACCTACAAACCAGAGCCAAATCTTATGGAGCTCCTGTCTCTCATGCAGAGGAACCATCCTCAAGTGAAAAGAAATTGCCGCCTAATGATCTTCATATCAAAATGCCGGTTGCTGATCTTGTGATTCGTCCCCCTAAAGGGGAACTTCGATGCACAACGCACAATACATCTGCACATGTGGCCCAAAACTACATCATTGTTGAAGATTTGGCACAAGCTCCATTGGCTATGTAGGCACTCGGAGTATTACAAACATGTCCAGATTCCACTGGTGGTATCAACCCACAGGATTCCATGCTTGCAATTTTCAACATGGAAAAATGTAAACCTCCCCTTTCTCACCAGGTTTCATTTCAGGTGCAAATCTTTTTGAAAGGTAAAGGTATACATAGAACTGTCATTATTGAAGGTGCTTTTACCTGCGTAATTTCGGCTTCATGTTGGCTTGCTTTGGGTTCTCCAACCCTATCCCTGCTGTCGAATTCCATTAAAGCTTTTGACGGCCACACTTTCATCCCAAAATATTACCTAGCTAACTACCCCATCACCTTGAATGGGAAAATGGTAATGGTGGACATCAAAGTCGTAGATAGAAAGCTCGACTATAATATATTGTTGGGTCACAGTTGGACTTACGCCATGACTACCATTGTGTCTGCTGTCTTTCACTTCATCTTATTTCCATTGGATAGAAAGATAGTCACAATGGACCAGTTTTCCTTTTTCACCCTTGATTATTCCCTATTACCAAGTAGCTTTGTACACTTAGTGGGTGGTGTACTTGACTCTTACATCAGTTTCAGTACTGTTCTATTGAAGGGCTCTTCCCTCTTGGGTTGTTTCCCTCTTCTTCCGCCAGCAATTCCACAAATGGTCAATATGGTTTCATCCATTCCTCACAAACCAACTGATCCTTGGATCCTACCGGCCCCTTCAGACATTGACACTTACAGAGAACAAATGTCGTTGTCACCAGCTGAATTGGCCTACTAGGCCATTCAATCTGCATTCGAGTCTCCAGTCACTTTAGTCACAGCCAACAGTACCACCACCCCTCCCATAACTGCTCCTTCTTTTGATCCCCTCAATCAAGTCCTACCTATGGATGAAGCTATTAGAAAGATCATGAGTTTAGAAGAGCGACCTTTAGAGAACTTGCACCATCATGTTTCGATATCTAATTCGGACGTGATGCCTCTTCAAGTCCTGTCATTTGACGCACCTAAAATCGTTTCCTCACCTTATACGACTATCCAAACTTTGGACTCAGAAGGAAACATGGGCAATATTTCAAAGACATTGCTCATCGATATTTCTGTCACGACAGGCATCATAGAAAACATCCAGGTTGGAGCAGATTGCAATCCTGAGGAAATTGCAACCTTCACCTACCCTTTTAAAGACTTACGCAATGTTTCCCCTTGGTATTATGAGGAAATGAATGACATAGACCCTTCTATTGTCAAGCATGAGATCAAGACATATCAAGCATTCTTCTTATGGTATTTTTCTTGCTTGTTGATCTGAAAAATCCTTGAGTCTCCTTCTTCAGGCTCGTTAAACTACCATGAAGAAGAGTGAGCAATCTTTTTATGGTAATTTTCTTGCTCATTAATCTGAAAAAACATCGAGTCTCCTTCTTTTGGCTCATTAAAATACCATGAGGAAGAGCAAGCATTCTTTTTATGGTAGTTTTCTCGCTCGTTAATCCGAAAAACCTAGAGTCTCCTTCTTTGGGCTTGTTAAACTACTACAAAGATATGAGCACTTTCTTTTATGGGATGTTTTATCACTCTAAAACTGAAAAATCCCTGAGTTACGATGATGTTCCGAGCAACTCTTTTTCACTCTTTCTCTAGCTCATTAAACTGAAAAAGATCATTTGAGCATTCTTTCTAGGCACTTTTTTCTCGCTCATAAAACTGAAAAAATCTCAAGTTTTTTCTTCAGGCTCATTAAAAACTTATGAATATGACCCGAGCATTCTTTTAGGTACTTTTCTCACTCATTACACTAAAAAATCTTGAGTTTTTGTCACCAGGCTCATTAAAAATCTACAGTAACAACAAGAGCACCTGCTTTTTTGGGACCATTTCTCGCTCTTAAATCGAACAATCCCTGAGTTTTTCCCTTCTTTGGGCTCGTTAAATCTACGAAGAAGGAATGAGTTGTACTTTTAACTCTTTTTCCTCACTCACTAAACTAAAAAATATACTTTGAGTTTTCTTCATTTGACTCTTTAAAATTTGATGAAGGTATTGAGTTTGTCGTCACGTGACTCATTAAAAATTCATGACAAATATCAAGTTTAGTCTGTCTCCTCATACTCGTAACAAAATGAGGTCAACATCTATTGAGCATAGGTTTCTCTTTATCCGGACTTAGTATATTAACTCAGGGAAAAGTAATCGATCCGGGTATACTATTAAACCTTTGTCACACCCAATTAACAGCTATGACAAAGGGACCACCCCGGAGTCATTCTTTACGATCTTTTCAGACTTTCTAAATATGAAAATACCATCGAGTTGTCTCATCTGGACTCATTAAATTACACAGATGAGGTGTAGAGTCACTCTTTTTATGATCCTTTTCAGACTCTTAAAACATGAAAAGATCGATGAGTTTGCCTGTCTCAACTCATTAAACTAATCAAATAGGGCATAAAATTGCTCTTTTTTTGATCCTTTTTAGATTTAAAATATGAAAATATCGATGAGTTTAGCCATCTAGACTCATTAAACTAATCAGATGGGGAAAGTGCAAAATACAACTGTGTTAAGTATTTGAAAGCATGGTTTGGCAGTAGTCGTTCCCTTGAACATGGCACTCCCTCAAATAAACCTTCCTTGTGATAGCCTCTCAATATGAATCTTACCATCCTATGAGTTTAGCCTATATACCTCGATGTTCTTGCATCTTTGTATCCTAACACTCTTTGGTGTTCATGAGTCTAGTGTTGCATGGTTAAAACCGTTATCATGCCTTCTATTGTTTAAGGGAAAACCTTTTTTCTTCTATTTCCTCCATCAACCCATCAAGCATATCCTTTCATCATGCCCTCTGTCGTTTTGACCCAATGCTCAAAGATTCCTAAAAAAACAAATCATTCTTGTCCCGTTTCGTGACGATTGATGTAGGACACATTATTGCCTACCTTTCGACAGGTCTCTTCCTATCGACTTCAACACTCTATCTAAGAAAAAGACCCAGAAACACGTCAGTGCCTTGGTACTTGTAGACATTAGTGGCAAGTCACCTTGTGTTTGATTAGTGGTTCTCATTATTGACTCCTGGTTAAACGATTCTACGGGTGTTCGATGACAAAAACATTTTTCACACTCGCTAGATTGTATTGTGCATCTTGGAGACCATCACCATTATTGGTGGCCTTCCTCGCATCTGTTAACAGTCTCCATTATTGACTGGTAATCAAACGATTTCGTGCATGTTTGACATCAATGCACATATTCACATGTATCGATATATGTTGTTCGGTGAAGCGGAAATCAAGACCTTGGGTAGAGGCTTGCATCACTCAACCTTGTTTCCTCTCCCAAGATGCGTATATTGTTTTTTGGATACAGCTCATGAGAATGATCATATTATGACACCGGTTCCATATTGTGCTTATCGGCGGCCAGCATCGTCATATCTATTTTATGAAAAAATCACTCTGACATAGCTACTGAGCGTGGGAATGCCCGACTCAGTACATGATTTTAGTTGTTTTATATATATGTCTGTGTTGTATCAAGTTTCTCGTACCGCCCGAAGCTCCGATCCTCTTTCTCTTTTTGTCAAGAAGGAATAGAATAGTTAAGTATAAAGTGTTTTGGCCATCGTCGCAACCTCTAATCTCACACTTTAGGGGGCATCTGTTATACAGGAAAATGACCTCCTCATTAGTTCAGAGGGAAAAGACATGATGATTGAAGCAATGACCAAGTTCACAAGCCTTGTTTCCAAGCTAACATTGTCTATACACTAGAAACATGCTTTATAAAGCTTCTCAGCAAGCCTAAGGGAGCGTTAGTGACCCAAGTAACTCTACTTGTTACCTCAGGAGTAGCATTAGTGAACCCTAATGAGGATCTAAGGGTCAAAGGAGTGGATTGACTAAGAAATATCCCTATATTCTCTCCTAAATCAACTCAGAAAATAAAGGAAACATCCAAGTTCGACCTATTTGGGGGATTACTAATCCTAATGGAGTATGCAAATGGGAAAGAGCTCAAAAGAATGGCAACATCATTGCTTTTACCTAAAGAAACTCATGGAGAAACTTGGCAACCCTAACCTCACACACTACATAATCAGAGCTAGGGCTATTGTGAAAGGGGTCTGATAATTTGAAAGGGTAGCTTACTTGAATGTCGAGCAAAGTCTTAGACTTAAGCATAAGAAGTTGGTAAGAAGGGAGAGAAAGAGAGAAGAGCTGGAGGGGTAAGGGAAGGCTAATGCAACAGATGGTTGTAATCACTCTTTCGACATTAATATAGAACTGCAATTGTACTGTCTACTCCGTGGTTTTGGTACTATAATTCATTTATATGTTTATTCAATGTCTTTTAGCATTAGTAGCTTAGTTATGTGTAACTAGATGTATTTTGTATATTCATGCATTGATTATCAAGGTTTTATGTTGTGATTACGCTTGTTGTTTCTATGTGCAGGACTTGATCTGGAGCCGACTCAGGGGACTTCCGCCTAGCTGCATTGCACTCTCCAACAACTCTACACGGAGACTCAAGGTAATGAATCTGTCTTGCTTTGATAGTTAGTTATTGAATATGGACATGCATGTATCTTTGTGACAACTGTAAATAATCTTACAGTCTTCCAAGGGTCCCGGGAAGACCCTTGAGGGTTCCTTCATTCTCCATACACCGTGCATTAATCCCTATAGCACCTCTATACCAATATTTACATGTTTCGTGTTCAGTGGCGCGATTATATTAGGACTCTTGATCTGTGGTCCCTTGACTTCGCAGTGACCCTCAGTTTCAATGATATTAATCTTTCATGGGTCCTTGTCTTCTTCTTCAGCATCCATGTTATAGCATTCCAATGCGTGGCTCAGCTGAGTAGTCCAATCAGGTTGAATCAGATCTAAAGGATCCTGCGGTATCCTAAATATTGTTGCTTTAATTTCTTGTAGCACTTCGTCAATACAATCAAACCCGTCTTCGAAGTTGAACATCATTATAAACCCTTCATGCAGAATATCCCATTCGCCTGTGCCATGGCGGAGCTCTATCTCCAAGTACTAGTTCATTGGGATGACATCTAAGGTATGACAAAATAAGTGCACCCATTTAGGTTGGGGCTTCGTTCCATAAGCCTTAGCCCATTTGGCCAAGTATGCATGTGGATCTTCCTTCCCGTCATACTTGTCTATCACTCATACCTTCGGCTTCCAAAAGCATGTTCTCATCATCCTCATACACTCATGCCAATCGTCAAAACTACCCTTGTGCGTACCCCACCATCTCACAGGCATAGTGCGCAGTGCCTAGTCCAAAGCCTGGAAGCGCTGCTTCTCTAGTACTTCCCTCTCAAATTCATCCAAAAACACATCCACATCATTCAAGCCATCATAAGTGGACAGATTTCATACCTAAGACAACACACAGCGTAGCGAGTGGGTCATCATGTTACAACTCAGCATGGTTACTTCATGTAGCTGATTCTGTCAGCGCTCTAATCCTTCATCTGAGTCTGAGTTGTAGGAACTCTCGCGATCCCATGTGATTCGGCCATCCACTGTCGGATTCGCCCAATATTGGTCTCGCATTGTTATCTTATATATGCAGTCCAAATCGTCATCACTTTCATAATCGCAGACTGGTTCAGTATAGCATGGTCCTTCTGCAGGATCTAGGGGTACTATTACACGAAGTTATTTATTTTCAAATATCATCTTTCTCTTCTTTAGGTTGATTACCTCGTTCGTGTTAGTAGCCCAATCAATTCTAAGGAGCGTAGCATAGGGGTTGCTATCATCCATAATTTCTATTAATTCAAAATCAGCCAATGCACTTGCACCCTCAATATCTATAGTTACTCCATGCAACTGTCCCATGGGGATGATCTTCTGCTGATTTTCCATCCTTAACTGAATCGAAGACCACTGCAGTGTGGGTCTCCCCATCTGCTCCTGAGTCTACTTCAGTCTTCTGACCCCAGGTCTAGAAAAACCTGATCCATTTCATATTCTCCTATTTGTGTGGTGAGTCTCATCTCATACCCTGTCTTTGCCTTATGCTTACCAATCTTCCATACCATGCGTGGCTCACCCAGAGTGTTTCTAGCGCATCTATTTATAAGTTCCTATAACCACTTTACAGCCTTGCTATCACACAACATCTTCATGTAGGTCTCTAGAATGGTCATAAGCATAGAAGGGTCCATTTCCTGAATAGGCTTATCCCATCTCCCTGAGGTAGAGGCCTCAGCGAAGCTCTTCTTTGCTTCCATGAAAATTTCGCATGTGCACTCCAAATCAAATTTAGCCTCCTTTGTCGGAGCTTTGCGAACCCATGCAATGCCTTTGGGTTGTTTCCCCTTATCGTCGCCCATTGCAATTCCACTTCAGAGCACTATATTCACATTCGGATCCTCTTCGCGAGGCTCAGCCTTGATCATCTGCAGGTTCTGAGTTGGCTGCAGTGGTAGCACCCCTTTGTCTCATATCCTCACTATCAATGTAGGATATTCCTCTATCTCATGATCAAACTGAGTACAATATTTGCATGACGGACGTGTTGGGTTAGTGTTGTTAGTGCCTTGATCTACCTCAGGTTGAAGGAAGGCAGGTCTAGGGTAACATCAAACCACGCTTAACCTGGTAGCCAACCCTACCAGGTTGGGAGAGGGCTCTCTCCTTGTCAATCTCAATTAGGATATTGGAAATTAGGGCTTGAAATGACTGAATTTAATGTAGATTTTAGGCTAGGTATAGTATCTCAGGGTTTCAGGTTTGATTTTTAGGTTTTGGTTGCTGGATCAATTGGAGAAGGAAGATTGGGTCCGGGAAATCAACTCAGGGATACAGTCATGTCCTATGGGGCAAGGTAGACAAGGTTTTATTTACTAGCAATGGATTGAGATGGTAGATTAAGACAGCTGAGGAGTTGAGGAGGGCATAAAAAACTATGAATCCTCTTCAAACAGTGAAAATATTGAAAACCAAATGCATTCCCAAAACAAAACACTGTAAATTACTGTATTTTGTCTATTCACCTTGATTCATTTAGTTTAGAAGAGAGAGAGAGATGTGGATACATATAAAACATCAGAAAAGCTCATTACAAAGAAGAAACAATACATAAACTCACTGTCACAAGAATCCCACAAAAATAGTTGTGAAACCTGGTTTTATTCCTTGCCAAACTGCTGATACAAATGTTCAATGAGAGCCAACACTTCTACCAAAGTCCAACCTTTACAAATGAATCAAAAAGTACATGATATGGGAAAAAAAACTACTCAAGCTAGCTATCAGGGTCGAATCCATGAGAAAAGGGGTGGTTTCAACCATATCTAAACTAAGAACAGGAATATAGGCAGTGGAACAGCTTGCCTCTAAAACCAAGGAAACCAATTCATTCAGTTCAAAACCACCTTTGACTTGATGTATCTACTCAATTAAGTGTTTTACATCCATAATTACATCAAATTACATCATTAACCATGATAATTTCACCAATAGAGCAAGAAAAATTCAACTGTAGAGAAAACTAGGTGAAATCTGGAAAAACAGGGAAAACTGGCAAAATTCCTCCTATGCGCAGCGCCACTGATCCTAGGCGCAGTGATTTTTCTAGGCCACTTTTGGAAGGCTTCCTGAAGTCCAAATCAGGTGCAAGATAGCGCATTGGAAAGCTTGGTGAGTGTACTTTCTGGAACAACTTGAATTTCTGAATTTGGAGTCCATTTTCCACTCCAAAAATTGATTCTCCCAAGACTGCTTCCTGTGTGGCAAAAAAGTGGCCAAGAGGGCACTTTTTGGGTGTTTTTTTCCCCTTTTGGAGACCTAGAACTTGTCCAAAATTCTCAGCCATTTTTGAGCCTGCATATTTTTTCATGCTGATTCCAAAAATATAAACTTTTTTTCAAATGGATGCTCCCAACAAAAGCGCAGCTCCACCTGTTTTTTACTTTAAAATTTTCAAAAATGACAAAAATTGCTCCAAATTTCTTGAAATTTGGCATGAGTGATTCTTGTTAGGTGCTTTTCTAGGCCAATGATGCTTCAGCCAATATCTTGAGCTTATCTTGCTCTTTTTTGTTCCTCAAAGCTCTTTTTAACTTATCCTTTAACCTCTTCACTCTTGTATTGCAAATTTTGTTCCGGGTTAGGTAGTGATAGGCCATATGTTGCAACATTTTCTTCTCTTTATTAGCTTTCTTAAGCATCTTCTCAAGGTGAATGTTCACCCTCTCCAACCGTGATTCTCGGTCATCCTCAATTTCTTGCTCAAGGGAGGTCATCTTGATCTTTCTCTTCTTTGCTATTTGTCTATTTTCCCTAATCATTTGCAGCTCCATAACAGCTTGCTTATCCATCAGTTGCTTGTTCTCCTACTCCAGAAAGTTGATGATCCATTTGGCCATCTCAAGATCAAGTGATAATGCTTGTACTTCAGCCTCCTTCTCTTTGATAATCATGTCTTTGAGTCTTGAGCTTTGAGAGCCCAAATTAGTGACATCCTCCTCAATCAAAACAAAATCCCTGTCTTTCCCTTCAGTAGGGCCCTCCTCATGCATCCTTTGCTTCCCTTTGTCTTTACTCTTTGACTGTTGGCCAACCTATATAGCCGGAGAAGAAGGGAAAGCCCCTTTCACCCCCGATGAAGATAACATTTTCCTATGGTCTGGTGAAGATAACGAGACCCCTTCCACCCCTAGTGGAGATAGTACTCACCTGGCAGTAGCAAAAAGTATCCTAGTGCCTCTCTCATAGGTGACAAACACCGACACACCTATAGTTTCAATCTCATGAACACCTGGTTGTCTTGATGGCCCTCCTTCTTCTTGATGCACTGATGGAATCACCTGAGGGCCTTTGAAAATATCATGGGCAATGAAGGTATCCCATGGTATGTTCAACAAGCTTAGCTGATGCAAGACAACAATTTTAATCAGTGAGAAGTGGTAGATGTTGTTTAATTGCTAAGGAAGAGGTTTCCTTTGAACATAGAGAGCCATCTTCTCAATATTCCTGCATATAAAGTATGAGAGATTCATCATCCTCACTCTTGTGAAATTCATCAACAATCGGAAATGATATTTATATAGGCGGGAAAACCTTCCTTCACATGTTAAATACTTGATGATGAGTTTCATGAGAGGAGCATAAATGTTCTGCAAGTATTTGAAAGGGAAAACCCTACTGATTTGCCTGTGATATCCAGCCTTAATGTAAGGCTCATAATGTTCTCTGCCCACATGCTGCCCCTTATTCCATTGTTCACCTACATTAGGGATGCCTGTTGCTGCTGCAATGGTGTCAGGTGTCAACGTGAAAGAGACACCAGCAAAATTCACCTAACCATTGTGAAGATGAAGAACAAACAACCTAGCAAGCTCATGATGATATTTCACCCTCTCTACCATTTCACAAAACTGATAACAAGGCTGATGTTTAAAGCAAGTTACAGCAAGAGGGCAAGCAAGTAATTCTGTAAGAGTAGTGGGCTCCTCCCAGATGATCTTTCCTCCTTTGTGTGGCTTTCTTGGTACATGAGCCTCTCTGGAAGAATCACTGAGAGTTTCCTCTTCCCTCTCATAATCTGAATCTGTCTCCATGCTTATGAATTTGAAGTGAAAGCAGATGAGTATGAAGAGATTTTGAAATATGAGGTAAGTGGTGTGTATAAGGAAGTGAATGCTAGGAGGAAGGGTTTCTTTGGGAATGAGGGAAGTGAATGGTATTATGAATGTGGAATGAGGGGTTTGATAATGAAGTGAATGTAGTGAAGGAATAGGAAGTGGGAATTAGGGTTTGGGAATAGTGTATAGGGTTAGGGTTTGGTAAATGGGAGTGGGGTTTGGGGAGTGAGTGTTGATGATTTTGGGAGAGGGAAAGGGATTTAGGGAAAATAGATTAAGGGAATAGAAATAGCAGAAAACAAGTACCCTTTGCAAATCTATGAGACAGTTTGGAGGATAGCTAGGGTTTGATTTTTTGAGATATGAAAATCACCACAATTGATAAAAAACCTTTGCTAAACTAGGTGGGAAGCTTTACTTACTTGATGAGAGGCCAATTAAGAAATTTGAAGTGAATTAGGGTGACTTGAGTCGTTTTTAAGCTCAGTGGACAGGTGCACAGCGCTGCCTCTCAGGTGCGTAGTGCTCTTTGTATGTGCAGCGCCAGACCAATTTTGTATGGGAAAACTGCAACAGGTGTGCAGTGCCGATTGTGTGCACAGCACCAAAGCCCAGGTGAGCAACACCAGCAAAATGACAGTATTTTTCCCCTGTTTTGCCTTCCTTCTTGAAAAACATGATTTTTCTCCCTTTGGCTCATTCAATTCAAACAATGAAGTCTTAAACAAATGGATTGGCTTTTATATCCCTCTCTTTTATTTTTTCATTAACCAAGACCCACTTTTCTAATGTTTGCTAGATTTTTCGAAAATGCTCTATTTTTTAGTTGTGGATGCTTGATCCTTTTTCCTTGAAATTTGATAGACTGATGTTTTGAATGCGTTGACTTTGCAGTGGCAGGAGTTGACAATGTGACCAGGAGCAGCTTATGAACACTTATTACATATAGAAACATTTAAATTACATGAAATTTGTATAATAATGGAAAAACTTTGTTTTCACCTCAAAATAGAGTTTTGAGGTAAAAAAGATTTATTGAGCATAATAAAAGTAAATTAATGATTTTATGAACTTATTTATCCTCGTCATATGCCTGCTGACCTTTTTATTCAATTAAGATGACCATGATGACAAATCCTAAGACCTAGTGAGACTAAATCCTAAAACTGATTTTTATGAGTGAAATGAAACAGGATGACAGTAAATGACTAAAAAAAAATGGTGAATAGGCCACCAAGTGAATGTCATGAGGGAAATTGACATGAAACCACTACCATCAGTTGATCCATGGCCTAATGGAATGCAGCTGATCAGATGAGACACCTAATATGCATGCAAAAGAGCAATTTGATCACTGATGAAAGTGTTAAGATACTGACACTAACATTGACTCCAATGGGGATGGTAGCTTCTGGGAGGTGCCAAGAACCATAGATCTCTAGAAAAGCAGATAAGTGCCTTCATCCATTGGGCAATATGGAGTCAACAGCTTCGGAACACCAAAACAAAAACCTTGACTCAAGACTCAAGACTCCTAACTGAAATGACTAAGAACTAAGACTAACTCAAAACTGAAACAAGACACTCAAAAGCTGAAACTAGGCACTCAAAATTTGAAACTAGACACTCAACAGCTGAAACTAGACATTCAACAGCTGAAACTAGACACTCAAAATCTGAAACTAGAGACTCAGCAGCTAAAACTAGACACTCAGCAGCTGAAACTAGACACTCAGCAGCTGAAACTATCTTGAAACTGACAAAAACAAAAAATGACTCAAGACTTACTTAACTGAAACAAGTACTTAGAAAGATTTTTAATGGTAGCAGTCCATCGAGATTTGAGGGCTTCAAATCATGATGAAAACCACCTTCTTACTGATGAAACATGTACAATCATGTGAAGTGGGCCTTCCAATGTAACCAATCCAGTAGATGGCTACATACTGAAATTCTGCTCTCACTTTGCTCGAGCAAGCAGAACGATGTACATGTAGGCAACTCACAATAACAACTGAAACCAAGGCTTATGCTAATGAACCAGGCAACATTCATCTTTTCTAAAGCTTGCAAAAGAATGTCGAAGGGATCTTGAAAATCCTGAAGCACTAGCTTGTCTTGAGATCTAGCAACAAAAATACAAGTACTCCCTTCATTATGATCTGAAAAAACAGTTGGTTGCTGTTTGATAGGAAGGCATAAAGAAGTATAAGCTTCTGCTATCTGAGTGTCGGTTGTAAATTCCTTGACCATGAGAAATTTTGACTTGAATTCTGGCATACTGTGTCTCTCAGGCTCACACTCCTCAATTTCATAGTCTAAGCCATTCCTAAATAGAAAACATTCTTCAAGATTATCAAACATGATAGCCCTATCATCTTCATGAAGGAAAACAATATCTGTTCGTTGATCTATAAATCTAATTTCAAGACTATCATCATTTTCAAAAGTGGAAGAAGTTTCACCAACACCTTCTTGACCATGTGCACACTGCAGACCTGCATTAGCTTGGGTTGTAACATGACCTTTCAGGAGTTGATCTATCTCATCTTCAGATAGAGGAGAAAGTATTTTTTGTTCCCTTTTGCTAAAACAGTAATTGTCTTCTTTCCCTCCTAAAGATTCACAAGGTTGTTGAATATCTTCATTAATTTCAAGCAAAGGAGTATATAAATTTTCCTCAGACTGCTGATTTATTTCATGTGATTCTTGTTGACTATCAAGATGCAAAATTCCTTCATCTTCAAGCAAAGAAGAAGCTACGGTACACTGACTATGATCTTGTGTAATGAAGTGACTAGCTCTTTGAGACTGCTGTTGAAGGGAAATATCAAAGAAGGCTGCAATGATTTCTTCATCATCACGATTTGAATATAGATCAGGAATAGCCAACTTGACTTTATCACTATCTGAAATTGGAACTTGATTTTCCTGACTACTATCTTCTGCTATGATCAAATCTAAAATAAGACCTTGTCTTCCATCATTTTCAATTGAACTAACATCTTGAACCTGCTGCAAATTTTCCTAAGCATCTTGACAAGTATCCTCTAAGCTCTCTTTATTCTGCTGAAATGGATTTTCATACAGGGCTTCCATGATCTCATCGTCCATGAAGTCATCATCTTCATAAACTTTCTCAAGGTTTTCAATAAAACTATAAACATGTTTGCAACAGTTCTGAACTAAATTTAATGATGGATAAGATTCTTTATACCTTTCAAAGAACATGGCATGAAAATCCTTCAAACAGTAAATACTAGCAGGTGGCAAACTTTCATACCAAGATTGGGCTTCACCTTCCAGAGTGGCCATGAATATCTTCATCAAGAAGTCTTCAGGAAAATCAACCTTCAACTTGCGAATATGCATGTGAAATCTAACCAGATGTAAAGCAACATCATTCCTATCATCATCTTTAAACATAGGGAAATTCCTTTGCCAATCTACCTTAGGAATTTTATTTGGGAAACCTAAAATGTGATCTCGGCTCATGGGACCATACCTTCAATCCAATTAATCCATTTTGATAACAATGAATTCACCAAGAAATTCTTCAAGCTACTGATTCTTGAATAGTAGAGTTGCCATAAAAAGTTTGAACCTTGGAATTCTTTGACACTGGAGTCACCAGGTGAATGATTTCAGCCTTCCAATGTCCAATCATTGTCCACCATCAACAATCAGATCTGAACTTGATACATTTTTTTTGAGGAACATAAAACTACATTCCCCAGTATGCTCGCCACTATGTTAGTGCCTTGATCTACCTCAGGCTAAAGGAAGGCAAGTCTAGGGTAACATCAAACCATGCTTAACCTGGTAGCTAGCCCTACTAGGTCGAGAGAGGGCTCTCTCCTTGTCAATCTCAATTAGGATATTGGCAATTAGGGCTTGAGATGACTAAATTTAATGTAGATTTTAGGCTAGGTATAGTAGCTCAAGGTTTCAGGTTTGATTTTTAGTTGCTGGATCAATTGGAGAAGGTAGATTGGGTCCGGGAAATCACCTCAGGGATACAGTCATGTCCTATGGGGCAAGGTAGACAAGGGTTTATGTACTAGAAATGGATTGAGATGGTAGATTAAGACAGCTAAGGAGTTGAGGAGGGCATAAAGAAACTATGAATCCTCTTCAAACAATAAAAATGTTGAAAACCAAATGCATTCCCGAGACAAAGCACTATAAATTACTGTACTTTGTCTATTCACCTTGATTCATTTAGTTTAGAAGAGAGAGAGAGATGTGGATACATATAAAACATCAGAAAAACTCATTACAAAGAAGAAACAATACATAAACTCACTGTCACAAG
Organism: Pinus tabuliformis; assembly: GCA_031772625.1. Lineage (NCBI taxonomy): Eukaryota > Viridiplantae > Streptophyta > Pinopsida > Pinales > Pinaceae > Pinus > Pinus tabuliformis. The sequence continues at coordinate 641,390,168 of CM062805.1, forward strand.
AATCCCACAAAAATAGTTGTGAAACCTGGTTTTATTCCTTGCCAAACTGCTGATACAAATGTTCAATGAGAGCCAACACTTCTGCCTAAATCCAACCTTTACAAATGAATCAAAAATTAAATGATATATGTAAGGAAACTATTCAAGCTAGCTATCAAGGTCGAATCCATGAGAAAAGGGGTGGTTTCAACCATATCTAAACTAAGAACAGGAATATAGGCAATGGAACAGCTTGCCTCTAAAACCAAGAAAACCAATTCATTCAGTTCAAAACCACCTTTGACTTGATGTATCTACTCAATTAAGTGTTTTACATCCATAATTACATCAAATTACACCATTAACCATGATAATTTCACCAAGAGAGCAAGAAAAGTCAACTGCAGAGAAAACTAGGCGAAATCTAGAAAAACAGGTAAAACTGGTAAAATTCCTCCTATGCGCAACGCCACTGATCCTATGCGCAACGCTTTTTCTAGGCAAATTTTGGGAGGCTTCCCGAAGTCCAAATTAGGTTAAGGATAGCTAGTTGGAAAGCTTGGTGAGTCTACTTTCTGGAGAAACTTGAATTTCTGAATTTGGAGTCCATTTTCCCCTCCAAAAATGGATTCTCCCAAGACTGCTTCCTGTGTGGCAAAAAAGTGGCAGAGAGGGCACATTTTGGGTGTTTTTTGCCCTTTTGGAGACCTAGAACTTGTCCAAAATTCTCATCCATTTCTGAGCTTGCATATTTTTTCATGCTGATTCTAAAAATATAAACTTTTTTGCAAATGGATGCCCCCAACAAAAGCGCAGTGCCAGTGGTGTTGCGCACCTGCTGAAAAAACCTACTTTTTAATTTAAAATTTTCAAAAATGACAAAAATTGCTCCAAATTTCTTGAAATTTGGCATGAGTGATCCTTTTTAGGTTCTTTGCTGGACCAATGATGCTTCTGGATTTCTGCCAACCTAGCATTTTGGTTATCATTAGAGTACTTGATGTAGCAAGTTAATGTACGATCATGTAAAGAACTAACCAACATTTCCTTCTTCATGTGATCATCTGTGATGCCCTAAGCTTCCCATATAGCTTTTACGATGAACTAGAACTGGGCTGGAGGTGGGGGTGGTGTGGGTGAAGCTGCAGGTGACAGTGGTGAAGGTAGAGGTGGTAGTCACGAGAAACCTTGTTTTATCAACTGAATCGCACTTCGTGGAGAAGCGTGCGCTATTCCCTCTCCGTTAGTCAAAGGAGGTGAAATCAATGGGCTATATTTAGGGCCCTTTCTTCCTTCGTTCTTGTAATTATTTCCACTTCACATAGCTTCGAACATCAAGGTAGCTACATAACCCTTTTTTCACACAATAAAATCTTAATCCAAGTGTTTAAATACTTCAATTACTTACCTCACAAACCTTTGAAAATGCGTCGCTCCTCCTCACTGTAACTAACTGAAGTATCAACCTCGAATTCAATCACAAATCCTCTTATGATATGATCGAGCAAATGATCGACAACGTGGGTGATCTTACCCCCAGAGGCTTCCAGTCTCTATACTAACTCTGGGGTCCAGACAATAGGACCGTCAAGCCTCCACCTTCCTTGGTTATCTTCTAGCTTCACGATCCACTCGTATAACTCAACTAGAAAGGAATAGAAAAATATCTCATCGATTTATGTATACAGGTAACTGTCTAGACACTGTTCCTTTGTCAGCGTGGATTTTTGTTCTCCTGCACCACAAATTCGTGGATATTTCTATACAACGAGTTCTCTATCTCTTTCTTAGTTGGATTCTAGTGATACAACATCACACATCTCTCATGCAGATTCCAATCCTGGCAATGGAACCATTTGCTGGCTTTGTGGGCCCTGACCCAAGTTCTGCATTAGTCAGCCAAACAAATCCCTACATTACTGGCCCTTTTGACATCAGCCCGTGGAGCACAAATTGAAGTCTCACCTGAAGCAGTATGGGGGGATGCTAGAACCAAGTTTTTGCACCCTGAGATGGTCATGATGTCAGTTTATACCCTCTGCCCCTACTTTCGCGCAGGTCACTAAGCCTTAGGGCTCTATCAGTCTACCCCTTAGTCTGCCCTTTAGTACCTCCGCGAAGGTGTATGATTGACCTTCGCACATCCCTAACCCGTGGTCTAGGTACTTTCACGTGGCTATGACAATGTATTGTATAGTTTCTCATGTTATCCCAAGTGTTTTACTTATCTTACTAATCAATCACAGTTAGCGTCGCGTAAACTGATATCTTTACTTGCATTCAATTAACAGATATAATCACATATATTTGCACATCCAATAAACATTTTAAATTAAACCCAAAACGTAATATAATCAGATGCATTAACAGAGACTAAATGCATAGTATTTGTATAATACTTCTCTTTATTGATATATTCCTTTTAATACAAACTCTATCCGCCCTGTGCACACAACCTCAGGGATCCGTGCACTCAGATGCGGACTTCTACCCTAGGCCTCTGCACACTCAACTGTAGAGCCTCTAACTATGGTAAGACCTAAAACACTTAGACTTCTCTACCAAAACTCCAATGCTTCTTTTTTCTCCTTGACTCCTTACTACCTGGAGCTTACTTACTTAGCTCCTTTTTATACAATCCCATGGTCTGTGGACCATGGGTATATCTTTACAGCCAACTTGATACTTTACAAAATAAGGGCGGACCACCCTTTATGACTCTTGACACCTTCATGCTCCGCGACCACAAAATACGGAGACTTTACAATTATATTACAAAAGTTTCCCAAAATATGGGCTTTTAGCCCCAAAACTGCTCTTGGGGGAACCCGTTCCCAATAGTCTTGGTGTTTGCTTGATGTTTCATGTGCATGTCATTCGCTTGCTTGTACTTTGGCATACTTCACATGTTCATCTGTTTGTGAAAAATTCTCCTCGCATGCATCGTCTGTTCGCAAAAAATTCCCCTCGAATATGCTCTCCTTGTTCATCATGTCCATTGTCACATCATGTCTTATCCATGTACCTATATCTACAATCACTCATGATGAGATGACATCAAATCCATAAACCTCCTAGTCTACCATGATGCATTGTCATTCTCTTTCGGATTCAGGTGACTGGGAGAGAGGACAAGGCTATGAAACTACTCAAGGAAAGTTTCAACCTAGGATGCGGGCTCCAGGCACTATAGGTGAAAATTTCACATAAGTCACTGGGAGATTGAGATGGACAATCTGGATCAGCAATGATTATCTGCGTGATATGGCTAGGCTGGATGGAAGATCTGTGCAATTTCTGGGGGAACCAATGTAGGAAAAAGAGGAGCTTGGCAGCAAAAACTACACAATTCTTAGAGGGAGCTGGCAGCGGGATGTAGAGGGGCTTGGAAGTAAAGCTATGCAATTCCTAGAGGGAGCTGGCAGCGGGCTGTAGGAGGCTTACCGGGAAAAATTGCGCATTTTTTTCATGAAGCTGGCAGCAGGCTGTAGGATTGCTAGTGACAAAAACTGTGCAATTGTTGGAAGGCTGACCTATTGAACACTTTTGTGCAATTTCTAAGCAGAGCGAGTTGTTGGGAAGCTGAGGGGATTCTCATGAAATCTGCGTAGTTTTCTAGGTGAACAATCGACCAACTGACTAGGTGGCTGACTAGAAAAATTGTGCAATGTTTTGAGGGAGACACAGATGGACACTAGGTGTCTATCCATCCTATCTGTGCAATTTCCTTAGTCAACAGAGCGGGCAAGTTCTGCATCTTTTCTACAATTTTTGAGGGGAGTCCTGGGGTCACCGCCCAGTCAAACTCTTTAGTTGACCAGTAGGAGGGTTGGTTGATTAGATTGCAGGCAGTGCAGATTGAAATGGCTTGTTGGACACTTCTGTGTTATTTTGGGTGACAGTTGGTCAAGTCTATTCTAGGGTGGAGGTTCAGCTATTATAGGGTGATCTAGTCATTAGAACTTCAGCAAAATGACTAAGTGTGTGAGCTAGTGAATTTGTGCATATGCGGCCTTGCGAACACACACTCAACATAACTCAACGACAAGATGCCTCAAACCATAAAGACAACATATACTCAGCGTGACTAACCAATGGTGCGAGCGACAAGCATGATGCTTGTGATGTATTGTTGAAGGACTGCAATGATGCTTGTGTGACAGTGCATACAACTTCATGTGTGTTAGAAAATTATATATTACAGAGAAATGGAACACATAGAATATATTGTAGAAATATACATAAAACACATAAAACAAGAGAGGCATAGATATACGTGGTTCACCCAATTTAGGCTACATCCACAGAGAAACATCCAATCCTTCCGTTAATATTATCCAGCAAAATGAAGAGATACAACCTACAAAAGATCTGTTGTAATTCCCTCTTCGCTCTCACACAATCTCCTCTCTCTTTCTCACTCAGAATACACATCTACATAGCCGCAATAAAATTCCCTCATAAATAGCAAGGGGTTTCCTTCTAGGGTAAAAAAAACCTAAATTAAGCATAACTTCTATCGTCAGATCTCCACCTAATGAACAAGACCCCCCCAACGGCACCCAAAAATGGGTGGCGTTGTTGCCCCATTATGAACTGGGGTCGAATGTGGCGATACCTTTGAATAAAGAAGATAATTAGGCTACACACCCAACAATGTGTCAGTGCAATGGAAATTTACGTAGCGAATACAACTTGTAGACATGAAGCGGGACCTTCTGCATGACCAGAACGTGGCTGTAAGCATGACATTGTGACCAACATGCAAAAGGATTTCCATTGAACAGTCAAGCGAGGAGGGTGCAAAGACTCAACACGAGCTCATGGGGTGAGCCCGAGTACTTGCAAACATGAAGTAAAAACCCAAAGGAGGCTTCAAAATTGGATGCATGCCAAAATTTTGGAGGGTTTTGCAGCAGCTACAACACTTGGCGACAAACTAGTTGAACTCCACCTTCTCTATTTCGATCCATTGACAACATAGGGCCTTGGTATTTTAGGGAGTATCGAATCATTGTGTGGGTTACTTTGGCCTCCTCATTTACCCCATGGACAAACATGGTTCACCTTTTTCCAACTCAGTCAAATACAACAACAAGTTTCAACTTGATCACAATGTTTCGAAATCAGGAAGGGTAGTTTGGCTCGCAAGTTAAAATTTTCAAAGTATAAGTTTTCATATCTGGTGTTGTTATGCTGCTAGCAGGATTGGACAGTACACCGGCAAAGTCATGTAGGAACACACGCATTGCTCAACTTCTAGCGAGCTTGGTCAATACCCTGGTGGAGTTGCATGCTTCACCTCTCTACACAGGAAGCCTTTATCGTCTTTCGCCTTTGAATTTTTTAAAGAAGATTGTGCATAGGAACTTATTTATTTTTGGGGCAGAAGAGGGATCCTGAATTATTGAGAGTAGAAGAGGTTGTTCCTTTAGAGAAGCATGTAAGACCTATGACATAGGTTTTCTTGTTTAGATTTCCCCTTCTTTGTTTCTACTAGATGGATGAGCTTGATCACATGGAGCAGAAGGCTTAGTATAGGCATAGGGTTTCCCAGTGTGGACACAGGTTCATGGTTGGACCCAAGCTTCCCTTACTGTTGGATTGTATTTCCTATCAAGACTTCTCTGGCTAAAGGTTATACCCAAGCACAGAGAAGACAGACACAGGACTGACCAAGTGCTGTAGTGTCACAAGAATCTTTGGATCTCAACCACATACTCATTCAAAAGCCAAAACTCAATAGAGGGAAACACTTATTTACACAACTAAAAATAACATGATACTAAGCAAACAAAACAAAACGAAACAAAAATAGTAAGAAAAGCAAAAAAGACAACAAGCAAGAAAAGCAAGCAAGAAAACAAACCAAACCAAGTCAACAAGTAAATAAACAAGCAAAGAAAACAACAAGGAAAAGCAGAAAAATAAACATTACTCCTACTCCTACGCTAACAGTACCTGGGACTATTTACGTGCACTGATATTTCCAATGCAGCCACTGATGCATTAGCTGGCCCATGTTGCTGAAGGCATGGTTCACGAGAGACACATTCAAGTGAACTAGCAAACATAAAAGATATAACAATGAAGATCAAGACACTCTAAGTATAAATGTGTCCATAGAAAAGAAAAAAGTGAAAATGCAAGACAAACCCTCTGTGGGCTTGCCATGGTGTTGTGACACACTACATACAGATGATAAACATATGCACTCTCTTGACTATGGTAGACAAGCAAACATGAGAAAAAGAGACAACTTACGCCTTGCAAGTGTGCTTGCTGCAAATGATTCCTCCAGTGCGCAGGCGATGGGATCATGTGATTTCGATGGAGGAAGCGAAATCTGTGTGTTGGATTGAACTTTAGTGCATACAAATGAGTGATGAGCAGCCTCGGGTGTTTCGCAAATTTTTTGATCATAAGTGGAACTAACCTCAGGACAACGAGGGCCTAACATAACCATCAGCTCAGGCTAAAGTGCCTTGACTGTCTGCGGGGTTTCCACTTTGTCAATAGATAAGTCATCAAAGACCAATGACTTAGACATATTAACAACGAGTGAATCAACATCGTGATCAGATGAAGAAGTATAGAGATCACGACAACCATGATCAGAAAATTCAGGATGCTTTTCGGCATCCTCATGATTTGATGAATCATATTGAGCGGTAGATGAGAAGAAATAATGTTCACCCTCTAGGTTTCCAGAAAAATTAGATGAAATATCAAGTGAATTTTTAATGAACTATTTGTCCTCTCCATTATCAAATGATGGGCTAACATCAAGTGTGTTCTACAAATGATCGGAAGCAGATGTATACATGGATGGATTAACACAAAGACAATCAGGGATAACAAAATCACCAACGATGTCAGGAAAAAGTGGAAGAGGTGCGAACAGAAGGAGGTCATCCTTCACTGCGGGTTCATGCTCATATCGTTAATGACAACACAGGTTGGTTGTGCAACATCAACTCGTCTATGGATTGATCCTCATTCACAATAGGTGTAGAGTTTGGAATGAAAGAACACAAGACAATGCAATCCAAAGGATCAGTAGAACGCGGAGACGGAGGTTGAGGTAACAAGTGTGTATGACAACCCATGGGATTCCTAACCAAATCTGTGCATATATTGAGAGTGGTGAGGGTGGGAGGATGTGACAGTTGAATAGATGTGTGCGCATGTTCTCCTAGATCACTCTATGGTGGTGGAGCTATTTGATGAGGGGAAGGCAGACAGTCACTTGTGACAGTGACTCTGTCCACTTTTGATTGTGCAGCTCCATCACCGAAGTATGCCGAGCGGGGTTTGAACTTTACCTTCATCTTGGGACATAGTGATTTGGTAAGGAAATATTCAAATCTATCCATGAGATATTGGAATTTCATCTAACTTTTTGGAGCTTCAAACATGTGAGGGAGATTTCTCGCTCTCTACCCACTGGCAAAGGATGAAATCTCAACCCACCATCCCTCACCATATGAATAGTGAGTGACTTTGTCCCTAAAGGAGAGATTGAAAGGCCTTATGCCATGTAGCGTATATAATAGATCTTTTTTCTGATGATATTATGGAAGCAATATGAAAAATCCATAGGCAATTCATGCAGGGCTTTCTTTTTCTTTAATATTTTTTATCAAGTGCTTCAAAATCAAAATGGTGAAAAAACTATTCAATTAGATCACTAAACTGCTTGAATGATTGCACAAAGTTATGAGGCAATATGTTACACCATCGTAATGGGTGGTCACGAAGTGTGTGTGCGAGCAGCGAACAGACCTCTGTTTCATAAAAACCTTCCATGTTCTCCATGAGCACATGGAAGTCATCTAAGCTCAAGCTAGGGCACTTTTTCTTCACCATCATACATGATTTGTGACAAGTCATGCCAAAACTCGCTCTCAATGTGAATGATATGTCCATTGGACAAACATTTTGGAGGGTGAACTGTAAAAAACTCTATGATAGATGTGCGAAGATTCAACACAGATTGTGAGGACTCATCTTGTTAACTTGCCCTCCTTCTAGCGCAAAAATGTTGATGGTGTTGGACCCGCCAACATTCAGGGGATCTCCTTGGTATGAAGTCCCAACTAGACCTCACATTGTTTGGTGTAGGAGTCCCATCTGGTACGATGGCCCGGTTGCCATTATCTTAAAGATATTCCTTATCTCTTGCTTGTCAGCACGTGAGAGTGGTCTGCTTCATCTTTGAACAATGAGGTTCACGTGATTGGTGAGTGCTAGTGTTACTTGTGTCAAGGTTCTTTCACCACAGAGGGAGAGGGTGGAGGTGAGTCTCCAGTAGAAAGGGGAAAATTCCCAACTCTGTTAGAGACATACAACACAACATGACATGCATAGCTTCTAGAGGAGAAGTCCACATGGATGCGGCAGTCACAACACATAAGAGAAGATAGCACATACAACACTCGACAGAGCAGTCCGCGCGAGTGTGATGGTCATTATAACAAGTTTATGGGAAAGGTTTTGTCTAATATCCGGTGAGGTAACCCACGCGGCAGGACAATGTTAAAACCTCATACAACACTTTTTCATAAATATATGTATTATAGCAACTGAAAGAGTTCAATTGTTTAACACAGGTTAAAGCAACATGAATTACAAGTGTTCAATATTAGTCTTACAAACAGTTACAATACATGTGTGAAAATGTTTTGGTCTGTTATCAGGCTTATGAATTAAGAAAAAGTTCCAGGACACATCGGTACACCATACTCAGTAACCCCATCAGCAGGGCGTTCGAGCCACTTCTTGCTCCTCAAATAAAATATTACAGACTCTCAAGGCTATGTGGGAGGATCCAAGGTGAAAAATTCTTTTGCATGTACAAATGAGGGGTATTTATAGCCAAGGGTAAAAGTGGCCCTTATGATTGTTTGACTACCCTCATGACTGTTTGAGTTTCATGACTTTTCAGATTACATGACTCTTCATATGACATGCAGGTCTCTTGGACTTCCACGTTACATTACATTGATTTACACAGTATGGCCCACAATAGTGATATGGCCAACATGACTCTTGACATGACTCGAGGTGACAGTGTTGGTATGTTCATGCTGGTGGTGGTTTCCATGTCGAGTTGTAGTGCTACTGAGTGATGGATGTGCTCTTGGTGTATCATGGCTTCACCTCTGCATGGCAAGGTGTGCGAAGTCTTAGATGGTCTTGTGTTCACTTGATGTTTCATGTGCATGTCGCTCGCTTGCTTGTACTTTGGCATGCTTCACATGTTCATCCTTTTGCGAACAATTCTCCTCACATGCATCGTCCATTCACGAAAAATTCCCCTCGCATTTTCTCTCCTTGTTCATCCTGTCCATTGTCGCGTCATGTCTTATCCATGTACCTATATCTGTAATCACTCATGAAGAGACAACATCAAATCCATAAAACGCCTATTCTACCATGATGCATTGTCGTTCTATTTCAGATTCAGGTGACCGGGAGAGAGGACAAGGCTATGAAACTACACAAGGAAAGTTTCAAGCTAGGATGCAAGCTTCGAGCCATACTAGTGAAAATTTTGTAGAAGTCACTAGGAGACTGAGATGGACAATCCAGATCAGCCGTGACTATTTGCGGGATAAGGCTCAGCTAGAGGGTAGCTCTGCACAATTTATGAGGGATGCAGTACATGCGGCAGAGGAGCTTGGCAGCAAAAACTCCACAATTCCTCGAGGGAGCTCACAGCGGGCTATATAGGGTCTTGACAGGAAAAACTAAGAAATTCCTGGAGGGAGATGGTTGCAGGCTGTAGAGGGGTTTAGCAACAAAAATTTCACAATTCCGAGAGGGAGCAGGCAACGGGTTGTAGGAGGTTTGCCTTGAAAAAGTGTGCATTTTTTTCACGAAGCTGGCAGCTGGCTGTGGGATTACTAGTGACAAAAATGATGCAATTGTTGGGAGGTTGACCTACTAAACATTTCTATGTAGTTTCTGAGCTGAGTGGGTTACTGAGAAGGTGAGGTACTTCTCATGAAATATGTGTAATTTCCTGGGTGAGCATCCAGCCAGCTGACTAGGTGGATGACTGGAAAAACTGTGCAAATTGTTGAGGCAGACAAGGATGGACACTAGGTGCCTGTCCAACTTGTCTGCACAATTTCCTCAGTCAACAGAGCAGGAAATTTTTGTAGCTTTTGCACAATTTTTTAGGGGAGTGAATCCCGGGGTCACTGCCCTATCAAACTCTCCTGTTGACCAACAAGAGTGTTGGTTGATTAGCTTGTAGGCAGCACATATTAAAATGGCTTGTTGGACACTTTTGTGCTTTTCTGGGTGAGAGTCAGTCAAGTCGATTCTAGGGTGGATGTACGGCTCTTAGAGGTTGATCTGATCATCATAACTACAACAAAATGACTAAGTGTGTGAACTAGTGAATTTGTGCATACGCGACCTTGCGAACACACACTCAAAATAGCTCAACGACAAGATGCCTCAAACCATCAAGACAACATATACCCAGTGTGACTAACCAACGGTACGAGCGACAAGTGCAATGATTTTGATAGATCATTGAACAACTGCAACGATGCTTACAAGACAGTGCATACAACTTCATGTGTGAGTGTGACATATGTTTACATAGTGAATACAACTTGTACACACGAAGCGGGACCTTGTGCATGACCAGAACATGACTGCAAGCATGACATTGCGACCAACATTAAAAAGGATGTTCGTTGAATGGTTAAGCAAGGAGGGTGAAAATACTCAACACGAGCTCATGGGGGAGCCCAATTTCTTGCAAACATCAAGTAAAAACTCAATGGAGGCTCCGAAATTGGATGTAGGCCAAAATTTTGGAGGGTGTTGCAACAGCTACAACACTAGGTGACACACTGGTTGAACTTTAGCTTCTCTAGTTTTGTCCATTGACAGCATAGGGCCTTGGTCTTTCAAGGAGTATTGAATCACTATGCAGGTTACTTTGGCCTCCCCATTTACCCCATGGACAGACACAGTTCACCTTTCGCCAACTTAGTCAAACACAACAAGAAGTTTCAGCTTGATCACAATGTTTCGAAATAGAGAAGGGTAGTTTGGCTTGCAAGTTAAAAATTTTAGAGTATAAGTTTTCATCTCTGGTGTTGCTCCACTGCCAACAGGCCTAGAAAGTACCCCGATGGAGTCATGCAGGAAGACACACATTGATCCATTGCCAACAAGCCTAGTCAGTACCCCGGTGGAGTTGCATGCTTCACCTCTCTGCTTAGGAAGCCACTTTCTCTTCTTTCTCCTTTGTATTTTTTAAAGAGGATTGTGCATAGGCACTTATTTACTTTTGGGGTAGAAGAGGGATCCTAAATTATTGAGAGCAGAAGAGGTTGTTCCTTTAGAGAATCATGTAAGACCTCTAACATAGGTTTTATCATTTAGATTTTCCCCTTCTCTGTTTCTACTAGTTGGATGAGCTTGATCACACGGAGAAGAAGGCTCAGTATAGGCATGGGGTTTCCCAATGTGGACATAGGTTCATGGTTGGACCCAAGCTTCCCTTCCAGATGACTCGTATTTCCCGTTAAGACTTCATCGGCCGATGGTTATACCAAAGTGCATAGAAGATGGACACAAAACTTGCCAAGTGTTGCAGTTTCACAAGGATCTTTGGATCTCAGCCACATACTCATTCAAAATCTAGAACTTAGTAAAGGGAAACAGTTATTTACAGAACTAAAAATAGCATGATACTAAGCAAACAAAAAAAAACTAAACAAAAACAGTAAGAAAAGAAAAAAACAACAAGCAAGCAAACAAGCCAAACCAAGTTAGCAATCAAACAAACATGCAAATCATACAACAACAAAAAGCAGGACAAAAAACACTACTCCTACTCCTACGCTAAAAGTATCTGGGCCTACTTATGTGAATTGATATATCCAATGCACCCACCAAGGCATTGGTTGGCCCATGTTGGTGAAGGCATAGTTCGCGAGAAACACAGTCAAGCGAACTAGCAAACATAAAATATATAACAATGAATACCAACAAACTCATAATTTAAATACGACAACATAAAAGAAAAAAGGGAAAGTGCAAGAAAAACTCTCTGTGGACTTTCCAGGGTGCTATGACACACTACGTATAGATGATAAACATATTCACTCTCTTGACTGTGGTAGACAATAAAACATGATAGAAAGAGACAACTTATGCCTTTCAAGTGTGCTTACTGTGAATGATTCCTCCAGTGCGTAGGTGATGGGATCATGCGATTTTGGTGGAGGAAGAAAAATATATGTGTTGGATTGATATTCACAGCATACATATGAGTGATGAGGAGCCTTGGGGGTTTCAAAAATTTTCTCATCAGAAGTGGAACTAACCTCACGACAGCGAGGGCCTCACATAACCATCAACTTAGGCTGAAGTGCCTCAATACCCTGCGGGATTTCCACTTTTTCAATAGATAAATCATCAAAGACCATTGGCTTAGAAAGATTAACAACGATTGAATCAACATCGTGATCAAATGAAGAAGTACAGAGAACATGACAACCATGATCAGAAAATTCAGGATGTTTGTTGGCATCCTCATGATTTAATGAATCATACAGAGGGGTTGATGAGAAGTAAGAATGTTCACCCTCTACATTTCTAGAAAAAGTAGATGAAATATCAAGTGTATTTTTGATGAATGATTTTTCCTCTCTATTATCAAATTATGGACTGATATCAGGTGTGTTCTGTGAATGATTGGAAGCAGATGCATCCGTGGTTGGATTAACACAAAGACAATCAGGGATAACAGAATCACCAACAATGTTAGGAAAAAGAGGAGGAGGCACAGACAGAAGGAGGTCATCCTTCACCTTGGGTTCATGCTCAGATGCTCAATCATACACTTCATGAATGACAGCGGAGGTTGGTTGTGCAACATCAACTTCTTCGATGTCTTGATCCTCATTCACAACAGGTGTAGAGTTTGGAATGGAAGAACACAAGACAATGCAATCCGGAGGATCAATAGAACACAGAGACGGAGGTTGAAGTAACAAGTGTGTATGAAAACCCATGCGATTCCCAACCAAATATGCGCATATATTGAGAGTGGTGAGGGTGGGAGGATGTGAAATTTGAATAGACGTGTGTACATGTTCTCCCAGATCACTCTGCGGTGGTGGAGCTACTTGATGAGGGGAAGGTAGACAGTCACTTGTGATAGTGACTGTGTCCGCTTGTGATTGTGCAGCTCCATCACCGAAGTATGTCGAGCAGGGTTTGAACTTCAACATCATCTTGTGACAAAGTGATTTGGTAAGGAAATATTTAAATCTGTCCATGAGATATTGGAATTTCATCTGATGTTTCGAAGCTTCAAGCATGAATAGACGGAAGCGGTGCGAAAAATCCATAGGCGATTCATTCGAGGCCTTTCATTTCTTTAAAAGAAAATTATCAATTGCTTTAGGATCAAAATGGTAAAAAACATATTCAGTTAGATCACTGAACTACTTGAATGAGTTCATAGAGTTATGAGGCAGTATGCTACACAGTCGCAATGGGTTGTCACGAAGTGTGTGTGCGAGCAGCGAGCATACCTATGTTTCATTAAAACCTTCCACATTCTCCATGAGCACATGGAAGTCATCTAAGTTCTCAGGCCAAGCCACTTCACCTTCACCATCATACGTGATTTGTGACAAGTCATCCCAGAACTCCCTCTCGACGTGAAAGATATGTCCGTTGGACAAACATTTTGGAGGGTGAACTATAACAAACTCCATGATAGATGTGTGAAGATTCAACACATATTGTGAGGACTCAGCTTGTCATCTGGCCCTCCTTCTAGTGCCAAAATGTTGACGGTGTTGGACCCGCCAACATTCAGGGGATCTCCCTGGTATGAAGTCCCAACTAGACCTGACAATGTTTGGTGTAGGAATCCCATCTGGTACGATGGATCGATTGTCATTATCTTAAAGATATGCCTTAGCTCTTGCTTGTTAGCATGTGCTCTTGCTTGTCAGCATGTGAGAGTGGTTTGATTCATCTTTGAACAACGAGGTTCACGTGCTTGGTGAGTGCTAGTGTTACTTGTGCAAAGGTTCTTTCACTGCAGAGGGAGAGGGTGGAGGTGAGTATCCAATCGAAAGGGAAAAAAGCACCAACTCTGTCAGAGACACACAACACAACAGGACATGCACAACTTTGGGCGGAGCAGTCCACATGGATGCGACAGTCACAAAATGCAAGAGAAGATAGCACATACAACACCTGACAGAGCAGTCCACACGAGTGCAATGATCGTTATAAAAAGTTTATGGGAAAGGTCCTCTCTGATAACCGGCGAGGCAACCCATGCAAAACGAAAATGTTAACAACTCATACAAAACATTTTCATAAATATATGTATTAGAGGAATGAAAAGAGTTCAATTTTTTAACACAAGTTAAAGAAACATGAATTACAAGTGTTCAAGATTAGTCTTACAAACAGTTACAATACATGTGTGAAAACGTGTTGGCCTGTTATCAATATTATGAATTAAGTGAAAGTTCCAAGACACATCGGTACACCATACATCACCAACCCCGTAGGTGGGGCATTGGAGTCACTTCTCTCTCCTCAAAGAAAATATTATAGACTCTCAAGGCTATGTGGGAGGAGCCATGGTGAAAAATTATTTTTCATGTACAAATGAGGGGTATTTATAGCCAAGGGTAAAATTGGCCCTTTTGACTGTTCGACTACCCTCATGACTGTTTGACTTTCATGACTTTTCAGATTACATGACTCTTCGTATGACATGTGGGCCTCTTGGATTTCCACATTACGTTACATTCATTTACACAATATGGCCCACAATAGTGATGTGGATGACATGACTCATGACACGACTTGACATGATAGTACTGGTATGTTCATGCTGTTGGTGGTGTCCATGTCGAGTTGAAGTGCTTCTAAGTGATGGATGTTCTCTTGGTTTATCATAGCTTCACCTCCGCATGGCAAGGTGTGCAGAGTCTCTTATGGTCTTGGTGTTCACTTGATGTTGCATGTGTACGTTGCTCATTTTCTTGTAGTTTGGCATGTTTCACATGTTCATTCATTCGCAAAAAAATTCTCCTTGCATGTATCGTTCATTCGAAAAAAATTCCCCTCACATGTGCTCTCATTGTTCATCCTGTCTGTCGTCACCTCATCTCTTTTCGATGTACCTGTATCTGAAATCACTCATGACGAGATGAAATCAAATCCATAAACCTCCAAGTCTACCATGATGCATTTTTGTTTGCTTTCGGATGCAAGTGACTAGGAGAGAGGACAAGGCTATCAAACTGCGCAAGGCAAGTTTCAAGTTGGGATGTGGGCTCTAGGCACTACTCATGAAAATTGCATAGAAGTCACTGGGACACTGAGATGGACAATCTGGATTGGCAATGACTGTCCGTGAGATATGGCTCGGCAGGAGGGCATATCTGTGCAATTTCTAGGGGAAGCGGTGCAGCCAGCAGAGGATCTTGGCAGCAAAAATTACGTAATCCCTAGAGGGAGCTAGCAACGAGCTGCAGAGGGGATTGGCAGTAAAAACTACATTATTCCTAGAGGGAGATAGAAGCAGACTGCAAAGGTGCTTGGCAGCAAAAATTGCACAATTCCTGGAGGGAGCTAGCAACGAGCTGTAGGAGGCTTGCTGGGAAAAATTGTGCATTTTTCAGGGACCTAGCAGCAAGTTGCGGGATTACTGGTAGCAAAAATTATACAATTTCTAGGAGACTGACATGTTAAACACTTCTACACAGTTTTTGAGCTGAGCAGGATGCTCGACAGCTCAAGGACTACTCATTAAATCTGCGCAGTTTTCTAGGTGAGTAGTCGGTCGGCTAACTATGTGGCTGATTGGAGAAATTGCACTAATTTTTGAGGGAGATAGGGATGGACACTAGGTGTCTATATGGCCTGTCTATGCAATTTCCTCAGTTAGCAGAGTGGGCAAGGTCTGTATATTTTGCGCAATTTTTTTAGGGGAGTGAATCTCGAGGTCACTGCTCGGTCAAACTCTCTGGTTGACTAGTAGGAGGGTTGGTTGATTAGCTTGTAGGCAGAACAGATTGAAATGGCTTGTTGGACACTTCTGCATTGTTTTGGCTGACAGTCGGTCAAGTCAATTAAGGGGTGGAGGCCCAGTTGTTAGAGGGTGATCTAGTCGTCATAACTTGAGAAAAATGACTAAGTGTGTGAGCTAGGGAATTTGTAAATACGCGACCTTGCCAACACACACTCAACATAACTCAATGACAAGACGCCTTAAACCATCAAGACAACATATACTTAGTGTGACTAACCAACATTGCAAGAGACAGGCATCACGCTTGTGATAGATCATTGAACGACTGCGACGATGCTTGCGTGACAATGCATACAACTTCATGTGTGAGTGTGGTGGATGTTTACATAATGAATACAAGTTGTACACACGAAGCAAGACCTTGTGCATGACTAGAACTTGGCTACAAGCATGACATTGTGACCAACATGCAAGAGGATGTTCATTGAAAGGTCAAGCGAGGAGGGTGCAAAGACTCAACACGAGCTCATGGGGTGAGCTCGAGTGCTTGCAAACATCAAGTAAAAACCCAAGGGAGGGTTCGAAATTGGATGTAGGGCAAAATTTTGGAGGGTGTTGCAGTCACTACAACAAGACCTTAAGGTATCTAGTGCAATCTAGTGAATGTGAATATAGTAGCTGAAGCCAAACACTCATAGCATTGATTGATAAAAAATTAATGAGGTAAACCAATTATCAATCATGAGGAAACATGTCATTGATGACTACAAGATCCAATGTACTAGCCAATTTTTAGACACATTTCCTAAATAATGAGCTAACATCGATAGGAAGAGATCTATTAAAGAAGATCTTTGATTTATTTGTTGAGTTGTTGTACTCTTTTCAAGTAATCTCAGTCAACTAGACTTCATCTAGTCAACTATCTAGTTGGGCAAGACAACTATGAATGAAGCTTAACAAGTCTAATCGAGACATTTAACTAGGGACAACAAGTTGACAATAGAGTCAAGAGGTCAATAATCAAGTCCAAAGATAAATTTCCTCAATAGAAGTCGATGAGAAGTTGAGAAACTAACTAAAGTTGATAATTGACAAGAGAAGTTAAAGGGATCATAGTTGGGTGCATGTGAATAGTTGATTTAGACTTACAGTCAACTGGAACTTGACCAGTGGTTGAAAGGAAATCGACTATAGCCGAGAAATTATTATGAATCCCAAGATTATCAGGGTCTTAGTTAATAATATTCAGCCACCTATATTGATTCACGTTTCTTAAAATTAGGGTTTTTGTTATGCAACAAGCTCACAAGATAGAAGAAAATATAGATCAACGCCTTCAAAATAAGCCTCTTCGAGGGGGAAACCTCATTTACATTACATAAATGAACTATTCTTGCATGATACAAATGACTAAACGTCATTTCTATATATAGGAGTCTAAGGGGTCGCAATATAATCGAAGTCATCATAACAATAATAATATAAGGGCACAACAATAACAATAGTGGGCTTCTATGGGGAACACTAATAACAATATGGGGACAATAGGGGCACAATAATAACAAGAAGGGATACAATGACAATAGTAAGGGGGAATCACTAGTATTTTAGGGGCTTGACATGCTCCTCTCCTTCAAAAAAGGGTTTTCCTCAATGCTTGAGTAGTTATGGATGTTTTTGTATAAAATTTTCATCCTCCCCTGTGGAATCTTTAGGGGTAAGTTCTTCTATTTGATGAGATACTCTGAAATTAATTGATTTCGAAGTTGTCAAGTTATTTTTTTTGTTATTGCTTCAGGTTCCAATATTATTTTTCCTTCCTCATCAAGTTCTGGCAATATTGTTTGAAGTGGGAGCTTGTCACCTATAACCTTTTTTAAACATGAAACATGGAAAACTAGATGCACTCAGGAAGCTGTAGGAAGCTCCAATTTGTATGCCATAGTACCAATCTTTTGCAACACCTTGTATGGACCATAATACTTTGGTGATAATTTATTATCCTTCTTAGCTTCCTTGAGGGACATTTGTTTATATGGTTGTAGCCGTAGGAATACCCAGTTACCTACATCAAAACTTCTTTCGTTGCAATGTTGATTTGCCTATTTTTCATTCTATTTTCACCAAAGTGAGGTTATCCTTTAAGAGTTGGAGAACTTGTTGTTCATGCTCGATGCGATTTTCCACTACTTGAACCTTAGAATTCTCTCTTAAATATGATGTGATGGATGGTGGATGATATCCATAAAGTGCCATAAATGGGTCATTTTTGCTACAATATGGAAGGAAGTGTTATACCACCATTCAGTCAGAGGCAACCATTTGACCCATTGTGTCTATTTATCAAAGACAAAGCAACGAATATATCCTTCCAAACATTTGTTTACTATCTTAGTTTCCCCATCATATTGAGGATGATAAGATGAGCTATGAGCTAACTAAGTACCGAGACAAGAAAATAATTATGTCCAAAATTTTCCAATGAAAATGGGATCTTTGTCGCTTACAATAATCTTTGGGTTTCCATGTAGCTTTTGAATTGTTTCCACAAATGCAGTAGAAACTGTAATAGCTTTAAATGGATGAGATAATGCACAAAAGTGTGCATACTTGGTAAGTCTGTCAACTACCACCATGATGACACTCTTTCCTTCGGATTTGGGTAAACCTGTTATAAAATCCATTGAAACCTCCTCCTAACGTTGGCTTGGAATGGATAAAGGTTGTAATAAACCTGGGGTCTTAATTGTTTTAACTTTATTTTGTTGGAAAACCAAACATTCTACCACAAAATTTTGAATATTCGATTTAAGGCCATCCCAAAAAAATTCCTTCTTAACCCTGTACTAAGTTTTTAAAAATCCTAAGAGCCCTCCTAAGGGAAAAGTGTGCAATTCCATAAGAATATTTTTTTTGAGTTGGGAATTCTTACATAGGTATAAGTGATTTTTGTACCATAACGAATCATTTTTCTAGCTAAATGTATCAGATGTACTAGGATCTTGTTGTAACTTTTGAATGAGTGCCCACACTTCTTCGTCATTCTTCCATTCATCCCTTTCTTTGTTTATCCAATCTTGTTGGATAATAGAAATGGCGCAAAGAAATGCTTCCACATCCTCATCCTTTCTTGAGAGTGCATCTACCACAACATTTTGCTTCTCTTTTTTGTAGATGATTTCAAAGTCATAACCCAACATCTTTGTGACCCATTATTGCTGCTCTTCTGAAGATAATATTTGTTCTAAAAAGTATTTAAGACTATCATGATCCGTTTTTACCTTTAAGTGTCTCCCCATTAGGTAGGGTCGCCATTTCTTAATTGCATGCAATATTTCCAACATTTCCTTCTTATTAATAGCTTTGCATAAATACTTTCCTTTGACTAGACAACTTTCAAAAGTAATGGGTCTTTCTTCTTGCAATAAAACAACACCAATTCCATTTCCTGAGGCATCATATTCCACAATAAAGGTTTTTGTGAAGTCAGGTGTAGCTAAGACTGCTACTTGGTACATTGCCTCTTTAAGATGTTCAAAGGCCTTTGTTGCTTCTGGAGTCCATGAAAATGCATCTTTCTTCAATAATGTTGTTATAGGTGCTGCTATTCTCCCATAATTATTAACAAACTTGTGATAATACCTTGTCAACCCGAGAAATCCTTGGAGATGCTTTATGGATGTGGGGATTCTCCATTCTTAAATGGCTTTAATTTTGCTAGGGTCTACCGTAACACCTTCATGAGATATAATATGACCCAAATATTCCAACTCTTGTACTCCAAAGAAACATTTGGGGTTTTTTTCATATAATTGTTTCTCCTCCAATAGTTTGAGCACCCTGTCAACATGTTGAACATGATCCTTCCAAGACTTGTTGTAGATTAGTATGTCATCAAAAAATACTAACACAAATTTCCTAAGGAAGGGTTTGAAAATGAAATTATTCAAACCTTGAAAAGTAGAAGGTGCATTGGTAAGGCCAACAGGCATGAATAAAAATTCATAATGACCCTCATGAGTTCTAAATGTTTTTTTCAAAATGTCTTGAGTCTTCATTTTTATTTGATGGTATCCTGAACGAAGATCCAACTTGGTGAAATAAATTGATCCATGCAATTCATCCAATAATTCATCAATGAAAGGAATGGGAAATTTATCTTTAATAGTGAGCTTGTTGAGCTCCCTATAATCCGGACACATGTGCCATGATCCATCCTTCTTGTGCACCAATACTACTGGAGGAGAGAAAGAACTTTGAGTAGGTTGAATTATACCAGCCTCTATCATTTCTACAACCATACGTTCAATTTCACTCTTTTGGGCATAGGGATATTTGTAAGGCCTGATGTTTGGAGGAACACTTCCTAGAATCAAATGAATAGCATGATCATGATCATGAATAGGTGGGAGGGATTTTAGAGTCTCAAATACCTTGGAATGATTGTCCAATACTTTTTGGAGATCTAGAGAAACAGATATTTCAATGTGGGAACCTCTAGCGAACATAATTGTGCAATTACGCCTCCTTGTTCTTTCTTTAGAAGCTTTGTCAATTCCGTTAGAGCTGATTATCTTTCCTAGTTTCCCTGTGATACCCCTTAATTCAAATTCCTTTTCTTCTGAACAAAATTTCATGAAAAGTTCTTGAAAATTAAAAGCTATTGTACCCAAGGATTGTAGCCATTGGACTCCTAGTACAACATTAGCATCACCCATTGGAATGGAAAGCATTGGTCTATTCAATACATTTTCTCCCATGGATAGCTTGATATTATGGCATTTTCCAGAGCAATTTATGGTTCCTCCACTTGCAACCATCACTTGACACTCTGGTGCTAGATATAGGAAACAATTCAATTCCTTAGCTATCTTACAATGAATAAAATTATGGGTACTTCCTGAATCAATCAAACTATTACCTTTTTCACCTTTTTCTTCTTGATATGTCCTTCTATCTTGATAGTTTGAGGAGTGTTAATTCCAGCCAATGCATTACAAGATATGGTCGGATTCATTTATTCTTTCTCTAGTGATTGTTCCTGGTGTATATCCTCTTATTTTGACGTTTCTTGCTCCTTTTCTTCCTCCTATTCACAATCTATGTAAAATAATTTCCTTTCAGCCCAATTATGACCTTTAGTGTATTTGCTATCACAACTGAAAAAAAGCCCTTTTTCTCTTTTCTTTCTTCCAATTGTTGTGGTTTCAACATTGCAAGTTGTGTAAGCCTAGGGGCAACAACACTTCCATCTTTATAGTTATGAGTGGTAGGCTTCCTAGTTGCCATAATTTTGCTTTCCATTTTTCTTTCCAACCTGAATGCCTTCTCCAATGAATCAGGTTCCCAAAGGTGAACCTCATGTTGGATGTTATCCTTTAAAGTCCCTATGAACACATCAATCCTATGCTCCTCTGGAATATCTTTTACCCATATATTCAATTTTTGGAATTCCTCAATGTGCTCCATCATTGAACCCTTTTGTTTGAAATTTATCAATTGGCTAAAAAAGGTGTTTCTTTTTGTATCCTCATAATGTGCTATCATTTCTTCCATAAAAATTGCCCAAGTGACAATTTGTTTATGATAGAAAAGTCATCGATACCATACAAACTGATTTGGTTCAAAATATAAATTTGCAATGCGTACCTTTTGTGTGTTTTGGACATTATGGAGATCGAAATATTACTCCATCTGTAGTATCCATGTTACAGGATCCTTTCCATCAAGCTTCCTCATATCGATCTTTGGAACACAGTGGGTCTTCAATCCAACGTTAGAGTCTATGAAATCATGATTAACATTTCTTTTTTTCTTATCATGAGTTTCCTTTACTACCCTTTTATCATTAGTAAACATTTCTTGTAGCAACTCTGTCAAATATGTCTTCAATTCTTCCATTTTTTCTTCCATCTTAGCTTCCATGTCATTCATCTTAGCTTCCACGCTATCAATCTTAGCTTCCGCACCTTTCTTTAAACCATCCATCTTATCTTCCACGCCATCCATCTTAGCTTCCATGCCTTTATTTAAACCATCCATCTTAGCTTTGTTAATTTTTGTGAGAGTGAATTTTGTTGCACTTGGTCTCATAATTTTGATATATCATGTTGCATTTTTTCCTCTTCTTCATGAGTCATGCTAGAGATTTTAGGTTGCTTGGTAGGTGTTTCCATTTTATTTCTTTGGGGAATCAATTAATGATAATAATGCTTCACTATGCCCTTTGAATTCCTTCAAACTAATTTTTCAAACCAAACTTATGCAAAATTTTAAAAAAACTACACACCTTTTTTCACTTTGTAGGAGCTCGATATTGAAGCTAATGTATCTCTGAAATTTCAGATCTTCAAGGTCTGAAATTTAGAACTGTCGTAGCCTTCTAAGTCCTCTTTCCAATGCCACCAGTCTGATCGAAATTGGATTCTCCAAGAAAGAGTGATTCCCAATCTCCCAAGATGACCTGATTATACACTTTTTTAGTAGCGCAAAATTGTACGAAGTGCCACGTATCATTGTTTCAACCTTCGGACCTTAAAATGATGCACAGAAAACCAAAGTTCGTCCTCTTTCTATAAATTCTTACGTAATTTCAATCTGGTACTGAGAGAGAAAGTTATGACAATTTTCGCAAGGTCGCCTATTTGAGATATAATTGGGGATCCTTTGAAAACCCTAACTTCCTTCAATGATATCTCCAAAAATATAGCGCAAAAAATTCTTAAATTTGGACCCAAGGTTCAGAGATATTTTAGATCAAATGGGTTTTTTTTTAGCTTCTGAAACGTCGCATAAATTTTTTTATATAGAAAATTCCATGATGACCTGTTTGGAGCAGTGAAACCTTAGAATGCAAAGCCTCTTATACCAAATGTTATGCAACCAGCTCACAAAATAGAAGAAAAGATATATCAGCGGCTTCAAAATTAGCCTTTTCGAGGGGGAAACCTCCTTTACATTACAAAAATGAACGATTCTTGCATGATGTTGGGTTGTGTTATATTCTTTCCACAACTAGCCTACGTAGTTAACCAGGGGATTGGGGGGGGGGGGGGGGGGCAGCCCCCCCTTCATTGCATCAATTGCATAGTGGGGAGATCACAGGGGGGTTTGAGGTGTGCGGGTAGCCCCCCTCTACGGGGTCCAGGGCAGCGCCCCGGTGAAATTTTTTTTGGACCCTATATTAGGTTGGGCGGACCTACCTATGGTTTTGTGCATGGTTTTCGCACATGGTTCTGGACGCGATGGTTTTCGGTCCATGGTATTGGATGCTTCGGCATGTATAAATATGTACTGTAACATTGAAAGAAATATAATGAAAAATCAAGCTAGTAGTCTCGATTTTGGGATCCAGGGGAAAATATCTGTGTATATGTGTTTTATATGTTATGCTCTCACATTGTTTATTTTATTTGTTTTAGAATTCGTATGCAATTAATTTTTGCATGGGGTTAAAACCTACACATGATACAAATCACTAAACCTCCTTTCTATATATAGGATTCTAAGGGGTCACAATATAATCGAAGTCGACGTAACAATAATAATGTAAGGGCACAACAATAACAATAGTGGGCTTCTATGGAGCACATTAATAACAATATGGGGACAATAAGGGCACAATAATAAAAATAAGGGCTACAATGACAATATTAAGGGGGAATCACTAGTATTATAGGGGCCTAATAGTTTTCTTGTGCCTTTAAATAAAACATGATGTAAGGTTGATTAAGGATGATGATGTAAAATGAATGAAATAGTATGAGGTGTGGAATAAGGTTGAGATTCATTATAACTAGCTACATTATTCAGTTGAGAATATAAGAGAAATGGAGCTCAAAGGTTAGTTAGTTTTCCTATTAATTGTTTCCAGGGTAAAATCGTTGTGTGTTGTGTAATTCTTTATAGTGTCACATTGTCTACTTTATGATGCTTAAGTTCTCTCATGATCCTTAAAGGTTTATGCTAACTAAGCTTATAGTATATTTTAGATTTCTATTTGTTTATGTATTTGGATTTTCTAAATTTTTACTATGAATAAGGTGTCTTAAGTCCAACATTTGGTATCAAAGCAATTTATTGTAGTAGTAGAGTTCATTTTGGCTATAAAGGAGTGTATCTACCATCAAATATTGATGATATTTAACCTGGATCTATTCAATAACATAAGTATTGTTTAAGATTGAAGATAATATTGTTCGAGTGGGAGTCTTAACATAAAAAATGTGTTGAAGAGGGATGATTAGCAATACAAGAATTAAGCTTTATAACTTTAACTACCATGATTTTGAGCTTTGGAAACTTAAAATGGAGGATCTCCTCATAGATTGAGAATAGTGGATCATTGTGAATCTTGGAACATCTTCAACTAGAATGATAATAGAGGATTGGGAAAAACTCAAAATAAAATCAAGGAGCATGATACAACTTTGTCTTGTAGATGTGTTATTACTAAATGTCTAGGGAGAAGACCCTGCCAAGAAACTATGGGATAATTTTGGAATATTATACTAGCTAAAATAACTTATCAATAAGTTGCCATTCCTTAGAAGAAACTTTTCCTTATGAGGATGCGAGATGACGATTCGGTCATAGAACACATTTATACATTTAATACTATAATAAATCAATTATTAAGTGTGTGTAAATCTCCAATACAAAAGAATAAAAATGTATCATTTTATTGTGGTTTTTGTCAAACTCTTGGGCTAGCCTAGTCGTGGCTATAGAGAGGAACATGACCACTCTGACTCTTGATGATGTGGTGGCATATCTATTATTAGAGGAGATGATTCAAAGGAAGATGGAAGGATCGACCAAATATGTTATGTTAGTAAGAGGTCAACCAATGTACAAAGGTAAAGCTAAATTCCCCAAAGGAAGATCTAAGTCTCTTGCTAAGTCAACAAGAAGATGCTAGAAATGTGGTAAAGTAGGACATTATAAAAGGGATTACAATTCAAACATTCCTAAACAAATTAAAGAATACGATGAGTAGTTGAATGAAGGGATAACTTCTTTGGATGTAGGAGGAGATGTGCATTTAGCTTTGACCAGTGAACAGTTAGATCATGAGGCATCATTGATCGATTGAAGAGCATACTATCATATGACACCCCATAGGGAATGGATCTATGAATATAAATAATATGATGGAGTGGATGTTTAACTTAGGGATGATTTGACAACCATAATAGTCACTCTAGGTCAAGTTCAACTAGTGTTGAAGGATGGTTAGAGTAAGACATTATCAAGGGTACTACATATTCTAAGTTTAGCTAGAAACTTGATATTTTTCAATCAAATGGGTGATGTAGGTGTGCATATTTTATTTGAGAAGGATTCATGCAAAATGGTTCATGAAGTAATGATATTGATGAGAGGTTTTTGGATAATTTGGGACATTGTACAACTTATCAAATTGTAATGGCCTTAATGGATGTTATAGCACAAATTTCTCTGAAACTAAGGGTCAACCTCTTATCTAGTTGATGAAACAATTTTGTGTCATCAATGAATGGGAAAAATAGGAGAAAATTGACTTTAAGTTATGAAAAGAAAAGGTATAATTGAATGTTTTCCTAGAAATTCTCTAGAAGTCAATTTCTATGAACATCAGACTTATGAGAATCTAAATCGTGTTAGGTTTCCATCTAGTGCTACTAAGGAAAAAGGAAATTTGGAGCAAACTCATACTCATGTATTTGGGCCAATACAACTACAGTCTCTAGGTGACTCCATATATTATTTATCCTTCATTAAAAATTTCTCCAAGATGACATGGTTATATTTTCTAAAGAAGAAATCAAAGGTTTTTGAGACATTTTAGGAGTTCAAATCTCTTGTGGAATGTTGAAATATGTAGCTATGGTTAGTCTTCATAGATAATTTTTTAGCCCTTCAAATACATGTTATGATAAGATTAAGACATGTTCTGCATGTTGATTTCAAAAGAGGGAAAATTCTATTTTTGAAAAATCAAATTTGATGTCTTTAAAATGTTAAGTCATATCTCCAAGAAAGTCATGTTGACCAACCCTAGAGCACATATCTATTTTGCTTCATTAATTCACTATAAATAGGAAATTCCACCTCCTCCAATGGGCATAAAATTTTGATCACTTCTAAGACTCGTTGGGATCATCTGAGGGACATTTTGGATCACTCTTCTTTTGTTTATGTGAAGTTAATTCTTTGTGGAAGATTGAGCTCTTGGATGGATTTATTCTTTGTGGTAGATTTATTTCATGAGAAGACTTAATATATGAGGTAGACCAAGTTCATGTGAAGAACTAATTTCTGAGGCAGAAGACCTAATTCCTAAGGTAGAGAGAATGGGATGAATTATGAAGTAGAAAGATGATCGAATACTAAGCAAGTTGGGCTAAATTTTTTAGACAATAGATTGACTTGTCCAGAGGGAAGTTGGACCATCTATGATCAAGTTTATGTTAATAGTTAGTTTGACTTTATAGAATTATATTTATCTCTATTGAACTTAATAATTTCTCTAAGGAAAAGGTTTTGGGTTTTTCTTCCATGTGGTTTTTCCAAGGTAAAATACTTGTGTCTCTTGCTTGGTTGTCTTTTTATGATCCTACTATAACTTTTGTTCTACTATTGAATATATTCTATGTAGTTAATTAATTATGAATGTAAATAATAAATGATTTAAAGTAAATATTATTAGAAGTGATTATGAGCTAGAAGACCTATCAAAAATCAACATGGTATTAGAGAGTGGGTTATAGAGAAACCATTAAGGAAATTTCTAGAAATAAGTCTAAACCAAATTGAAGAAATTCTAAAGCTATGAAAGGAAGATCATCCGGTGCTTTAATGTCTTTAGGAAGAAGGCCGAATCCATAATTTATAAGTCTCAATCCATTTATTAGAAAACCAAAGGTCTCAAGCCCTGAAGAGGTCAAAATAAACCTCAATTGTTTCAGTAGGCTGAGGGAGCATCTGGGTTTGTGATAAAAGGTTAAGAAGCCCTCAAGGTCTATTTCAGCTAAAAGGAACAAGGTTGAAGTATCTCAAAAGGTCACATATTTTACTAATATAGTACCTAAGACCATTTTATCATGTCAAAAAGGAGGAAAACTTGGAACATTGAAGCATACCATGTTTGTTTGATGATATCAACTTATTGACAAGGAGAAGCCTTGTTTATAAAAGCATTAACTTGTGATTGAATATGCCCTTGTTTCCTTATTGACATGATTGTGAGTTTAATGGAAATAAAAGCCACTATGAATAAGGTCAAGGAGTCTCAGGATGTAGCCAAAAGAAATTCAAAAATATATCTATTTGTGGATAAGCTAGTAAAGTCATCTTTTGTGCATGAAGTTTATTTTTAACTCTTGGTCTGATAAAAGATATCAATCATACTTTTTAAATTACTTTTCACATTACACATTGTTTCCATGCAAGTACATCACAACGATGAGATGTTCAAAGATAAGTATGAGGCCTAAGACCAACAAAGTTATAAGTCTTTAGATTGATTCTTAGAATAAAAGGTATGTATCATTGCTTAATCTACTTACAATAATCTTGTTTGGTGACATTGTTATAAACTCCAGCTAGAGGAAATGATCACCAAATAATTGTGTCAATAAATATGCTTGGTTGAAAATACTTACATAAAATTTGATAAGACTATGATATGCCCCTTCAAGGACTAGGTTTAGTCAGATCATAGGACTAAGTTTGATATGTTTCCTTTAAGGGCAACTATGCTAACTATTGAAGGAGTCCCTCCACCTACAATTTCAATGATAAGACTCATATATGATATTCAATCATGCTCATGCAACTATAAAAAAATATTGTTAGATATGTAGCCTAAAATTCATTTTAGATGATAGCATCATAATTTGGATTATGACTCAAAACAAGATAAGGCCAGTATTGAATGTTGAAGTGTGATATAACAAACCTATGTTCTTTTCTGAATATTTTGCATTGTTTTTAGAGGCAGGTGTTGAAGCTTTAAGATATTTAATAATTAACACCATTTGTTATCATGGACCTTACACTGTTAAGTAAAGGCCCTGGAAGATGCATTACATATGTTGATTATAAGGTATGTCCTATGCTCTGTTCTTTAGGTAGTACAAATGAGGTTCATTTTCACTAATTTATACTCGAAGAAAGCATATATTGATGGAACAAGTTTGTTGGATATGAAAAACTTACGAGATTCGTGAAAAAGTACTCTTGAGAAAAATGAGTCACTCATAGAACTATAGGTGTTCTTACAATCACCACTGCTATGATGAACGATAAGTTCTTGGGTTGAAAATGTCAAAATCAATGTTTAGCTGAAAATACATGGTTGCTATAATATCACTCCTAGTAATGTTAAAGAAATAACAAAGTATGTTTTGGGTCAATCATATTTCACTCTTAATAAATACATCTCATTGGAAGATCCCTAATCATGACACATTTTCTTAGTCTGATATCAAGATGAATATCCTTGATTGTTTGTTGAGGCATTGGGACTCTATGGCTTTTTGACATTTGGATATGGAAAGGAGAATTTGCACGTTACAAAGTATGATGGACTTGTAAAAGGTGTAAAATGAGTTTTGAAAAACAAGGGTTTATAAATCCTTGAAGACTGGAAGTCTTGAATGTGAAAACCCTAGGGTTTGTAGATAAAGCCCTAGACCAGTACCTAGATTAATGTTTTTGCTAAAATATGAAACTCTATCTCATGCAAGGGAGCAATGACATCATGTTGATGATAAGGATGAGGTTGATGAATTTGTAATATGGATGCAAGAAGTCTAAGATCAAGAGGAAGATGACATTTCCCTATAATCCTCAAAACATATGTTTTTTGTATGTCTCTTCCTTGATTATTATTGTTGTTATTTTGGTATTAGTTAGCCTCTTGCCTTTGTTTGTTTCGTTGGGTTGTAATTGGTCTTCCATGACCTCCTAGTGAGGATTGCATGTACATAATAAAGAATTCCAAGGCTCCAGTAGTAGGTCCAAGTAGTGGAAGAACAAAGAAAATCTTCTGACAAGAGGACTCTCCTGGATTCATTGATTTGTGTAGATAGATATTATACTAGATGAGATCCAAGATCAGAGGGAGCAGACAAATAAAAAAAATTGAGGTATACCTTGATTGTTCCAAGGGGAATTGAGTGGTGATTTCTAAATGGATATACTAGATCTAGCATGCAGCGTATGGTAGCGTAAGACTAGAAGGTTATCCCAGAAAGAGGGAGAGGATGATGAAAAGACATTTTCTCCAATTGGCAGGTACACTTCTATTAGGACTATTATTGTTTTTATTAATGAATTACATCATATGGATGTAGATTCCATTTTTCTCCATAGAGAAATGGAGGAAGAAGTGTACATGGTACCACCTCGAGGCTTTGAGATTCATAAAGAAGTCTCTTGCCTATAAATAGAAGATTACACCTAATATTTGGATTGATAAATCAAGGTTGTTCATATGAAATTTGTTTGTAATAGAAGCAAAAGGATTCATGTGTTAGAGGGAGAAGTTTTGGTAGAAAGAATTTATTCTATAATAAAGGGAGAAGTTAGGGATCCTTATTTTAGCTTCATAGGAAGTTGACCTCTTGGTTTGAGATGATGGACTTCCATTGACCTTGTCAGACCAGATAGTTGATATGCTAGAAAGTAGTAGTGGTAGAGAGAGCAACCTAGACTGCCACAAAAAAATCTATTTCAAAAATGCACCCAATTAGGGTAACCAAAAATTAGTCGATCAATGTATGGTTGAGCCAAGGAATGAATCTCAACATTTGATGAATTACCAACATGGTACAATTGGTTAGCACAACCCGTTATGGTTTGAGATATGTCTCAAACATTGAAGTACAACTACAAGGATTTAAAAATGTAGATTGAGAAGAGAGTGTTGAAGATGAAAACAATTCATTAGTATTTTGTTTCAGTTTGGGCTCTGTTATGATTCCTTAGATGAGCAGGAAGTAGAAATTTGTCATAGCCAGTATTGCATAGCTCGATTATATAGCATATTGGTTGGATAGTTAAGAAGCAGTATGGCTTCAGAAAATACATGATTGTTTGATTAAGTGTAGGTGATGACCATGTTAATAGGTCAAAGCATAGTGAAATCTATTACCAATACATGGTACAAAAGGAAGAAGGGTGGCTCCAGTACTATTCTACAGTCATGCATATTGTCCCAAGATGAAGTGTAAATACTTTGAGGATAATCTTGAAGTGATTGAGCATGTCTCTATGAGCAAGACAAAGTGATGAAATATCAACATCAAGGACAATCATTCTCCCTAAGTCAAGCTAACCACCAATAGGGAATATGGTCTGGAATGTTGATGTGATAGCATCAAGGGCAGAGATTCTCCCTATGTCAAATGTGTTGACTAAAATTAGGGAGAATGGACTAGCAAAGGATATACATTCTTCATGTGTCAAGTATGTTGACTGGAATTAGGAATAATGGTTATAGAGACCCATAATCACTTATTTGATTTTGTGACTTTTAGCATCAGGCTCATAATTTCCAGATAGGTTGAGAGTGTGACATTTAGCATCAGACCTAGAATTACTCATGAACAGTGAGGCATTTGAATATTCACCATGAGTCAAATATATTGACTGGAATGATGGTAAACCAAGACTAGTTTGTATACCATGTGTCAGAGGGACCAGAATTATGGTGACTAGTTGATGTTAATATTGTACCATGTGTCAAGAGTATAGACCATGATTATGGTGATGATTCACCATAGGTCAAGGTTATTGAACAGAATGATAGTACCTAGTTAATTTTTTTTTATTTACCATGGGTCAGAGTTGTTGATAAGGATTATGGTAATTGAATGATTGTTGATGTTGATGATGAATTGTTATAACCTTTTCCTAGAGAAAATTTTCAACAAGAGAACATCTGGATAGTCATTATGAATACCTCCCTAGCTAAGAGGAAGTGTTGAATTTTGTAGCTATGGTCGGTCTTCATAAA
This sequence comes from Pinus tabuliformis, assembly GCA_031772625.1. Taxonomy (NCBI): domain Eukaryota; kingdom Viridiplantae; phylum Streptophyta; class Pinopsida; order Pinales; family Pinaceae; genus Pinus; species Pinus tabuliformis. The sequence goes on from CM062805.1 coordinate 641,421,199, forward strand.
TAATGTTTTAGCCCTTCAAATATATGTTATGATAAACTTAAGACTTGTTATTCATGTTGATTTCAAAAGAGGGAAAATTATAATTCTAAAAAATCAAGTTTTATGACTTCAAAATGTCAATTCGGTCCTCCAAGAAAATCATGTGGGCCAGTCCCAAATGACACATCTATTTGCCCTCATCCATTCACTATAAATATTCCATTTGACCTCCTCTATTGGGAAGAAAAATAAGATCACTTATAAGGCTTAGTTATGATCATCTGAGGCACATTTTGCATCACTCTTATTCTACTTATGTGAAGTTGATTTTCTATGGAAAATTGAGGTCCTATACAGACTTATTCTCCATGAAAGATCAAGGTCATGAGTGTTGAAAAATGTAACTAGTTTAGTGTAACAACCCTACCCCACATTTACCCTATTTTATAAGACCTCCAAGTAAATAGGAAGTGACTAGACAATATGATATGACCCCACCTCCTAGTTCCATTTAAGGAAGTGGGGCCTACAACAGAGACTTACTAACCTTCCCTAGGAACCACATATCACTTAGAGGTTGAACAACTACCCCAATTGACCAATTCCTGAGCTCAAACCCTTTTTCTCTAACCTATACCTATAACCAAACCCTTGACACTACATGCATTTGGTTGTGTGCCTCCAGTCGCACTCACAAGCCCCTATCCATGCGGTTATGACTCCATATCTCTAGTTTTGTGCCTGCGGTCCCAAGATCTAAGCTACTTTTCTATGATAGCTGCCAGACCACTGCACATAAATTCCTATAACTTTCCATAATCATATTTATCATAATTAAAATGCTAAGTGTTTAAAATTGAAGCCACAACTCGACCTAGACTGACTAGAACATACTATAAAAATTTTCAAACACATGGTAAACATGTAAGATGTAGGTCATGAATGCATATCTGAGTGTAAATATTTGTACTTTAGCTACAAATAATCGAGAAGGTCCAACTCCCTCTCAAGTAGTTCTAAAAACACTCATTATCCCATGCATTCATCAACCATTCATTAATGTATCAAAGCATAATAAGATACATAGCTAGAGCACATCATAAATCATGTGTATAACCATCATATAACCAAAATATTAACCATGACAGACATCCATTAAAGAAACATAATAACAAGTACAAATGGTCATAAACCATAATAGGAAGATAAACCTTATTAATGTATGAAACATCCAACCACGTCAGGGACTTTCATGTACCACTCGAACATAGATTGAACTGAGCCAAATATTTCTTTCAAACAATCACCCTTGTTCCATATTCCAAGCACGAATGTGGGATATCATGGGATAAAAAAAGACATAATCAACCAAGGGAATCCAAAGGTTAAACCACCTCCACCCACAACTACCGCAATCTTGTTAAAACTGGTCAATGGATTACAAAACCAAAACAAGCTTGGATGCCTCAGAATTCCTTCATCATCCTTTGAGGAATTTTCCTATCTCAACCCACATGTCGAGGACTTCCTAGAGAAGGCTGTCTCCACCCCCAACCCTTAGGAATTTTCCTGAGCCCACCTCACCTAGTTCCAAAAGCTTTTAGCAATCCAAAGCTCAGCTAGAAATAAATCTCATCACACCATGGTTATCCAGGAAATGGCAAGTAAAGGCCGAAATCACTATCAAACCCAACAAAACCCATGCCAATGACAACAAATGAACCAAATACACAAATGCATGTACCATGCATTCACACCTCAAATAGGAAATCACACATGCAACCTATTACCCGTAAAATCTTCCTACTGAAGCCTCTGATCCAACCTTCTCCTTTCTTTCCTTTCTTTTCCTTTTCCTTCATTTTTCCTTCCTTTTCTTTCTTTCTTTCTCCTCTTAGTTCTCTCTCTCTCTCTTTATCACTTGACCAAAGAAAAAACTAACAAAAGGCTGTGAATTTATCCTCAAAATCCTTTTTATCATTAGGGCCTCTATTTTCTTCATTTTCCTTCATTTTTCCTCTAATTTCACTCTCATTCAAATCTGTGTCTCTTCACCTTAATTTTCTCCTATTTTCCTTTATTTTCATAATTAAATGCCAATTAATCCCTCTTTGAATTTTGAAAAAGCCTTGGCCAATTTCCATAGCCATTAATAAACCAAAAGTGATGCCCACTATAGTGCTTTTCCCAACATTCAACTTGTAATATGTGTCCCATGACCTTGGTCTTATTTTTCCTTTATTAACCTTTATTACTTGAAATTTTAACCCAAAGTTGTTATAGTTCGGTATTCATAATTTTCAATGTACTTGTGTCTATATATTTTATGAAAAGTCAAAAGAAGAAAAAAGTAAAAGCATGTTCTTCATGATTCTAGGGTTTATTGAGTCAAAATAAAATTTGTCATGAGTCAATCTATTGTACTTGAGTCAAGCCCCATTTGAACTTTTGTAAGAAAGAGGAAAAGCAATTTTATTTGAGTCAAAAGATTAAATTTGTCATCCACAAGACCAAGTCAGTCCTACTTGGACAAGTCAGCCCAGAAACACACCAATTCGACCTCATAGTGTGTATATATAGAGATAAGTTTGACCTCATTGTAACACCAATTCACAACTTCGATTTCTGTGGAAAAAGAGAGAAGAAAAAGTTGAAAAATTTTAAGGAATAACAGTGAAAGTAAAAAGAGAGAAATCGAAGGTCAATGGAGATAGAATCTTCTGATTTCTTCCCTAGAATCTACCACACGTGTGAAACATCAGACTATTGTAGGGGGCAAAAGTTTCAGATTTGTTGTAGGGGCCAAAAATTTAGAGTTTGATTAGATTTGAAGGACATTGACATCTTTGACTTTGTTGAATTTGACTTACTTGGAAGGATTGAAAGAGGGTTGACTTAGGTCTTGTGGGAGGTCTTGGTCTTAGTTTTTGGGTCTTGTATTTCTCACTTTGATACAATTCTATAAGAAGAGAAGGTTGTTGGGTTTTTCCCTGGCTTGGAGCCTACATATTTGTGTTGTTGCCTTTTGGTGATCTTCATATTTTATGTTTTGGTAATTTTTTGATGAAAATAACATAATAAAAGGAATAAGAAGTTAACAAATATTCACAAGAAATTATTAGGTAAGAGAAATCAACCCTAATTTTCTAACCTATTGGTTTCTCAACATGGTATTAGAGCTAAGGTGAGGAGAAGGAAGCTTGAATATCACTTTTGTTGGCTCATTTGAAGGAATCTCTACAACAATCATCCTAGACATTTACATCAACTACTTTGGAGGACATCATTTGCAAAGAAATAAGGAAAAAGACTCAAATACCATTATTTACTCTTGAAGGAAACTACTAAAGCATCTACCTATCTCTCTCTCTCTATCATTGAAGACCCTTGTTCACTCATCATCCATCATTTATGGAGTCATCATAGAAACATAAAGAGATTTTTGTACTAGCCATCCTAAGAGACATATCTATTGCAACTATCATTCAAAAAGGTTCTTGGAAGCACCATCATTCAAGCAATCCACTCCTTTGACAAGTAGGTACTTTACTATACTTTATGTCTCAATCTTCAAATCAAATAAAATCTTTTTGTAAGGAATGTAACAAACTTGGTGGTTCATCAAACTTAAAATCTTGGAAAAGAGAATTGATTTGGTTCTAATAGAAAATGAAGTCATGGATCATGTTCTAGGAAATGTTTTAGAACTAGACAAGGATAAGACTCAAGAATTGGCCAATTACAATAAATGATAAGTTAGGGCTCAAAGAATTATCATTGAGTCCATAAAAGATCACCTTATCCCCTTTATTTCAAAATTGGTTACATCAAAAGAAGTCTATGTCCAATTGGTAAAATTATACACTGTCAATACTACAAGTCAGAAAATATCCTTAAGGAATCAACTTCACAAAACAAGGTTATAAAAATATGAAGACTTGACCTCATATCTTGTGAAAATATCGAAATTGAAAGATCAACTTCAAGGATTTGGAGAATTCATATCTAACTCTCAATGAAATACTTGCATACTCAATCCTCTACCTCGAAATTGGAATAGTTTTGTGACTATAATCTATTCAAGAAAAGATATTCCATCATTCGATGAATTATGGGCTTTATGTGTTCTAGAAGAAACAAGATTGAAAGCCAAGGATGACGCTGAAATAAATAATGAAAAGTATCAAGATTTTGCTAAAGAAGTTTTGAAGATTTAGAATATTTCAACCTCATAAAAAATACAACAATAACAATAATCAGCCACATGGAGATAGATACATGTCCAAAGTGAAATGCTCTGGTTAAAATTATTGGAAAATGTAACTAGTTTAGGTCTTCATAATTGTAATTGTACTCATTTCATTTTGTAAATCTTAAGTAACAAGGAAAATAAGAAAGAAACATATTATTTTCAAGCATGGGTTTCATGCTCCATTTTATTGGTCAATTAGGTCAATCATATATTTTATTCTTCCAAGGTTTGTCATGTCAAAAATAAATTTTTCATGAGTCAAGAGAGTCATTATCATTTGTATAAGAGCCATTTTGGAAAGTTGTAAAATGTAAAAGATATTATTTTTATGTCTAGAAGGTCATTTGTAACCTCTAAGAGGAAGTCAGCCATGTCAGAGGAAGTCGCATAGAAGAGGCCTAATTCGACCTCATATCTATATATATATATATATATATATATATATATATATATATATATATATATATATATATATATATATATATCTATATATATATATATATATATATATATATATATAGATAGATAGATAGATAGATATATAGATATAGATATATATATATATATCTATATAGATAGATATAAGGAACTTTGACCTCATCAACACACACATTCAATGTGAAACAAGAAGCAAGAAGAAGAAGAGTGAAGAACAAGGAAAAAGGAGAATCTCAAGAAGAAACCAAACTTTTGACTTGTGTACACATTTATGCTAACACATGTGAGAAAGCTAGGGTATTTGTAGTCTTCTAGGGGTCAAAGTTTCAAGTCTAAATTTTATACCTTACATAGAGGGTTGAAACTATGATTTGGAGAAGATTGGAGGAGGTTTTACCTTTGTTGACTTCGTTGATATTTGAGTTGTTTTAAATATATTTTTGGAGGGATGACTTGGTGCTTGGAGGAGGTCTTAGTCTTGAAGTTTGGGTTTTGGATTTTTCATTTGATCTAATTCTATAAGAAGAGAATATATTATTTCTGGTTTTTCCCCTCGCTTGGAGCCTATATTTTGTGTCCATTTTTTTTATGATCTTCATATTTTATGGTCTTGGTAATTGTTTGATGAAAAAAATATAACTAAGAATAATAATAAGCTAACATAAGTTCAAAAGCTTTTATCAAGGATAAGGAGAATTGTTTAAATAGCTCCCATATTAGATTATCCAACATGGTATCAGAGCTAAGGTGAGAATAAGGTAGCTTGAAGATCATCATTGTTAGCATAAGTGGAAGACATCCATTGAATGACATCATTTTCTAAAGGACACAAGGAAGGGTTGAAGGAAGAATATTATAAGCTCTCATTGAAGGCTCTCTAGTTCACTCCATCATCTTGAAGATATGGGTGGCATAGAAGACTGAGTCCATGAGCTTCACCAGCTCGGGAAAGTGACACATCTACTGAAAGTTCTCTACCCTAAAGTTGGCAAGTTCTCTCCCGTTGGTACTGCGTAATGTCATAATATGCTCATCTGTATGTGAGACAATCTAGCTAACAATGTTCGCACATGGGGAGGTGGCGTATCTACATGCAACCTTGTATAATCCTAACCGCTGGATGCTAAGATAAACTCGTCGATCATCCAAGTCTGCCTTGAAGTCCTCTGCAAAAGTGTCTTTGATCTGCTACCATGTCAATGTTATTCCCCTCTCAATGAACAACTAAGTATCTACATATACTGGTGGATCAACTGATATCTACTCAACTAATTCCCGAATACTGCTCTCAGCGGTTTCCTTTGATGCAACTCTCTTGGATGCCATGCTAACTGTAACTTCTAGAGAAATGTTCAACAACTATTGTACCTGTGGGACAGAGAGCAAACTCATTGCAAGAAAATGTCTGCTAAAAGCAAAACAACTTCAAGTAAATATCAAGAAGTAAGTCGTGCTCATGATGGGAAGGATTGTGCAGTTTTTACTAACAGAGGTGACTGACTAACTATGGGAACTACGCATTGCGCAGTCCCAACAATCAGTGTGGGAGCTTGATGATTGGAACTGTGTAATGCGCAGTTCAGTCTGGGCCAAGGCCTGGGAGAGATTGCGCATTGTGCAGTCTCAGTGGCCAAGCTAGGAGACTGGCTCCTGGAACTATGTAGTGTGTAGTTGGAGTCATCCCAAGCTATGCTTTGTGCAATTTAAAAATCCAAGCCAGAGGCTTGAGTCTCCAGATTGCACAGAGCTAGTTGTGCACAGTGAGATCTGGGCAAGGCGACCCAGATCTTCCCAAGGGGAGTGTGAAAAGCAAGAAGATCTGAAGCATGGTGTGATGTTGAGTGAAGATCTAACTAACAATTGATGCTTGCCTATGAACAAGTGTATGAATTGATTAGACTAAGGGAAAATGAAGCATGTGAGGAGAGTCATCGCAACGGCAACCGTTGGTGCAAAAACGGGAAAACACAGGCGACACTTGTGAAAGGCAATCTATAACTTGAAACAACACTTCTACAAGCTAAAACAAGTTAAAACACAAATAGTCATGCAAAGAAAGAAGTGAAACAACACTCACACAAGCTAAACATCAAAAAGCAACAAAACAAGCGGCAAAAGATGAGAAAAGTAAAACTCACCCAAAAAAGTGACAATGATCGCACCAAAGGTTCCTTTATCTCCTCAAGAATGCTAGAGTTCCAAGATCGAGTATAAAAATGAGTTATAGAAGCAAGGAAAATTTTAAGGATGGAAATTTACCTTCAAATTTAGAAACCGTGGCGAAACTTATTAGTCCCGAATATGCAAAATATAAAATATTTGGTGATATTTTTGTAAAAATATTCAAATTTCTAATGATTTTATATAGTCTTCTATAAAATTTTGGCGATTTTTAAGGTAAAACAATTTAATCCTATAAAATTTGGGCGAATCATTTTTAGAGAAAATTAGGGATTGTCGAATTCTTGTTTTGGAAAAAGCATGGAAAATTATCTCATCTATGAATATTAGCCCCTCAAATTTTCCCTATCTAGCAACGTAGATTAAATATATTTTCCCAAGTTAAGGTTTATGACACACATGCCTAAAATCAAGGAAAAGCCGACACTTGGGAGTAGTTTCTAAAAATAACACAAGTGCCTCCTTTAGGTTACTAAAAATAGATCCCTATGTTTTAGGGATGATTTTTTCTTTTTTCTTTTTTTGCTTTTTTGGGAAAACTGCCATGCATTTCCCAGAAAGATTGTGTAGTTTTGGAAAGGACTGGACAACTCTCAGGCTCATGCACTACACATTTTCTAAGCACAATGAAGTCTGCACAGTTTTTGGGCTCAGTGTTGGGCTTCCCCTCCATAACTTTGGATTCCATAGCTCAAAGGCTCACTAGCAGTTAGGACTGTGCAATTCCCAACAACAAGGCCAGTTTCCCTCAAGAATTATGCAGTTTTCTGAGGCAAGCCCAAAACTATTGTGGGACCAAGTCAGGAGATCAACTTGTGGGTTAGAAAATAAACTAAGTGAGCAAACACAAGCCAAGATGAAAAGGATAAGTCTCAGTCAAAGCATGGATACCTAGATCAGTGCAAGATGAGTTGTTGTGGTTTAGAAGGAAGGCTCCAAAATTGAAGCATAGGAAAAAATTTGGAGGGTGGTTGTAGCTGCTACAACAGGTGCCGAGAGTTATTCTGGTGTCTAAAGCACCTTACAAAATGCATACTCCAAAACTCAAGGAATTGCAAATGCAACTGGAAGAATTATTAAATAAGGGATATATATGTCCCAGTGTATCACCATGGGGTGCTCTAGTTTTTTTGTTAAAAATAAAGATGGTACATTGTGGGTGTGTGTGGATTTTCCAAACTTAAATAAAGTTACTATTAAAAATAAATACCCATTTCTGAGGATAGATGATTTATTCGATCAGCTCTATGGGAGTGAAAATATTTTCTAAAATCAATTTAAGATCAAGATATCACCAGCTATGAATTAAAGAAGAAGGTATCAATAAGATTGCTTTTTGAACTCGATATGGGCATTACGAGTTCATGGTTTTGCCTTTTGGATGGCCAATGCACTAGGAGTTTTTATGGACTTGATGAATGGCGTGTTCAAAGAACATCTGGAAAGTTTGTAATTTCTTTTCTAGATGATATTTTGGTATATTCTAAATCAAAAGAGGAGTGCGAGAAACATTTAACGTTGGTTCTACATGTACTCAGGGAGCATCAGTTATATGCTAAGCTGATTAAATGTGTGTTTTACCAAAGGAAGATACATTACTTAGGTCACATTATCTTAGAAAATGGAATATTTGTGGACTCGGAGAAAATTAAGGCCATCAAAGAATGGAAAACACCTAAAAATGTAACATAGATGAGCTCTTTTATATGCTTAGCTATCTATTACAGGAGATTTATTGAAGGTTTTTCTAGGATTGTACATCCTATTACTTCATTGCTGAGAAAGGGTGTAAAATTCAAATGGTCACCTAGGTGTGAAGAAGTCTTTCAATGTTTAAAGGATTTTTTGACCAGAGCTCCAATATTAAAAATATCATATCCAAATGAGGATTATATCATATGCACATATGCGTGAAGAGAAGGACTAGGAGGAATGCTCATGCAAAATGCAAAAGCAATCTACTACGAGTCCAGAAAATTAAAAGAGTAGGAGAAGAATTATGTTTCCAATTATTTGGACCTGGCAGCTTTAATTCACACTCAAAATGTGGAGGCATTACCTCATGGTTAGAAAGTTTCAATTGCAAATTGATCATTATGGGTTAAGACATTTATTTGAGTAGCCAAATTTAAATGCTTGTCAAATTATATAGCTAGAATTGTTGGTTGAGTATGACTTTGAAATTAAGTATATTAAGGGAAAAGAAAATAGGGCAGTTGATGCACTTAGTTAGAGAGTGCACATCATGCATGCTACGACAATAAGTAGTTCCACAACTGATTTAATGAGCAAAATTATAGAGGCTAAAAATTCAAACCAACAATATGTGCAAATTAAAAGTAACCTACAACAAAGTAATTGCGCCAAGAGGCACTATCCAGACCAGTATGGTATAGATGTTGTAATGTCTTGTCTTGTCATGTCTTGTCCTATCATGTCCTATTTAATATTTTTACTTGGTCAAATTGCATAAAAATATAAATAAAATTATAGTTATAAAAAAATAATAATTAAAGTAAAATAGTTAATTTATCGCTGGCAGTTTTTGGATTCTAGATTTTGAATATAATATTTTATTTTAAAATATAATATTTTTTTTTTCAAAAAAATTACATGTAAACAATACAAATAAAATAATAAAAATAATGATAGGGATATGTTAAAATAAAGGAAAAATAAAATTTAGATCCATTATATTCACCCATAGATTTTAATGTAGTATTGTTAACCGATGGTTTTCCCCATTGTATTCTTCTCTAATGTAGGCTATTTAAAAACATGAATTTTTAGTTTCTCCAAATAAAAGGATTTGGTTAGGGCTTTGAGTGGTATCTATCTGCTATATCCCCACACATTATAATAGTCATTTTCAGTTGTTGTTCCATGGTTAAACATTAAATCTGAAACAATAAGAGAATTATGGTCATATTTATAATGGTCGTTCCCCCATGGTGTTCCATGGTTAAACATTGAAGCCCACAAATAATCAGAATCAAAACTAAGAAGCGAAAACTCTAGGTATCTTCATATGTTCACTTCATTTATGCTTAATTTTGTGAAGTACATTTTTCAGCATTTTTAATAAAAAAATTGGTCGAATTTACCACTTAAATTATTTGGTTGTAAAGGTTTTATTTAATAGGGAGCGATAAACGTAAAATGAATAAGCATAAAAGGCATTTCAAAGTGCTAAGGTTCGACCGGTCTGAGCCTTTGGAACTCAATAATAGCGAAAACCCCATTGTTGGCACACAACAATAGGTCAATAATGTGTTATAGAGGATCATGTGAAACACTTTTTAGGGTTTTCATGTTCTTTGTATTCCCATTATTATTTACATTTGGTTGATATTTCACTCTGTTTCTGGTCGAGGTGGTTGATTCATTAAAATTGATATTAATTTCTTCCTTATTTTCTTTTTTTTAATTTTCTTTTTGGTTTTTTAGTTTATAAGTTCAATATTCATTTATGTCATGTCTTGTCCTGTCTTGTCCTATCTTGCCCTGTCCTATCCTGTTCTTTCATATTTAGCATTTTGAATTTGTAAAATTACATCAAAAATAAAAATAAATAAAATAAAATAATAATTCAAGTAAAATAGTTAATTTACAGTGACGGTTTTTGGATTCTAGATTTTGAATATAATATTTTAAAAAATAATATTTTTATTTTAAAATATAATATAATATTTTTATTTTTTTAATAAAATTACCTTTAAAAATATAAATAAGATAATAAAAATAAAGATAGTGATATGTTGGAAAAAAATTGAGTTTGTTTGAAACTTTCAAATTAATCACATAGAATTTTTCGTTGGTCAAAGTTTCGAACCTACTAATGAGGTTCATCTTAAGGACCAAGGTGAAAAAACCAATCAATCAATAGGAATAAATAAGAGTAAGATGCATCAAGTTCCAAAATTATCCGTTAGATTATAATATTATTTAATCAAAACTAACCTTAACGACTAGTTTTTGGTTAAGAAAATATAACTAATTTAGTCAATGTGTAAGAAATTATTAAATAATTTAAATTAATTATTATTTCTTATTAATAATATTTAATCAAAACTAACATTAACGATTAGTTTTATATAAGAAATTATAACTAATTCAGTCAATATGTAAGAAATTATTAAAATAGCACTAATTTAAATTAATTATTAATTCTTAAATCATGAATTCCTAAAATATTATTAATTATTGAATAATTATGATTAATATGGTTCAAAAAAAGGAACCAAAATGTTTTTTATTTTTTTATTTTTTATTATTATAATAGCATAAAAATATAGGAGATAAAAAAGAATGATAAAAATAAATATAAAAATAAAAATAAACACAAAATAAAATAAGAAATAGAAATTAATATATCTATATATATATATATATATATATATATATATATATATATATATATATATATAATCACAAAGGAATGACAGGAATCTAACTCATACTTAATTTCCAACCATTGTTCTTATTGAGATTTTTGGCCTGCCACTCAATTTCAATGGCCTCTCTCAACTCTTATGGTGGAAATGATCAATTCTCGCAATGACGTTGGAATCCTCAATGCAAACATGGTGCTTAGTTTTCCCCCCATGTTCAACAATAGCTGAGGAGCAAGAATGATTATGTCTGATGTCTGTTGCATGTTCTTGAATTCTCGGGTTAATGGAGCACATACATCAGACATAATCATTCCCTCTCCTCATCTATTGTTGAACATGTGGAGAAAACTAAACACCATATCTACACTGAGGATTCCAATGTCATTGTGAGGATTCATCATTTCCACCATAGGAATTTGAGAGAGGCCATTGAAATTGAGAAGCGGGCCAAAAATTTCAATAGGAAAGATGGTTGGAAATTAAGAGTTGGGTTCTTGCCCTTCCTTTGTGATTATTTATTTTCTTATTTTAATTTTAATTTTTATTATTTATATATATATATATATATATATATATATATATATATATATATATATATATATATAGATATATATATATAAAATTCTATTTCTTAGTTTATTTTATTTTTATTTTTTTATATATCTTTTATCATTATTTTTATCTTCTATGTTTTATGCTATTATAATAATAGAAATTGCATGTCTGTGTGTGTGTTCCCTTCTCTTTCCTTTTTTTCTTTCTTTCAACTAAAAACTAGTTGTTAAGGTTATTTTTTATTAAATAATATTAGAATCCTAACGGCTAATTTTGGAACTTGATGCATCTCGATGTTATTTAATCCAATTGATTGATCGGTTTTTCACCTTGGTCCTGAAGATGAATCTCATTAGTAAGCTCGAAACGTCAACCAAAAAATAATTCTATGTGATTAATGGAAAGTCGGTTTCAAACAATCATTATGGATCACAAAAGTTTGAGATCAAAAAAAAAAAATGACTCATTGTATTCACCCATGGATTTTACCATAGTATTTTTAACTAATGGTTTTTCCCATGGTATTCTTCTCTAATGTAGCCTATTTGAAAACATACTGGTATCTATCAGCTATATCCCCACACATTATAATAGCCATTTATGGCTAATGTTCCATGGTCAAACATTGAATCTGAACAATAATAGAATCATATTCATATTTATAATGGTCGTTCCTCACTGATGTTCCATGGTTAAACATTGAAGTCGAAGAATAATCAGAATCAAAACAATAAAAGGTGAAAACTCTAGGTATCTTCATCTGTTCACTTGATTTATGTTTAATTTTGTGAAGTTCATTAGTTTGGAATTTTTAATGAAAAATTGGTTGAATTTACCACTTAAATTACTTGGTCACAAAGGTTTTACTTAATAGGTAGCAATAAGCATAAAAGGCATTTCAAATTGTTGAATATCGACTGATATGAGCCTTTGGAACTCAATATTAGTGAAAAACCCATTATTTACATGCAGAAAGAGCTCAATAATTTGTTGTAGAGGATTGTATGTAACACTTATTAGGGTTTTTCCATTCTTTGTATTCCCATTATTATTTACATTCTGCGGATATTTCACTGTGTTTCTGGTAGATAAAAATTTCTATTAATTTGTTATCTTGTGTTATTTTCTTTTCTTAATTTTCTTTTTGGATATTTTAGTTTCTAAGTTCAATATTCATTTTCATTGAGAAAATTAAAAGTTCGACAATCATTTCGAGATTTATTTTAGTTGATGAAATGAGAAGGTTGAGGAGGTTGTTTTAACAATGAAAGGGGATATTGATTTCGTTATAGTTAAAAAATATATTTTAATTTTATAGAAAGATTTCATATTATTTTTAATTTGTTAAGAGTAAATGTTCAATGTCAACAAGTAAATAAGTTAAATCTTTAAGAGTGAAAGTCTATTTTTATAAATTAATAATAAATTATTTTAGCTTATGTGGTTTTCTTAGAATAATAATGATGAGTTACTATACAAATAATAATAAAATAACAAATGAGTTATGATAGGTTTTACCACCTTCTTAAAAGGAGAGAGAAATTAAATTGTACTAAATTTCTTTTAAAATATAAATAAAAGTAGTTGTTTGTGTTTTGGATATTCATTTTAGTTGATGAAATGAGAGGGGTGAGGAGATCATTTTAATGATAAAAGGGGATATTGGTTTCGTTATAATTATTACTAGCAATTGTCCCAAAAGGTGCAAAGATACACCGAAGGAATACAAGATTTGGAAAGATCATCTCCCCAACAATAGAGCCAAAATTAAGCTCACAATTAAATTTTTTAATTCAAAATCAGCTACATAATTTCAAAAAAAAAACTTTTAATAACACAAATAATCATAAATTTTTATTTATAAAATAAAAATAACTAAACAGATTTAATTACATTCAACATAACGATGACAAACAAATATTCATTTTTACTCAAACTTTACATTAACACAAAATTTGTAATAAAAAAATAAAAAATAAAAACTGAAAATCTTACACCCTGTTTAATTTTAAATATAGATTTTTTAACTATTTTATTGTCCCAACATGATGAACAACAAATAATGTCACAATGTGATGAACAATAAATGATATGGCAATTGGACCAAAAAAATGATGTTGTAATGTGACAAACAACAAATCCATCACCCATGTGATGAACAACAAATGACTTTGCAATGTGATGAACAATGAATGTTGTCACAATGTGATGAATAACAAACAACCTTGCAATGGTATAACATCAAAATGTGAAGAACAGAAAATGTCATCACAATGAGATAAACAACAAGTGTTGTGACAAATCTCCATGAACGGTAGAGAGCCTCTTTTCCCAAGAATTTAACTTACAGGGTAAAACGTTCTAGGGCAAAATTGTTGTCTAGAAATGGAATTTGTTACCAACTACATTTTCTAATGCACTATAAAAATTTTGGGGTGGGCCTTGTCGTAGAAGTTCAGTGCAAGTGCACCTTCTTTTGCAAATAAACTAAAAAATCATCTTATTCACCTTCTACATGGTACAACCATTCAGGAATTACTCATTGAAAACAATAAAAAAAAAAATATTATGATTACTTTTTCCATTATAAATGAATCAACCCACATTCAAAGAAGTACCCTCTTTGTTTTGATGTTAATATATTTGGAAAAATATAGCCACAAGCCACTCATGCTGAAAAACATCTTTCTCCCAATATCAAAAAAAAAAATCAGTAATCCAATCATATATGCCAATAAGGAACAAACACTCTACCATATACATACTGAAATTTTAGATCATTTTTCAAGCATTGAAATTTTTACGTTGGGTAAAAATTACATTCTTTGTTGGTCTCTGATAGTGCAGTATCCTACAAAGAATACAAAGAATGCATGTTGGGCTCATAGGGAACAAACACTCTACCATATACATAATAAAATTTTAGATCATTTTTCAAGCATTGTAAAAATTACATTCTTCGTTGGTCTATAATAGTGTAGTATCCTACAAAGAAAGCATGTTGGGCTCATAGGTTTGCAATAGCCATTTCAAATGGTACCATATGACATAGCATCTACCCAGAGAGAAATCAAATGAACATGCCTCTTGCAGACAATATTTAAAACAACCTTTAGGGGGATAATAAACACTCAAGAGCACCTATTTAATGTATCTCTCGTGTATGATTGTTTACTTCACAATAATGTTTCTAATTAAAATATGTTGGTGTTTCAGTTTATAGTCTGGATCTATTAGTGCAATAATCATTTCCACCAGCCTATAGCATGGGGATACATTTAGATTGGCGTGAATTTCATATATTAATAATGCAGACTTTTTCCAAGACATTAGGCACATTTTCTTTGGGATATACATAAAGAAGAATAATTGCAAAACATGGTTGGACAATATCATCAATACTTGTCCTCACAGAATAACACTTTCACAAAAGAAAAACAACGAGAGAAAGAATCCCTGGAGGACACTCTTGCGAGAGTTTTGGAGAAGCTAAAGATAGAAAATACAACTACGAGCATCCAAAAAAAGCATATATAAGATTGAATTATGAAGAGGACAAAACCCTATAGGATTGAATGATCCATTCAAAACAAAAGGTGTAGTGTTGGGAAAACCATTGAGACTAACAGATATATCATTTTTTCAATCGCAAAAATAAATCAAACAAGTACAAGAACCACAAACAACAAACTTGGCTTGCACATTGTAGTGTAGCAAAAAACAAGCCTACATTGAGGTATCAAACAAGGCTAAACATAATACATAATAATGGATATAGTTGTTCATTGTACCTACTACCAAATACCATAACAAACAAATTTTGAACCTTTTTTTATGTCTACAGAAGAGGAAAAGAGGTCAATAGGAAAAAAAAAATATAATAGCATACACAATGCATGTAGCAAAGGAACCCATAAAACATCCCAAAACTAAGACTATAAAAAAAAAAAAACATCAAGTATAGGGTCAGGAGGAAAAAAAAAAACAACAACAATGTTATAGTAGAAAATTCATAATAGAAATGCATTAAGATAACCAATTAACATGGCACTACAATGAACAATGCCCTAGACCGAATCAAGGGAATTGAACCCTGGGATAAGCCATCCCATGATCTTATAAAAGAAAATAGTGCACTGCTTTAACATAACAATTTGTTAGATGTGTGTTGATGGACAGAGAGTAGTAGTAAATTGAAAAGATTCTAGAGAGCTCCGAGACACTTCATATTTTGCACTGGAAAACCAAAAAATGTGCTCTTGTTATCTAACCAAAGAGTGGACCATTCCTGGAATATTGCAGTGTTTAGGCAGGATTTTTTTAAAGGTGGGTATGTTGTGAGGGCCCTCATTAACAAGAAAATAAATGAAGAAAATAAATTTGAATACAATACAAATGTGAAGATGATGAGGGTTTTAATTAAACATTAATAATCTCTTACTCACATTCTTATCCATCCAGATTTTAGTCTGTCTTTACAATCTAGCCACTTGGAGTTTCTCATTGTTTCCCTAATAAGTAGTCGTCCATGTGTAATTGTCTTTATATATCTAATCTCAAATTGTATTCGGTTTTAACCAAGCAACAATTGATTTACCTTGAGTGGAAAGCATCCAGTTTCATCTTGACGGAGACTCCAGAAGAAATAACCCAACAAATGCTTCTTTTTATCGAACAAAACCTTTGCGGCCATGGAATGTTTGTTATTGTAACCAACCCAGATTGGGTCTGAGGAGTATGCATAGGTGGACATGGTTTTCTTGTTAAAGACCTTTGTTGCTTTATTTTGTCTTATGAAGTTTCTGACCTCAGAAAAAACATCACTCATGTTTCATTGCTCAAGGTTAGCTTAGGACCAAAATCCATGGTGAGGGCTCCAATCTCTATTTTGTTTAGGCTTATCAGTATCCAAGAACGCCCATAGAGAGGCATGAGGGGTATATAGATGCACATGTAAAATAGACTGTCAGAGTTTTAGTTTCATCTCTGGTGTTGCTCCGCTACTACTAGGCCTGGACAGTGCCTTGGCAGAGTCACTTCAGGAACACAAGAATTTCTCCACTGCCAGTGATCTTGGATACTACCCTAGCATAGGCACTTATTTATTTCATAAGGCGGAAGAGGGATCCCAACTTATTGAGAGAAGAAGAGTTTTTCCCTTCAGTGAGGGATATTTATATATACCTATGACATACTTGTTAATGGTTTCCCCCTCTCCTTACTCTACTTAACATAGTTGACAAGGGTTAACTAAAAATAGAAAACCAATTAGAGTAGGTGGTACTAGTTAAGAGTGCAATCATCGTGAGTTCACTATGACTCTCTCTAGAAGGAATGGATTTTCCATCAGGGTATCATTGACTAGAAGAAATGCAAGACCCACACAAAGAGAGGAAATAGATAGATAACCAAGTTTTGATAGTTGTACAACTTCCTCTTGGATTTCACCCTGCTTGTTTAAGAAGCCAAACCCTGTTTCATGCGAAAACTAACCTACGGGTGCAAAGGCAAACAAACAAAGGAAAGAAGCAAGACAAAGTAAGAAAATCAAAAAACAAACAAGAAAATTGAAAATATGCCTACTCCTAACCTAAGAAAGACATAGGCCAACTCACGTAAAGTGTATTTCCAATGTAGAAATCGGTGCATTGGTTGGCCCATGAAGGCAAGAGCATGATCGACAAGAAATATATGCAAGAAAACCAACTGAAAAGAAAGATAAAACAATGAAAGCCAATAAATTCAAAGCTTGAATTCATCTTCAGCAAAGTAAAAATGATAATCATGTGAAAGGCACTCTACAGATGTATCATGGTGTCCTAACACATTTTGAGCAAAAGACAAGCATGTACACACCTTCAAACTTGAAAAATGAGCAAACATAAAGAAAGAAGAAAACTTTTGTTTTGCAACAATGCTTGCTACATATGACTCCTCCAATGCTTGAGCAATATGATCATGTGATTCTAGTGGAGGATGCAAAAATGGTAAGATAGATTGATTTTCAACACAGAGTGATGAGGAGCCTGGACAGATTCAACATATTTCTGATCTGAAGTGGAACTGACCTCAAGGTTACGAGAACTTGACATAACCATTAGCTCAGGCTGAAGTGCCTCGACATCTTGAGGAATTTCTAATTCATTAGAATATGGATCATCAAAGACTAGTGGCTTAGAAACATCAACAGTAGACAAATCATAATCGTGATTGGATGAATGAATGAAAAGATCATGACAACCACGATCAAAAAGTTCAAGATGATGGATAGAGGCATCCTCATGATCTAACAAATCATAAAAAGGGGATGATGAAAAATGAGAAATTTCACCCTCTATGTTTCTGAAAAGGTAAGATAAGAGATTGGGAGGTATAGAATTTCCCACTGTAGATCACCTGATAATGCAATATACTAAAGCAAAATACTTGAACTACTTCTACAAAAAAACTTGCAGAAGCTTAATCGATTTTGAGCAAGATTAAATAGAACACATATAACAGAGAATGAGAAATAAATCACACATGAACACAGAAGAATACTCTGGGGAAAGCCTCAGCTAAAAATCCTGATATATGTATTATCATACAAGTGGAAATATCTCTGGATTACACAAAGCTTTAGCTCGCAAGCTATCCAGCTCTCAGTACAATCCCTCAATGTTGCTCATAGACTGAATAGACACAACATATGCCTTCCTCCAGTCCTCCAAGCCTCCTATTTCCTTGCGCAATTTCTCCTTGGTCCTCTGGCTACCACTTGTGTGAATTCACCTCTCACACAACTCACCAAACTCAGAAGTAATTACGCAATCTCCAAGGAATGAATTCCTTCTGCATGTAAGAGATATCCTCAATGGAATATTCCTGCAACTGATAGTACATTGTCCCATCCTCTGATCTCAACTGGGTCTCTAACTGAGCTGACATGCATGAGTTATTTATGAGAGAATATTCAATTATCTGAAGTACAATAGTTACATGCATGCATGCATGCATTAACTAATTGAACTCACAATTAGTTCCACAAACTGTTGGAACTAATCTAACTGGACTTAACTCAGTTAACTGAGCTAACTAATTACAACTCAAAGTACAAATCATCCTGATCACTTTAATTAAGGGATAACTTCCTCAATCAAAGGGAAAATTGTTGCATGTCTTCACATAGACTTCATGTTTGATTTTCTCCAACTAACTAACTCAATATGAATTAATTAATTATTTTTCAAACAACCGCTAAGATCAAATTCGAATTTTAATTCTCAATTTTAGTTCAGGGACTAACTAAAATTGGAATGTATCCCAAAGTGCTATTTATAGCAATGCTATATTTAGCACTTCTATATTTAGCATTTCTTATTGCTATTTTCAACACTCCCTCTCAACAAGAAAGGGATTATCTATCACCCCAATCCTGTCTCTATGGAACTTGAACTTGCATTTTAACAATGCCTTAGTCAAAATATCTGCATCCTATTCCTTGGTTGAAACATACAGCAACAACATGATCCTCTTCACCACACAATCTCGAAGATGATGATACCAAATGGCGATGTGCTTGGACCTGTCATGAAACACTGGATTCTTAGAGAGTTTGATACAAATCTGATTATCGCAATAAATCACAGTTGGATCCATCCTCTGACCAAACAATCCAACTAGAATTTTCCACATCCAAATGGCCTCACATGCTGCCTGACTGGCAGCCATGTATTCAGCCTCTGCTGAGCTAAGTGTACCTGACCAAGAAAACTACAGCTGAACCAAGGTTGAAAATTCCTCCTGAAGTTCTCATCTGATCTAATGGACTCCTAGCCCAATCTACATCTGTGAAGCCCTGAAGCATCACTCCCTCTGTCTGTCTGTACCATAATCCATACTGAGATGTGCCTCTGAGGTATCTCAGCACATGCTTCGCTGCCTTCCAAAATAGCTTGGTAGGCTGAACCGTAGCTTGACTCAGCTGGTTCACTACAAAGCACAAATCTGGTCGTGTGTTCACTAAATACATCAATGAACCCACAAGTTTTCGATAAATAGTAGCAGCTACTACCCCACCTGAAGTAGCATCCTCGTTCCTCTAGTTATCTGCTAGAGGAGTCTGCATGGGCTTGCACTTCTCCATGTGGAATCACCTGAGTATCTCATTGGCATACTTGCCTTGAGACACAAACACTTCCCCATCCTTCTGCCACACTTCCATGCCTAGAAAGTAGTGCATAAGACCCATGTCTTTCATCTCGAACTCTCTTGCAAGGTCCTCCTTGCAAGACTTGATCAACTGATCATCACCTGTCAATATCAAATCATCAACATAAAGAACAATGATCAATGGCTTACCTTCTACCATGATGTGGTAAAGGTTTGCATCTGCTTCACTCTTTGTGAAGCCCAACCCAGTGAAATAGTTTTCGATCCTGGTGTACCAAGCACAAGGTGCTTGCTTCAGTGCGTACAAAGCTCTCTTGAGTCGGCACGCATGCGACTCACAATCGAAGGTCTCAAATCCTTCTGGCTACTCAATGTACACCTCTTCCTCAATCTTACCGTTGAGGAAAGCAGTCTTCACATCCATTTAATGGATATTCCAACTCATCTGAGCTGATAGTGCCAACATCGATCTAATAGATGAGTACCTTGCTACAGGAGCAAAGGTCTCATCATAGTTGATCCCCTCGACCTGTGAGAAACCATGGGCAACAAACCTTGCCTTATGTTTCTCCACACTGCCATCAACTGCTTGCTTTACCTTGTAAAGCCATCAGGAACTCACCACTGACTTGTCCTCCGGTCTTGGGACAACATCCCAAACACTGTTTTGAATGATGGAGTCATACTCCTCCACCATAGCATCAACCCAGACTGGTTGCTACACTTCTTCCTCGAAGGAAGATGGTTCAGTCTCTACACACTCCCCAACCAGGGCCATGTAACCAATGTACCGCTCGGGTGATCTCCTCCGTCTACGCTGAGAGGATGGCTGTCCCACATTCTCTCTAGAATCCATCACCAATCTGTCAACTTCCCTTGAGCATTTCCACCCATCTCTGGAAGACTCTGCATGAGTAGATGTCTCCACTCCTAGATCCTCTGCATGCGGCTGCTCAGCATCAGTCTGAGGCTCCTCCTCCTCAAGAACCAAAAGTTCCTCCTCTGCATGCAAGTTGAGCTCCCTCTCAAGGTAAACTCGCATGGCCTTCTACTCGTCAAACTTCAGATCTCTGTGTACCATTGTCCTTTGACTGGTAGGCAAGAACACTCGATATTTGTGGGGTGTATCATTGTACCCCACAAGTATCCCCAACTCAGCTGTTGCATCTAGCTTCTTCCAGGCATCTTTCGTCACATGGAAATAAACCGATGATCCAAAGATCCTGAGGTGACTCACATCTGGTCTCTTCTTAGAAAAGGCCTCCACTGGTGTCTTCATCCCCAATATACGATGCAGAGTTATATTCTGCAAGTATATTGCTTTATTGCATGCCTCAACCCACAAATGAGGTGGTAGGCTTTGGTCATGTAGCATCACCTAAGCTACTCCCATGATCAATCTGTCCTTCCTTTTGGCCAACCCATTCTTCTGTGGGTTATGGGGTGTCGTCAACTCCCGTTTAATTCCTTCTGCTACACAGAAATCCTTAAACTATTGAGAGGTATACTCTCCACCATTCTCACTTCGCAAGGCTCTTATTTTCTTTCCAAATTCTTTCTCAACCAAGGCTTTGAACTCAAAAAACCTTGAGAAGGTTTGATCCTTATTCTACATGAAGTAGATCCAACATCTATGAGAAAAATCATCAATAAAAATAACATAGTACCTTTGTTTAGCGACGGAGGCTGTAGATAATGGTCCACACACATCTATATGAACTCGCTCCAAGATTGCTCCAGCTCTACTGTCTCGATTCTAAAAGGAAGATTTTTCATACTTACCCAAGGTACAACCTTTGCATGCATCCACTTGCTCCAATTTTCCCTCGGGAAGTCTGGTATAAATCTATTGCATGATCTTCAAGGCCCCATGGTGCAAGTGGCGCAATCTTCTATGCCATAGCTCTCCAACATCTTGGCTTTGCACCAACTCTGCTTTGGAACTCAATGCAGCATAGTCATCTACCTCCAGCTTGTAGAGATTCTTAACTCAAATCCCAATCCTCTTGATCTGCCCAGTGCCGATATGCCTTAGGAATGCCTTTCCTTTACTAAAGACTACATCATAGCCTTTGTCTTCCAACATAGTGACGGACACAAGTTTCTTCTTCAGACCAGGCAGATACTTTACATCAGTCAAGGTGAGAGGAGCTCCATGCTCCCTCTGAAACACAACCATACCTTCACCTAAAACATGGTACTTTCCATCATCACCCAAATCTATGCACATCTGGAGGTCCTTCTCCTCCAAGGTACCGAATAGACTCTTCTTTTCGGTCATGTGGAATGAAGCTCCACTGTCTAGGTACCAAACTGAACTCACAATCAGTTCCAGAAACTGTTGGAACTAATCTAACTGGACTTAACTCAGTTAACTAAGCTAACTAATTACAACTCAAAGTACAACTCATCCTGATCACTTTAATTAAGGGATAACTTCCTCAATCAAAGGGAAAATTGTTGCATGTCTTCACATAGACTTCATGTTTGATTTTATCCAACTAATTAACTCAAGATGAATTAATTAATTATTTTTCAAATAGCTGCTAAGATCAAATTCGAATTTTAATTCTCAATTTTAGTTCATGGAATAACTAAAATTGGAATGTATTCCGAAATGCTATTTATAGCAATGCTATTTTTAGCACTTCTATATTTAGCATTTCTTGTTGCTATTTTCAACAGGAGGATCAAGGAAGATAAATATGTCCTCTCCACGTTGAAATGAAAATTTGACATTCCACATGTTCTGCGAATGATCAGAAATAGAACCATTCGGAAATGAATTTTCACAAGATGGAACAGAAATGACAGAATTGTGGAAGATGTCAGGATAAGGCGGACAAGGTTCAGACAGAAGGAGGTCATCCTACACCCCAGGTTCTTGTTCAGATTCCCACATATACTCATAAAAAATGATATCGTAGGTTTTTTGTTCAACACCAACTATTTCCAAAACTTGATCCTTGTGAACATTACATGTGAGGTCCAAGATAGATGAACACATCAAACCAAAATCTAGAGGATCAAAGGGATTGAAGGATGGAGGATGAGGAGATAGCACTTCAACACACCCATCAAAGTTACAATAAAAATCTGTGCAGAAATCCTTAGCAGGTGAGGTAGGAGGAGATGGTGATAAATCAACAGGTGGATTCTCAAATTCTCCCATCTTGACCTACAGAGCTAGAGTTGTTTGATGCGAAGGGGTAGAGGGTCACTTGGGACAGCAACCTTGTCTGTCTCAGATTTAGAAGCACTAACACCAAGGTATGTTGGCAGAGGTTTGAAAGATTCTAACTCAAATGATTTTCATAAACATGAACAAGATATTGAAATCTTTCATCCAAAATTCCCAGTCAACTTCATCTTCAGGAAATTCAAAATAGCAGTGA
Organism: Pinus tabuliformis; assembly: GCA_031772625.1. Taxonomy (NCBI): domain Eukaryota; kingdom Viridiplantae; phylum Streptophyta; class Pinopsida; order Pinales; family Pinaceae; genus Pinus; species Pinus tabuliformis. The sequence continues at coordinate 641,444,544 of CM062805.1, forward strand.
ATAAAACGATCGTGAAAATTTTGAAGAGATTTGCCAGATGATTTTCACAATTTTAAAATTATTCTATTAAAGGCTTTACGGTCATAAAGAATGAAATCACAACATAATTCTCTGAAAAACTGGTCAAAAGAGTGTATAGAGGTTGCGGGCAATGTGTGACGTCATTTCTTTACGTGCCCATCGAACGTGGAAGCAAACAACCCACAAAAAGCATCATCATATGGGCAGCATGCCTGTCACAGAAGCCAACAAAAGCAATTGTGTGCCTGAGCAAGGTTATTCCACCCCCGCAATTAAACTTATATTTGGACAAGTCATCTAAAATGCTCACCGACACTTCAAAATGTGCAGAGTTAGAAAAATATGTCAAGGTTTTGATTTGGACAGAAGTCGTGAAATATGTGCAGAAATTCAAAACAGACTTCAAGGGCTCAACTTGTCATCTGGCCCTCCTTCTAGCATAGAAATTTTGACATTGTTGGACTCGCTAACATTCGGGATATGAAGTCCCAACTAGCCCTCACACTGTTTGGAGTAGGAGTCCCAACAGTGGGTGATATTGTAATTCCTTGGTCGCGGTAGCGCACAAAGGTAAGTATGATAACCTTGGGTGGGAGCAAGTGTTTGACCCTACAGAGAGTCAAGTGTGATGCATGAAGGTTCTAACACATGGAGGGGAAAATGAAGTGCGCCCCTTAAAATCCTATAATAGTATGCAACTTGAAGGGAACACACAAGCAAAATGACATCACAAGCTAAAATGTAGAATAGTCGAAAAGTTAAAGTGATGAGTTAATCCAACAACACACATTCAACAAGATTTGTACAAATGCATACAAAGTAATTCATAAACAAATGCGTAAGTTAAACAACATACATTGCCAATACAACAAAAATAGTCCTACTATATTAACAACATATGAATGAAATTGTGTTGGCCCTGATTTTATTATTATAAGTGAAAGTTCCATCCATACATACACCATTGATGACCACTAGCCCCAATAGTGGAACATTACAGTCAAGAACACCTGCTCCTCCAAATAAGTATACTTTCTCTACGCTATGGAGAAGCTAAGGCTCTTCACAATACTCCCAAGCCTTTTCTAAGCCTAAACCTAGCCAAAAGCTTGGCTCCCCAAAATCCCTTTCTATGAGTTATGAGGTTCTATTTATAACAAAGGATGGGGTGACCCTTAACATTCCCCTTTCTAACTCTTTGACTTCCCTCATGACTCTTAAACTTCCTCATGAAATAGCACATTACATTACATAATGACTTTTCAATATCTAATATTGACTTACAACATATTTACAATAATATTACATTTTCCACATGTACCCACGTAAGACAAAATAGGCTAGAGACAGCCTAACAAGAAAAAACATTATGATTCTGAATTTTTGGGGAAGTGCCAAGCTTGCTATTGTGCGATGGTGTCCCTAAACTGTTTGATGGTGTCTTTCTGGAAACAGACTCTTGCCTCCATGCCATCCGGGTATATGGTCTTCGAACTTGTATCCAACTCGTTTTGAAGCATGAGTAGCATGGCCTTGACCATGACAGGGTCACCGATGTACTTCTGCATGTTGTGTGCGCTTAGTTCCAAGTCTTCTTTGGTGGCCTCTCGTCTTAGTTGCTCCAAGTACTCATCGATCTCCATCCAGACTTGGTTCTTGGGTTTAGCATTGGTGAGGGAACCGATTAATGGGATCTTGTGCATTCTCACCATGACATCCAAACTATTGTATAACCATATATATGAGGCATGTATGCTGCCGATGAATGAGGCGAGTTACTCATAGTTCTGGATCAACATTCGGACCTTCACTTTCTCCAACTCTTCCTCTAGCTTCATCTTCTTCTCTAAGTCAAGCGGGGCCCCTTTGTACCGCATTGTCCACTCTTGTACATGGGTGATGGAAGCATGTATGTTCTTTAGAGTTTGAACAAACTCTTTACTCCATTGTTGTAAGCCACACACAGGGACAATTGTTTTATGCATGGTGACAAATACTTCATAGAGCTTCCGCATGGTATCACCAAGTGTTGATACTGCAGCAAGTATCGTTGTCTTCATCTCCCCTAATACAGAAACGGGATTATGCACTGATGCTCGAAGTTTTTTTTCCTCTTGTCTAGCAGCCTACAATTTCTTTGTCAATTTCTCATTCTTGGTCGTTAGGTACTTAACATTTGAGCTTGTTTCTCCTACAGAGGCGAAGCTAGCTTCATCAAGGGAGGTTGGATTATTCTTGGTGTCTAACACTATCACCCTTTCCTTGATGAATGCAGGTGATGTGTGATCATATGGAAATTGCTTCCTCCGTGCCTGTACATTCTTCTTTTGCAACTCATCAAAGGATAGATTTTACACATCCATGATTGTATCATCATCAAGGAGAACAACATCTCCTTGCTCGCTCGAGGCTAGTTCCAATATTGGAGGTGGTGGAGACTGAGAGATTAAATGTTGTGCTCTTGGCATTAGTTTAGTGTCTTCATTCTGTGGCTCCTGTTCCAACTCCATGTCTATCACTTGAATCAATTTCTCAATATGTTGAACAAGTTCCCAATCCTGCATCTATTCCCCCTCTTCCTGAGCTGCTGGTTGTTCTGGCTAATCAACCTGTATCGGGGTTGTTTTCTCTGTCATCAAGCCTTTGCCTTTTTTCTTCTTCCTACTTCTATTTCTCTTTTGTTTCTCTCCTCCTAAACACATGTTCTTCCTTCAACTTCTTCTCCTTATCCTACAGCTTCAGTTCTGCTTCCTGCAGCCTCTACTTTTCTCTCTTCCTTCGCTCTACTCTCTTCATCTGTTGCTCCCTCTTTACTTCCGCTACCAAAGCTACCTTCTCCAGGATAGGATCTGCCCTCATTTTGCAGCTTTTCTCTCCCTCTAGATTCTCAAAAATCTTCCTTTTTCCCTTGTCCTACACTATATTTATGCCTTTTGCTATTGTTGTTGTTTCTTCCAGACTTTCTGCTATCTCCATAGCATCCTTCCAATTTCTTGCTAAACCGACTGACTCATTGAGTTTGAAGGCATTGTAGCATTACCTCCAAGGATCCTCCTTTGGCCAATGAAATGTCATGTGGATCCATGGAAAGTACACTCATGTACGGTGGTCCTTACAAATACCATGCAAATCATATGGATTAAAGTCTTTGGTGTTGAACTCAAATTTCATTATGTCTTTAGCATCAACATCTACATCTTTCAAGCTCTTAATCTCGTATAACCTGATCCGCAAAGGAAGAGTGGGCCATGGCAATTTCTTGTTCCTATGCAATCCTGTTAATAACCCTGTAGTGAGGTGGTATGAAACTTCTTGCATAATTAGTTTGTTAGTGGCATACCTTGGTAGAACATGTGGAGGCTTCTCTCCACCAAACCCTCTAATGAAGGTGCCACCTGGTGAGGCATACCAATATGCAATGTTTACTATCACCTCCATTCCTTCTCGGGACATTCAATGTGGATCCTACTCAAAGATAAGCTTGTATAACAGGATGATAAAATGGTCAGTTAGCCTTGCCATCACTCCTCGATAGTTGTAGTTGGAAAGAAACTTGAAATATATGTTGATGGCAGTCCCTTGGGGTGTCCATGTCCAACTCATGCCAGTGAATTATTGTTGGGCACAAATTGCATCCAGTAAATATGAGAACATATACAACCTTTCTTGTTCATTCTTGAGCAGATTATGAGCCTTAGCCATATGGGACTTCAACTAATGAGCCAATAGATTCGACCAGTTGAATGGCCTCCCATCATTCACCAACTAGTCCAGTAAGACTACCCACTCTTCAGGAAAGGTTTTTGTGTTCTCTTGACCATATATTATGCAAGAAAATATGATCAAGAATAGGTAAGACTTCCTGAGGGACTTTGTCTTGTAAACATGACTAGGTGTCTGTCTAAACTTTGACAACTCTTTAACCTAGCACTTGACAATGTCTCTCATGTTCACATAGATATGTATGGAATAGAAGAGTGAGTCCATGCACCATCTCGAGAAAGTGATACATGAAGGTGGCAAGCTCTCTCTTGCTGGTACTACTCAATGTCATAGTCTGTTCATCTGTATGTGAGACAATCCAGCTAACCATGTCTACACATGAGAAGGTGGGGTACCTGCATGCAACCTTGTATAATCCTAACCGTTGGATGCTAAGATAAACTTGTCGATCATCCAAGTCTACCTTGAATTCCTCTACAGGAGTGTCTTTGATCTGCTGCCATGTCAGTGTTTCTCAATGAACAACTGAGTATCTGCATATACTGGTAGATCAACTGATATCTACTCAACTGATTCCCCAGTACTACTCTCAGCGATTTCCTTTGACAAAGCTCTCTTGGATTCCATGTTAACTATAACTGCTAGAGAGATGCTCAACAACTGTTGTACCTGTGGGACAGAGAGGACACTCATGGCAAGAAAATGTCAGCTAAAATAAAATCAACTTCAAGTAAAGATCAAGCAGCTAGTCGAGCTCATGATGGGAAGGATTGTGCAGTTTTGACTAAGAGAGGTGACTGACTAACTATGGGAACTGCACATTGTGTAGTCCCAACAATCAATGTGGGAGATTGATGATTGGAATTGTGTAATGCACAGTTCAGTCTGGGCTAAGGCCTGGGAGAGACTGTGCATTGCGCAGTATCAGTGGCCAAGCTGGGAGACTGGCTCTTGGAACTGTGTAGTGCATAGTTGGAGCTAGCCTAGGCTAGGCTATGTGCAATTCTAGAAGCCAAGCCAAAGGCTTGAGTCTCCAGATTGCGCAGAGCTAGTTGTGCACAGTGAGATCTGGGCAAGGGGACCCAGATCTGCCCAAGGGGAGTGTGAAAAATAAGAATATATGAAGGATGGTGTGATGTTGAGTGCAGATCTGACTAAGAGTTGATGCATGCATGTGAAACAAGTGTAGGAATTGATTAGACTGAGGGAAAACAAAGCATGTGAGGAGAGTCTTCGCAACAGAAACCGTTGATACAAAAACAAGAAAACACATGCGACACTTGAGAAAGGCAATCTATAACTTGAAACAACACTTCTACAAGCTAAAACAAGTTAAAACCCAGCGGTCATGCAAAGAAAGAAGTGAAACAACACTCACACAAGCTAAACATAAAAAGCGACAGAAAAAGCGGCAAAAGACGAGAAAAGTAAAACTCACCCAAAAAAGCGACGATGATCACACTGAAGGTTCCTTGATCTCCTTGGGAATGCTAGAGCTCCAAGATCGAGTATGAAAATGAGTTCAAGCAGTAAGGAAAATTTCAAGGATGGAAATGTGTCTTCAGATTTAGAAACCTTGGCGAAACTTACTAGTCCTGAATATGAAAAATATAAAATGTTTGGTGATATTTTTGTAAAAATATTCAAATTTCTAATGATTTTAGATAGTCTTCTATTAAATTTTGGCGATTGTTAAGGTAAAAGAATTTTATCCTATAAAATTTGGGCGAATCATTTTTAGAGAAAATTAGGGATTGTCAAATCTTTGTTTTGGAAAAAGCATGGAAAATTAACTCATCTATGAATATTAGCCCCTAAAATTTTCCCTATCTAGCAGCGTAGGTTAAGTATATTTGGCCAAGTTAAGGTTTATGATGCACATGCCTAAAATCAAGGAAAAAGTGACACTTGGCAGAAATTTCTAAAAATAATACAAATGCCTCCTTTGGGTTACTAAAAATAGATCCCTATTTTTAGGGATGCTTTTTTATTTTTTCTTCTTTTTTATTTTTGGGAAAACTTCCACGCATTTCCCAGAAAGACTGCGTAGTTATGGGAAGGACTAGACAACTCTCATGCTCATGCACTGCGCAGTTTCTGAGTAGAGTGAAGTTTGTGCAGTTTCTGAGCTCAGTGTCAAGCTGCCCCTCCATAACTTTTCATTTCCACAGCTCAAGGCTCACTAGCAGTTAGGACTGAACAATTCCCAACAATAAGGCCAGTTTCCCTCAAGTATAGTGCAGTTTTCTGAGGCAAGACCAGAACTGTTGTGGGACCAAGTTAGGAGATCGGCTTGTGGGTTAGAAAATCAACTAAGTGAGCAAACACAACCGAAGATGAAAAGGATAAGTATCAGTCAAAGCATGGATACCTAGATTAGTGCAAGATGAGTTGTTGTGGTTTAGAAGGAAGGCTCCAAAATTGAAGCATAGGAAAAATTTTGGAAGGTGGTTGTTGCTACTACAACAAGTGTCGAGAGCTATTTTAGTGTCTAAAGCACCTTACAAAATGCGTACTCCAAAACTCAAGGAATTGCAAATGCAACTAGAAGAATTATTAAAGAATGGATATATACGTCCTAGTGTATCACCATGGGGTGCTCTAGTTTTTTTTGTTAAAAATAAAGGTGGTACATTATGGATGTGTGTGGATTTCTGAAAATTAAATAAAGTTACTATTAAAAATAAATACCCATTTCCGAGGATAGATGATTTATTTGATCAACTCCAGGGAGCTAAAATATTTTCTAAAATCAATTTGAGATCAGGATATCACCAGCTATGGATTAAAGAAGAAGATATCAATAATATTTCTTTTTTAACTCGATATGGGAATTACGAGTTCATGGTGGTGCCTTTTGGATTGGCCAATGCACTAGGAGTTTTTATGGACTTGATGAATGGTGTGTTTAGAGAACATATGGAAAATTTGTATTTGTTTTTTCTAGATGATATTTTGGTATATTCTAAATCAAAAGAGGAGTGCGAGAAAAATTTAAGGTTGGTTCTACAGGTACTCAGGGAGCAACAGTTGTATGCTAAGCTAATTAAATGTGTGTTTTACCAAAGGCAAATACATTACTTGGGTCACATTATATTAGAAAATGGAATATTTGTGGACCTGGAGAAAATTAAGGCCATCAAAGAATAGAAAACACCTAAAAATGTAACATAGTTGAGGTATTTTATAGGCCTAGCTAGCTATTACAGGAGATTTATTGAAGGTTTTTCTAGGATTGTACATCCTATTACTTCATTGCTGAGAAAGGGTGTAAAATTCAAATGGACACCTAGGTGTGAAGAAGCCTTTCAATGTTTAAAGGATTTGTTGACCAGAGCTCCAATATTAAAATTAGCATATCCAAATGAGGATTATCTCGTATGCATAGATGCATGTAGAGAAGGACCGAGAGGAGTGCTCATGCAGAACGGGAAAGCAATCTACTATTAGTCCAGAAAATTAAAAGAGTAGGAGAGGAATTATGTTTCCCGTGAAATGGACCAAGCAGCTTTAATTCACACTCAAAATGTGGAGGCATTACCTCATGGTCAGAAAGCTTCAATTTCAAATTGATCATTATGGTTTAAGACATTTATTTTAGTAGCCAAATTTAAATGCCTGTCAAATTCTATGGCTAGAATTGTTGTTTGAGTATGACTTTGAAATTAAGTATATTAAGGGAAAAGATAATAGGGTAGTTGATGCACTTAGTCAGAGAGTGCACATCATGCATGCTATTGCAATAAGTAGTTGCAGGGCTGATTTAATGAACAAAATTATAGAGGCTGAAAATTCAAACTAGAAGTATGTGGAAACTACAAGTAACCTGCAACAAAGTAATTGCCCCAAGAGGCACTCTCGAGCCCAGTATGGTATAGATGTTGTAATGTATTTTCTTGTCCTATCCTATCATGTTCTATTTAATATTTTGACTTGGTCAAATTGCATAAAAATAAAAATAAAATTATAATTAAAGTAAAATAGTTAATTTACCATTGATGGTTTTTGGATTCTAGATTTTGAATATAATATTTTTATTTTAAAATATAATAATATTTTTTGTTCAAAAAAATTACATGTAAACAATACAAATAAAATAATAAAAATAATGATAGGAATATGTTTTTTTTTTTCTCGGTAAAAACTAGCTAAACTTTTATATTATATGTACAAGAGAACTTTACACACAGAAAGACATGCCTTCCAGGGCCTACAATAGCACCCTGGGAACCTTGACTGTAGACCGAAAAGCTCCCTCGCAGGGGCAGCATCGCCACAACTTCTCAGAACTTCTCATGACAACAAAAGCTCCCACACAGGGGCAGCACCGGACCGACTTCTCAAAACAATGGCACAATCTATCAGAATCCCTGAGGAACAACATTGTATAGACCAGACACATGACTGCCCACGCAGGGGCTTGCTGCTAAGATCGACTGAACCATATACCGGACAGATTTAAGCACGACAGAGACACAAGTGTCAACTGCCAGCGTAGACCAAACAGAATTGAGACTGAGATTTAAATTTTGCTTCTGCACCCACCAACTCTCAGCAAACCAATATTCCTTGCTCGACCCATCGAGCTCCTCATATGCTGCTTCATTCCCTCGTTGCAGGCGCTCAATAACTGCACTCTACTCCTCCATCTACCTCTCCCCTCAGCCATCAATTGCATTAACTGCAGCTTTGCGCAGAAGGGGAGTTTAATTGCCAATTGACGGCCTCCTCCGAGGAGCCGTGGAGTTAACACGGGGCGGCACATGCTGGGCATGTGGCTCGCCCCTCCTCGACACTCCAACACCCGCATCCGGGGCTTCGTTGTCCCTGTGGATGAGACTCTCACATTCCTGTTTGCGTTGGTTGCTAGGAATGATGTCCAGGTTGCCCTCAAGGAAGGGCTGGTCTGATTCTACCCCAATATTAGCAAGAAGATCTGCTATCTTATTACCCTCTCTTTTTGTGTGATGAAAGGAGATGGCATTGTAATTGCGCACTTCATCAGCCATGCTGCTGAGCCTGGCCTCAAGTCTCGAGCTGTTGGCCTAAAGCAAAAATAAATTTTAGATCCATTGTATTCACCCATAGATTTTAACATAGTATTCTTAACTTATGGTTTTTCCCATGGTATTCTTCCCTAATGTAGGCTTTTTAAAAACATGAATTTTCAGTTTCTCCAAATAAATAGATTTGGTTAGGGCTTTGAGTGGTATCTATCTGCTATATCCCCACACATTATAATAGTCTTTTTTGGTTGTTGTTCCATGGTTAAACATTAAATCTGAAACAATAAGAGAATTAGGGTCATAGTTATAATGGTTGTTCCCCGGTGGTGTTTTGTGGTTAAACATTGAAGCCCACAAATAATCGGAATCAAAACAATAAAACTGAAAACTCTAGGCATCTTCATATGTTCACTTGATTTATGCTTAATTTTGTGAAATACATTTTTCGGCATTTTTAATAATAAAAATTGGTTGAATTTATTGCTTAAATTATTTGGTTGCAAAGGTTTTATTTAATAGGGAGCGATGAGCATAAAAGGAATAAGCATAAAAGGCATTTCAAAGTGCTAAAGATCGACCGGTCAGAGCCTTTGGAACTCAATAATAGCGAAGACCCCATTGTTGACACACAACAATAAGTCAATAGAACAATAAGTCAATAATGTGTTGTAGAGGATCATGTGCAACACTTTTGAGGGTTTTCATGTTCTTTGTATTCCCATTATTATTTACATTTGGTCGATATTTCACTGTGTTTCTAGTTGAGGTGGTTGATTCATTAAAATTGATATTAATTTCTTCCTTCTTTTCTTTTTTAATTTTACTTTTGGTTTTTTTAGTTTATAAGCTCAATATTCATTTATGTCATGTCTTGTCCTATCCTATCCTGTATAGTCATATTTAGCATTTTGACTTTGTAAAATGACATCAAAATAATAATAATAATAATAATAATAATAATAATAATAATTCAAATAAAATAGTTAATTTATGGTTGACAGTTTTTGGATTCTAGATTTTGAATATAATATTTTAAAACATAATATTTTTATTTTAAAATATAATATAATATTTTTATTTTTTTTAATAAAATTACCTTTAAAAAATACAAATAAGATAATAAAAATAAAGATAGTGATATGTTGAAAAAAATTGAGTCTCTTTGAAACTGACTTTCGAATTAATCACATAGAATTATTTGTTGGTTGAAGTTTTGAACCTCCTAATGAGGCTCATCTTCAGGACCAAGGTGAAAAAACCGATCAATCAATAGGATTAAATAATAATGAGATGCGTCAAGTTCCAAAATTAGTCGTTAGATTCTAATATTATTTAATCAAAACTAACCTTAACGACTAATTTTTGGTTAAGAAATTATAACTAATTTAATCAATATGTAAGAAATTATTAAATAATTTAAATTAATTCTTATTTATTAAATTATTAATTCTTAAATTATTATTTATTATTAATAATATTTAATCAAAACTAACATTAACAACTAGTTTTATATAAGAAATTATAATATGTAATAAAATATTAAATTAGCACTAATTTAAATTAATTCTTAATTCTTAAATTATGAATTCCTAAAATATTATTAATTATTAAATAATAATTATTAATATGGTTAAAAAAACAAAAATATTTTTTTATTTTCTATTATTATAATAACATAAAAATATAGGAGATAAAAAAGAATGATAAAAAATATAAAACTAAAAATAAAATAAGAAATAGAAATATATATATAGATATATATATATATATATATATATATATATATATATATATATATATATATATATATATATAATCAAAATCCAAAATAAATAATCACAAAGGAATGGCAAGAACCTAACTCATCCTTAATTTCCAACCATTGTCTTTATTTAGATTTTTGGCCTGCTTCTCAATTTCAATGGCCTCTCTCAACCTCTTATGGTGGAAATGATCAATTCTCGCAATGACTTTGGAATCCTCAATGCAGACATGGTGCTTAGTTTTCTCCCCATGTTCAGCAATAGTTGAGGAGTGGGAACGATTATGCCTGATGCCTACCGCATGTTCTTGAATTCTCAGGTTAATGGAGCACAAACATCAAACATAATCGTTCCTGATCCTCATCTATTGTTGAACATGTGGAGAAAACTAAACACCATGTCTACATTGAGGATAACAAGTTCATTGTAAGGATTGATCATTTCCACCATAAGAATTTGAGAGAGACCATTGAAATTGAGAAACATGCCAAAAATCTCAATAGGAACGATGGTTGGAAATTAAGTAAGAGTTGGGTTCCTGCCCTTCCTTTGTGATTATTTATTTTCTTATTTTTATTTTTATTTTTAATATATATATATATATATATATATATATATATATATATATATATATATATATATATATATATAGATATATATATATATATATAATTTCTATTTCTTATTTTATTTTATTTTTATTATATATTTTTTATCATTCTTTTTTATCTCCTATATTTTATGCTATTATAATAATAGAAATTTAAAAAAATTAATAAATATTTTTTTCCCTTCTCTTTGTTTTAACCAAAAACTAGTCGTTAAGGTTAGTTTTCATTAAATAATATTAGAATCCTAACGACTAATTCTGGAACTTGATGCATCTCGATGTTATTTAATCCTATTGATTGATTGGTTTTTTCACCTTAGCCTGAAGATGAACCTCATTAGTAAGTTCGAAACATTGACCAGCAAATAATTCTATGTGATGAATGGAAAGTTGGTTTCAAACAATCATTATGGATCATAAAAGTCTGAGATAAAAAATAAAAAATAAATTAAAAAAAAAAGGAGTCATTGTATTCACCCATGGATTTTACCATAGTATTTTTAACTGATGGTTTTTCCCATGGTATTCTTCTCTAATGTAGGCTATTTGAAAACATGACTTCTTAGGGATTTGAGTGGTATCTATCTGTTATATCCCCACGCATTATAATAGTCATTTATGGCTAATGTTCCATGGTTAAACATTGGATCCGAACAATAATAGAATCATATTCATAGTTATAATGGTCATTCATTGCTGATGTTCCATGGTTAAACAATGAAGTCGAAGAATAATGAAAATCAAAACAATAAAAGGTGAAAACTCCAGGTTTATTCATCTGTTCGTTTTATTTATGTTTAATTTTGTGAAGTTCATTAGTTTGGCATTTTTAATGAAAAATTGGTTGAATTTACCACTTAAATTATTTGGTCGCAAAGTTTTTATTTAATAGGGAGCAATAAGCATAAAAGGCATTTCAAATTGTTGAATGTCGACTAATAGGAGCCTTTGGTACTCAATATTAGCAAAAACCCCATTATTTACATGCAGAAAGAGCTCAATAATTTTTTGTAGAGGATCGTATGCAACACTTATTAGGGTTTTTCCATTCTTTGTATTCCCATTATTATTTACATTATGTTGATATTTCACAGTGTTTTTGGTAGATAAAAATTGCTATTAATTTGTTATCTTGTGTTATTTTCTTTTCTTAATTTTATTTTTGGCTTTTTTAGTTTATAAGTTAAATATTCATTTTCGTTGAGAAAATTAAAAGTTCGGTAATCATTTCGAGATTTGTTTTAGTTGATGAAATGAGAAGGTTGAGGAGTTTGTTTTAACAATGAAAGGGGATATTGGTTTTGTTATAATTAAAAAAATATGTTTTAATTTTATATAAATATTTCATATTTTTTTTAATTTGTTAAGAGTAAATGTTCAACGTAAACAAGTAAATAAGTTAAATCTTTAAGAGTGAGTCTATTTTTATAAATTAATAATAAATTATTTTAGCCGAAGTGGTTTTCTTCAAATACTAATGATGAGTTAGTTTATATTACAAATAATAATAAAATAACAAATGAGTTATGATAGGTTTTACCACCTTCTTAAAAAAAATAGAGAGAAATTAAAGTTGTATTAAATTACTTTTAAAATATAAATAAAAGTAGTTGTGTGTGTTTTGGAGATTCATTTTAGTTGATGAAATGAGAGGGGTGAGGAGATCATTTTAATGATAAAAGGGGATATTGGTTTCGTTATAATTATTACTAGCAATCGCCCCAAAAGGTGCAAAGATACACCGAAGGAGTAGAAGATTTAGAAAGATCATCTCCCCAAGAATAGAGCCAAAAATAATCTCATAATTAATTTTATAATTCGAAATCAGCTGCATAATTTCAAAAAAAAAAAAAATTAATAACACAAATAATCATAAATTTTTATTTATAAATTAAAAATAACTAAATAAATTTAATTACATTAAACATAACAATGACAAACAATTATTCATTTTTACTAAAACTTTACATGCACACAACATTTGTAATAAAAAAACAAAAACAAAAAAAATCTTACACCCTGTTTAACTTTAAATGTAGATTTTTTAACGATTTTATTGTTCCAACATGATGAACAACAAATAATGTCACAGTATGATGAACAATAAATGATATGGAAATTGGACAAAAAAATGATGTCGTAATGTGACAAACAACAAATTCATCACCCATGTGATGAACAACAAATGACTTTGCAATGTGATGAACAGTGAATGTTGTCACAATGTGATGAATAAAAAACGACATTGCAATGTTATGATATCAAAATGTGATGAATAACAAATTTCATCACAATGATATAAACAACAAGTGTTGTGACAAATCTCCATGAATGGTAGAGAGCGTCTTTGCCCAAGAATTTAACTTGGAGAGTAAAACGTTGGAGGGAAAATTGTTGTCTAGAAATGGAATTTGTTACCAGCTACATTTTATAATGCACTATAAAAAAAATTGGGGTAGGCCTTCTCGTAGAAGTTCAATGCAAGTGCACCTCCTTCTACAAATAAACTAAACAATCATCTTGTTCGCCTTCTACTTGGTACAACCATTCAGGAATTACTCATTGCAAACAATAAAACAAAATTGATTATGATCAATTTTTCCATTATAAATGCATCAACCCACATTCAAATAAGTACTCTCTTTGTTCTTATGCTAATATATTTGAAAAATTATAGCCACTCATGCTAAAAAACATCTTTCTCCCATTATCAGAAAAAAAGAATTGGTAATCCAGTCCTATATGCCAATAAGGAACAAACACTCTACCATATACATACTGAAATTTTAGATCATTTTTCAAGCATTGAAATTTTTACCTTGGGTAAAAATTACATTCTTTGTTGGTCTGATAGTGCAGTATCCTACAAAGAATGCATGTTGGGCTCATAGGGAACAATCACTCTACCATATACATACTGAAATTTTTGATCATTTTTCAAGCATTGTAAAAATTACATTCTTCGTTCGTCTCTAATAGTGCAATATCCTACAAAGAAAGCGTGTTGGGCCCATAGGTTTGCAGTAACCATTTCAAATGGTACCATATGACATAGCATCTACCTGAAGAGAAATTAGATGAACAGGCCTCCTGTAGATAGTGTTTAAAACAACCTTTAGGGGGAGAATAAACACTCAAGAGCACTTATGTAATGTGTCTCTCATGTATGATTGTTGATCTCACAATAATGTTTCTATTTAAGATATGTTGTTGTTTCAATTTATAGTCTGGATCTATTAGTGCAATAGTCATTTCCACTAGTCTATAGCATGGGGATACATTTAGATTGGGGTGAATTTCAGATATTCATAATGCAGACTTTATCTAAGACATTAGGCACATTTTCTTTGGGATATACACAAAGAAGAATAATTTCACAACATAGTTGGACAATAACATCAATGCTTGTCCTCACAGAGTCACACTTTCACAAAAGAGCAATAGAGGACACTCTTATGAGAGTGTTGGAGAAGCTAAAGATAGAAAATACAACTACAAGCATCCAACAAAAGCAGATACAAGATTGAATTATGAAGAGGACAACGACCTATAGGATTGAATGATCCATTAAAAAAAAAAGGCATGGTGTTGGGAAAACCATTGAGACTAAAAAATATAGCATTTTGTCAATCCCAAAAATAAAACAAGCAAGCACAAGAACCACAAACATCAAACCTAGATTGCACATTACAGTGTAGCAAGAAAGAAGTCTACATTGAAGTATCAAACAAGGCTAAGCATAATAATGGATATAGTTGTTCATTGTACCTACTACCAAGTGTCATGAGAAACAAATTTTGAACTTTTTTTTATGTCTACAGAAGAGGAAAAGAGCTCAATAGGAAAAAAATATAAGAAGAGGAAAAGAGGTCAATAGGAAAAAAAATATAACAAGATACACAGTGCATGTAGCAAAGGAACCCATTAAAAGAATAAAAAAAATCCCAAAACTAAGACTAAAAAATAATATAAGGTGAAGAAAAAAAAACAACAACAATGTTATATTAGAAAATTCATAATAGAAATGCATTAAACTAAGCAATTAACATAGGACTACCATGAACAACTCTCTAGACCGAATCAAGGGAACTGAACCCCAGGATAAGCCATCTCGTGATCTTATAAAAGAAAATAGTGCACTGCTTTAACATATCAATTTGTTAGATGTGTGTTGATGGACAGAGAGTAGTAGTAAATTGAAGAGATTCTAGAGAGGTCCGAGACACTTCATATTTTGCACTAGCAAACCAAAAAATGTGTATGTGCTATCTAACCAAAGAGTGGACCATTCTCGGAATATTGCAGTGTTTAGGCAGGATTTTTTTTAAGGTGGGTATGTTGTGAGGGTCCTTATTAACAGGAAAATAAATGAAGAAAATAATTTTGAATACAATACAAATGTGAAGATGATGAGGATTTTAATTAAACATTAATAATCTCCTACTCACATTCTTATCCATCCAGATTTCAGTCTTTCTTTCCCATCCAGCCACTTAGAGTTTCTCATTGTTTCCCTGATAAGTAGTCATCCATGTGTAATTGTCTTTATATATCTAATCTCAAATTGTATTCGGTTTTAACCAAGAAACAATTGATTTACCTTGAGTGGAAAGCATCTAGTTTCATCTTGATGGAGACTCCAGAAGAAATAACCCAATAGAAGCTTCTTTTTATCGAATGAAACCTTTGCGGCCATGTTATTGTAACCAACCCAGATTGGGTCTGAGGAGTATGCGTAGGCGGACATGGTTTTCTTGTTAAAGACCTTTGTTGCTTTATTTGTCTTATGAAGTTTCTAATCTTAGAAAAAAACATCACTCATGTTTCATTGCCCAAGGTTAGCTTGGGACTAGAAGCCATGGTGAGGGCTCCAATATATATCTTGTTTAGGCTTATCAGTATCCAAGAACGCCCATAGAGAGGCATTCCCATGAAAACTTTGTTGGGGGGACCCCATCATGGAGCCACAATCCAATTCCAAAGTTGGTGTTGATGTTGAATGAAGGATCATATAGGTTCGCATGAGCTCCGATGGTAGAAGAGTCCCAAGAGCCGTGATATTTGAAGCACATGGCGTTCACATAGTCCAAATTTCAGACAATGGAGGTCGTCAGGTGAAGAGTTTTCCCGTTACACCAAAACCCGCAGGTGTTGGTAAACGTTCCAAACCAGTAACTAGGATCCCCAGGGTGGAAATTATAGATTCCATAGAGGTGCAATGATTCTTCCAACACCCCCCCTCAAACGCAACTCGGGGGAATCGAACCTGGGTCCAGGCTCTGATACCATGAAGAGGTTTTCTATTACACCAAAACCCGCAGGTGTTGGTAAACGTTCCAAACTAGTAACTAGGATCCCCAGGGTGGAAATTACGAATTCCATAGAGGTGCGGTGATTCTTCCAACATCGGGTATGCCCTCTTGTCAGAGGCTAGAAAGATATACTCTGCAAAATAGACGGTCATGGTGAGAAGGAGTCGAGAGAAACGTAAAGACTTGGCTTCCAATTCAATGGTGTGCCTATGTTCAGAACATTTGTACTCCTCCACAAATTTTTACGTTGGTCGTCTAAGATTTGTCCATTTGGCATGACTATTGTGCCTTCTCCAGGTTGTTGTTGCTATGTTGCTTCCTCTTCTCCCAAAATAGTCTCTACAACTCCTGCCGCTACATCACAAGTCCTTACTCTTGTCTCATGCTACACAGTGCAGGTAAACACTCCCCATGTCACTTGTGTAGCAGGCAAACACTACCCCATTTCCTCACACTCTTGCAAAACAAGAGATGAATTTTGGAAGAGCGTTAGGTCGCCCTTTGGATTCTTCCCTAAGGTTAGTAGATTCGAGGTAGTGATAACTGAAAGCAAGGTGCTTCTTCAGCCCATTGTCACATTTTTTTTTTAATGGCCCCACAGACGAGCTAAGAATCTACGGGTGAGCTGAGTGGGAGATGACGCGGCCAAATTTCATCTTCACGAAATGTCACCAACCAATTTCTTCTAAAATTACTCACCTCGTTGAACATATGTCACTTAATGGGCAAAACAGCAAACAGAAAAATGTCTAATGGAGATGAAAAGAGTAGAAGAATGTCTACCCTGACCAATTTCAAAAAGGGACACCTTAGGTGTAATTAATTAAAAAATATATTTTGAATTTATAGAAATCTTTCAAATTATTTAATAGTATTTTTTTAGGAAACAAACAGATAAGTTAATTTTTAAGGGTGAAATTCTGCTTTTTGTAAATTATTAATAGATTATTTTAGATGATGTGGTTACTAATGAGTTAGTTTAAATTACCAAGAGCAATAACAAATGACAATTGTTTTTACCCATTAACAAATGAGTTCTAATCAGTGTTATCATTTTTTTGAAAAAAAAAGAAATTAAAGTTGTAATAAATTATTTTAAAATATATAAATAAAAGTAGTTATTTGTATTTTATTAATTAAAAAAAATTACCAGCGTAGATCCATCTTAACTTTGGATCTACCAAGCACTGAGAGGGATCAAATCCCTTGAGGTGGAAATCTCTTTTAGAGTGAAAAGAGATTTGATCCCTCTCAGTGCTAGATTTGGATTTAATATAAATCTAGGCTGGTGTAAGCCAAAGTACAAGGATAATGAGATGGGTAAAGATGAAATTATTTCGTAAAAGGGCCGAATTTATGTGTCGAATGTAAGGAGGTGAAGGAATTAAGTTTAAAGGAAATGAATAGGGTACCATATGTTGGTCACCTAGGTTACCAAAAAACTCTTACAACAATTAAAAAACAATATTTTTGGCCAGTTTTAAAAAGAGAAGTGGGTAATTACATAGTTTGATGCTTAGAATGTCAGAGAGTTAAGGCTGAGTAAGCACCCAACTAGCTTTCTACAGCTAATCCCCATTCCTGAGTGGAAATGGGACGTGGTATCGATTGACTTTATTACCAATTTTCCCAGAATAATGAAAGGGTGTGACTTTATAATGGTAGTGGTGGATAAACTCACCAAAGCCGCCCATTTAATTCCAATAAAGTTAGTATATAAGGAAGCTAATAGAGCTGAAATCTAGATGCAGGAAATTGCTAGGCTTCATGGAGTGCCTAGAGTAATTATTTGAAACATGGATGGGAAGTTTACATCTAATTTTTGGATGGGATTATTTAAGGGAATGGGTACTTATTTGAATTTTAGTACAACATATCATCCAAAGTATGATGGACAAATAGAGCAAGTCAAGTAGATGTTTTGAGAATATGTTTCAAATGTATGTGATAGACAAGCCATGCTGGGAAAGCTACCTAAATTTTGTAGAGTTTGGGTATAACAACAGGTATCAGGGATCATTGTAGAAGAGCTTGTTTGAATCCTTCTATGATAGGAGGTCTAATACTCCGATGAGTTGGAGTAATCTAGTCGAAAGGACTATCGTTGTTCTAGAATTGCTCAGGGATATGGAAGAGTAGGTAGTGAAAATAAAGTAGAATTTGAAAGCTTCACCGGATAGGAAGAAAATTTATGTGGACAAGAACGGGACAAATAGAGAAATTTAATGTCAGGGACCATGTATTCCTAAAAGTGAAGGCAAAGAAGAGCTCAGTGAAATTGGGAATTTTTGCCAAGATAACAGTGAGATATTGTGGGCCTTTTGAGATCCTAAAGAGGGTCATTCCTGTTTCATATAGGTTTGCATTGCCTACATCTTTGCATGTTCATGATGTATTTCATGTTTATTTTCTTAAAAAGTATTTTCCCAATACTAATCATGCAATTGATTAGCATATGATTTAAGTACAGCCTGAGGGAGACTTTTGGGTCCAACCTATGTAGATTTTGGGCAGGATGGTCAAAGTTCTATGGAATTGATCCATCGGTATGGTAAAGGTGTAGTGGACCATGCTCGGTCCTAAGGATGCAAATTGTGAGAAGGAAGATGTAATGAGGGAGGAATACCCTCATCTCTTTTACTAATATGCTATATATACGATGCACTAAGGATCATGCATAAAATGGGGGGGGATGTAATACCCCTGCCTGTTTGTATTAATGTAAATACGAATGTATATGATATTAGGTTGGTGAGCTAGAGTTATTTTGCGGGCCTGTGTGCCCAAGAATATATATGTATACTTGTTTTGGGGCTAGTGTGCTTAAGTAGATGAGAGCCCATAAATTCATTTGTGATGTAAATATTATACATATACATATATTAACAAAATAAAAAATAGCTATGGAACCCACTCCGCAATAAATAATACGGGGGACACAACTCCATGGACAACGGAAATAGTTGTGTGGTGTTTTTGTGAAAAGGAACCTGTGGCCCACATGATTTTGGAGGGTGTAACATGAAAAAATAAAGCCATGCATATAAAAAGGTGATTTTTTCCATGTGAGGGGAGTCATTCAGTCGTTCAATTATTCATGGTTGGATGGTTGGTTTAGTTAGGAAGTTCTGGGGTTGGACTTCGGAACTAATTGAGGTGTGATTATTTATCAAATCACACCCAATTGGATGAATCCTACTTTTTGAGCCTTCATGGCTCCGAGAACTTGGTGACCATGGAGTTTTGGTGGAACTTCGTTTGGAGATATTCAATGAGACATAGTCTTGGACTCTAGAACTAACTGGGGGTTATTTGGTTTGGTTGGTAGGGCATATGGACACCCAGAGAGTAGTAGAGCTCCTGGGTTGTAGATTGAGATTATTCCTAGCTGGATGTAAGGCACCCTAGAAGGCGAGAACTGTCGAGGAACTCGATTTGTGACACTTGGGTGCAATTCAGGGGAACATGAACTTGTTGTTGGAAACTGAGGCTACTATGGTTTGTGACTTGGCCAATATCTATTATTTAATGTTTGGTGTTCAAACTTTTTCTTATGGAGTTGCATTCTCGGCTTGGGGGTGACCTATGGTTGAGATTTATGAACGTAATCTAGGGTTGGGTGGAATGTGGAGAGCCACCAACCAATTGACTTTCTTTTATAAGATAAGGGCCTATGTTCATGTGTATTGATTTATATTTATGTGTTTTGTTGTATATTGAATCTATGTTGAAACCATAGTTTCAGATATCTATACATAATTGTTTTAAACTACCTTTTTATTTCTCTTATGCATATATATTGACATAATACATATGCATGAACATTACATTAATGGCATTTAGCACTACATTCATGCTAACTGGAAACTTCCAAGTATGGGAGTAGCCATGGCAGGGTTAGAGTTTTTCTCACTTCCGCAATGAATTTATACAAAATTAAGCAGTAGGTGTGGTATTGTTGCCTGGTGAAGGGTTGAGAACGTTACAAAGCATCCCCAACCCTTCAACTACCCTCCAAGATCATTTCTCATCCTCTTTTTTACATTGGATAATAGGTATCATTAGAGTTTTATTTTTTAATATATTATTTCTTTTTATTTTATAGTAATGATTTTCCTTAACCTTACAGATGGTGTGCTTGCCTTACGCTTTTACTTGAATGTAGGATGGAGAATAGCCATGATGGCATGAGGCTCTTAACTCTAACAATCTAGTCTCCTTCATCATCCATAACCCGAACCTTCCTAGTGATAATCATCATAGAGCACATGTCATACCTAATTGTTCTTGTTTAGATCCAATCCAACTCAATGTTGATAACAATCATCAATGGGATATTATTGTGACTTTACACAATATTAAACAAAGATAATGAATGCCAAAATCAATTATCTCCATTAGTATTGTAGTTGTCTTCTTTGTCAATTTCCGTGGAATTTCAAAGAACCCCCTAAAGTCATTGATCTCCATGCATGAACATTGACACATTGCTAAAAAGGGAATCTTATGTTGGAAAGTTGAAAACACCAATTGGATTAGGGTTTCCTTTGATGTTGGCATCACCATATTATCCACTTCATTAGTGATGCTAACCTCTTATGCTACTATCAATCCTTGGACAATCTTTGCTCCTTGGATTGGAACTTGTAACAACCCCATTTTGACCTAGGATTACTATAACTAATTATCTCATTATTGCTTATAACGAAATTTAAATGCAATCTAGGTGATGAACCACACTAAAACATTTTAAAATGAAGTATATGTAATTATTATTGATAATTAAAAAAATTGTCGAGCAACCAACTAAGAATGTGAGTACTAACACATACTATGATACCACGAGTGGGAAATGGTGAGGGGGTTACATGAAATTAATAGTGCTTCACCAAAAGAAACCCAACTAGTGATCTATGCCAAAATTTGAATTTGAAATTTAATTACCTTCTTTTCCCACTAGCCCATAATTCATTTAATTAAGCAATGGGCAGTTGAAGTAACCACCTACCACATTTACGGAGGTTGAGTGGTGGTTTTGAGTGTTTATATAGAATTTTGGGTGCCCAAATATGCCTAGAAAAGTGTCAATCACATACTAGAAAAATCTTGATATGTTTTGAGCTCTCCAAAAATGAAATTTTCATAACCATCACTCACTAAAGAGATTTGGAACTTAGCCAAGCGGTGGGGGTTGCTAATTGATGCATCTTGGACCAATATGGTGAGAAATGGGAAAGGAAATAACTGATGGAGTATAAAGTAGTGAAAGGATTTCTATATTATTATGCTACTAGCTTAAACAAATTTGAAATTTGTTGAGATCCCAGGCTCAGTAAGTAGAAGAGTTCTCTAATGTTTTTTTTCTTGTGAATGTGAGTTTCCTTTTCCCATCTTAATTTTCTCTAACTTGATATTATTCCTTTGTGGTATCATAGCCTAGGTAGGGGGTGGCCAACTATAGAGAGAATTGGTGAAGTTGTGCCTACAGTTGGGTGGAAAATATTCCTTCCCAAATCAGTTTCCAGTTGCCTCTAATTCCAATGATTATTGTTAATTTTCTCTCAAAATTTTTGTTAGTAAAATTATAGGTGAAGAGTGTATGTTTTCCCTTACTTGAAATTTATAATGTGTTACATATGTTAAATTGTAATAAAAATGTAGTATGGTGATTCGAAGGTGTATATGTATGTTATTTGTTTCTTCCCCTATTTCCACAATTACATGGGTAAGATCTGAGTTTGGTATAATTTAAACCATTGATCTTGTATGAGTAGTAAGCCTCACATGCTATAAATTTGATTCAAACACATAGAAGTGTAAGTGCATAGCTAGGGTAAACATATGTTAATGCATGACCCAAATCATTACTGTATACCAATGGATAGTATATGTAATGGAGGCTTGATAAAATTGGTCAATACCATAGGAGAGGGAAAGTTGTAATGTTAAATTTTTTTAGTGAAAATGTATGCATATGGTTGTGGTGCATATATGTTTATTCATGCAGAGATCTAAGGTTATGTTTGATTTAATGTATATTAATCCAAGATTAAAAGAACTATGGTTTGGAATCCGTTTGGAATATTTAAATATCTTAAGTAGAGAAATTAATTATATAATCCTTCTACCTAATTTTATGCAAATAAGTGCATAAATTTTGATGTTCAGTAATAGGTAACTTTGCATCTTTACACCTTATTACTCTTACATATTTATAATAAATACATAAATTTTGGTGAGTAGTGACTGGTATGCTCATTTATAGATTCACACCTATTTTGGTGTAAGGATTTTAGATTATGGTGGGTAGTAACTCTTGGTAATTATGTTTATTTACTAAGTATTAAGAATGTCGTAAGTTTCCTTATTACTAGGATTGAAATTGAAGCTTGAACTATATTAGTTTCTAGGAGAGAGATTTTCTTTAATGTATGAAATATAAGAGAATATTTACATGCATATAGTCACTTACATTCATGAATTTCTCTTGTATGAAGATGAAGGAAATTTCCAAGCAATAGGTTTTTGGAGCTTCATGTGGAGCATGCTTCATAAATTAATTAAGTTATAATCATTCTAATGTCTAATGCAAAACCTCTTAGACTTTTTGCAAAGATTAAAATCTACTCTATAGTACATGAGGAGAACTTGTAAGGCTCTTTATACTAAGTAAAAATGTTAGATTTTGCCACAGGCCTATGAGCTCACTTGGGGATCAATAAAAAGTTTGACTCCATTGTAAAATATTTTGGGTTTCACTTTGGTAACCCATCAAATTTAGCCAATGACACATCAAAAAAAAGGTTTGGGTTTCACTTTGGTAACCCGTCACATTTAGTTGATGAGCTCATAAGGGTCAACAAAATTTTGACTCCATAGCCTATGGAGGTAATATTTTGGGTTCTATTTTGGTGATCCATCAAATTTATTCAATGGCTAAAGAACTCATCAGAGTCAACAAAGAATTAGGAGATTCAATAATGAAATGTGTACATGGATAAGTTTTAGATTTCACCAATGGCCCATGAAACATTGGAACTTTAGAAATTGTGCATGTTGGGTAATTTATCAAATTAATTATAGAGTTAATTAAATGCATTTGATTGTCATTGTTATTATTAATCAATATGATTTTATGAGTTTAAATATATTAAGTCATTAATTCTTAGTGCCAAGGGTGAAAATATTCAAATGATCATATCTCTTTGATCCATACTCCATTTTTAATAAAATGCATATTGCCTAAAATCTCTTAACGAGTAGAAGCTGATGGGGATCTCAAAACACAATTTTGAGTTGAATAAAAAAGATAAATTTTTTGCCCCATACCCTCAATATAGTACATAAGGGATTGGGTATGATACAAGTGGTATCATATCAGAGTTACAAGATTGACTTGTTAGGGGCTAAAATTCATATTAAATATTAAAATATGTTATTGATATTGTTATAATGATGACTTATAACTAATAATTGAATCACTTTCCATATAGCACTAAAGAGAAGATATAATTAGGTTCCAATAATGCAAGTAAAGTTGTAGTAATTACAAGATAGTACAATTCCCTCAGGAAGAAACTTCACATGCCAAATATAAAGGATCTGAAGAAAGGAGGAATGTGAAAACACCTTTGAATCTAGCACAAATTATGATAAGCCTAAAAACAAGCCTTCGAATTTGTAGGGAAGACCACAAAATATTAATCAGGGAACATGAAAGACAAGTGGAATTAAATGTTGTATTGTTGCAAAGTATCTATGAATTACAAAAGAAAATGCATCAAATACCAACTTTTAGCAATGTAGAGAGAAATCCCTTTTGAAAAGTGAAAAGGTCGTCAAAGATCCATAAGCATGGGCCCATTACTGGAAATATAGGGGAATGAATCTAAAAGAAGGCCTAGAAACAAAAATTCAAGTACATCTAGTGATAAATCATCCACGAATTCTTCTAGTGAAAGGAAAATTAGTTCAGATTAAATTTCAAGTACTAATTCTCCTCACATAAGAAGAAGAAGAAGAAGAAAAAACATTCAAAAAATATACTAGAATAAGAGTTTAAGTAAGCAAGGCCACCTACTTTTGATGATGAAATCAAGAAAGGAGAACAGGTAGAAGCATGGTTATTGGGACTAAACAAATGATTCTTTGTACACAACTATTCAAGGAACATGAAAGTTAGCATGGATATATTCAACATGAGTGGAAGGGCTTCCATATGGTGGTAAGACCTCAGGAATGTAAGAGGAATTAAGGAGAGGAACATCAATTGGAGATAATTCGATAAATACTTAACCAGAAAGTAATCGTATGAAATATATTATGATGGGAATATCAGGGAGTTCTGTGACTTGAAGTTGGAACAATTGACTATAGAGGTTATGCAAACAGATTTCTAGAACTACTATGTTACATGCCATATATTAAAGATGAAAAAATGAATTCAGTGTTTTCTCAGTGGGTTGCCTTAGTCCTACTAGGATGGGATAGAGTTTGATGAGCTCAATACTCTTGATGATACGATAAGAAAGGGAAAGTATTGTTATGAGTAATCAATCATGTTGACTAGAGCTACAAAATCCATAGAAGAAGAAATAAAAAACTAGCTTGAAGGAGAAGAGATTCAAATCACAACAACACAAGACTATAAAAGAAGGTACACAACTTACTTACTTAGCCAAAAGTAAATTCTAGAAAAACTACCCCATGCAAAGTGGTAATAAGGCAACAAAAACCATGGAAGAAAAGACAAGGAATAAAAAAAGGACCCTTAAAGCATCGAGGTTGTGGAGAAGAGAATCTACTCCAAGACTATCCCCATAGGAAAAATGGTAGTAAGAGGATGTATCATTCACAAGAAGCTACCATTGTTAATGATGTAGCACAATCAATGCCTCAAATTTATGTGACTATGGAAAACTGATAAGCATGCCACCAGGCATCAGTGATTAAAGCAGAAAGTATAATTTCTTAAAGACCTATTTCTATTTTTAGTGACCGTAGATCTAACCTTAGTTATGTTGTGCCCCAAGTTGTTGATGCATGTGTCCTTCGGAAAAATAAGCATAAGAAATCATGGTTGGTTGAGGTAGTTACAGGGATAGAGAGAAAGGTGACTAAGTTAATGGAAGCATGCTTGATCAAATTGAATGGGATAAACATGTAGGCACCACTGAATGTATTTCCCTTAGGCTCATATGATGTCTTGATTGGCATGGATTAGTTAGAAGCACATCGATCAAGCTAAATTACTACAATAAGACTTTGGAATATGTGGATGACAATGAACATTCTAGAACTCTTAGAGGCATATTAAAACGTATGGTTGTGTTGTAGCGGCTACAACCACCCTCCAAATTTTTTCCTTAACTTTGTTTTGGATCCTCCCTACAAACTATCCTTAGCACCATGTCTTGCACTATCAAGTACTCAAGCTTCAACTGAGTTTCAATGGCCTGCCGGCTTGTGCATGTCAGCTTGTTTGTCTTCCTCCCATAGGTCTAGACTTAGGCTATTTGTTGGCTGAGACACTCCCCCATAAAATTGTGCAATTCTAGAGGGGAACCAGCCTTCCCTCAAAAATTGCACAAATCAGTTGGGCAGCCTGTTGGGCTCCAGAATTGCCCAGAATAGTCAGGTAGTCCTCCTTCAAACAACTACGCAATCTAACCATCACTGGGCCTCAGCCAAGAAATTGCACAATTCTAGGAGGCAGTGACCTACTGAGCCCAAAAATTGCACATTGCTTGACAAGTAGCTAGCTCCGCGCAACCCAGAAATTGCACAATGCCTAACAAGAAACTAGCTCTACTCAGCCTAGAAATTGCGCAAAACTGTTGGGCAACCTGATGAGCTCCAAAATTGTGCAGAACAGTCAAATAGGCTTCCCTGAGAAAACTACGCAATCTAGCCCGATACTACAACTCAGACCAGAAATTATGGAATTATGGTAGACAGTCGTCTACTGACCCCAGAAATTACACAATCCCTCAGGGACAACCAGCCCAGCTCAACCCAAAAACTACCTAAATTTTCATCTGAGGATTGCAGACCGATGCATGTGCCTTTAGGGTTGACTGTTTCCCTTCGAGACAGAAACAACTGATTTGCATGCATGGGCTTCTTTTCCTGAAATGGAAAAAGGAAGCATGCAAAAGGAATCCTTGGATTCAGGGACCTATTTTTAGCAGCTATAGGTTACATGCAAAGATCATTTTAGAAGCCTCTCGCCAAGTGTCACTCTTTCCTAGATTTGTGGCATGCGCATCATCACCTCGATCCTATCAAAATTTATGAATCGGACATTGCAGAGCTCACTCCTCACATAGATCTTGTAGCTCTGACATCCCATATCATATCCAGGAGTCTTTGGCACTTTTAGCTAAGTTGTTTTAGGGTAAGTCTGCTTCTCATGTCTTGCACTTCGTTTCTGTCGATTTTTGTGTTTCGCTTTGTGTAAGTGTTTTCTGATTGATTTCAATGAGCCCTTGTTGTCGTTTTGATGTATGTTAGCTTGTAGAAGCACAATTATAGTTTTCATTTTCATCTCACTGTTGTCACATGCATAACATTGTTTTTTCACCGACGATCGTCATTTTGGCGACCTGCTTCACACACATGCATGCTTTCGCATTTTCTGAATCTTGCACTTATTGTTTACATGCATGATCATTCACTCTTGTTTACACTCAGTATCACCATGCATTCAGACTTCTCATGATTTTAATCGCCCGTTGGTGGATCTAGGCTGTATTGGCCCGAACCTTGCCTTGCCCGGCTAGCATTGCTCATTTCTAGAAGTGAAGGCTCTACCTACTGCAAAAATTGCATAAATCTAGCCTCGCACTGACCTCTAGGCTTGCATTGCATAATTTTAGGAGGTAGTGCCTTGCTAGCCCCAGAAACTGCACAATGCAATTTGTTGCTTTACATGTCACTTCTGACTGAAATTGTGCATTGCATAGTTTGAGTCCTCAATAGGACAGGTTGGACTATGCATTGCATAGTTTCAACAATCAGTCAGCCTCCCGACAGCCTGGACTACGCCTTGCGTAGTTTTGGCAGTCAATCTCCCATCCTCCCTGTGACAATTGTGCAATCTTCACAAACAGTCACACAAGTATGTTGCATGTCAATCCTCTAGTTTTTTTTTGTTTTCAACTGATAGATTTCTTTCCATGAGTGCTTCTATGTCTCTAGGTATCACAGGTGTTTGTCTGCCTCTCAGGAGCACAGGTATAATGCTTTCCAAGAGAGCAGAGTCAAAGACACCATTGAGAGCACAACTGAGGATGCAGTCGATCAAGTGTCTATGAAGACATCAAATTGTTCATGGAAAAGGATATCAAGATGAAATGGCAGCAGCATCACAACGAACATCACCATCAACAGCAGTAGAAGGTAGCATACTAGGGTACGAAAAATGAAGGAGGAAGGTTGTTCAAAGCATAGAGGCGGAGCAAAGTTGCAAGTTCAAGTAGATCCACTTGTGATGAAAGCAGCTTTGGAGATTGAGGCTATGAGGTGACAGCGCGACAAGAGGTGTTGGCATTATGATTCTGGTATGGCTCTATGTTACAGGTGTTGTACTTGATGGCAACTCACTCAAGTGGCAATGCTCTGTTCAGGCTCTCAAAATGTTGGAAATTAAGAGGCACGCAGGTGAATGGTTCAAAAGGTGCGGACCCGTAGGTACGCCGGCCAGGAAGTGCGTTCATACCCGCAGGTTACCCGTTCATGAGGTGCGGACCCCCAGTTCACTCACTTCAAGGCAGAGAAGTGCACTCACGTGGGGTTTCTTATGTTTGGCCCGTGGTATTTAGCCCGCCGTTCTTGATTCTATGGTTTTGGGCCGTGGTATAGGATCTAATTTAGCCCCAGTTTGATCCCTTGTATTGGTTATTGATGGTTTTGTCCCATGGTGTGAATAAGGGCTTGACTATAAATAGGGAAGGAGATCACTTGGCTAATGTATCTTTGCAAATTGAATATCTTAAGATCTGAAATATTGGTTTATCGGTTTAAAAGGCTTGATCTATATAAAAGTGAAGTTAAAAGTGAATCTATGAAGTGTGATCTCTCGGGCGCATGATCAAATCTGGGCATCTGACTGTCAGTGGTTCTTCGGAGGTTTTTTAATTCGGTTCAAATCAAAGGTCCGCAGGTATTTCACGGTTCAGGTGCGGAGGATCACAGCCCGGTGAAAGGTTCAGTGCGGTGGTACGCGGCCCACGGAAAGACACAGTGCATGGGATCGCAGCGCGATCGAAGGCACAGTTCGGAGATGCAGTAAAGGTACGTGGCATAACAGAGGGTACAGTGCGTAGGTGCGCAGCGAGCCAGAAGAAGCAGTGTGGAGCAAGGTCAGAGATATGTGGCGCATAGAAGGAGAAGTTGCGGATATACATAGAAGTACACGGCGCGATAGAAGAAGCAGGTGCGTTGGTACAGCTAAGGTTCGCAGTCAGGTGAAAGGCGAGTTGCGGGGATATGCAACGAAGTAGATGGAGCTCTGCTTGGATACGCAGGAAAACAGAAGGCGGGGTGCGGAGTCACGCAGTCTAGATAAGGAAAAACTGCAGACTTGTCTTGAAACATTTATTGGTTATCTTTTATCTCTTGCTACGGAGTTCTGGGTTTATATTTTTGGTACTATCTTTCTGTTTACAGCATTCTGAGAAGTTGGGTGATTCTTGGTTGATTATATAAGGAGTTTGGGTAATTTTCATGTCTTGATGATTATTTGATATTCTTAGATCCAGTTTGAAAATTTATGAAAAGTGGTCCTTGAAAGAAAAGAAGTAGGGGGTTGTAGCTCCCTTCCAGGAGAGACTGGAAAATGAGAGAGAGTTGTAGCACTCTGCAGGTTGTAGCCTGCGTACTGGTAAAGGACTTCACCAGTACAAAATCATTGTAAAAGGAGTTTCTAATTGAAAGAAGATAGAGACATATTGCAGTAGGTGGTTTTCACCCACATTGGGTTTCCACCTTATATCTAGTGTTCTTTGGTGTGACTATCTGTTTTTCTTGTTCATGCTCATTATTTTATGATACTGACATACAAAGTAATGATCAATATTTGAAGAATATAAATAAGGAAGATATATTGAAAAGAATTTGATAATACTGATTCACCCCCCTCTCAGTATTATTTCCAACAAGAGGATCGTGCGAAGGCAGAGAGAGCAATAGAGAAGGAGCTACAAGTGCTGAAGTGGCAACTCAAGGAAGAATAGGAGTTGCACAGACGAGAGAAGGAGTTGCAGCGGGAAAAGGTACAGCATGAGGCACAACATTCACAAACTAAAGAAACTGCACCCATACAGGTTATGGACCCATCCAACAGCTAGCATGGAGCAGACAGGGTGAGTAGTGCTATTGATTGCATGCAAGGGTGTTCAAGAGCATGGATGTCATTTTGCGCACGCATGCGGTCCCACCCATTTGACACACTCACCAAGGCGAAGACAAGAAGCAAGTATGATTGGAGATGAACATGCATTTCGACAATTTGATGCACATGGTCACCAGCACACACTTGGAGATCAACACAGACACTATGAATCAGTATGTTGTTGGTCCAGTTGCACTCAAGATGATGATACACATGTTATCAGATGAGTTGGATAGAGGAGCCATATCAGTGTACCCAGATGGAACGGAGGCAAGAGTTCGCTTTTAGCAAGATGTCACCTTTGATCGCACAGACGACCAAACTTGGCATCAGTCCGCCATCATCGACCATCATGAGGATGTCAAAGAGCTGGTCTTCCCATAGTTGTCCGAGTCTTAGTGATGTCTTGCATGGCTTGCTCGAGCCATTTTGTCTCACATGGGTACATGTGCAGATTGTATGTAACATCTTGTAAAGTGGAAGTCCAAGTGTCGATAGTTGAATGTAACAGTCATAGAGTAGTTGAAGAGTCATGAGGGTAGGTGAACAGTCACAAAGGTGAATGTTAAGGGTCTCCCCACCCTTTTTTATTTATAGTACCTCATAACTCATTGTAGAGGCTTTTGGTCAGCCAAGCTTCTGATAGGAGTATCTTAGAGAAAGCTTGGAGAGTATTGTAACGAGCCTTGGCTTCTCCACAGTGCAGAGCTAGTACATCTCTTTGCAGGAGTAGGAGGCAGTGATTGTAACGTTCCACTACCAGGACTAGTGATTGGTCATGGTTGTACTGTATGATTGGAACTTTCACTTTTAATATAACATAGCCAGCGCGTTTCATGCATATGTTGTTATTGTATTTCAGTTATCTTGGTTACTTTAATGATATATGTGTCTATTTGCTTACGCATGCTTGTATGGACTCTTTCTGTATAAGTATGTATGAATCTTACTGAGATGTGTTGTTGGTTTAACCATCACTTTGGATTTTTAGCTTACTTGCTTTCTAGTTTGTGATGCATCTTCACTCGTGTGTTCCCTCCCAAGCCACGTGCTTCCACAGGTTTCCAAGGGGCGCACTCACCTCAATTTCCATGTGTTAGAACCATTCATGCACCTTCTTTGGCTTGTTGTGCATGTCACACCCTTGCTACCAACAAGGACATCTTACTTGCTTTTGCATGCAACCGTGGTCAAGGTGATACGTATGACCCACTGCTGGGACTCCTACACCAAATGGTCTAAGGTCTAGTTGGGACTTCTTACTGGGGAGATCCCTTGACATGTTGGCGGGTCGAGTACAGTCAACATTTTTGGTGCAATTTCTGGCACTAAAAGGAGGGCTAGATGACAAGCTGAGTCCTCACAATCTGTTTTGAATCTTTGTACATCTATCATGGATACTATCAAGCTCATCCCTCCGAGATTTTTTCGCATGCCAAACCTCTCAACATCATGAGGGTGTTTGTTGATATCTTTTCCAAATTCAAATATGATGGTGAAGGCAAATTAGCCTGGCCTGATTACTTAGAAGACTTCTATGCATTCCTTGCAAATGAGTTCTATGCAAAAGAGGCCAGTCTGCTACTTGCATACACACTTCGTGAATCCCCAATATGGTGGTGTTGGAGTCTGCCACCTGGAAACGTACACTCACTTGAGAAATTTTGTGATCTCATCGAATATACTTTCCATAATTTTGATCCAGAACCTCTTGACCAAAAAATGTTAAAATAATGAAAGACCCTGCAGGAATTGCTTATTGAATTTTGGGACCGCTTCAGTGTATTGCAGTTTCAAGCTCCAAAAATTCAGATGAAATTCCAATATCTCATGGACAGATTTAAATATTGTCTTACCAAAACTATCAACCCTAAGAATAATTTCAAGCCCAAGCCCACTCAGCGTACTTCAGTGATGGAGCTGCACAATCACAGATGGACATGGTCATTGTCACAAGTGACTGTCCATCGTCCCCCCATCAAATAGCTCCACCACCACAGAGCGATGTGGGAGAACATGCACGCACGAATGTTCAGCTGTCACATCCTCCCAACATCACTTCGATCCATTCGTGCACAGACTTGGTTGCTAATCCCATGGGTTTTCACATGTATTTTGTACCTCAACCTCCGTCTTTGTATTTTGATGATCCTCCGGATTCAATTGTCTTGTGTTCTTCCGTTCCGGACTCTACACCTATTGTGAACAAGGATCAAGCCAATGACGGAGTTGGTGTTGCACAACCAACCTGCGCCATCATTCATGAAGAGTATGATTGGGAGCTTGAGCATATATCCTCGGTGAAGGATGACTCCCTTCTATCTGAGCCTTCTCTGTGTTTTCCTAACATATTTGGTGATTCTTCCATCCCTAATTTTTCATGTGTATCTCTGTCTACGGATGCACCCATTGTTGATCATTCGTAGAACATACTAGATGTCACTCCATCATCTGACAACGAAGAGGACAAATCATTCCTTGAAAATCCACTTGAGCCTTCAACTGATTTTTCTGGAAATGAAAAGGGTGAACATTCTTGCTTATCATCTACCCCTCTGTGTGATTCATCAAATCATGAGGATGCAAACAAACATCCTGAATTTTCTGATCTTGGTTTTCGTGATATCTCTACTTCATCATCCGAACACAATGTTGATTCAATCATTGTTAATCTGTCTAAGACACTGGTCTATGATGATCTATCTGTCAACGAAGTTGAAACCCCACAAACTGTCAAGGCACTTTAGCCCGAGCTGATGGTTCTATCAGGCCCTCGCTGTCCTGAGGTTGGTTTCACTTCTGATCAGGAAATTTTTCAAACACCCAAGGCTCCTCATCACTCATCTGTATGCACTAAATATCAATCTAACACTTATATTTCTCTTCCTCCACTAGAACTACATGATCACATCGCTCATGTGTTGGAGGAATCTTACACAGAAAGCATACTTGTGCAACATAAGTGGTCTACCTTTCTCACATTTTCTTGCATGTCACAGTCATGAGAATGTTTATGCTTAACATCTGCACATAGTATAGCATAGCACCATGGCAATTCCACAAAGTACATGTCATGTGCTTTCACTCACTTCTTTTCTATGGACACACTTAAGCCTGGAGTGTGTTTGTCTTCATTGTTATATCTTTCATGTTTGTTGGTTCGCACTGTTGTGCTATTCGCGAACCATGCCTTCACCAACATGGGTCGACCAATGCGCCGATGGCTGCATTGGAAGTATCACTTTACATAAGAAGACCCATGCACCATTAGCTTAGGAGTAGGAGTAGTGTTTGCTTTTGGTTTGTTTGATTGCATGCATGTTTGCTTCTTAGTTTGAATGTTTGTTTGTTTTCCTTCTTGTTATCTTACTCGCTTTGCTTACACATTTACTTATGATTTTGCTTTGTTTTGTTGTTTACGTCGGTATGTTAGTTTCACATGAGACCGTGTGCGACTCTTGGAACAAGCTGGGTAAAGTACAAGAGGACTTGTGCAATTATCAATACTTGGTTATTTGTCATCCTACCTCTGTATGAAGAACTTGTTGTCTTCAGTCCATGATAGATCAATGGAAAATACGTACTATTCGAAGTGAACCTTGGTGAAAACACAATGCTTTCATGCTAACTAGTGTCACCTAATCTAGTCAGTTGTTTTTGGGTTAATCCTTGTTAGCTCAGTCAAGAGAGTAAGGTGAGGTGGAAAACCTTAGCAAGCACGTCAAAGGTATATACCAACTTCTTCTCTGAAGGTAAAACCTCTTCTGCTCTCAATAAGTTGGGATCACTCCTTCACATCTGAAATGAATAAGTGTTATGTACAGTTATGAAAATGAAAATGAAAAAAATGAAAATGTGAAAATTTCGAAAAAATGAAAATGAATAAGGCGAAAGAAGAGAAAGGCTTCCTATGCAAAGAGGTGATGCAAGTAACTCCGTCGAGGTATTATTAAAGGTCTATTTGGGCACATCACTCCCGCTGATCAGATCAATGTAAATAGGATCTATCAAACCCTCATTCAGCTGCTACATGCCCTAAACATGCCACCTCATTGAGTGCTTTCATCCATGAGAGTTTCCTGAATTCAAACCCTGCTGAAGTGCTTCCTTGGGTCACCAGCGCACCCCTGGTCAGGGGTAAGTGCTCTATAGAGAAGGTAGCCCCATTCTAGGTTGCATTGCAGAACAACTAAGCCCACTCAAGCCTACGCTGGGTGAGAATCCTCGAAATGTTCATTGGATCCTGAGTATATTCCTCCTTTCTAGAGCCTTCTAGAAGAAACCCAGCTCCTATCCTATCAAGATGAGCTCGACTTAAGATAGCCTTGGATCATCTAATTCTTTATCCTCTCATCCCTTTGAACATGGAAACTAATCATCCAATTATGGAAAACCATTCAATGCCATATTAATGACAAAACCACTTGCATTCATCTATAAATTGGCCTCCCATCATAGAGCCAAGGAGCTTGGAGATTATAGAGAAGTATTGTTGGTTTAGAGACTTGAAATCATTGTCAAAGTAATGTAATGCTGCTAGATTGATGTTTCCATTAGTGTGATGAGGCCTTGGACTAACCTAGATGAGTGACATGAGATCGAACCAAATTTGGTGTAACTTCTCCTTCTATCAATCAATAAAGTTGTTTGTTCCTTTTCCAATACTTTTGTCTATATCTAGGATGAATGTATGTTCAAATGTTGTCGATTCCATTTGTTTGCAATAAATAGATCATATGCTTTGATTGTTGTCATCTTTTGTTTATGTTGGTAGGTACCAATTGAGCGAATTCAGTTTGAGCGGGAGCGATGAGAGAAACTCAAAGGAGATCAAAGGAAGTGAAGGATCACAAGTAGGTTCTTTTATCTTATCTGTTTATTGTAGGAAAAGGTTAAACATCAGTACTTCAGTTGTTCTAAGTGTAACTACCCACTTAGGGAAGATATACTTATCCATAGGTATAAATTTTGTATAAAAAATTGGCGACTCCACTGGGGAATGACCATCGTTCCTAGTAGTTATCCCTTGTCTTAGCAGCACCAATATACTTTTCTTGAGTTCATTTACTTATATTCAGTCATTTTGAAGCTTGTTTGGTCAAAATGTGTGCTTATTTGTGTGTTGATAGTGCTCTCTAGCATCAACATACTGTTGTTCTTGACATAGTGCGCTGCAGAGCAACCTTAGCCTAGAGACAGTGCTCTGCAACACACTGTCTCCCACTCAAGGCTACGCTGGTCCTTGTCAAGCCAAAAACCCATCTTTTTGCTTGATTTTTTCCAAATTGTTTCACATCTTGTTTGCTAAATGGTCAATGTTTCTCTGTCCCTGAAGTCCAAATTAGCAGTTCTTTTCCATTCCCACTTTGGCTTTGTTTTTTCAATGTTTCTTTATGTTTTCTTTATCACTGTCGAATCAATCCCAAAGTTAGCTTACATTGATTAGTCTTTACTTTTCTGAAAAAGAATTGCCATAAAGTCTTCATTTCTTTGAAAAAGAAACTGTCGTAAAGTCTTCGTTTCTTGTGAAAATAATTGATTGATCATTTGTGAATTTAGTTTCTTTATGTTCATCTAAACATTAAAGGAATGAAAAGAAAAACATGCATAATGCATTTAGAAGTTTGTGTGTGCTTGTAGGAATGGTATAGGGAAAGTTTCATTGGATGTGCTCTATGCTCTTTGTTTAGATATTCTGATTGCTCTATCCCTTTTAATTACGGATTTTATTGTTTAAATCAAATGAAAAGAATGTTTCCCATCTTAGTTGCCTTCTAGGAGTTTCAGAAACATCACGCGGTGAACCTGAAAGGCAAATTTTAAACAAGGTCAACTAAAGTTTATCCCAATTAACCTAATGGTGCATTGTAACTTAATGCATAACAATTAGAGGTCTAGGCTAGAGACGTGTGCCAACGTCGTTAAACATAGCAGTTGTCACTAACGGTCTGTGATACATTCTGAGTGTGATACCTCTTTCCATGTACGTAAGTATATTGTAGCTTGTCCACATACTTTCAGGTATATCGGGCAGTGTTATAGTACAAAAAGTATAAGGGAATGCTCTCACTGTGCGGTTTCGCATTAGACAGCGCTAACATGGATTGGGCCCCCACGTACTTTAGGGTATATTTGGGAGGACTACATTAAGTTGCTATCCATCCATAGGTAACTGAGTCAGCCGCCTTGTATGTTTTGATACACCAAAAACAACATTTGGGGAGATTACCTACACGTATGTTAAGTCCTTGGCTCCTCCAAGGCGGTATACCTCTTTTTGTTTATTTATTTTTATAATAAAATCAATCAGAAATCATGGAAGAAAATCAACCTTTACCCCATCATTCGCGTATTACAGCGAGTAAACCTCCTTTACCTCTTGAAGCTACACCTAGTCAGTGAAAGCGGTCTCGTTTAACTAAGTCCAGTACATCACAAACTTCTGGTTCTTCATCTAATTTACCAGAGTCACCTATACTAGTACATACTGTGATTCTACTTACTCCTACTATTACTGGTTTATCTGTTACTAAAGTGGAACCTTTACAATTACCTGAGGACACTGAAATTGAACTTAGTGAAATGGTAACTGAAGCTTTCCAACAAGAATTTGATCCTCAACCAGAAGTTTTTCAAGAAATTAATCATGAACCCGTTGTTCTTTTACCAGAACACTTGGATCCTGAAGTTGAACAACCAGAAGTTGTTCCCGTATCGGAAGATGATCAACTGGTTTATCCTCAGACATCCGTAATTGTTGAGAATTCTCCTTTACCATAGTGTCAAACACCAAAAATTTATTACGGACCTAACGGTGAAATCCTTCCACCCGGTTTGATTTTTATCGAAGAGGAATTTGAAGAAGCAACTTCACCTAGAACTCCAACTTGTTTTGGACTAGGGCTTTATCTTTATCCTTCTTTTCCTTGGTTAACTTATACTGCTCCTCTTGATCCTATTTGCTTTCAAACTCCAATAGATTCATTAGGACATTTATTAGGTCATTTGACTATGGCTTAAACAACATCTTAGACTGTATCATCGGTTACAGCTGCAACAGAATCTACTGTCGCTACTTCTTCAATGTTTACCACAACACCTGAGTCACATCTTTATGGTGGTCCATCCATCCCACTAGGTTACCAATCATTATCAGGAACTCACTCCGGTGTTTCTTCTAGTCCATGGTCTTCACCCATGTCATCCACATTAATTTTACCTGGTTCTTCACTTACAGATACTGAATAGTTTGATCCATCAAGTCAATATCAAGCTGGTCCATTTGGTTACTATCTAATGTATCCACTTAACACTGGATTACCTTCATATGGAGAACAATATGCCCAATCTTCTTATTCTCCATACTCTAGGGGGCCACCATATGGCAGTATACCGTCATCTTTAGGTCCAACTTATTTTGGAATGACTGTTTGTCAATGGAAGCCTACAATTCCTGTTCAACCAAGGCTTGTGTATTCATCACAACCAATACAACCTATTTCATCCATACCTACTACACCTATCGTTACGACTTTACCATAGTCGCAAACTCAGTTGATTGTATCTCAACCTTTGGAATTTGATCCTTCCACCTCTTACCCTCAAGTTTCAGGTCTACAGACTTAGTCTTCTCAAGCCATTTTACAACAACCATTTGTGTCTGAAATCCAACAACCTCAGACCAGTTTACCATTAACTGGGATGACTCAGACTTATACTGGTCCAATTTATCCACAACCTGGTCAAACTTATACTGGTGGGAAACAACCATGGCAGCCACAATACCAACAACAGCAATTCCAATAGTACCAAACTTATCCTAGACTTGGTCAACACTCCTATGTTGGGTTTGGTCAACAACAAGCTTACCCAGGTTCTAGCCAACAAGCCTATGCTGGTTTAAATTTATCCTAGTTCCCAACAACAACCTTATACTGGATATGCTCAACAAACCTACCCCTATCAAGGCTACCAGTGGTAGATTCCTTATGCTGGTATGCAAAGGCCTATTGCCCAGGAAATTCCATCTTACCCTGGTTACGCTCAACCCAACCTATACTAACAGTTTCCTTTTGTCGCAACACTTGAATTACCATATTTAAATCGGCTTACCAATGATCCCATTATTTATTCAGCGTGGTGGTCAGTGATTCCACACAAATTGCCTTCTGATATTCCTAAGTTCAATGGAAAACCTGGAGAAGACCCATCCAATCACGTTATGACTTTTCATTTATGGCGTTCATCCAACTCCCTAAATGAGGATTCAGGAAGACTACGCTTTTCCAGTGAATGCTCACTAGTCCATAAGCAAAGTGGTATATCGAATTACCATGACCTTCATTTGACAACTTCACAGCCTTAGCCACTACATTTTTAACCCATTTCTAGTTACCCATCAAATATAAAACTAGAATAGAACTATTGACCAACTTTAAACAGACCACTGCTACTCACATTTCTAATCATATTCATAAGTGGCGTCGTCATCATTGAATGGTAAAAAATTTTGTTCCTGATCATCTTTTAGCCGAGTGGTTTATTAAATCCTTGTTTCCATCTATCACCGAGGATGTGGCTAAAGGAGGAGTTGTTACTGAAGAGCAAGTAATTGCTCATGCCCAATACTTAGACTTGATTTACATCCAGTCTGGCACGCTCTATGATAAGATTCCAAATGCACCTAGACCATCTTTTACTGTTCCTCCACCTCCATCCAGTAAGGACTCTCATGCCGGTGATGGTGTGATAGATTCTTCAAGCACTGAAACAGCAAGTAGACCATCTAGTCAAACACTTGATATTTCAAATCAAACCTCTAATACACCTGATAATACACTTGCTTCTGAAATAAATGTCATGTCATCTGACAAAGGTAAAAATGAAAAGCAACCTAGAAGCAAGAAAAAGGGGAAACCAAAAAGAAACAAAATTCTCACCCTCAAGAGAAATCATCTGATTCCTCTTCTCCGCTAGGAAACCTCGTTACCCATGTTTAATTTGTAATGAGGAGCACTTTACGTGAGACTGTCCCCACCGCTTTGAAGTCTCAAAACTTCTTAAGACTTCTAGTACATCCATTGTGTTGACAGACCCTTTTCCAAACCTAGAGACTCATTTGGTTGCTACGGATCATGCTTCCACTTCACAAGTTCTTATGCTATTTGCCACTAAGCCTAAGACTGATGTTTTGGTGACTACATGAAGTAAATATTATGGTAATCCACCATTGTCATCGAATAACCAGGCTATAGATCAACCCAATACTTTGACTTCGACTTCGTCTGACTTCATTCCACCACCCATTGCACCATAGTTAACAATAAAACTGCCTAAGGGAGTTGTTCATAAATCTACATTCAACCCTCGAGCTTGAGCAGCGCAAAATTATAACATAGTAGAAGATTTGGCTCAGTCACCTTCTGCTATGTTGACACTTGAGGTGCTTCAAAATTGTCCCTCCCAAAATCATGCTTTATTGTCAGCAATTGGTGGAATTGATCCAACGGATTCCAATCTCGTAGTTTTTAACCATGTGGGTTATACGCCACAATTACCAGCACAGTTAGAATTCTTGATCCAAGTAAATGCTTTGAATCACCTCATTCACCAAACCATTGTTGACGAAGGTGCATCTACTTGTATCATGTCAATGAATTGCTAGAAAACACTTGGCTCACCACCTTTGTCACGATCACCTACGACATTAAAATCTTTTGATAGTCGCACTTATACACCTTGTGGAATTTTAAGTAACCTGCAAATAGAACTAGGGGGCAAAATTGTAACTATTGAATTTGAGGTCGTTGATGGACCCCTTAACTACAATATTTTACTAGGAAGACCGTGGGGTTACGCTATGGTTGTTGTGGTTTCGGCATACTTTCATATGATTGCTTTCCCTCATAAAGGCTGAATCACAGTAATTGATAAACTCACCTTCTTCGCCTCTAGTTCACAGGAAACTGGAAGCGTTTCGTTAGTTCACAGAACTCTGCTATCTCTTCAAAACATTGGAGTATGTCTCTTCAAAGATTCTTCCCTAATGGGCACCTTTTTACTATTGTCACCATCACAAATGGTGGAAGTTGCAAAAGTTGAGACCTATAACATGATATCTTCCACTTCATCTGACTCATGGAAGATTTCCAATAATTCTAAAGTTGATATGCGTAATGAAACCATGCCGCTAAACCCAATTAAGCTCGCATAGCAATCAATCTTTTTGGCTTGTGAAACAAATCCAAATCCATCATCACTGATTGTATGGGTTGATCGTTCGTTAGAATATGGTACTTCCTCTAATCCTTTTTCACGTACATTTTATACTGATGAAGGAATCATCCAATCAATGATGATAGAAGAAGAACCATGGACAGATTATCATCATCGATCCCATCTTCTAGATCACATAGAAGATATTCCAAATGAACTAAATCGCCCTTCAATCATTGATTTCCTTTCAAATTATGTATTTATAGACATAGTCAACTCCAAAAAAAACTTATCGAATATCGAAGAAACCATTTCTATCGATATTTCGACCAAACCTAGAATTGTGGAAAACATCTATGTTGGAAAATCTTGTTCTCCATTGGAACTTGAAACTTACCGTGCTCTTTTTCGTGAATTCCGCGATATATTTTATTGGTCATATGAGGAAATTCTAGGTATTGATTCTAGTATAGTTGAACACGAGATTAAAATGTATCCTGATGTCAAGTCGGTACGATAGCACCTCTATCATGTTCATCCGAAGAAGGCTGATGCCATAAAAGAAGAAGTTGAAAAATTTTGCATGTTGGTTTCATATACCCCGTTCCTCTTACCGATTGGGTTTCCAATATTGTTCCTGTCATGAAGAAACAAGGAACAATATGAGTTTGTGTTGATTATAGGGATGTTAATCATGCTTTTCCAAAAGACAACTATCCCACTCCCTTTATTGACCAAATAATTGATGAATGTGCCGGATTTTAAATATTTTCATTTATGAATGGCTTTTCCAGCTATAATCAAATCAATATCTGCTGAGAAGACCAATCTAAAACTACCTTTATTTGTCCCTGGGGCACATTCGCATATAGGAAACTCCCTTTTGGTTTGAAGAATGATGGGGAAACTTTTCAGAGGGCAATGAATTATGCCTTCCATGACATCAAACACATTGTTCAACCCTATCTAGATGACTTACCTACTCATTCACGGAAACAGGTTGATCACCTGCAACATTTGAGAGCCATCTTTTTATGGTGCCGACACTACAAAATTCGACTTAATCCACATAAATCTGTGTTTTGTGCTGGTTCTGGTCATTTGCTTGGTTTCGTAGTGTCCAAAGAAGGAATTTGACTCAAACCCTTGAAGGTTAAGGCAATTCTTGATCTTCCAGCACGTTCCAATTTACTTCAGTTACAGAGACTCCAAGGGAAGGCTAACTTTCTAAGGAGATTCATTCCCAACTATGCTGAAATGGCTAAAGGATTTACTCGTCTTTTGAAAAATGGAATTCCCTTCCATTGGGACCAGGTTTCGCAAGCTTCCTTTGATGCTCTCAAATATACCCTGATTCGAGCGTCATTAACGTATTCCCCTAATTATCAGAGTGATTATTTCCTGTATCTTGCCACTATAGATACAACCATTTCTATGGTTTTAGTCCAAGAAGAAGATGGGATTGAACATCCAATCTATTATTTGAGTCGTAATCTCAATGATACGAAAGTTAAGTATTCTTACGTGGAGAAGATAGCTTTGGCTTCCGTTCAAGCTGTATAGAGATTTCGCCATTATATCCTGCTCCGAAAGACCACTGTCATTTTGGATTGCAACCCTATGACATACATCTTGTCACGTCAATTGTTGGGGGGGAAATATTCAAAATGGATCGTCATTTTGCAAGAATTTGATTTGAAATTCATCAAATCCAAGTCAAATAAATCTCTAGTTTTTGCAGAGATTCTTTGTGACCTTCCCTCTACTGCCATCGACTCAACAACGGAACTATCAATTCCAAATGAGTCTATGTTTCTGATCTCGTCATCTGACCCTTGGTATGGAGATATACTGATCTATCTTCAATCCCAAACTTTCTGGTCTGATACCTCCCTCTTGCAATAGCGACATATTTGATATCAAGCCAAAGATTATATGATCATTAGCGACACCCTTTACCTTCGTGGTATCGATACGATTTTTCCTAGGTGCCTCACACATGAGGAAGCCAAGAAAGTTCTAAATGATTGTCATTCTGGTGCTTGTGGTGGACATTTATCTGGTTATGATACTGCACAGAAAATTCCCCGTGATGGTTACTTCTGGCATACCATATTTAATGATTGCATTATTGTTGTCATAAGTTTTCATGCATGCCAGATTTTTGACCATAAAACTAGATTACCACTTGCACCACTGCATCCTGTCATCATTGTTGGACCATATGCAAAGTGTGGCATTGATTTTATGACATGTAACCCTCACTCGGTCAGGGGGCATGGGTATATTATTGTCGTCGTTGACTATTTTACGAAATGGGCCGAGGCGATGCCTACATTAAAACAACAATGGTGAGACAGTTGCACTTTTTTTCTTCAACCATGTGGTTGCATGGTTTGGTGTACCACAAGCTATAGTTAGAGATCATGGTTCGCATTTTCGCAATCAAATGATGATTGAATTAACTACCAAGTTAGGACTCTCACATGATAGTTGTACTCCTTATTATCCACAGGCTAATGGACAAGTTGAAGGCATCAACAAAGTCCTTAAGCGAATGCTTCAACGAATGATAGGAGTTCACAAATGAAACTGTCATTTGATCCTGTAGTTAGCTTTGTGGGCTTACCGAACCTCGGTAAGAAACACAACTAGATTCACACCTTTCCAATTGGTGTATGGTCTTGAGGCAATCTTGCCAATACAATGTGAGATTTCATCACTAAAACTTGCAATTGACTTGTTACTTGACACTTCTGATGAGGAAGCACGTTTCTTAGAACTCATCCATCTAGATGAAACACATTATGAAGCCGCATTGGCCAATGAAGCACATAAGAAATGAATTAAGGTGCAATATGACTGCAATGTCAAGCCTCGCATATTCTCAGAAGGAGACCTGGTCTTACTTTATGATCAGGAAGCCGATAAATTAGGAACATGAAAATTTGAACCACTATGGATGGGCCCCTACATTGTCAAGCGTGTTTTGGCAAAAGGCGCTTATGATTTGGTTGATTATGATGGAACTGCATTGTTGCAGCCCCGAAACAGGTTGTATCTTAAACGTTACTATGCTTGATTGTGTGTGGTAAAAACATTGTATATATTCTTTAATTGCGTGTGTGTGTCACAGTGTGACTTTTAGAGTTTTTATGTGGTTAGTAATCTGCTTTGCATTTGTTGCAGATGTCAGAATCTTTGGAACCATTTTTTTGTTATGCCAATGGTGCTAGTCGTAGTACACAAAACCTATCCTTTGCAACGTGGGCCATATTCTCTCCAAGTGGCAAGTTAGTGAGTTTTCAAGGGATTTGTATCATTCGTTCTATGAATAATATCATTGATTATAGCGCATTGATCGAACTCCTCTATGATGTCATTTCACTTGGCATTCACCGAATCATCATTAGGCTAGACTCACAACTTGTCGTACTACAACTTACGAATGTTTATACCGTCTGAAATCCAACTATTCATCGTATATTCCTTAGAGTTCGTCTCTTGGAAAGACATTTTGATTACATTCAATATCAACACATTTCCATAAATTTTAACCCATTGACTAATTCTTAGGGAATTACGTGTTAAATAGAAATTTACGACATATGTAAAGAGTAAATTTTCAATTCACATCAACAGTTGAATAGGATTACACATAACCATACAAA
Source organism: Pinus tabuliformis (assembly GCA_031772625.1). NCBI lineage: Eukaryota > Viridiplantae > Streptophyta > Pinopsida > Pinales > Pinaceae > Pinus > Pinus tabuliformis. The sequence continues at coordinate 641,488,258 of CM062805.1, forward strand.
AAAACTGAAAGTAAAATAGATAGATGTTCAAAGTTTTTACAAAAATTTGTCTAAGACATGTTGGTCATCTGACCTCAAAACCTCAAAATGCATACAGTAAATCTTCTTAAGTAGATCTAATGATCCTCATGATAGCAGGTCACTGCCTGAGCTATCATGTGCAATAGCCTCATCCAACGGCTAGGTACATGAATAGTATGGCGTTGTAGTCTCATCAGTAACTCCTCGATCTGAACATCCAGTATACCAAGGGTTAACCCCTCTATATGATGTTGCAACTTCACTAGTGTCTCAATCAGATCTAAATCTTGGAGAACTGCTCTTCCGACATTTCTCCCCACTGGTTCACCTGCCTCCTATTGACCCATCGGTCGAACAGTGCCAACATCTGTATACATGAGAACATTTTTAGTTTAGTCTTGGAAACATCAAAAAACACAGAAACATGTAAAAACTCAAAAAATCAAAAACAAATGGTCAAAACAATTTACCTATAGCACCCCATTGAGCACCCACTAGTAATCTCAAATCTGGATCTCTGCGGAAATCCATCCTTGCATATGGATGCTCCTCTATGACAATATGTTTTCGACGGAGCCAACTGAAGAATGCGGTATAAAATGAGATTGATGATTGACCAACATGTCTAGCCAGCAACTCTACCCATCTCTGCATCTGTGTATCTCTAGGACCAGCTAAACTCAGTGTCACATACTGAGGTTGCATCAATGGAATTCTGTCCAAAGTAAAAGCAATCAAGTTCGATCCATAGCAAAAAATTTCGTCTTACCACTTTTTACTTTAGTCAGCTGCCCTTTCATCAAAGAGAGCACTACCTCACACCAGTTGAGCATAGTTGGCTCGAGACACTCGAGCGCATACTGCATGTATGATCTATTCATGACGTGAAGTGTCACACTACCTGCCAACTTTGCGATAGTAAAGAGGAGTGTTCGCAAGGGCATATCATGAAAATCCACTATGTTTGTCTTTCCATATTTGATAGGCTGTGTACCTGGACAGCAGAATTATCGAATTTAGTCCCTCACTGATTCACCCTCATGGGCAGAACCTGAAAGATAAATGGGGGCACCATGTCTCGACAATCCTATGAGAAATTAAACATCATCAATCAATATAGGGAGCACTTTGTCCCCTGTGTGAAAAACATGTTCTCCTGGATCCCATGAATGAACCAAGAACTGCAATAGTTCTAATTGTTGCCTCATCTCGGATAACCTGAAATATTTGAGTAACCCACAATCTCTAAGGGCCTCAACAATACCAGGATCATTTAGGGAAACCATATACTGTTCTTCATGTTCTCTTTCACACCATGTAATAGCCATTCTGATCCAATCAAAGTCTAAAATCACACCATAGGCTTAGTTAGGATCCATTTCATGCAAAAAAATGAAGAGATTTTGGGTAGAAATGATGAATCAAATTTCTAAATTACACCCAATGCACCCCTGATCTTTAGATAATGCGATGCAGAGTAGTTTCCCTTCTGTTTGACTGCTCTGCTTTGCAGTTTTTGATGCATAAGGGTGCGTTGATCCTAAGGCATGATATATTTAACCTAGGGACCCCAAAACCCTAAAAATTTTGCCTGAAATTGAAAAAGAATGACCTTAAATGAAAGAGAAGAGGTAGATCTCCTACCTGGTCCTGACAACACGAATAATGATCCACAGAATCTCCTGCAATCAGCTGCTGAAGTTTGAGGTAAAAAATTGGTTCAAAGCACAAAACTGAATGGTAAATGTCAAATGGTGAAATGACTTGGTAAATTCTTGTTTCATGGTTATTTCATGTTCATTAAATGAATAAACTATAGTTTTTACCTATTTTTACCAATGAAACAGGTATGTTTAATCCGTTTGGTGGTTCTTTAAGCAGGTTTAGAGCTAACATAGTGAATTTGACGTGCATGATTGTAAAATTTACTTTTGACCACAAAGCATACTTTTATCTCTTTTTCGAGCTCTGTTAAACATCGAAAAAGGAACCCCCATAGAGTCCTCTTTCAGCACTTTTCAGACTCTCAAAATGTGAAAATATTGTCATGTGCTTTTCCTTTTTAGCTCGTAAACGGATTGGAAACGACATCTACTTAGTATAAGTTTAACCCTTTTCCGAATTGAGATAGATTACTTACGAAAAAGGAATACGTTGATCGAACATGTTCAATAGGTTCTCTCTTGTATTATTTTACACTTTTTCGGACTTGAGAGACAAATTTATGAAAAAGAACTTTTTGAGTTTTCTTTTTGTCCCTTTTCAAACTCTCTAAACATGAAAATGACCAAGTTCTCATTATCGTTAAACTCGTTAAAGCATCAAATAGTGACAAACTTGTCCATCATGACAAGATCGAGTTTCACCTTCGCTAGACTCGTTAAAACATCACATAGTGATGGATTCACCCAAAGGGTAGAATTATACATCAAGCATATTGTATCCTCCTTAATCTTGTTAAAAAAATAAAGAGGTACCGGTTAGCAATGACTGGGGAAAATGGGAAAAGGGATAAATCACTTTATGGTAGCAAGTCGCTCTTGAACATGACACTTTCACTTCATCTCTGTGATTATTTGGGTTGGGTTATCTACTTGATGGTTATCATACCTATGGTCTATCACAACATCCATCACTTTGGTTTTGAGTCAATGCTGCCAATTCATTCAGTGTCACCGACATGTTCAAGAGAAGTCACTCAGTAAACTTCATCCTTTGCAATACTCATAAACCTTCATTTTCATGACCGCCATTCCTGAACATTAAGTCCTCAATCACATTTTGTCTTCAAAATCATTACATTCATTTTGTTGATGGGGGATACATCAAAGCCCTCCTACGATGAGTCACTTCTTGTCGACATCAGCACATTATCCAGGAATTTAACTTAGAATCACCCTTCCAGTACCTTGAGGCTTGCATACATCAACGGCAAGTTTCTCACTTCCAGCGACAGGTTGACATCACAGGCCTCTGACCAAAATACTTTGTATGGTGTTCGACATCAAAACATCTATTCACACCATGTAGAATGTACTGTAGTACCTTGACAACCATTATCATTATTGGTTATTTCTCTTGTGTTTGTTAATAGCTTACATCATTGGCTGGTAATCAGACGGTGCCTTCCCATGTTCAACTTCAGATCACATTTTCACATGGTTAGACTCGTACTTGAGCAAACGATTGGACGAGATAGAGGACCCCAGATCTAGTTTCATCCATTCGGGATACCAGGAGAGTACTAAATCATCTATACAATGGCTTTACACAGATCGTCATCTTATCATGGGTCTATATATGTAGACAACTATTTGATTTATGTACATGTAATGAAAAGTTTATATGTTGATCATGGGTATGCCTTCCCTCGGCAATTCATGAAAAATTCAAAGATATCATGATATTATGTATTGTAATCGATGCAGGTCACCGTTTGCTTTAGATCCTCCTCTTCACATCATAAAGCATATCACTCAACATTTTCATTTTTGACTTCATGCTTTAGGGGGCAGCTATTACAGGTCTATTTGGGCACATCACTCTCGACGATCAGATCAGTGTAAATAGGGTCTATCAAACCCTAATTCAATTGCTACATGCCCTAGACATGCCACCTCATTGAGTGCTTTCATCCATGAGAGTTTCCTAACTTCAAACCCTGTTGAAGTGCTTCCTTGGGTCACCAGCGCACCCCTGGTCAGGGGTAAGTGCTCTGCAGAGCAAGTAGCCCCATTCAAGGTTGTGTTGTAAAACACCTAAGCCCACTCAAGCTTGCGCTGGGCGAGAATCCTCGAAATTTTCATTGGATCCTAAATGTATTCCTCCTTTCTAGAGCCTTCTAGAAGGAACCCAGCTCCTATCCTATCAAGATGAGCTCGACTTAGGATAGCCTTGGATCATCTAATCCTCAATCATCTCATCCCTTTGAACATGGAAACTAATCATCCAATTATGGAAAACCAGTCAATGCCATATTAATGACAAAACCACTTGCATTCATCTATAAATTGGCCTCCCATCATAGAGCCAAGAAGCTTGGAGATTATAGAGAAATATTGTTGGTTTAGAGACTTGAAATCATTTAAACAAAGTCTTTCGGTAGAAGTCACATGAGAGAATTTTTTGGCCGACGCATTTCAAACCAACAAGTGTGGTTCATCATCAAGACTAGATGAAGAGGCATACCATGGCAAAGGCTTAAATAGAGAGCAATGTAGAGACATAATTTCATGTAACGACTATATTTGAAAAATAATGTTTAAATTATACTATTAATTTATTAATATATTAAAAACAAATATTATTAAGTAACGGCTATATTAAACAGCTAGTTTTTGAAAAAAATATTTAAATAATGATAATTTGTCTTACTTCTACTTTCTTTTCATCCGATGGGGAATTATATGAGCAAACTTGCGGTGTCACCATGGGTTCCCCCCTCTCCCCTGTGGTAGCTAATCTATTCATGGAGGATTTTGAATCAAAGGCCTTAGCCTCTTCTTGTCTTTTGCCTAAGTTGTGGAAGAGGTTTGTGGATGACACTTGTGTCATCTGGTCCCATGGTAAAGAAAAGTTGGAACTGTTTTTCCTCCATCTTAACAATCAATCTAGTTCTATAAAGTTCACCATGGAATTTGAATGTAATGGTAGTATTCCCTTCCTTGACGTCCTCCTCTCAAGGAATGATAATGGCTCTTTCTCTCATCAGGTATATCATAAGAAAACTCATACAGAACAATATCTTCATGCTAATTCTCATCATTTCCCAGCTCAAAAGCTTGGTGTTCTCAACACCTTAGTGACTAGAGCTTTAAGAGTTTCTGATGAGAACCATCTCAAGGAAGAGAAAGCACATCTCCTAAGTGTTTTCTTTAATAATGGGTATAGTAGACACCAATGTACTAAGGCTTTCCTCATAGCTAAAAAAGGTCCTAATGCTAAGAAAGATACCAAGGATCAATTTTATGGTGTTCATCTTCCTTTTATCCAAGGGACCACTGACAAGATTGCAAGGATCCTAAGGAAGCATTAGGTGGCTTTAACCTTTCGGCCTTTAAATACCATCTGGAGCTCCTTAGATCTATAAAAGACCCAGCGGACCCCAAGAATATGAAGGGTGTTTACGTTATCCCATGCTCTTGTGGGACTCCCTACATTGGTGAGACTGGTTGCTCGATTAATCAAAGGATTCGTGAGCATGTTGCTAACATCAAGCATGACAGGACCCGCTCCTTTGCTTTGGCGAAACATGGAGATAAATCTAAGCATCACATCTTCATTGAGGAGGCCTAAGTCGTTGCTAAGGTTAGTCATTTCCATCATCGTAAATTGAGGGAGGCCCTAGAAATTGAAAAAAAACCCAATAATTTGAATAGAGATGATGGTCAGAATATTAGTAGAAGTTGGGTCCCTGTCTTGTCGTCCTAATTTTTTTTTTTAAGATAGGTATTGGCATCCTTTTTATAGTATTTGTTGTTGATTTATTCTTCATTAGAGTTTATTTTCTTGATCCTTCGTGTGTTTTATGTATTTTATCATCCTATTCGTTCTTAACTCCTTTTAGCATTTTTGTTATTTGTTTAATGGGCCTGAGCCCCATATTTTATTGTTGACCCCATTTTATTTATTGATTATTTTTTCTTTGGATATCTATATCTATATCTATATATATATATATATATATATATATATATATATATATATATATATATATATATATATATATATATATATATATATATATATATATATATATATATATATATATATATGTTTTTATTTATTTATTTTGACTTGTGTATATTTTTTTTAATTTTCCATTAATTATTTTTAATTTATTTTATCTTATTTCAATTAGTTATTTTATTTATCAAATGATGTTGTCTTGATTAGGGTCTTCACTCGTTTTTATAATTTTTGACTCCCCCCCCTTTAAAGTTTGACTTTGATTATTTATTTATTTATTTTAAAAACTAGATGTTTAATATAGTGGTTACTTATTAATATTTGTTTTTAATAAATTAATAAACTAATATAACAGTTTAAATATTATCTTTCAAAAACTATTAATATTTGGTTTTAATAGCCCATGAGGCTTTGGATTGACAGTGAATGGGTGCACTGTTAAGGCACTCCTTGCGATAGATCACTAGTTCAAATCCCCCATGGGTGCTTACCTAACAAAAAAATATGGTTTTAATAAATTAATTTAAATATTATTTTTCAAAAACTAGCTGTTTAATATAGCCGTTACATATTAATATTTTAATAAATTAATAAACTAATATCATTATTTAAATATTATTTTTCAAGAACTAGTAATATTTGGTTTTAATAAATTAATTTAGATATTATTTTTCAAAAACTAGTCATTTAATATAGCCGTTACCTATTAATATTTTTAATAAATTAATGAAATAATATCATTATTTAAATATTTTTTTCAAAAACTAGTCGTTTAATATGGCTGTTACATATTAATATTTTAATAAACTAATATCATTATTTAAATATTATTTTTCAAGAACTAGTAATATTTGGTTTTAATAAATTAATTTAAATATTATTTTTCAAAAACTAGCCATTTAATATAGCCGTTACCTATTAATATTTTTAATAAATTAATGAAATAATATCATTATTTAAATATTTTTTTCAAAAACTAGCCGTTTAATATAGTCGTTACTTAATAATATTTGCTTTTAACATATTAATAAATTAATATTATAATTTAAACATTATTGTTCAAATATAGTCGTTACTTGAAATTATGTCTCTACATCTCTCTCTATTTAAGCCTTTGCCATGGTCTGCCTCTTCATCTGGTCCTGATGATGAACCACACTTGTTGGTTCGAAACGCGTTGGCCAAAAAATTCTCTCATGTGATTTCTACCAAAAGACTTTGTCTAATTCATTATGGATCACAGAAACTTGGATACATAAACTTGAAATCATTGTCAAAGTAATGTTATGCTGCTGGATTGATGTTTCTATTGGTGTGATGAGGGCATGGACTAAGCTGGATGAGTGACACGAGATCAAACGACTTTGGGTGTAACTTCTCCTTCTATCAATCAATAAAGTTGTTTGTTCCTTTTCCAATACTTTTGTCTATATCTAGGATGAATGTATGTTCAAATGTTGTCGATTCCATTGTTTACAATAAATAGATCATATGCTTTGATTGTAGTCGTCTTCTGTTTATGTCGGCAAGTACCAATTGAGCGAATTCAATTTGAGCGGGAGCAACAGGAGCAACTCAAAGGAGATCAAAGGAAGCAAAAGATCACAAGTAGGTTATTTTATCTTATCTGTTTATTGTAGAAAAAGGTTAAACATCTTTACTTCAGTTGTTCTAAGTTTAACTACCCACTCAGGGAAGATATACTTACCCGTAGGTATAAATTCTATATAACATGTACTGACCAGGCTCGCTAGTAGCAGAGCGATGCTTGTGTTTCTGCGTGACTCCATTGGGGTACTGTCCAAGCCTGCTAGCAGCAGAGCAACACCAGAGATGAAACTAAAACTCTGATGACCATATGACTTGTGCACCAATATACCCCTCATCCCCAATCGAAACAATTGTGTTGGCTTGGCTTGGAATGTGTGCTGACCGACCAAGATCTTGGTAGGTGCTACATCTTATAATCAAGCAAATGTGCAAACTAAGATGAACAAAGAACTGAACAATACTTCCAGAGGTGTTAGACTTGCTTTTCATGAATAAGGTCCATTTAGATTGTTGGAGTTCTACCAGTGTGTCACCAAGTGTTGTAGCAACTATAACCACCCTCCAAAATTTTACCTTAGCTTCATTTTAGAGCCTCCTTACCAACCATCCTTAGCACCATGTCTTGCACTGTTAAGTACTTAGGCTTCAGCTGAGTTTCAGTGGCCTGCTGGCCTGTGCATGTCAGCGTGTTTGTCTCCCTTCCGCAAGCCAGTATTCTGGACTTAGGCTATTTGTTGGCTAAGACACTCCCCCAGAAAAAGGCGTAGTTCTGGAGGGGAACTAGCCTTCCCTTTGAAAATTGCGCAAATCAGCTAGGAAACTTGTTGGGCTCCAGAATTGTGCAGAACAGTCAGGTAGTCCTCCTTTAGAAAACTGCGCAACCTAACCTAGCACTGGGCCTCAACCCAGTAATTGCATAATTATAGGAGGCAGTGACCTGCTTAGCCTATAAATTGCACAATACCTGATAGGAAGCCAGCTCTTCTCAGCCTAGAAATTGGGAAAAACTGTTGGGAAGCCTGCTGAGCTCCAAAATTGTGCAGAATAGTCAAACAGGCTTCCTTAAGAAAACTACACAATCTAGCCTGGTACTACAGCTCATCCGAGAAATTGTGCAATTCTGGGAGATAGTCATATGCTAACCCCAGAAATTGCACAATCCCTCAGGGACAATGTTATAGGACAAAATGACCTCCTCATCAACTCAGAGGTGAAAGACAAGATGACTGAAGCAAAGACCACCATTTCAGGCCTTGACTCCACACTAATGCTCTCTAGACACTGTCAACCTGCTTTATAAATCTTGTTACCAAGCATAGAGGAGCGTTAGTCACCCTGCTAACTCATGTTGTTAGACCAAGGGGAGCGTTAGTGAACCTAAGGGAAGTTTAGAAGGTCAAGCCAACGAATCTGCTCATAAATATCTAGATATTAATCCCTAAATTTGCTCAAGAAAAGTAAGGAAACTCCAAAAATCAAGATATTTGGAGAAATTCCAATCTGAGAATGAAGGTAAATTGGAAAAAGCTTGAAAACAAGGCAAGTTCATGGCTTTTGCCCTAATGAACTCTAGGAGGAGCTTGGTAGCCCTAATTTGATTGCTACATAAGCAGCGAGAGGGCCATTGTGAAGGGGGTCAGAGCATTTGGAAGGATAGCCCATAGAGCTGTTGTGAACTGTCATATTCTTGGAGAAGTAAGCTAAAAGAGGGAGAGAGAGAGGAAGAAGGGGTAGAGGAAGGCTGATACAACGGATGGTTGTAATCACTCTTCCACTATAAATATAGAACTACAATTGTGTTCCCTACTCCATAGTGTCGGTAATGTTGTTAATTTATTTGTTCATTCTGATGCTTGTCGAGATGAGTAGTTAAGTTATACACTAATATATGTTTATTGTGCATTCTTACATTAGTTTTCAAGAGCGTATGCTGTGATTGGTTTGCCTTGTCCTTTGTGTAGGAATTGTCTTAGAGCCAGCCTTGAATGGGTTCTTCTTGCCGCATAGAGATCTCCAAACAAATCTAGAAGGAGCTAAAGGTGATCCTATTTCCATACCTTGTCAATTTATGTTTGATAGATGAACATGTGCATAACTTGGTAGCTTTTGCAGATAATCTTACAGTCTGTTGAAGGTCCCGGGAAGGCCTTTGAGGGTAGTTTTCATCCCGTGCATTTTACCCCATAGCAGAATTGGCGACTCCGCTGGGGACTATACATCTAGTTCCTGGTCAACCTGGACTCCTCTCAGTTCTTCTCTTTCTTCTAAGAGCTTCCTACTTCTTCAAATCCTTTTCTGATCCACCAACTATCTTGTTACATCCTACTAGTTTGCATTCTCCTCAGAAACTGATCCTAAAGGCCCTTTGTTTGAGCTATTTCCCTCACTAACGTAGGTTTCCAGGCTAAACAGAGCTTTATAAAGCTCTGTGCCTATGTACAGGGAGCGTTAGTGGCCCAACTAACTCTCTGTTTACACTGAAACAGAGCATTAGTCTCCCATTTCCATGTTTTCCATAAGATTCTATGGACCAAAGGGGGGGGGGGGGGGGGAACTTGTCTCAGGGGCTAAAGTAAGATCTGCAACAGTATTATGTTAACAAATTTGGTGTCTTGAAAATTTATTTTTAAGAAAATGTTTTAGTTTTTCTCTCTTAAAATACATTTTTTTTGAAAGAAAGACTGATAAATTGTATTCATCCTTCTGTCGAAATAGTTGTAAGCTGCTTCACTTTGGTTTTCAGTAGTTGTTAGGAAATATTGGGAAAAGAATCTTTCAGTTATGCAAGTGTTAAATGGCTTTAGATGCACAGACGAATCCATGAATATGTGAAAAGATGAATATGTAGAATAAGACTTATTTGCATAAGAAATTGAAAAAAAAAATTCAGAGCATTGTTCTGCATGATTTATTGAGTCGAGAGTCTCACCATATACATACGTCAACACCCCTATTGAAGACAAATAATCAAGTACACTAAAATTTACATTAAAATCAATCAGTTACTCTTTTGAGCAAACCAACATTAGCTAGATTAGGACCTTGGGATAAGCATGTGAGTGAACTGCCCAAGGTTGAAAACCAAAAATAGTGTCGTTAATGAGTGAAAAATCCTTCTGCACTCATATTACCAGGACCACTCCACTAACAACGGAGTGAAATACGAGACAACAGTGGACTGTAATTGAAAGTAGCCCGCCTTCTCTTACAAATCCTTTCGGAATTCTGTGTATTGGGGGTCCCTTCAGGGATTTCGAAACTGAGTCGGGGATTCAGGTATCTAGCCCACACAGCGTGCTATCTACAACTATGTCCCCCCTGGTAATGTCTGTGATTTGAGGTATCTCTAGTGGCCAAAACTTCTAGGTACTTACACAAGGTGACTGGGATGAGCTGTCCTGGTACCTAAAATGGACGAATCTACTTTGTCTTCAGTTTTTGGGAGGGTGCTCGTCTTCACGAGAGTACTTGGCCCCTCAATCTGAGGTTCAGGCGAAGCTCTAAAGTAACTATAACCGTACATTTGGCCATCCTTCTCTGTTATTCATTGAGAAACTGGGTTTCATCTCCAGTAATCGGTGCTTATTAGACGAGGTAATTTCCCTCTATTTGTTGATTGATATATTTAGTGTATTTTTTATTTTTAGGTACCTGAGTGCTATCATTTTTCGAGACTTTAAAGAATATCACATTAAAATCTATTTGATAAAACTTAATGGTCATCGTGGCTACATCCGGCCCTCGTCGTCACTCCAGATGATTGTTAGGACTTCCTCCACTCATTGTGGAAGATCTACTGAGTTCCACTGACTCGGATTCCTCATCTTCGAGGAATCAGTCTCCTAAATCTCACACGAGATCTATGTGGACAACCGACAATTTTAGTTTGCTGGAGGATTTCTTCCTCACTTTAACACTCCGCTTACAAATCCGTCGGATCCTATCATTGCTCCCATGGTACCTGTACTTCCTTCTTCAGTAGGTGGAACTTTCCCATCTATCCAGTCGACAACTCAAGGGTTGTGGAATTATAGAGACACTGTTGGTCCTCTACCACTTCCCCAGTCGACGGTCATCACAACACCGGTAATGTGGAATCCCGCTATCCCGTTTGTCCCAGGTATGGTAACTCACATAACACCCTCTATAAGTGGAACCCAGCAGATCCTAGATTCCACTCCTATGGTGCCACAAAGCATGCCTTCGACTAGTGCCACATATAGTGCTCCATATAACACTCAATGCAGCACTATGGGCACAGTTCCAGTTTACTAACAACAAGGTTGGCCGCCAATGTATAGTTCCAACCCCCAGATTTAGATATCTAGGGGGGTTCCCAATATTGACATGGCGATGGGGAATGTCACAGTTCCCCCTCTGTTCTCAGGCATGCATGGATAGTCGTTGATTGACATGAGTGTTTCCTCTATCAATCAAAGCCATATGGTTAGTTCTGTGTCAGTTGGGAATCCACAAGGGATTCCCAACCAATCCATGGGGGCATCCTACTCAAAGACTCAAATGAGTCAAGGGGGCACCACTTATATTGGGGCAATTTAATACTCCAGTATCAAAATCCTCATGGAAATCCACTCTAGAACATCGTACCACAAAGCAACTTCTACACCACGCAACCCATGTACACTATGGGGAACCAAACGATGGGAGGAGCACAAAGCTCCTCAGGTCATCTGTCATCACCATGGTCCAAGTCGAGGGCACCCAAAAATCTGCCTTTTTTGGCAACGTTGGATATTCCCAACATAAAAATTGACAAATGACCCCATCTACCACAACTTACAATGGCCGTCGATCTCGCATAAATACCGACGGACATTCCAAAGTTCGACAAAAAACAAGGGGAGGATCCAGGCACCCATATCACCACCTACCATCTCTGGTGTGTTTCAAACTCTATGGTGGATGATAGTGTCCGATTATGTCTTTTTCCTCGCACCCTCACTGGCAATGCCACGAAATGGTAGATTGAGTTACCACACGCGTCAGGAAATACCTTTGACGCTTTAGCAATGGAGTTCCTAAAGCACTTTCAGTTACCTATCCGCTATGAGACTGGGACAGAGCTCCTTACTTCATTTCGTCGGGATACTGCCACCCACATCTCCGATCATATTCATGAATGGAAACATAGGTGGAGGTTATTCAAAGCTCCCATCCTTGATTTTCTCTTAACGAACTAGTTCTGTAAGTCCTTACTCCCACAAATCGCTAGAGATGTCGCTCTAAGTGGTGCGGTCATAGAAGACCAATCCATACATCGTGCCCATCACTTAGATTTGATTTATTCACAGTCTGGCACTCTTTACAACATAATCCCCCATGCTCCTGGTAACCCCAATACTCCCACCACTCAGCACCCTGGAGTACACCACGACGGGATTTTGCGGCGCAACCTATGCGGTTGCTGTAAAACAACTCAGTGGTTCCATTGCCAAGCGGGTAGTGGACCCGTCTACCAAAGTGACTTCTCTTCCTACCAATGCAATAAACTCTGTGCAGTATACACAAAAATCTAGTGATAAGAAAAAGAAGAATAAGAAAAAGACCGCTCCTTCTGAAGAGAAATCACCCAAGTAGCCCAACCTAAAACAGAAAGCTGTTATGCCTACTGTTGATGAAAAGGATACACCTGCCAGATTTCCTTGCAAACTCTATGCTGAAGACCACATAACCTGGCGTTGTCTGCGTCTTCAAGAATGCACAGAGTACCTTGCCAAAAGGGATACTGGTAAGACCCCCGCTATCCTTATGAAGCCTTTTCCCACTTAGCAGCAGCAAAATCTTATTGCCAACTAACAGCAACCCACGCTAAGGGGAAACGATGGTTTGCAACATCCTTCAGCTAGAGAAGGATCTTCTATCGTTTACACATTTGGAACGGTAGATCTCACCTTATGGAGCTCCTATCGCTCCTACAGCAGAACCATCCTCAGGTCAAAACCCATCGCCACCCACCGATTTGCATATCGAAAGGCTAGTTGAGGACTTTGTAATTCAACCCCCAAAAGGGGCACTTCGACGCATAACGCACAATACATCTGCACGTGCTACCCAACACTACAACATTGTAGAGGATTTGGCGCAAGCACCATTGGCTATGTCAGCGCTCGAAGTATTACAAACATGCCCCACCCAACGGAAAGCTTTGCTTTCAGCTATCAGAGGTATTGACCCTACGAATTCCATGCTTGCTTGACATGGACAAGTGTAAACCTCCACTTTCCCACCAGCGTGCATTTCAGGTGCATATCACTTCGAAAGGTAAAGGTATACACAGAACTGTCATCGACGAAGGTGCTTCAACCTGCGTCATGTCGGCTTCATGTTGGCTCACCCTGGTTTCTCCAACCCTATCCCCACTGTCGAACTTCCATAAAGCTTTCAACGACCACACCTTTATCCCAAAAGGATGCCTAGCCATTTTTCCCATCACTTTGGCTAGGAAAACCGTAACGGTGGACGTAGAAGTCGTAGACAGAAAACTCGACTATAATCTCTTGTTGGGTCGTAGTTGGACATATGCCATGACGGCCGTCATATCTACTATCTTTTGCATCATCCAATTCCCATTGGATGGAAAGGTAGTTACAGTAGATTAGTTGTCTTTCTGCACGCCTGATTATTCACCATTACCAAGTGGCTCCGTACCCCTAGTAGGAGGTGGAACTGACTCTTATGTCAGTTTAGGTACCGGTCTACTGAAGGCTTCTTCCCTCATGGTTTGCTTTCATCTTCAGCCACTGAAGGTTTCACAGATGGTTAATATTCTTTCATCTATTCCCCATGAACAGACTGATCCATGGATCCTACCAGCTCCTACAGACATTGACACATATGGAGAGAAAATGTCATTGTCACCAGCTGAATTGGCCTACCAAGCCATTCAATTTGCATCTGAATCTCTAGTCACTTTGGTTTCAACCAACAGTACCGCTGCCCCTCCCATAACCGCTCTTTCTTTCAATCCACTCAATCAAGTCCTACTGATGGACGAAGCTATTAGAGAGATCATGAGGTTAGAAGAGTGAAGTTGGGACGATTTGCACCATCATGTTTCGATATCTAATTCGAACATAATGCCTCTTCAAATCCTATCACCTGACGCACATGAAATCATTTCGTCACCATATACGACTATCCAACTTTTGGACTCAGAAGGAAATAGGGGCAATATTTCACAAACATTGCTCCTCGATATTTCTATCATGACAGGCATCGTGGAAAACATACAGAGTGGAGCCAATCACAATCCCAAGGAAATTGTGAGCTTCACCTACCCATTTAGGGACTTTCGCAATGTTTTTCCTTGGTCTTATGAGGAAATGCATGGCATAGACCCTTCTAATGTCAAGCATGAGATCGAGAAAGATCGAGCATTCTTTTTATGGTATTTTTCTTGCTCGTTAATCCAAAAAACCTTGAGTCTTCTTCTTTGGGCTCGTTAAACTACTACAAAGATGAATAGAGCACTTTTGGAGATATTTTATTGCTCTTTAAAAAATATAAACATCTCCGATTTTTTTTTGTCGTGGGGCTCGTTAAACATACACCGCGATCAATAGAGCACTTTTGGAGATATTTTATTTCTCTTTAAAAAATATAAACATCTCCGAGTTTTTTGTCGTGGGGCTTGTTAAACATGCACCACGATCAATGGAGCACTTTTGGAGGTATTTTATTGCTCTTTAAAAAATATAAAAATCTTCGAGTTTTTTGTTGTGGTGCTCGTTAAACATGCACCGCGATCAATAGAGCACTTTTAGGGATATTTTATTTCTCTTTAAAAAATATAAACATCTCCGAGTTTTCATCATTGAGCTCGTTAAAAACTTTGCGACGATGGTCAGAGCACTTTTTGTGATATTTTATTGCTCTTTAAAAAATATAAACATCTCTGAGTTTTCATCATTGCACTCGTTAAATATATGCAACGATGCTCTAAGAAACTCTTTTTTGATCTTTTTCTAGCTCATAAACTGAAAAAGACCAAAGGAGAATTCTTTTTATGCACTTTTTTCTCGCTCTTTAAATTGAAAAAATCCCGAGCTATGTCTTGCTGCTCGTTAAACTTACTAAAGATGACCCGAGCACTCTTTTAAGTACTTTTCTCGCTCGTTAAACTAAAAAACCCCGAGTCCTTATTACTGGGCTCGTTAAAAATTCACGACAAAACACAAGTTTAGTCCATCGCCTCGTACTCATAACAAAATGAGGTTGACATCTATTGGAAAAAGGTTTCTCTTTATCCAGGTTCAATAGATTAAAATATGGAAAAGTAACAGATCCAAGTATACTATTAACCTCTTGTCACACCTGGTTAACAACTATGACAAAGGGACCACCATGGAGTTTCTCTTTATGATCTTTTCAAACTCTCTAAACATGAAAATACCACCGAGTTGTCTAGTCTGGACTCCTTAAATACACAGACAAGATATAGAGTCATTATTTTTACGATACTTTTCAGACTCTTAAAACATGAAAAAATCGACGAGTTTGCCTGTCTAGACTCATTAAACTAACCAGATAGGGCAAAGAGCCGTTCTTTTTGCGATCCTTTTCAGACTCTTTAAACATGAAAAGATCGATGAGTTTACCCATCTGGACTGATTAAAAAATCAGACGGGGAAAGTGGACAATACAACTGTATTCCGTATTTGAAAGCACGGTTTGGTAGCAATCGTTCCCTTGAACATGGCACTCCCTCAGATAAACCTTCATTTTGATAGCCTCTCAATATAAACCCTACCAACCTATGAGTTTTAGCCTATATACCCTGATGTAATTGTATCTCTGTATCTTAACACTCTGTAGTGTTCATGAGTCTAGTGCTGTCTGGTTAAAACCGTTTTCGTGCCTTCTATTGTTCAAGGGTCCCCATTTGTTGCCTTTATCAACCGATCATACATATCCTTTCATCATGCCCTCCATTGTTTACACCCAAATGCTCAAAATATTCCTCAAAAAACAAAATCATTCTTGTCTGATTTCATGTCGACTGATGTAGGACACGTCATTGCCTACCTTTCGACAGGTTTCTTCCTATCGACTTCAACACTCTATCTAGGAAGATAACCCAGAAACACATTCATTGCCTTGGTACTTGCAGACATTAGTGGCAAGTTACCTTGTGCTTGATCACAGGTTTTCATTATTGGCTCCTAGTTAAGTGATTCTACGAGTGTTCGACGAAAAAGAAATTTTTGACACTTGCTAGTTTGCACTGTGCATCTTGGAGACCATCACCATTATCGGCAGCCTTCCTCGCATTTGTTAACGGTCTCCATTATTGACTAGTAATCAGATGATTTCGTGCATGTTCAACATCAACACATCTTATCACATGTGTCGATCTATGTTATTCGGTGAAGCGAGAATCAAGACCTTGGGTAGAGGCTTGCATCATTCAGCCTTGTTTCCTCTCCCAAGTTGCGGATATTGTTCTTTGGAGACAGCTATTTTAGGATGATCTATTATGACACTGGATCCGCCCTATGCCATATTGCCAGCTAGCATTGTTATATATTAGATGAGAAAATTACTCTGACATAGCTACTGAGCATGGGAATGGCCGACTCAAGACATGATTTTAGCAGTTTATATATATGTATGTGTTGTATCAGGTTTTCCTTGCCGCCTGAAACTTCTCTCTCTCTCTACAAAAATTTTGACAGAAAATTACAGTTTTTTCTAAAGTATTTCAGCCATCGTCTCTACCTCTGATCTCATACTTTAGGGGGCATCTGTTATAGGACAAAATGACCTCCTCATCAACTCAGAGGTGAAAGACAAGATGACTGAAGCAAAGACCACAATTGCAGGCCTTGACTCCACACTAACGCTCTCTGCACACTGTCAACCTGCTTTATAAAGCTTGTTACCAAGCATAGAGGAGCATTAGTCACCCTGCTAACTCATGTTGTTAGACCAGGGGGAGCGTTAGTGAACCTAAGGGAAGTTCAGAAGGTCAAGCCAACGAATCTGCTCATAAATATCTAGATATTAATCCCTAAATTTGCTCAAGAAAAGCAAGGAAACTCCAAAAATCAAGATATTTGGAGAAATTCCAATCTGAGAATGAAGGCAAATGGGAAAAAGCTTGAAAATAGGGCAGGTTCATGGCTTTTTCCCTAATGAACTCTAGGAGGAGCTTGGCAGCCCTAATTCGATTGCTACATAAGCAGCGAGAGGGCCATTGTGAAAGGGGTTAGAGCATTTGGAAGGATAGCCCATAGAGCTGTTGTGAACTGTCATATTCTTGGAGAATTAAGATGAAAGAGGGAGAGAGAGAGAGAGGAAAAATGGGTAGAGGAAGGTTGATACAACAAATGGTTGTAATCACTCTTCCACTATAAATATAGAACTGCAATTGTGTTCCCTACTCCATAGTGTCGGTAATGTTGTTCATTTATTTGTTCATTCTGATGCTTGTCGAGATGAGTAGTTAAGTTATACACTAATATATGTTTATTGTGCATTCTTACATTAGTTTTCAAGAGCGTATGTTGTGATTGGTTTGCCTTGTCCTTTGTGCAGGAATTGTCTTGGAGCCGACCTTGAAGGAGTTCTTCTTGCCGCATAGAGATCTCCAAACAAATCTAGAAGGAACTAAAGGTGATCCTCTTTCCATACCTTGTCAATTTATGTTTGATAGATGAACATGTGCATAACTTGGTAGCTTTTGCAGATAATCTTACAGTCTATCAAAGGTCCCGGGAAGGCCTTTGAGGGTAGTTTTCATCCCATGCATTTTACCCCATAGCAGACAACCAGCCCAGCTCAACCCAGAAACTTAAATTTTCATCCCAGGCTCGCAGACTAATGCATGTGCCTTCATGGTTGACTGATTCCCTTCGGGCCATAGCAAAACTGATTTGCATGCATGGGCTTCTTTTCCCAAAATGGAAAAAGGTAGCATGCAAAAAGCATCCCTAGATTCAGGGACTTGTTTTTAGCATCTAAAGGTCACATGTAAAGATCATTTTAGAAGCATCTTGCCATGTGTCGCTCTTTCCTAGATTTGTGGCATGTGCATCATAACCTTGATCCTATCAAAACATATGAACCATACGCTGTAGAGCTCATTCCTCACATCGATCTTGCATCTCTGATATCTCACATCATATCCAGGATTCTTCGGCAGTTTTAGCTTAGATGTTTTAGGGTCAATTTACTTCTCATGTCTTGCATTGCGTTTCTGTCATTTTTTGTGTTTCACCTTGTGTAAGTGTTGCCTGCTTGATTTCAATGAGGGCTTACTATCATTTTGATGTAAGTTAGCTTGTAGAAGCATCCTTTCAGTTTTCATTTGCATCTCACTACTGTCACATGCATAACATTGTTTTTGCACCGACGGTCGGAGTTGCACCGACCTGCTTCACACACATGCATACTTTCCCATTTTCTGATTCCTACACTTACTTTTTGCATGCATGATCATTCACTCTTGTTTACACTCAATATCACCATGCATTCATACTTCTCATGTTTTCAGTCACCCACCAGCGAGTCTAGGCTCCCTTGGCCCAGAACTTGCCTTGCCCGGCTAGCATTACGCATTTCTGGAAGTGAAGGCCTCGCCTTCCCTCCACAAATTGCGTAAGTCTATCCCAGTATTGACCTCAAGGCTTGATTTGTGCAATTCTAGGAGATAGTGCCTTGCTGGCCCCAGAAACTACACAATGCAGTTTGTTGGTTTACATGTCACTGCTGACTAAAATTACGCATTGCGTAGTTTCAATCCTTAATAGGCCAGACTAGACTATGCATTACATAACTCCAGTAGTTAGTTAGCCTTCCGATAGCCTGAACTGTGCCTTGCGTAGTTTTGGCAGTCAGTCTCCGAACCTCCTGGTGAAAATTGTGCAATCTTCACAGACAGTCACACAGGTATGTTGCATGGAATTCCTCCAATTTGTTTTGGTTTTCAACTAACATATTTCTTTCCATGAGTGTTTCTATGTCTCAAGGTATCACGTGTGTTTGTCTGCCTCTCAGCAGCACAGGTATAATGGCTTCCAGGAGAGCAGAGTCAAAGACATCGTTGAGAGCGCAACTGGGGATGCACTCGATCAAGTGTCTATGAACTTGCCTATCTATGAAGACATCAAATTGTTCATGGACAAGGATATCAAGATGAATGGCAGTGGAATCATAGCAAGAAACACCATGAACATCAGCAGAAGGTAGCGGACCTATGTGCGACAAATGCAAGAGGAAGGTTGTTGATAGCGTAGAGGCTGAGCAAAGTTGCAAGTTCAAGTAGATCCACTTGTGATGAAAGCAGCTTTGGAGATTGAGGCTATGAGGTGATAGTACGACAAGAGGATCATGTGAAGGTAGAGAGAGCGAAAGAGAATGAGTTGTAGGTGATGAAGTGACAACTTAAGGAAGAACAGGAGTTGCACAGACGAGAGAAGGAGTTGTAACAGGAATAGGTACAACAGGAGGAGCAACATGCACAGACTGAACAAACGACGCTCATACAAGTTATGGACCCATCCATCAGCTGGCATGGATTAGACAGGGTGTGAAGTGTTTTCGATCGCATGCAAGGGTGTTCAGGAGCAAGGATGTCATTCTGCGCATGCATGCGATCCCACCCATTTGGCACACTCATCAAGGTGAAGACAAGAATCAATTCCGACTGGAGTTGAACATGTATTTCGACAAGTTGATGTGCATGGTCACCAGCACACACTTGGAGATCAGCATAGACACTATGCATCGGTATGTTGCTGGTCCAACAGCACTCAAGACGATGATGTGCATGTTATTAGATGAGTTGGACAAAGGAGCCATATCAGTGTACCTGGATGCAACAGAGGTAAGAGTTTGCTTTTAGCAGGATGTCACCTTTGAGCGCATGGACACCATCATGGATAACCAAGCTTGGCATCAGTTCGCCACCGTCAACCATCATGAGGATGTCAAAGAGTTGGTCTTCCCACAGTTGTTCGAGTCTTAGTGATGTTTTGCATGGCTTGCTCGAGCCATTTTGTCTCACATGGGTACATGTGCAGATTGTATGTAACATCTTGTAAAGTCGAAGTCCAAGTGTCGATATTTGAATGTAATAGTCATAGAGTATTTGAAGATTCATGAGGGTATGTGAATAATCACAAAGGGGAATGTCAAGAGTCTCCCCACCCTTTGCTATTTATAGTACCTCATAACTCATTGTAGAGGCTTTTGGTCAGCGAAGCTTCTAATAGGAGTATCTTAGAGAAAGCTTGGAGAGTATTGTAATGAGCCTTGGCTTCTCAAGAGTGCAGAGCTAGTACATCTCTTTGCAGGAGCAAGCAGCAGTGACTGTAATGTTTTGCTACTGGGACTAGTGGTTGGTCATGGTTGTACTGTATGATTGGAACTTTCACTTTTAATATAATAGAGCCAACACATTTCATGCATATGTTGTTATTGTATTTTAACTTTCTTGGTTACTCTAATGATATATGTATATGTTTGCTTACGCATGCATGTATGGACTCTTTATGTATAAGTATGTATGAATCTTACTGAAATGTGATGTTGGTTTAACCATCACTTTGGATTGTTAGCTTACTTTCTTTCCAGTTTGTGATGCATCTTCGCTCGTGTGTTCCCTTCCAAGCTGCGTGCTTCCACAGGTTTCCAAGGGGTGCACTCACCTAACTTTCCGTGTGTTAGAACCTTTCATGCACCTTCCTTGGCTTGTTGCGCATGTCACACCCTTGCTACCAACAAGGACATCTTACTTGCCACTGCATGCAACTGCATTCAAGGCGATACTGTATGACCCACTGTTGGGACTCCTACACCAAACGGTTTGAGGTCTAGTTGGGACTTCTTAGCGGGGAGATCCCCTGACATGTTGGTGGGTCTAGCACTATCAACATGTTGTAAAATAGGTATTATCAATATAATTGAAGAAAAACTATAGGAAATTATGCTAGTTGCATACTATTCATGTAGTAGAATCCACAGACAGAAAAGTGTTGAAGCATGAGGGTTATCCCATATTGTAAGAGTTCCTATATGTATTTCTAGAAGAGATACTAAGATTACCACCTAAGAAACATAATTACTTCTTGATAGAGCTCATGCCAAGTGTATTATTATTATCTCGAGTACCTTATAGGATGAGAACGCACAAGTTGGTGGAGTTAAAGTTGCGATTAAACAGATGTTGGACAAGGGATATATTAGGCCAATTGTGTCCCCATAGGTAGCACTAGCCTTTTTTATGAAGAAAAATGGTGGTACTCTCAGTTTTTCCATCCACTACTGATGACTTAGAAAAGTGGTTATCAGTATATAGCATCCATTTCCATGAATCGTTTGTTTATTTGATTAATTAAGGGGAGATATAATGTTATCCAAGATAGAATTATAACAAAGATACCACAAACTTAGGATAAAATATGAATATATTCATAAGACAATGTTTCAGACCTAATACAGGAACTATGACTTTTTGGTTGTGTTGTTTGGGCTTACTAATGCCTTGGCTACATTCATGTGCCTCATGAATAGAATCCTTTGTAATGATCCGGATTTAAACAGGAACGCAACAAATTACAGAGATAACCATATACACAAAGATGCAGCGGAAATAATACTTCATTTCATTAATGGAAAATACTGAAATATGCTTACAACCAGAAATGGAAATAAACCGGCTAGGGCGATGGTAGCTTATCTCTGAGAAGAGATGTGATGGCTACATGCCTCTGAACTATGTTACAATGAGGCTCGAAGGCCTATTTATTGTTGAGAAACAATGGAAAACCCTTAACATTCCAAAACCTATCCCTAGGAGATGAAACGCCAAACTGTGGGCCCCGTTTGGGGGTAAATTGGTACATCAACTTCCCGGGGTCGTAACTTTGGCATATGATCTCTGTTTGACGCGTACAATAGCTCATTAGAAAGATCTATCTGAGCACTATCATTGTTGGAACGGGCAACATCGGTCCATTCCATGGACCCAAGTTGCCCCTGGATTCCCCAAAAAACGTCGTTTAGGGCCTCAAAACGGCTCCGGAAGTTCAGGACCCGAAAAACTGCTAAAAATAGTAAGTTGTGCTACAATTAAGGAAACTGAAATGCTGAGAAAGACAATGGTGGGGGTCCAGGTGGACTTGGCAGGTGGCCACAAATATCCACCTAGATCATTCCTCCCCCCTTAGGAAGCAATGCTCCCCATTGCGTTGAGCTCCTCCATGAGATGAGGAAACTTCTGCTGAACTTGTTCCCTGGTGAGCCACTTGCCCTGCTGAAGGAGTTGGCCTGCTTTGACAACTCGATACAGTTGGATATTCTGTTGGTGAGTGTTCTTGATCTGTGTGTCCATGATCCGATCAGTTGCAGCTTGTTCCATGCAATCTGGATTTAATTCTGTGGGTTTGAGCTGTTCTGCAATGTCGGATGTGTCTAGCAATGGTGGAAAGTATGGTCGAAGGCAGTCCACATTGAACACTGGGTGCAGGCCAAGGAATGGGGGAATGCTGAGCTCAAATGCATTGTCTCCCATAGCCTTAGTAATGGTGTAAGGACCATATCGGAGTGGTCTCAATTTCCGATAGGCTCCAGTAAGGCGTTCCTTCTGCAAATGCAACCAGACTTTGTCGCCCACCTGCAACTTGTGTGGCACCCGGTGTTGATCATGTCGCTGCTTGTACTTGGCATTTGATTTCTCAAGAATGTCATGGACCTGCTGGCAAATATGTTGGATGTGCTCAATGAAGCTGGTGGCCTTATCTATTTCGGACTGGACATGAGCTGAATTCATGTGAGTAGCTGCAAGGGGCATGGCCACATCAATGGGGCATAGTGGCTGGAATCCCAAACCCACCTGAAAAGGGCTATGGCCAGTGGAGCTGTGAAGAGCTTGGTTGTAGCTGTGCTGAACATAGGGGAGGCTCTCGTCCCATGTGCGTGGATGCTTTGAGTTATACATGCGCAGAATGTGCACAATCATCCTGTTGACAACCTCTGTCTGGCCATCAGTTTGAGGATGGAAGGCTGTGGACTTCGTGAGTTTGGTGTCCAGCATTGACCAGAGACTGGACCAAAATGTGCTGAGAAACCGACTGTCCCGATCTAAGATGATAGACTGTGGGATCCCAAAGTGCACCCACACTCGTTCAAAGAAGAGTTTAGCAGTGGCTTCTGCTGTGATATTCTTCTTGCAGGCCATCATAATGGCCATCTTCGAGAACCTGTCGACGACCACAAAAACACAGTCATTTCCATGCTTAGTGGAAGGAAGGCCTGACATGTAATCCATGGAGATGGATTCCCAAGGTCGACTAGGGGTAGGCAACGGGGTATAGAGGCCATGCTTCTTAATGGTCGGTTTGGCAATGGCACAGGCAGTACATGACCGAATGTACTTCCCAACATCTTGTCGAAGATTCGGCCAATAGAAATAATTTTGCAGTACTGCCACTGTTTTCTCGACCCCGAAATGCCCAACAGCCCGACTGTAGTGTGCTTCCCAAATCATCTTGGCACGCTCGCTTGAAGGAACACAAAGGTGACCGAGGTGGCATAATAGGGCGTCCTGGAGGTGAAAATCTGCAACATGCCGACCCTCCAAGACTGTCTGGTATGTGTGGCCGAATTCTGGGTCGCTTTTGTAGAGAAGTGGCTAATCAACAGTCTCGTGCCCACAAGAGTTGAGCACAGTGGTTAGCGCCATGATCGGTGGCCGACTGAGGCAAGCTGCAACATTATTGGTGCTGCCCTTTTTATACTTGATATTCAAGTGAAACTGTTGCAGGTATGTAGACCACTTCTGATGGCGATCATTCTGCAATTTCCCTTGGGTCTGTATGACCTGCAGAGGTCGGTGGTCTGTGTGGATGACCGTTTCCTTCCCCAAAATGTAATGCTTCCATTGTCGGTAGGCCCGTACAATGGAATACATCTCTTTATCATAAGTGGGGTACTTCCGGACTGTGTCTGAAAGTGTTTCACTGTGATATGCCACTGGATGTCCATGTTGAGTAAGGACTGCCCCAATAGCATAGTCAGAGGCATCTGTCTCGACCTCAAATGGTTGTTGTAAATCTGGTAACGCGAGCACTGGTGCCGTGCAGAGGCGATCCTTCAATTCCCTGAATGCCTTCTGTTGAGATTCAGACCAAAAGAATTTTGCTTTCGCCCCGCCCTTGGTGACTTGACTCAAGGGCCAAGAAATATGAGAAAACCCCAACACAAACCTGCGGTAGAAGTTGGCAAGACCTAGAAAGCTGCGGAGCTCTGTTAGAGTGGTTGGAGAGGGCCAATCCCGAATGACTTGGATCTTGGCTGGATCGACATGCACCCCCTGTTCATCAATGATGTATCCCAGATACTGAACCTGGGTCATGCCAAAAGTGCATTTCTCCAAATTGGCACATAGCTTGTGTTGCCGCAGTGTTTGGAGAACCTGTCGGATGTGGTGGAGGTGCTCTTCCCAACTCTGGCTGAAGATCAGAATGTCATCCAAGTATACTACTACAAAGGAGTTGGTGAATGGCCGCAAGATGTCATCCATTAGCCTCATAAAGGTTGCAGGAGCATTCGTCAATCCGAAAGGCATGACCAACCATTCGAAGAGGCCCTCCTTGGATTTGAAGGCAGTCTTCCA
Organism: Pinus tabuliformis; assembly: GCA_031772625.1. Classification (NCBI taxonomy): domain Eukaryota; kingdom Viridiplantae; phylum Streptophyta; class Pinopsida; order Pinales; family Pinaceae; genus Pinus; species Pinus tabuliformis. The sequence continues at coordinate 641,513,156 of CM062805.1, forward strand.
CACATCGAAGGGTTTGATTGGTACCTGGTGATATCCTGACTTCAGATCGATCTTGCTGAAATATTTCGCCCCCTTTAGTTGGTCTAGGAGGTCATCAATCCGCGGGATCGGGTACCTATTACGGACAGTGATCTTGTTCAGCGCCCGATAGTCAATACAGAGTCTCCACGTCCCATCCTTCTTCTGTACCAACACGATCGGGCTCCCACAGGGCGATGAACTTGGACGGATGTGACCTTTCTGCAGGAGTTCCTGAATCTGCCGCTTGATTTCATTGTTCTCCAGAATGGAGCACCGATAAATTGGTCCATTGGGTAGCGGCGCACCTGGGGTCAGATCGATGGAGTGCTTGACTTGACAGTGCAGAGGAACCCCTGCCGGGGAGGTGAAGATGTCCTCGTACTCCTCCACAACCTTGTCCATCTGTAGTTGTCGTGCAGAGGGACCCCGTTTGGAGGCCGCGGCCACTGTCTTCTTCTTTCCTTGAGGGCGTATCATCAGGAAAACAAATTTCCTGGTTTTGGAAATGATGTTACTGCATTGTTTTGCAGTAATCAAAGAGATGGCGGCAGGTGGTGCTACCTCTGGTATCCTGAACAACTTATTTCCCAATGTAATAATAACAGCACGGGGCCTTGATTCATACACAGCATGTCGCGTCCACAAGCATGGTTGTCCTAGTAGTACATCACAAACTTCAACGGGAGCAATGTCACACAATACCTCACCCGTGAAGGGCTTGATGTTGTATGGAAGGCGACACTGCTGGCTCATGCGAAGATCTCGTCCTTGGTGAAGCCACCCAATGGTGTATGGTTGTGGATGTGTTGTGGTCGGTAAGCCCAACCGCTTCACGACCTCTGCCGAAATGAGGTTCTTTTAACTCCCGCTATCAACAATGAACTGTATCGGGGAGCCCTTTACCCACATCTGGGAGTGGAAGAGACGCTCCTCCTCCTCTGGATCTTCGGGTTCATTTTTCTGGATCTTTGCAGTAGCAACAGTGGCGCTGGGATCCGCATCAATGATCTGCTTCCCTTTTTCATACCCCTTATCGGGTTCTGACTCAGAGTCAGAACATGCATCTGATTCTGAAACCTTTAGCTCAGCCACCAGTGACTGCTTGGCCCGACACTCACTTGTGTTGTGAGTGGAGCTCTTATGGAACTCGCACCATTTTCCAGTGTCCTTTCTCGGCTTCGCGGCGCTGTTCTTTGCTTGCGGCTTCGGCTGGTTGTCTTGGGCTGTCCCGCCTTGGCTTTGTCCTTTGTTCTGTGGTTTAGGGGCACCTTTCCCCTGCTTTGGATTCGCAGATCCAAAGTCTCGCTTCTTTTGTTTAAACTTCTGCTCGACCTTGACGGCATATCGGTATGCTGCGCCGAGCGAGGGGATGTTTAGGAATTGTATTTCTTCCTAGATGTACTTGTGCAGGCAGCCACAGTATTTGAGTATCAAATGTTGCTCCGAATCCTTGATACCCAACTTTGTGCGAAGGGTATGGAAAAGATTGGTGAACTCCGGCACGTCTTGGTCCCTTCCCTGCCACAGCGTGGTCCACTTTATGTATTCATCCTCATAGCTTCTGACAGGGTAGTACTGCTCCTTGATGGCATCCCAGAACGAATCCCAGGTGGTTGCAGCTGAAAATAGTGAGCCAGTACTTTCATCCTTCTGCTCGTAGTAGGTTTCCCACCAGTCCTTGACGTGGGGGGCTGCTTTGAGAAGAGAAAAAACAATCTTTTCCCGACTCGAAAATTCATGAACAGAAAAATAATCCTCTAGCAGATTTAACCATTTATCTATGGCATCTGCGTCTATCTGACCCTCGAATATGGGGATTTCAAAATTAACTTGTACCTTAAAGGGTGTGGCGTTTCCAGAGTAGCTGCTGGAAGCCGATGCATTGCTTCTGGGTAGCCACTGAAGGATCTGGGCAAAGTTGTCCATCATCGCGTTCCATTGTCACTCGAGGGCTTCTTCGAGCAAGATTTTGATGGGATCTCCTGCCCCCTCGTCTTTCTTCTCGTCCGCCATGGGAGGCCGTCGGGATTTGCGAGGCTGGTCTTGCAAAGGTTCAACCAGTTCAAGCCCTAACTCCTTATATCTCGACCTTGTTGGGGACATGCAAAGAAAAACAGAGAAAAAGCAGACCGCTCTAATACCACTGATCCGGATTTAAACAGGAACGCAACAAATTACAGAGATAACCATATACACAAAGATTCAGCAGAAATAATACTTCATTTCATTAATGGAAAATACTGAAATATGCTTACAACCAGAAATGGAAATAAACCGGCTAGGGCAATGGTAGCTTATCTCTGAGAAGAGATGTGATGGCTACATGCCTCTGAACTGTGTTACAATGAGGCTCGAAGGCCTATTTATTGTTGAGAAATAATGGAAAACCCTTAACATTCCAAAACCTAACCCTAGGAGATGAAACGCCAAACTGTGGGCCCCGTTTGGGGGTAAATTGGTACATCAACTTCCCGGGGTCATAACTTTGGCATATGATCTCCGTTTGACGCGTACAATAGCTCATTAGAAAGATCTATCTGAGCACTATCATTGTTGGAATGGGCAACATCAGTCCATTCCATGGACCCATGTTGCCCCTGGATTCCCCAAAAAACGTCGTTTAGGGCCTCAAAACGGCTCCGGAAGTTCAGGACCCGAAAAACTGCTAAAAATAGTAAGTTGTGCTACAATTAAGGCAACTGAAATGCTGAGAAAGACAATGGTGGGGGTCCAGGTGGACTTGGCAGGTGGCCACCAATATCCACCTGGATCATGTAAGTACTTGGAAAAAATTATATTTATCTTCATTAACGACATACTCATATATTCAAATATTAAGCCTAATTACATGAATAACACCTTTTGATTGTATTACAAGTGTTGAGGAGCATCAGTTATATGTTAACTTTAGAAAGTGTGACTTCTACCAAAAGCAAATTCACTATGTGGGTCACGTGATCTCCGAACAAGGGATAATGGTCGATCCTAACAAGATAAATGCCATCATGGATTGGCGCGCCCCATGGATTGGTACTAAAGTGAGATCATTCATAAGATTAGGAGGATACTATAAAAAAAATATCCAAAGATAATCCAAGATCATCCATCTTGTCATTTAATTATAGAAGAAAGGAGTGAAGTTTTTCTAGTCAAAGGAATGTGAAGAATGCTTTTAGCAACTAAATCATCTCCTTACCAATGAATTATAATTGAATATTGCAAATCCAAATAAAGACTTCATAGTGTTCACTAATCCATGTAAAGAAGATCTAGGAGGAGTCCATATGCAAGATGGATATGTAATTAGCTACAAGTATAGAAAACTCAATGAACATGAAAAGAATTATGCCACTTGTAGCTATTATCCACACCCTTAGGATGTGATGAAATTACTTGCTTGGATGCATATTCATATTGATGACTAACCACAATGGATTGAAGTACTTGTTTGAATGACCACATCTGAATGCTAGGCAATCCAAATGGTTAGCACTCATTTATGAGTATGATTTTGAGGTTTGACACATAAAAGGAAAATAAATTCATGTGGAAGATGCATTAAATTTCAACATGTATATATTACACTTGGTAGTAATGAACACATATGAGATTGATTTGAGAACTAAGATAAAATATGCTCTGAAAAATGATGCACATTTTAATCATGTCAAGGGATGCTTGTAGCAAAGGATTAAATAATTGATGTGTATAGGATAATAGTTAACTGAAGATGGGTTATTGATCTACCAAGACTTGTTCTACGTACTAGATGTTGTTGAACTAAAGAATCTCATCACGAATGAACAACATAAAAAAACCATATTTTGGACACTGTGGTTATCAAAAGATGATTACAATCATGAGGAAGTTATACTACTAGCCTGGGATGGGGAAGGAAGTTGTAGAATACATCACTCAATATTCAGATTGCTAGAAAGTCAAGGTTGAGCATAGAAATTTGGTAGGGTTGTTTCAACCCCTTTTGATTTTGGAATGGAAGTGGGAAACCATAACTATGGATTTTATCATAAGACTACCAAAAATCATGAGATAGAACAATGCAATAATGGTAATGATGGACAAGCTAAGCAAGGAAGCTCATTTCATCCCAATGAGATCCACTCACAAGACAATTGATATTGATGAAATCTTCATTAAAGAAATATTTAGACTACATGGTATCCCAAAGGTAATAATATTTGATCAAGTCGTTAGGTTCACCTCAATATTTTAGAAAGCATTGTTTGAAGCAATTGGAACATATTTAGCATTCAATATTGCCTACATTTTTTAGATGGATGGGAAAATAGAGAAGGATAATCAAATTCTTGAAGATATGCCTTGCATTTATGTGATGGATAATATCGCTACTAAATGGGAGGTTTATCTACTATTACTAGAGTTTACATATAATAATGGCTACTATTAATCATTGAAAATGATTCCTTTTGAGGCCTATATGGCTGGAAGCATAATACTCCTATTTATTGGGACCATCTAGTGGATTGGATTACAATTGGACCTAACATTCTAAAGGAAATGTAACGTGGAGCCCTATAGGTCAAGCAAACGCTGAAAATAACACACGATCTCTAGAAGAGCTACGCATATAAAAATAGAACCCACATGGAATAAAAAGTAGGAGATCATGTGTATCTCTAGGTCAAACCCAAAATAAGCTCCTTGAGAATAGAAACTTGCACCAAATTGGCACCCAACTATGGTGGACCATTCAATATCCTAGAAAGAGTTGGACCAATGGCATATAGGCTTGCCTTACCTCCAAATGTTAAAGAAAATGAAGTATCCAATGTATCTTTGCTTAATAAATAGGTTTATGATTATAATCACATCAATAATTGGGCTATGATACAGGAAGAACCAAAAGGAGAATTCCAGATCTAGCCTTAATACATACTAGATAGGAAGGAGACATTGCTTTGGAACTGAGCCATCACATAGGTCAAGGTGCGGTGGAAGAATTATGGAGTGGATGAAGCCACATGGGAACTAGAGGATGTCATGAGAGTGGAAATATCCATTTTTGTTTACTATATAGGACATTATTGTGCATAGAAAAACAATAAGGATAATGCTCCTTTAAAGGGGTGGGAATTGTAACAACCCCATTTTGAACCCTAGAATCATTGTCACGTTTAAATTCCATAATGGTGACGAACCAAACTAAACAATTTTAAAATGATGCATATGTAAATATTTCTTGATACTTAAAAAAAAAGTTGAGTAACTGACTAGGAAAGTGAGCATCAATACACACTATGATACCAAAAGTGGGAACTCATGAGGGGGTTAGGTGGGTGGCCACTGATATCCACTTAGTTCATTCATCCCCCATTATGAATAAATAGTCTTGATTGCATTAAGTTCCTCCATGAGTTGTTTAAAATTCTGTGAAATTGGCCCATAGTGAGCCACTTGCATTGCTACAAGAGCTACCCTACTATGAAAACCCGATATAGTTGGATCCTCTATTGGAAAGTTCTCTTAATCTATGTGTCCATGATCTTATCAATTATTGCATGTTCAATGAAATATGGGTTGAGTTATGTTAGTTTGAGTTGCTCAGTGATTTCTAATGTATCCAACTATGGTGGAAAGTATGGTCGAAACCAGCCCACATTGAACATTGGGTGCAAGCCAAGGAAGGGGGGGATACTTAGCTCAAAATTGTTGTCACCCATAACCTTGGTGATGGTGTAGGGTCTCTATCACAGTGGTTGGAGCTTCTGATGGGCCCCTACAAGGTGTTCCTTCTACAAATGCAACCAAACTTTGTCTCCCACTTAAAACTTGTGTGGCACCCAATGTTGATCATGACATACTTAGTTTTGGATTTTTGCAAGATACCGTGGACCTGCTGGTGGATGTGCTAAATTCATTCAATAAACTTGGTAGTTTTTTTTGCTTCAGATTGAACATGTGCATATTCTACCTGTGTAGTTTCAACGGGCAGTGTGACATCAATGGGACCTAATGGTTGAAATCCTAGGCCTGCCTGAAAGGGGTTGTGGCCATCTGAGCTATGGAGAGTTATGTTGTAGTTGTGCTAAACATAGGGGAGACTCTCATTCCATGTGTGTGGATGCTTGGAGTTTTACATGTGCAAAATTTTCACGATCCTCCTATTAACAACTTGTATCTGGCCATCAATCTCGGGGTGGAAGGCAATTGATTTGGTGATAATTGGACTTCAAATAAATATTACTAAAGCACTTATGGTCAAGTTAGGGAAGCAAGTTCTGGTTCCTAACTATGATTTTTTTTAGGGCCCAATAATTAATGCAAAGTCATTGGGTCCCACATTTCTTTTTCATGATTACAATCGAGCTTCCATAAGGTGAGGAACTTCGTCGAATGTGCCCTTTTTAGAGAAGCTCTTAGATTTGTCACTTGATCTCCTCAATTTCCAAAAGAGAGAAATGATAGATTATCCCATTGGATAGAGGTGTTTTTGTTGGAAATAATACTGAGAGGGGGGGGTGAATCAGTATTATCAAATCAATAAAACTTTTTCATTTCCATACTTAGATACATATACGCTACTTCATTCAAGGGAAATCGCATGTATACGCAACTGTGTCTAAAGCAACCAGCGTATATCCAAAATACTTATGATTCAGTTAATCCATTAAATGTTGATCTTTAGTTAGTGTATCAGAACTTCATTAACCATATGAATAGTAAGCAGGTGCAGTAAAACAAAACAAATCATCACACACAAGAAGCACACATGAACACCATGATGTAAGGTGGAAACCCAATGTGGGTGAAAACCACCTGCTGCAATTCATTTCTATCTTCCTTTATTAAGAAACTTCTTTTGCAATGTACTGGTGCAGTCCTTTACCAGCACGCAGGCTACAACCTGCAGAAGGCTACAACCTTCTCTCGTTCTCCAGACTCTCTTGGAAGGATAAACTGCATGCATGAGAATGATATGCATGAGCACATGGATCATGATGATTTCCTTGTTTTTTAAACATGTATGTGTGATTAACTTGAAGGGTTGTTTACTTTATTTTTAACCATGCATGTAATGTAATATTGACTTGGAAAAAGTTAATTTGATCTCCAAGATTGTAAAGAGGAGAAATGATGAGGTGTTTCATCTTTGTAAAAGCCTTCTCATTTGGGAGGCAGCTCTTCTTTTGGAGCGGAGGTGCCATGGATGGGCATCGTGACAGCTGGCAAGCCCAGATATTCAGGGGAATATTTCAGCTCATATATCAGCAAGTTTCATTGCTGGTTTCTGCAAACTTTCAGTTTGTCTGGCAAACAAGCTTGGTCGAGATTCAACAAGTGTTTGGCTTATGCAGCGAAAAGTTGCCATGACGACAGTTGATAAGGCAAGACATTTTGGCATCAGTATGCTCTTTTGGCTGAATAGAAGAGGATATTTCTGTTCCTCAAGTGCTGTACAGTTCAGTTCAGAGATTCAGTGAGCTTTTGGGATCCAAAAGCCTTCTCATTTGGGAGGTGTGATCAGGTGCTCATGTCCTAAGTGTCGTAAAATGCTCAAAATTTAAAGTGCTTAGAACTAGTTCAAAGTTAAATGACTAGAAATTGCTTGTCTTCCCGATTCCAGTGCCACAAACGGTTCGAAAAACGATCGCTGTATGAGGAAGTTATGGCAAAAAGAAGAATTTGTCCATAACATTAGAAATTTTAATTTTTCAAAAAAAAATTAAAAAAGGAATATTCCGCCTGGCACGAAATCCGAGGCAAGCACCAAACATTAAATGTAACTGCAGTTAAGTTGGCGGAATTTTGGTAGGAGCGCCAAATTTGGCGGACCCACCATAATTGGCAGAGCTATCTGGAGTTAACTAAAGTTAGCTAGAATTTTTCTAGGGAAAAACTGGAGAAACTTTAAATGGCCATAACTTTGGCAAGGAAAGTCGGTTTTGGACGAATTTTTATTTTTATTTTGGGTCTCTTCGACCTTCTGAAGCCATTGGCATAGGTTTCACAGCCATATGAGGTGATTTGTAGGTGTTTTTGCTTCGTGGAAGTTCCAGGAGCCACCAGGGCCAAATCAGTTTGGGAGCTGCATTGGGAATTGTGCAGCCAGTGAATGTGGAACGAAGGTCATTCCTGAAGTTTTCTAGCCTTCTGAATCCATTTCTGCAGCTCGTTTTTCCTTTTGAGGCATTCTTCTCACTGTTTAGCTTCAGGGAAGCTTTCAGGGCCACCAGGGCCATTTCAGTGCTTGAGCTGTTTGGGGGCTATGTTCATCCGTTTTTTGTGATTCAAAAGCCCATGTCTGCTATTTTCGACCTTCTGAGTCTAATAGAAGAGGTTTCAGAACCAATTGAGGTCATCTTCACCTTGAAATTATCCATGCAAGTTTAAAGGGCCACCAGGGCCAATTGGGGAAAGTACTATATAAGGTACAAAATTCACTGTTTAGTGTTTGGGAAAGAGCATGTTTGGCTAATTCCTACCTTTTGATTCTGTATTTACAGTCAGATCTATCCTTTGATACACCCATATTCTTGTATTAGCCTTTGTAGCAATTTTAATACAAGAGGACAAGCCTAGTTGGAGAGGCTTGGTCCAGCAGATGTAGCCCAGGAGGGGGTGAACTGCTTTATCATTTTGATGTCTTTATTTGCTGAAGATGATATGCTAAACAAAACTGATATAAAGTATTAAACAGCAAATATACATAATTTGCATACACACATAATCACCTATTCAGCTACAGAAAGTTACTTGTCTTATTCTGCAAGACCTTAAACTCCAAGTATGTGTATGTCAGAGACTTCTAAGTGTTTACTTTGTTATTTCTTTAGGCAGAGCCTGTAGAGGGCCAGGTAGCCTCTGGAACTCATCCTCTTTTTAGAGATGACATGTCCATTGAATGCCCCTACAGTCTATCTCTGTATAAGAAATAAGAAGTTTATACATTTTTAGAGGTCATTTGGAGTGTCTAGCTCACAGTTGAAATTATTGGAAATGGATACCTTGCACCCTTAAACAAGTACATTCCATTTTCAGATCAGATGGTATCAGAGCACTAGGTTTGCTTGACTGACATCACTAGCTTGATTGTGTAGCTTGAAAGGTGTCTTAAGCAGTGTTGAAGATTGACTGCTTTACTACTTTTTGTTTGAGTTTGCTGAAGCTCTTTTGTTCATTTCTATAATGACAATTTCCATAAGTGAGTTCTCAAAATCATCCTCCTTCACAAGATTCTTTGATGAAGGCTTGAAGCAAGAATTTTTCATCATGATGAATATGGTGAGAGAAATGTATGAGGATGAAAGAAAGAGCTCTAGACTTCAAGAGCAATTGAATTCCATGAGGGAAGAGAATCAGTTGCTTTCTAACCAATTGCAGGAAATGGAAGGCCAACTTCATATTGCAAACATGAAGCTAGAAAGGATGCATGAGTTGGAGACACAACTCCTTGTTGCCAAAGAAGCCTTAGCCAAGTATCAGCTTGAAGAAGAGGTAAACAATTCTAGCTTGTCTTCAAATTCTGATAAGAATGTTTATGTTGGTTCTTTTGAGAAACATACCAGAGGCATAGGGTCCAAGTTGATGTCCAAAATGGGATATGAAGGAAAAGGATTGGGCAAACATGCACAAGGTATAGTTGAGCCAATAATGGTTGAGGTAAGGCCTAAGAATTTGGGTCTTGGCTATGGACAATCTTGTGGAGAAAGTTCTAAAGCAGCCATGAAGGCACTTGAAACAGTTCCTAGAAGGAGTTTCATTTCAGGTTCTTTATCTCAAGGTTGTAAAGGTTGTATTCTTGAGGAATGCAATAGTTTGAAACATGCTTTGCAAGAAGAAGGTGTGCATAAGCATGCACTTGAACAAGGGAGTGGTGAAAGCTCTAAAACCATTGAAGGGATTGATGGTGTTCCAAAAAGAGCTTCTTCTTCGTTTGATTCACCTCCTCATGAAGGTAATGAAGAGGAAAGGGAAAGGTATAAATCTGATTTCAATCATATTTCCTTTGATCATGTAAAGCATGGAAAATTTCCACAAAAGCATTGGAAAAGAATTGCATGTTATTTTTGTGGTTTGGTTAACCATAGTGTTTCTAGATGTTGGAAAAGAATGGCAACATACAGGAAACTTTTGAAGGAAAGGAGGCAAGAAGCCAAAGTTCCATTGAACAATGCAAATCATGCTGTCAAGAAGATGAACATGTGTTGCACTTATTGCCATAAGCATGGACATACTGCTGAAAGGTGTTGGACTCTGAATCCAACAATGCTTCCACGAAAGTTGAAGAAATTGGAGAAAGAGTATGGCAAGAATGGGAAGGAAGTTTCCATCATTGATATGTGTCAGAATGATACACATGTTGATATCGATGTGCAGTTAAAGGAAGTGCCTTTGAAATGGATTGGTAAGAAATGGTTAGAATTCTTATCCAATTGAAGTTGCATGTCTTTTGATTGAATGCATTTCTTTGTTAAGGGAATGCAAGTTGCAGGATGGAAAAGCTGAGTATGAGATTCACTCTATTGCAGTGAAAGTTATATTCATTTCAGCTTTGAAAGTACATGTACATGTGATCGAGGATCTTGTACTTATGATTGTACTTAAGGAAAAATTGAAGGATAAACTGCATGCATGAGAATGATATGCATGAGCACAGGGATCATGATGATTTCCTTGTTTTTTAAACATGTATGTGTGATTAACTTGAAGGGTTGATTACTTTATTTTTAACCATGCATGTAATGTAATATTGACTTGGAAAAAGTTAATTTGATCTCCAAGATTGTAAAGAGGAGAAATGATGAGGTGTTTCATCTTTGTAAAAGCCTTCTCATTTGGGAGGCTGCTCTTCTTTTGGAGCGGAGGTGCCATGGATGGGCATCGTGACAGCTAGCAAGCCCAGATATTCAGGGGAATATTTCAGCTCATATATCAGCAAGTTTCATTGCTGGTTTCTGCAAACTTTCAGTTTGTCTAGCAAACAAGCTTGGTCGAGATTCAACAAGTGTTTGGCTTATGCAGCGAAAAGTTGCCATGACGACAGTTGATAAGGCAAGACATTTTGGCATCAGTATGCTCTTTTGGCTGAATGGAAGAGGATATTTCTGTTCCTCAAGTGTTGTACAGTTCAGTTCAGAGATTCAGTGAGCTTTTGGGATCCAAAAGCCTTCTCATTTGGGAGGTGTGATCAGGTGCTCATGTCCTAAGTGTCGTAAAATGCTCAAAATTTAAAGTGCTTAGAACTGGTTCAAAGTTAAATGACTAGAAAGTGCTCGTCTTCCCAATTCCAGTGTGACAAATGGTTCGAAAAACGGTCGCCGTATGAGGAAGTTATGGCAAAAAGAAGAATTTGTCCATAACATTAGAAATTTTAATTTTTCAAAAAAAAATTAAAAAAGGAATATTCCGCCTGGCACGAAATCCGTGGCAACCACCAAACATTAAATGTAACTTCAGTTAAGTTGGCGAAATTTTGGCAGGAGCGCCAAATTTGGCGGACCCACCATAATTGGCAGAGCTATCTGGAGTTAACTAAAGTTAGTTGGAATTTTTCTAGGGAAAAACTGGAGAAACTTTAAATGGCCATGACTTTGGCAAGGAAAGTCGGTTTTGGACGATTTTTTTTTTGATTTTGGGTCTCTTCGACCTTTTGAAGCCATTGGAATAGGTTTCACAGACATATGAGGTCATTTGTAGGTGTTTTTTCTTCGTGGAAGTTCCAGGAGCCACTAGGGCCAAATCAGTTTGGGAGCTGCATTGGGAATTGTGCAGCCAGTGAATGTGGAACGAAGGTCATTCCTGAAGTTTTCCAGCCTTATGAATCCATTTCTACAGTTCGTTTTTCCTTTTGAGGCATTCTTCTCACTGTTTAGCTTCAAGGAAGCTTTCAGGGCCACCAGGGCCATTTCAGTGCTTGAGCTGTTTGGGGGCTATGTTCATCCGTTTTTTGTGATTCAAAAGCCTATGTCTGCTATTTCTGAAATTTTGAGTCTAATGGCAGAGGTTTCAGAACCAATTGAGGTCATATTCACCTCGAAATTCTCCATGCAAGTTTAAAGGGCCACCAGGGCCAATTGGGGAAAGTACTGTATAAGGTACAAAATTCACTGTTTAGTGTTTGGGAAAGAGCATGTTTGGCTAATTCCTATCTTTTGATTTTGTATTTACAGTCAGATCTGTCCTTTGAGACACCCATATTCTTGTATTAGCCTTTGTAGAAATTTTAATACAAGAGGACAAGCCTAGTTGGAGAGGCTTGGTCCAGCAGATGTAGCCCAGGAGGGGGTGAACTGCTTTATCATTTTGATGTCTTTATTTGCTGAAGATGATATGCTAAACAAAACTGATATAAAGTATTAAACAGCAAATATACATAATTTGCATACACACATAATCACCTATTCAGCTATAGAAAGTTACTTGTCTTATTCCGCAAGACCTTAAACTCCAAGTATGTGTATGTCAGAGACTTCTAAGTGTTTACTTTGTTATTTCGTTAGGCAGAGCCTGTAGAGGGCCAGGTAGCCTCTGGAACTCATCCTCTTTTTAGAGATGACATGTCCGGTGAATGCCCCTACAGTCTATCTCTGTATAAGAAATAAGAAGTTTATACATTTTTAGAGGTCATTTGGAGTGTCTAGCTCACAGTTGAAATTATTGGAAATGGATACCTTGCACCCTTAAACAAGTACATTCCATTTTCAGATCACAACTACACTTCTCCATTGAACTATCTTACAATGAGGCTCAAATGCCTTTTTATCATAAATAAGTAATAAGAGACCCTAAACATCCAAAAACCTAACCCTAGGAGATGAAGTACCAAAGGATTTTGGGCCTTGATGGGGTAAGTTGGAATGTTAACTTCCCAAGATCATAAATTTGGCATACAATCTTCCTTTGGCCCACATGATTTCTTGTTGGAAAGGTCTAATTGAGAAGTACATAGACCTAGCTCATTTCCCCAAAAAACTTCGTTTAGGGCCTCAAAATGACTCTCAAAGTTTAGGACCTCAAAATTGTAGAAAAAAACTGCCAAAATAGAAAATTGTTCTATGAGCCAGTGGAATAGGTGGGTGGCCACCAATATCCACCTGGACAAACAATCTCAAAACAAAGTTTTGAATTGAATAAAAATGGTGAAATTTTGATACTCCATACCCTCAATATGGTTTAAAGGATGTTGGGTATGTTACAGAAGTGCCAAAAACCCTTAATCCTCTTTAGTCTCCACTCTCTGCATTCTTCTCCTAGCTAATGAAACTTCAAATGAAGGCTCTAACCCTTTGCTTTCTAATGCTTATTCAATTTGGTATGTTGGAAAAACTTATTTACATTACTATGGGCACTGCTTTGCATACTGTTTTTCTCCATCTGCCTCTAGTTTTGTTATTGTATTAGGGAAATATTTTTTCCATTGTTCCTCTGAACACATTTGGGCTTATAGAATGTGGTTTGCTTCTCCCAAAAAAATGCTTCAGAAGAGCCCCTCTTCCCACATGAAGAACATGACTTGAAAAACCAACATCAGTTATGACATTTCTTCTTGTAGTAATAACAGACAAGGGATATATCGCCAGATGCATACCTCATGTTCTTCTTCTTATTCTTGTTTTGATTGACTAGCTTACTACTTCCTTGATTTTTTGGTGCTAAATAAGTATTTGAACTATTCTCTTCATTGGATTTATATAATCAACAAAAAGAGGGTTGAAATGGTAGTGGACTTCCATGTTCATTCATTATTTCTCTTTATTCTAATGAAAATGTAAACCTAAGAAATTTATTTCTTTCACAAATGTGATATTGGTGGACATGGCCTTTTCTTCTATGCCACAAGAACCTGGGCCATCATGCTTGTCCTTATGTTCAACTACAATGTGGGGGGAGGATTATGATGCCATAACTTCTCTTGCCTAGCCCTTGATCATCATAGTGCTTTTACTTTAACATCTTCGAACCAATATCTCAAGTATGCATTTCAAAATATCCAAAATGTTTGTGAGAAAGTTTGAAGTATATTGACTTACCATGCTTGCCTTTGACATGGTTCAATATTTAATAGGAGCAATGGAAGGTTGTTTTTCTTCCTTGTTGTCTTGGATAGCTACGTGTAGCTTTCCCAATGCCTCCTCCTTATATATCAACTCTTGATTATCTTATCCATCATTTAAACGAAACTATCATGTTGCTAACTATCGAACAAAATTATATTCTCTCTCAATTACACATGTTGAACCCTACTCTTATAACCATAATCGTGGTGAGGGAGTCTTGAAATTCAACAAAGTCTTCTCTAGAAACAACAATAATTTTATAAAGGTCTTAAGGTCTTTTTCCAACACTGTTATCTTTTAGTCAAACATCTCAACATGTTCCCTCAAGTTCTTATTCTCCTCTTGGAGTTAGACATTATTTTCCCTTAGGTCTTCCGACCTTTATCTCTTTACTGCTTTTTCCATGATGGGTCTCCTTTTTCCTTAAGACACTAGTAGCTACTTCAAGGTAAATGATTCAATTGCTTTGGTACCAGCATGATCTGTAAGTGCGAGACTTAAATCCCACATGTTTCACCAACACGGAACCTCTACCTAAATGTAATATGGCCATTGGTCTCAAAGTTCTATAACGATCATTGTTCCCAGAGTGATTCCAAGGCTTCTATTCCTAGTATAACTAGCACATCAAACAACTAGCCAAATTTAAATAAATATAAGGACATTGAGTTGACTTTTCTATGTTGTTAATCCATAGGTAGCCATACATGAAATAATTATTCTTATTAGTACAATGCATGGTTTTGTGTTTTTTTTATTCGTAAACTGTTTTGAATATTCCACTAGACAATTCGTCACAATAGATCTGATAAATTATTCTTAATGATTTGAAATCTACATTGAGGCTTTATTTATCTTTAGATTTCTGGATCTATAAATTACTATTTATTGCATATGCATCTAAATTATAATTATGCACAAAACAAAGAACAAAAAAATAAAAACTCAAAAACCATGATTGACATAATATATATCCTAGAAAATCCTTTCAAGAGAAAACCCAGTTGGAAGGTGAGGCTATTATGCTCTCTTTATCTAAATAGAAAATGGCTATGAGTACAAAGAAGTAAGGTTTGTGGCCGACGGGATACTACAATACACAAATCCTCTCTATGTGCTCTCTCCTTCTCACTCTCGACTACTCTTCTCATCTATGGAACAATATATGTTAAAAAGGAATGGAACCCCATTTCATCCTAGTGGCTCAATTATAACATAGTCCAATAACCTATTAGTGGTTAGGTTTGACTCATTCAACTCGTAACTAGAGTTAAAAAATGGAGTATTTTAGAGTATTCTTCATAATTATCATGTGGCTAGCCCATTTTCAATGAATAATGGGGGCTGACATGGTATCTTCTCGAATTATGGTGGCTAAAATAGGAAGGTCAACTTTTGAGTGGCATATTTTTTTCATACAAACTCTCATTGATGTAATTCTTGCACCGTTGGAAAGATATTTGTGTGTAGGATATGAAAGAAAGGTGCAAGGATAAAGTATATAAGTTTTTCTTCCCGAGAAATTTCATTTAATGCCTAAAAATTCTCCTGGAAGGTTTCAACTTGAATTAGCCAAACTGGGTCATACAAGTAAAAATGGTCCTATGAGCTTATTCCTCCACTTTTTCCACTCTGAAAGCATTGATATGTATGAAAAACAATATGATGATCCAATCCAAATCACACTCCCCTATTTTGGGAGGATTTTGGTCCCAAAAAGCTTATACTAAATGAGGTGAGGAAATTTTCCTTCTCCTTCTCCTGGGTGTACCATTTAGATTTTCTTGGAAGTTATCCTTTTAGCCCAATCTACCAAAGGTCATGATCCCCCTTGCCTTGTACTTTTGAACCTATTATGTAAAATTGTATCCTCTATCAACTTTTCCTGAGCATCTAGTACCATATCCTTTATAGAAGGTATAACTTGTTCCTCTTCCTGATCTAGCATGGAAAGCTCATAGAGTTTCAGGTTCTTTACATTCACAAATAAGTAAATATGCATGTATGGGGATAGATTGAGTCTATAACTGTTGTCTCCCACCTTTTCTAATGTCTTAAAGGGACCATACCATATACCCATGATTTTATTACCAATACCATGTATCCTCTACTTGTTAAACTATAGCCATATGTTGTCTCTCACCTTAAATGACTTCTTTGTTCTGTGAAATTCATTCTTGGACTTGTATTTTTCTTATGACTTTTGTAGTGTCTCTTATACATGTATATTGATTTTCCTAATCTTTTATACAAATTCTTCTACCCTCAAGGCATCCTATTGGCTTAGTGGGTCCTGACCCAGGTTGAGAGTTAAGTTATCCAAACAAATCCCTACACTACTGGCCCTTTCAACATCAACCCATGGAGCGCAGACTGAAATCTTACCCAAAGAAGTATGGGGGGATGCTAGAACCAAGTTTTTGCACCCATAGATGGTTATGCTGTCGTTTTATACCCTTTATCTGCCTTCGCATAGAGCGATAAGCCTTTGAGGCTTATCGATATAACTTCTTCTTACCAACCTCTAGACCTTCGTGAAGGTCTACAACTGTCTTTCGCGGACCCTAAACAAGTGAATCAACCACTTACGAGCCTCTTTAATCACTCCTAAGTATGTTATTACCCAGATTGGCTTAAGTGTATGATATATTTAGCATGCATTAAGATATTCTTCGCATAAACAGATATTATTACTTGCATTAAAATAACAATGTAAACCATGCAGAATCGCGCATCAATACAGTATTAAATCATAACCCCAATATTCATCATAACATAAACACATTCATTCATAACAGAAGTAAAAGGACAAAACACAAATATTTCTGGAAAAATCTCTTTATTAATGCTTCAGATCTTTGTACATACTCAAACTACCCTGCACACTCAGCTGCAGGGGTCTGCACACTCAACTGTGGACTCTACTCTAGGCCTCTGCACACACAGCTATAGAGCCTTTCTTCTCACTCTCCACTCTTCAGTTCTACTGACCCATTACATTCATATCATTCACTACCAATCACTACCTTAGACTCTTCTAAGGCTTTCCTTTTTATACAATCCCATGGTCCACGAACCATGGATAGGTCTTCTAAAGATGACACAACTTACATAAAAGAATGGAAAATCCCTTTATGACACTTTACATCTACATGCTTTACGACCAGAACTTGTGGATACTTTACACTTTACATACAAAAACTTGGGCTTTTAGCCCCAAAACTTGGGCTTTTCCCCCAAAATATACCTTAGGGGACCCAGTCCCAATAGGCCCCCAACACAAATATCGTGACTCGCCCCTGAGTCACTCTACTGGCATGGAGATCTTATTGCAAAGACCTCCCAACTCCACTTATGCTACTGCAACTTCAGTTGTGCACTGCGTAGCTGCTTGCTTGACCTACTCCATAGCTACTTGGTTACTGGTCCTACGATATCTTCCTAGATATTCTGCTGTGTTTTCTGTAGGCTGGCCAACTTCTCCCCAATGGTGGCAAAGATCACATAAGCCTCATCCAGCCAAGGCCCCAATCTAGCCTTGAGGACTGCCTCTTTCCGTTGTGCTTCTTCCACCTGTTCTTGTAGTTTCTTTGCCTCCTGCAGCTTTTCCAATCTCTACGTGACAACGACGGTGCACGTTGTCGCCTTTGCTTCATCATAATGTTGCTACAGATCCTGGGCCTCTGTGTGTAACCTCTGTAGGTTAGGATCTTCCTGAAGACTCATAATTAGCTCCATAGACTGCTCGAAGAATGTAGTGCATTTTGCCACTGCAGCTACTCCATCCCTCACATCAGCTTCACATTATTCTTTGACCTCTAGTGGAGTTGAAGGTTGTGTCTTCAACTCAAGCTCTATAATTTTTAGGTTTAGCTCAAACTGAACCTTGGTCATCTCTGTCTGTGCATCGCGCACACCTGTAGCCAATTTCCCGATTTTGGCTTCCACCGGCGCTTCTCCTGGGATATGCAGCTCCGAAATAGTTATGCATGCTTCAGCTACCATTGTTGCAGTGCACTCATGCTTCTCCTGAACCTTCTTCCAGGCTTCTAGCACGACTGTCTTCTCAACAAATATCTATTCATTGTTGACTTTCTGCTCGCTGATCATGCTCAGCACGCGCTGCTCTCGAGTTGTAAGCTCTTCAATCACACCTGCTTGTAGTGTGTGAAGGAATTCATTGGGGATTGCGGCCAAGTTGAGGCCAACATTCCTCAGCACACTGACAGTAGTCTTTTCAACTTCTGCCTCCACGCTTAGAGATCCATCAAGCAGCACGACTACCCGAAGATCCAAAGAGCGAACCAACTCCGCCGCTTCCGTTGTCCCCAGCGCTAAACTGGTTGAGGCCACACTACTCTGCCCTGCTCCTACCTATAATCTAGTGGCTTGGATCTAGAGCTCACGCAAACCCATATGAATGGCACTTAATGCCTACTTTTGTTGCTGCTCAAACTTCTACAGCAGTTCCACTATCGTGTCCCTTACCTTGTCCCCAATGTCATCCATGTCACCCTCTGTCAAGGTGATCAAGTCGAGTGACGACTTAGTGGCCTTGGTCTTTTTGCGCAGCCTGTGAAGTCCCTATACTACTAGTGTAACCCCTTATTGTTATTATTACAACCCCCTTATTATATTTTTGTGCCCATGTAGTCCCCATATTGTTATTATTGTACCCCATAGAAGCCCACTATTGTTATTATTGTGCCCTTACATTATTATTGTTATGTCGGCTTTGATTATATTATGACCCCTTAGACTCCTATATATAGAAAGGAGGTATTTTCATTTGTATCATCCAAGAATTGTTCATTTGTGTAATGTAAAGGAGGTTTCCCCCTCGAAGAGGCTGAATTCTAAGGTGTTGATCTATTTTTTCTATCTTTTTGTGAGCTGGTTTCATAACATTTGGTATCAGAACTGTGGATTCTAGGGTTTCGCTACCCCAAACAGGCCATCATGGAATTTTGGCTATAACGTTTTCTCTACAAAGTAACAGAAGCTACAAAAAAAACCCATTTGAGAAAAAATCGTTCTGAATCTTGCCTCTGAATTTCGAATCTTTTTGCTCTATATTTTGGGAGATATGATCTGAGGAGGTTAGGGTTTTCGCAAGCTCTAGAATTTCCTCTAAAATAGGTCATCGTGGAATTTTCGCTATAACTCTTTCGCTACGAAGTTTCAAAAGCTAAAAAAAAAAACCATTTTAGATGAGATCAGTCTAAACCTTGACTCTAAATTTTAGATCTTTTCTTGCTATATTTTTATAGATATAATCTAAGTAAGTTAAGGTTTTTGCAGACCCCTGAATTACATTCCAAACAGGTCACCTTAGGAAAATCATCATAACTTTCGCTCTAAGCATCAGATTGAATTTTCGTAAGAAGTTGCAGAAAGAGCACAAACTGTAGTTTCCTTTATATCTTTTTCATATCCAAAGTTCACAAAAGTGAGACGTGGCACTTCATACAAGTTCGATCTTCTTAAAAGGTATATAATCAGGTCATCTTGGGAGATTTTGCATAACTCTTTCTTGGAGAATCCAATTTCGATCAGATTGGTGACATTGGAAAGAGGACACAAAGGGCTACTACAGGTCACAATTTCAGAATTGGAAGAGCTGAAATTATAGAGTTATAGTTGTTTCAAGATCGAGCTCCTAAAATCAAGAAAAGGCAATATGAGGAAGTTTGATGACAAGGATCTGGTAAATTGGATACTACAGATGGAGAAATATTTTGATCTACATGAGGTGCAACTGTTACAAAAGGCATGTATTGCATCTTCATATTCAGAACTAGATCAATTTTTATGGTATAAAGGGCTTTGTTCTCATAAACCACTTGTTACGTGGTCAATTTTCACGGAGGAAATGATAGCACATTATGAGGATACAAAGAGAAACACCTTCTTTAGCCAATTAATAAATCTCAAACAAAAGTGTTCAATTGCAGAGCACATTGAGGACTTTCAAAAATTGAATATAAGGGTAAATGATATTCTAGAGAAGCAAAGGATTGATGTCTTCATAGGTACTTTAAAGGATAACATTCAACATGAGGTTCGTCTTTGGGAACCTGATTCATTGGAGAAAGCATTCAAGTGGGTAAGAAAAATTGAAAGCGAAATTATGGAAACAAGGAATCACACCACTCATGAATTACGGAAGGTTTCTTCTCCTAGCCTTTCACAACCTACAAGGTTTACAACACAACAATTCGGTTTGTCATCCTGCCTGATTCCATCCATCATGTCAGAGATGTTCTCTCCCTCTCAGTTTGGGCTGGGTGACCCTAGCCTCAAACAAACAGGCAGGGAGCCCATCAAATTCTATATAAGCATTCCCGGGTTCACATTCTCTTATCAGCTCAGACCCGGTTCACGTCCCTATCCTTCCAACCACCTTAATACACTTGACTGGCCCGGGTGTAAAGAGTTGTCTGTCCCTCTGGATTCAATAGCTCTTCTTTTCCGGTTAGTCTAGTATTTAAGAGAAGGAAGGTCCCGGAGGGGCTTGCGCTTCCTAGTGCAAGGAGAATAGCTCCAGCAAGCCTTTAAGGGTTTGTGGAGTCACTATCCTTCCAACCTTAAGAAACTAGTCGGTAGTCAAGAGCTTTCTCTCCTGATAGGTCAATAGCTCCTCTATCCCGGTGGGTCTAGTCCTCTCCCTCATGGTCGAGCCTGCTTGCACATCCTTAAGAGAGGGAAAATAACTCAATCTAGCCTTTAGGGGGCATGAGAGTCATTGCATTGCTGGTCTTAAGGGGAAGGGAAAAGAACTCCTTAAAGCCTTGAGAGGGCATTGGAGTCACTATCCCTTCTATCCTTGAGGTAGGGGAAGGATTGGCACTCCAACAAACCCTGATGGGTCTTGGGAGTAAAAAAACTTCCTTCTTCTTATCTAGGGTCCCTCAATCGCTCTTTCAATTGACCTGAGTTGTCAGTATGGGTGGCATTTCTTATATTATTATACGTTAACACAACGAAATTAGTCTATTTATTGGCCTCACGATTTATACCTCAATAGCCCTGATTGATGACAAGAATAGCCTAAATTCCTGTTATTTGGAAGAAAAAAGAGAAAAAGGGCTTTGTTACAATTGTGATAGAAAATGCACTAAAGGTCATAAGTGTGCTGAGAAGAAATTATTTTACATAGAGTATGAAGAGGAGGAAGAAAAGGATCAAGAAACAACAAAAGAAGAGGATATATGCCAGGACCCAACCCCAAAGAAAGAAGAAATGAATCCAACCATATCTTGTAAAGCATTGGCAAGAATTACCACTCCTCAAACTCTCAAGATAGAAGGACATATCAAGAAGAAAAAGGTGCAAGAAGTGAAAGATCACATCGAGAAAGAAAAAATGAATCCAACCATATCTTGTAATGCATTGGCCGGAATTAACACTCCTCAAACTATCAAGATAGAAGGACATATCAAGAAGAAAAATGTTCAAGAAGTGAAAGATCACATTGAGCATCAAGAAATGAATCCGACCATATCTTGTAATGCATTGGAAGAAATTACTACTCCTCAAACTATCAAGATAGAAGGACATAGCAAGAATAAAAATGTTGAAGAAGTGAAAGATCACATCAAGCATCAAGAAATGAATCCAACCATATCTTGTAATGCATTGGAAGAAATTACGACTCCTCAAACTCTCAAGATAGAAGGACATTCAAGAAGAAAAAGATTCATACAGTGAAAGATCACATCGAGCATCAACAACAAGTTCTCCAACTTTTAAAAGATAACGCCACTTTGGTGCAGAATTGAATGAATCAACAGGTAGATCAACATCACAGTAAAAATGTTTTGATGTAGGTGATTGGGTATTTTTTCGACTACATCTCAAGCAAGTTATTTATGAGAAGGAAATGTTGCCAATACTACATGCACTTAAGAAACAACAACCTTACCCAATGGGAAGACACTTTAAGGTAAAAATGGATCATGATAGTCTTAAATACTTTTTAGAACAAATATTACCTTTAGAAGAACAGAAAAAATGGGTCACAAATATGTTGGGTTATGACTTTGAAATCATCTACAAAAAAGGGAAGCAAAATGTTGTTGCAGATGCACTCTTAAGAAAGGATGAGGATGTGGAAGCATCTTTTTGTGCTATTTCTATTATCCAACCAGATTGGATAAATGAAGCAAGGATGAATGGAAGAAGGACGAAGAAGTGTGGCCACTAATTCAAAAGTTGTAGAAGATCCCAGTTCAAACAATATTGCCAGAACTTGACGAGGAAGGAAAAATCATATTGGAACCTAAAGCAATCACATAAACAAGAACCCAACAGCTACAAAATCAATCAATTTCAGAGTATCTCATCAAGTGGAAGAACTTACCTGCTCAAAATTCCACATGGGAGACAAGAATTTTAAACAGAAGCATCAAGAACTACTCAAGCGTTGAGGACAACACTTTTTGAAGGAGAAGGGCATGTTAGGTCCCTATACAACCCCCTTATTATATTTTTGTGCCCATGTAGTCCCCATCTTGTTATTATTGTGCCCCATAGAAGCCCACTATTGTTATTATTGTGCCCTTACATTATTATTGTTATGTCGGCTCTGATTATATTATGACCCCTTAGACTCCTATATATAGAAAGGAGGTATTTTCATTTGTATCATCCAAGAATTGTTCATTTGTGTAATGTAAAGGAGGTTGCCCCCTTGAAGAGGCTGAATTCTAAGGCATTGATCTATCTTTTCTATCTTTTTGTGAGCTGGTTTCATAACACGGCCCTTCCTTCTCGTGCTCCCTATTCCGCTTTACCCGAAAGGGAGTGCTTGCCAGATCTCCACCACCCTGTTCTGATTGATCCTCTTCCTTTATCTGTGGTGAAGGATATTTATGACTTCTGTCAGAGTCTCGCTCTTACTCTTGTTCCTTTGCGGCAAGCTCTGCTTCTGCTTAGGCCTTGTCCTCAGTCTCCTTATTCTGCTTTTCAGCCAACTGCTAAACCTTCAACCAAGTCGCTTCCTTTTTCTACTTTTCCACGGACTTACTAGACCCAGCGGACAAATTGGATGTCGTGCGCCAATCTATTAGCCAACACTCGAGGACCACTGCAATGGCATCCTCCGTCGTGAGGTATGGTAAATCATACCACTTATATTATGGGTCCTTCCGTGCCTGGATGGAGATACAGTGGACGTCCGCTTTGACCTCTGCGTACCTAGACAGCTGCTCGAAGATGGTTGGTGACAAACATGGCTTTCGGTTGATGGCCATATTAATGCTCATCTCTATCAATACCAAAAACACCTTGCTCTCCTAGACCCTCTCAGCATCTGTTATGAAACCAGCTCAAGAAAAGATAGAAAAGATAGATCAATGCCTTAGAATTCAGCCTCTTCGAGGGGGCAACCTCCTTTACATTACATAAATGAACAATTCTTGGATGATTCAAATGAAAAAACCTCCTTTCTATATATAGGAGTCTAAGGAGTCACAATATAATCCAGCCGACCTAACAATAATAATATAAAGCCACAAAAATAACAATAGAGGGATTCTATGGGCACATTAATAACAATATGGGGGGCAATGGGGGCACAACAATATAAATAAGGGGTATAACTACAATAGTAATGGGGTAATCACTAGTATTATAGGGACCCAACATGCCCCTCTCCTTCAAAAAAAAGTGTTGTCCTCAACGCTTGAGTAGTTCTGGATATTTCTGCATAAAATTCTCATCCTCCCATGTGGAATCTTCAGCGGATAAGTTCTTCCACTTGATAAGGTACTCTGAAATTGATCGATTTCGTAGCTGTCGAGTTCTTGTTTCTATAACTGCTTCCGGTTCCAATATAATTTTTCCTTCCTCGTCAAGTTCTGGCAATATTGTTTGAACTGGGAGCTTGTCGCCTATAACCTTCTTTAAGCATGAAACATGGAAAACTGGGTGCAATCGAGAAGCTGCAGGAAGCTCCAATTTTTATGCCATAGTACCAATCTTTTGCAACACCTTGTACAGACCATAATACTTTGGTGATAATTTATTATCCTTCTTAGCTTGCTTGAGGGACATTTGCTTATATGGTTGTAGCCGTAGGAATACCCAATCACCTACATCAAAACTTCTTTCACTGCGATGTTGATCTGCCTGTTGTTTCATTCTATTCTGTGCCAACACAAGGTTATCCTTTAAGAGTTGGAGGACTTGTTGTTGATGTTCGATGTGATGTTCCACTGCCTGAACCTTAGAATTTTCTCTTAAATATGATGTGATGGATGGTGGTTGATACCCATAAAGTGCCATAAATGGGGTCATTTTTGTTGCTGTATGAAAGGAAGTGTTATACCACCATTCAGCCAGAGGCAACCATTTGACCCATTGTGTCTGTTTATCAGATACAAAGCAACGAAGATATCCTTCCAAACATTTGTTTACTATCTCAGTTTTCCCATCAGATTGAGGATGATAAGATGAGCTATGAGCTAACTGAGTACCAAGACGAGAAAATAATTCTGTCCAAAAATTTCCAGTGAAAATGGGATCTCTGTCACTTACAATAATCTTTGGGTTTCCATGTAGCTTTTGAATTGTTTCCATAAATGCAGTAGAAACTGTACTGGCTTTAAATGGATGTGATAATGCACAAAAGTGTGCATACTTGGTAAGTCTATCAACTACCACCATGATGACACTCTTTCCCTCAGACTTGGGTAAACCTGTGATAAAATCCATTGATACCTCCTCCCAACGTTGGCTTGGAATGGATAAAGGTTGTAATAGACCCAGTGTCTTAATTGTTTCAACTTTATTTTGTTGGCAAACCAAACATTCTGCCACAAACTTTTGAATATCTGATTTAAGGCCATCCCAAAAAAATTCCTTCTTAACCCTGTGGTAAGTTTTTAAAAATCATGAGTGCCCTCCTAAGGGAGAAGTGTGCAATTCCATAAGAATCTTTTGTTTTAGCTGGGAATTCTTACAGAGGTATAAGCGATCTTTGTACCATAACGAATCATTTTTCCAGCTAAATGTATCAGACGTACTGGAATCTTGTTGTAGCTTTCGAATAAGTGCCCACACTTCTTCGTCATTCTTCCATTCCTCCCTTGCTTCATTTATCCAATCTGGTTGGATGATAGAAATAGCGCACAACAATGCTTCCACATCCTCATCCTTTCTTGAGAGTGCATCTGCCACCACATTTTGCTTCCCTTTTTTGTAGATGATTTCAAAGTCATAACCCAACATCTTTGTGACCCACTTTTGTTGCTCTTCAGAGGATAATCTTTGTTCTAAAAAGTATTTAAGGCTATCATGATCCGTTTTTACCTTGAAGTGTCTTCCCATTAGGTAGGGTCGCCATTTCTTAAGTGCATGGAGTATTGCCAACATTTCCTTCTCATAAATAGATTTTCTTCGAAACTTTCCCTTGATTGGACGACTTTCAAAAGCAATGGGTCTTTCATCTTGCATTAGAATAGCACCAATTCCATTTCCTGAAGCATCACATTCCACAATAAAGGTTTTTGTGAAGTCCGGTGTAGCTAAGACCGGTGCTTGGCACATTGCCTCTTTAAGATGTTCAAAGGCCTTTGTTGCTTCCGGAGTCCATGAAAATGCATCTTTCTTCAATAATGTCGTTAGAGGTGCTGCTATTCTCCCATAATTCTTAACAAACTTGCGATAATACCCTGTCAACCCAAGAAATCTGCACAAATGCTTTATGGATGTGGGGATTTTCCATTCCTTAATGGCTTTAATTTTGCTAGGGTCTACCTTAACTCCTTCATGAGATACAATATGACCCAAATATTCCACCTCCTGGACTCCAAAAAAACATTTGGATCTTTTGGAATATAATTGTTTCTCCTCTAATAGTTGTAGCACCTTGTCAACATGTTCAACATGATCCTTCCAAGACTTGCTGTAGATAAGTATATCATCAAAAAATACTAACACAAATTTTCTAAGGAATGGTTTGAAAATTGAATTCATCAAACCTTGAAATGTTGAAGGTGCATTGGTAAGGCCAAAAGGCATGACCAAAAATTCATAATGACCCTCATGAGTTCTAAATGCCGTTTTCGGAATGTCTTCAATCTTCATTCTGATTTGATGATACCCTGAACGAAGATCCAACTTGGTGAAGTAAATTGATCCATGCAATTCATCTAGTAATTCATCAATGACAGGAATGGGGAACTTATCTTTAATAGTGAGCTTGTTGAGCTCCCTATAATCCAGACACATGCGCCATGATCCATCCTTCTTGTGCACCAATACTACTGGAGCAGAGAAAGAACTTTGACTCGGTTGAATTATACCAGCCTCTAGCATTTCTGCAACCATACTTTCAATTTCACTTTTTTGGACATAGGGATATCTGTACAGCCTGATGTTTGGAGGAACACTTCCTGGAATCAGATGAATAGCATGATCATGATCACGCATAGGTGGGAGACCTTTGGGAGTCTCAAATACCTTGGAATGATTGTCCAGGACTTTTTGGAGATCTGGAGAAATAGATGATTCCAATGTGGAAACATCTAGTGAACATAATTGTGCAATTACACCTCTTTGCTCCTTTTTTAGAAGCTTTGTCATGCCATTAGAGCTGATTATCTTTCCTGGTTTCCCTGCAATACCCCTTAATTCAACTTCCTTTCCTTCCACAGAAAATTTCATGAAAAGTTCTTGAAAATTAAAAGCTATTGTACCCAAGGATTGTAGCCATTGGACTCCTAGTACAACATCAACACCTCCCATTGGAATGGAAAGCATTGGGCTAGTCAATACATATTCTCCCATGGATAGCTTGATATTATGGCACTTTCCAGAGCAATTTATTGTTCCTCCATTTGCAATCATCACTTGACACTCTGGTGCTGGATATAGGAAGCAATTCAATTCTTTTGCTACCCTACAATGAATAAAATTGTGGGTGCTTCCTGAATCAATCAACACTATTACCTTTTTCTTCTTGATTTGTCCTTCTATCTTGATGGTTTGAGGAGTGGTAATTCCCGCCAATGCATTACAAGATATGGTCAGATTTATTTGTTCTTCATCTAGGCTTTGTTCCTGGAATATATCCTCTTCTTTGGACCTTTCTTGCTCCTTTTCTTCTTCCTCTTCACAATCTATGTAGAATAATTTCTTCTCAGCACACTTATGACCTTTTGTGTATTTGCTATCACAATTGTAACAAAGCCCTTTTGCTCTTTTTTCTTCCAATTGTTGTGGTGTAAACCTTGTAGGTTGTGGAAGAATATGGGCAACAACACTTCTGTCTTTATAGTTGTGAATGGTATGCTTCCTAGTTGCCATAATTTTGCTTTCCATTTTTCTTGCTAACCTGAATGCCTTCTCTAATGAATCAGGTTCCCAAAGGCGCACATCATGTTGGATATTATCCTTTAAAGACCCTATGAACACATCAATCCTATGCTCCTCTGGAATATCTTTTACCCTTATGTTCAATTTTTGGAACTCCTAAATGTGCTCCATTATTGAACCCTTTTGTTTGAGACTTATCAATTGGCTAAAAAAAGTGTTTCTTTTTGTATCCTCATAATGTGCTATCAATTCTTCCGTAAAAATTGCCTAAGTGATAAACTGTTTACGAGAACAAAGCCATTGATACCATACAAACTGATTTGGTTCCAAATATAAAGTTGCCATACGTACCTTTTGTGTGTTTTGCACATTATTGAGATCGAAGAATTGCTCCATCTGTAATATCCATGTGGCGGGATCCTTGCCATCAAACTTCCTCATATCGATTTTTGGAACATGGTGAGTCTTCAATCCAACATTAGAGTCTATGGAATCATGATTAACATTTCTTTTGTTCTCATCATGAGTTTCCTTTAGTACTCTTTCACCCTTAGTGACCATTTCTTGTAGCAACTTATTCATATTTATCTTCAATTCTTCCATCTTATCATCCATGCCATCAATTTTACCATCCATGCCATTCACCTTAGCTTCCATGCCATCCATCTTAGCTTCCATGCCCTTTATCTTAGATTCCACGCCATTTATCTTAGCATCTGTTAGCTTTTGTGAGCGTGACATTTGTTGCACTTGTTCTTGTAATTTTGATATATCATGTAGCATTTCTTCCTCTTCTTCATGAGTCATGCTAGAGCTTTCAGGTTCCTTACTAGGTGTTTGCATTTTCTTTCCTCGGGGCATCAGTTACCGATAATAATGCTTTACTATGCCCTTTGAATTCCTTCAAACCAAGCTTATGCAAAAATTTAAAAAAAAAACTACACACCTTTTTTTTCTTTGTAGAAGCCTGATATTGAATCTGATGTATCTCTGTAATTTCGAATCATCCAGTTCTGAAATTTTGACCTGTAGTAGCCTTCTATGTCCTCTTTCCAATGCCACTAGTCTTATCCAAATTGGATTCTCCAAGGAAGAGTTATGCACAATCTCCCGCAGTGACCTGATTATAGACTAGTTCAGTAGAGCGAAATTGTACGAAGTGCCACGTGTCACTGTGTCAACCTCTGACTCTGAAAGATATATAAAATAAAGCTACAGTCTGTCCTCTTTTTGTACCTTCTTACGAAATTTCAATCCGATGCTCAGAAAGAAAGTTATGACGATCTTCCCCAGGTCACATGTTTTGAGTGTAATTCAGGAGTCTGCAAAAAGACCAACTTCCTCAGATCATATCTCCGAAAATATCATGCAAAAAGCTCTGAAATTCAGACCCCACGTTCAGCACGATTTCTTCTCAAATGGGTTTTTTTTGTGACTTCTGAAACGTCACGGAAAAAAAGTTATAGCGAAAATGCCACGATGACCTATTTGGAGCAGCGAAACCCTAGAATCCAAAGCTCTGATACCAAATGTTATGAAACCAGCTCAAGAAAAGATAGAAAAGATAGATCAACGCCTTAGAATTCAGCCTCTTCGAGGGGGAAACCTCCTTTACATTACATAAATGAACAATTCTTGGATGATTCAAATGACAAAACCTCCTTTCTATATATAGGAGTCTAAGGAGTCACAATATAATCCAGCCGACCTAACAATAATAATATAAAGCCACAAAAATAACAATAGAGGGATTCTATGGGCACATTAATAACAATATGGGGGGCAATGGGGGCACAACAATATAAATAAGGGGTATAAATACAATAGTAATGGGGTAATCACTAGTATTATAGGGACCCAACAGCATCCTTTGTGGCCCATAGCCAAGCAAACTTCTCTTCTTCTGGAAAATCTGGCGCGATCAGAGGAAATTAGCTGTCCTCCGGCAACTCCCACATCACCAGCACAATCAAAAGTAAGATTCATGAGTAGTGAAACATCTTTCTATGGTCTTGTGCTTCTCTGCAATTCGTGAGGAACTTGTTTCACAGGTAGCGCTCCCAGTTGAACTATACACCCTCCGTGCACTGGGCCGCTAGTGAAAACACTGGTATCAGCACCTCATCTGTGTGACACTTCCTCATCACCTTGCTAGCCAATATCTGGGTGGCCACCTTCACCGCAGGGTCCATAATGCTTGAAATTGAATACCCACGCGGCTTCTTGACAAGCTTAAACTTGTCCTTCATCCATTTGGCGAGGTCACACTCGCCCGTCTTTCTGCCAAATGCCTTGGCCGGATTCAGCCCTGAATGTGGTAGTAAGGTGATCCTGTGGATCAAAATGTTGGTTATAGGGATCATCTCTCCCAATCACAGGCACCCGTCGTGCATCAGGCACAGCAACTTTTTGATAACGATCAAATTTATGGGACCGCAGTGGTAATGTGGCACCCATAGAAAATTCAACAATCCTGCCTTCTCCACCCCACAAATCCACTTCACCGGCTCCAGCATGGTGACACCAGACTCCTTGTAGAATACTTGTTGCATGAAATTATTGGTAGTCAGGTGGGGGAACCACTCAGTGTTCCCCAAGTCACAATCTTCAAGCTTTAGATGTGGGACACGCACCAAGCACGGACCTTCAAACGTGATAGTTTCTATTAGCAGGGGTGTATGAAGGAGAAACTTTCCCTCATCTAGGTCCTTTAGGACCTTCACCTTGCCCTGGAATGGAGGGATGTATTCTGGCAGCTTCGAAATAGGGTCTACCCCCTCAATATCAATGTCCTATGTGCCCTCAATGGCCTCTAGATCTACCACTTTGAATTTCTCCTACGTGGTTGGCTTTTCTTTTCTCTAATGTTTCCTTGGTGACTCGTGCACCAGCAACATCTTCCTATATTTATCTTTCTTCAGCTTGGGGACCTCGCTTGCCAGTATAGGCTTCGGCCTAGGTGAACTCGGTGACTTCGGCACTGCTGCGAGAACCTCCATAATTACAACCTCAGGGGCAGCTCCCTTAGAGGCAATAGACCCTCCAGCACTTGCATTTTCCACGGGTGCAGACATGAAGTTGTTAATGAGTTGTTGGGTTTCCTTAGGTAACCTATCAAACACAGAACTAGCCACCAAGTCCTCAAATAACACACGGTTCATGCACACCAGACAGCATGACACATTAACGCTCATAATGCAAAGTGTCTCTTGTTGAACGACCATCTGTAATTTATAGGCAAATTTGAATTCAAATTCGACCGTTCCCCCCAAAATCCACTCATAAATGCTAGATTGGTGGCAGATTTTCAAAGATTTTGTTCTTAAATTTAGCCTTAAATGTCGCCCCCACGCTCCTCTTAGCCTTCTTCTCACTGTCAAATCATGAACAGTGACGGTAACGGTCACTTTCTGGCTACACTGTGAGGTCTCTCGTCCTATAGCACAGCTCCCTTCACACGTCTGCTAACTCTGTGACACCCTTCTATTCTGTGCAAGCCCCTCATCGTATAGCTCTACAACCCGGGCAGTGTAGTTTATAGTCTCGCACCTCCTTGCAGCTGCCTAGAGTGCTAAGACTATGCTACCGGCATATAGTCATCTGGTCGGATCCCCGGTGTATGCCTTCAATCAGTTGCCATTTACCTTCTTGGGAAATGGATCTCCATTCAATTTCACAAGCTGAACTGCTCCACCATCAGTAATCTCCTTGATCACATATGGCCCTAGCCAATGCATCTGAAATTTTCCTGGAAATTTATCAAACTTGCTGTCATATAATAAAACTAAATCGTTTACCTTGAAGGTGCACAGTTTGATGTGTCGATCGTGCCATGCCTTTTCGCGCTCCTTCTGAACTTGTTGATGGAATCCAGCCAAGAATCTATCTTCTTCTAGCACTGTCAGCTGCGTGAGCCTTGTAGGAATTTACAGGGTAAGTTCCTCAGAAAGAATACCAAAAGGACACCGCTCACAACCAAATCACACATCAATACACCAGTATTTTTGACGTGGTTAAAACCCTCAAAGAGGAAAACAGTCCACGGCCTGTCCCAACGTGGGTACTACAGGAAATTTATTAATCAAAGAATGAAAATTTACATAAGCTTCTCTCATGCATGGATTACCCGAACAATGACCCTCCATGCGCTTTAAATAGAACTCATGGACCAATCGGGTGTCAAGCCACGGATCAAGTGTCAGTAATACCGAGGTGAGAGTGAACCGTCGGATCACTACATATCGTGACCGTCGGATTGTAAGTTACAAAATGTACAACGGTAAAGAAAGACACTTTACCTAACTCTATACCAGACCAAGTTGAACTTAACTATATCCTATGTGTCGGAATATCCTAACATCCCCCCTTAAGAACAACTTGGGATAGGATTGAAGGATTTACAAATATGACACAATAGGAGAAGGAAGGAGGGACTAGAGCCTATCCCCCCTTAGTGACAACTTCCTGAAATCCAAGCATATATCGAAGTTTAGTGAACTTCGCCTCTGTGAGAGCCTTTGTGAAGATGTCTGCAACTTGATCATCTGTTGAACAATATTGCACTTCAAGAACATGGTCATGAATGAGCTTTCTGATGAAGTGCATGTGTAGTTCAATGTATTTGCTGCGCTGATGCTGGACTGGATCTTTGCATAGCTGAATGGCACTTTGATTATCACACCAAAGTGTGGTTGGATGCTGTTGCTCAAAGCCAAACTCTGATAGGATCTGACGAAGCCACAAGGCTTCCTTACTAGCTTCCACGGCACCACGATACTCTGCTTCTGCTGACGAAAGAGAAATGGCAGCCTATTTCTTACAAGCCCATGTAATAGGTCCTGAACCAAGAGTGAAGACATAACCGGCAGTAGACTTCCAATCATCAGGGTCACCAGCCCAATCAGAATCAGTGAAACCAACTAATAGAGGAGCTGCTTTGGCACTGTAATGAATCCCAAATTGTACTGTACCTCGAACATAACGAAGTATTCTTTTGGCTGCTTTCCAATGACTTTCACGGGGGTTTTGCATAAAACGAGCAACAAGGCCAACAGCAAAGGAAAGATCAGGACGAGTGTGGGTTAAATACAAGAGTTTTCCTACAAGTTGACGGTATAAGGTAGCATCAACTTCAGGAGAAGTACAAGAGACTGAAAGTTTGACTCCAGACTGAAAGGGAGAAGGGTCTGGCTTACAGTCTTCCATGTGAAAATGACGAAGAATATCACAAGCATACTTGGACTGGGAAAGGGAAATACCCTCCTTGGATTGCAAGACTTGAAGACCGAGAAAATAGTGTAAGTGTCCTAAGTCTGTCATTTCAAATTTCCTTTTGAGGCTAGACTTCACATGGTTTATAAGGTTGGGATCACTACCAGTAAGGATAAGATCATCAACATAAAGAACAAGGATGATAAGAGAGTTGCCCACTTTCTTGGTGTAGACAGTATTGTTAGAATGACACCTAGAAAAGCCAGATTCTAAAAGAAAGCTATCCATTTTGGCATACCAAGCTCGAGGAGCTTGCTTGAGACCATAAAGGGATTTCTTAAGTCGACAGACAAGGCTGGAGTCTGTTTGTATGAAGCCAATGGGTTGTTCCATATAGATTTCTTCCTGCAAGTCCCCATGCAAGAAGGCAGATTTAACATCCATCTGATGGACTTCCCATTTTAAAGAGGCAGCAAGGGAAAGAACAAGGCGGATAGAGTTCATTTTGGCAACAGGGGAGAAGGTTTCAGTGTAGTCAATGCCTTCAACCTGTGAAAAACCCTTAGCAACAAGACGAGCTTTATGTTTATCAACTTTCCCATCTGGTCCATACTTGGTTCTGTAAACCCATTTCCATCTAACAAGTTTGCGTCCCTTTGGTAGAGGAACAAGATCCCATGTATCATTTGTCATCAATGAATGATATTCTTCATTCATAGCTGCTTCCCAATGTGGATGGCCTGAAGCTTCTGCAAAAGTGTCAGGATCATGATTTACTGGAGCTTGAGCCAGTAAAGAAGAGGCTCTTTCAAACTGAGAACGTGTACGTCGCTGATCTGTAGGATCAC
Source organism: Pinus tabuliformis (assembly GCA_031772625.1). Taxonomy (NCBI): domain Eukaryota; kingdom Viridiplantae; phylum Streptophyta; class Pinopsida; order Pinales; family Pinaceae; genus Pinus; species Pinus tabuliformis. Next base: position 641,546,595 of record CM062805.1, read on the forward strand.
CGGCAAGATCACCTGCTGCATCCCGAGTAGCACGGACCCATCTTGGAAGTTGAGGATCTGGAGAAGGTGGGGAAGGATTATCATCCTCACTTTCATCATCTAAAGAAGAAATGTTTTCAAAAGTAGAAGAGACAGGAAGAGGTGGCACATCCGCCGGACTAGGCTCGCAGGCCGATTTATTTTCATCAAATTTTACATCTCTTCTAATGATAACATTTTTGGACTTAAATGGAATAAGTCTATAACCTTTTACATCTTCAGAATATCCAACAAAACTACATTTCTCACTCTTAGGTTCTAAAGCTTTATGCTTTTCATCTGGAATATGGGCCCATGCTTCACTTCCAAAAACACGAAAGTGACTTACATCTGGTTTAATGGAACTCCAAGCTTCTTCTGGAGTGATATTCTGTAGAACCTTAGTAGGAGTGCGATTGATTATATAATTTGCACAATTAATTGCTTCGGCCCAAAAACTAAGACTGAGTCCTTTAGATTGCAGCATACAATTAGCCATTTCCTTTAAGGTGCGATTTTTCCTTTCAGCTACACCATTTTGTTGTGGAGTGTATGGAACAGTATGTTGCATTTGAATTCCATTTTCGGTGCAAAAGTTGATGAATGTGTTTTTAACATATTCTCCACCATTATCAGTTCTTAGCTTAAGAATTTGATGTCCAGATTGTTTTTCAACAAAGGCTTTGAAGGCCAAAAATGTGTTAAATACTTCGCTCTTGAGTTTTAAGAAGTATACCCAAGTGCGTCTGGAGAAATCATCATTGAAAGTTAAGAAATACTTGCAGCCAGAGAATGAAGCAACAGGAAGTGGACCACATAAATCACTGTGTACAAGCTGTAAAGGGGCTGAGGCGTGCCAAGAGGCACATTTGTCAAAACTGTCCCGATGATGTTTTCCGAGTACACATCCGGAACAAACACCATCTCTGCAAGATACCATAGGAAGACCTGTCACCATATTTTCTTTACATAGATGCTGAAGGGAGTGATAGTTTAAGTGACCAAATCGCTCATGCCAAAGTTTTCTCACTTCATCATTATGAGCAACAAATACTGAGGGAAGATTTGATGACCCAAAGTTGTGAAACTTATACAACCTTGTGGAATCATTAGCAATACCAGTAGCTAGAATCTGTTTAGGATCTCTTAGATCCTTGATTACAACATCATGAGGTGAAAATTCAACAATTTTACCTTCACCTGAATGAGTTATCTGATATACAGATAGAAGGTTGCAGGATAAGGTTGGAACACATAAGACATCATTAAACTGACCATTTTCTAGATGAACAGTTCCAGTCCCTACAACATTGAGAGATCTATCATCACCAACATATATATTTTTGGTGTTACAATCATTTAAAGAAGAAAACATGGCTTGGTTTTTGGCCATGTGATAAGAGGCTCCAGAATCAATGAGCCACTCATGAGAAGGAGAAGAAGAAGATACATTTAATGCATAACCAGACTGAGATGATTGACAACGACATGCAGAAAGTGCCATTCCGGAAGTTGAAGTTGAAGTATGCTCCACATGGATGTTATGTTTCTTCATTGCGGCTTCCAAGGCTTCCATCTTCTTAAAGCATTTAGATTCTAAGTGGCCATCTCGATTACAAAAGTTACAATGTCTATCAGTCTTCTTCCATTTGTTTTTATTGGTCTTATCATTTTGCTGAAATGATCTTTCATTTTGAGGCTGAGGACCATTCTTTTTAGGATATGACTTCTTAGGATTCTTTGAATTTGGTTGCTGCTGGGCGGCTAACGCTTTCGTGGAAGAGTTTCCAAGAGTAAGAAGACCAAGGTGTAAGAGTTTTTCTTGTTCTCTTATGAAGGAATCACAAAAGGAGTCAAAGGAAGGGGCCTTGTAGTCTTTTCCTTGACAAATGAAAGCTTCCCTTGTAGAATGGAAAGTGGAAACAAATACAGAGTAGGCTGGTCCCAACTTAGTAAAGATGGAATAAATAAGGTTACCATCTTCTTTCTTAACTTTAACACCTTCCAAGAGATATCTAAGGGTCTTGAATTTGGACAAGAAATCTTCAATGCAAGAAAAATTATTAGGATCCAAAGTAAGCAACTCATTTTCAAGTTGATGGGCTCTAATTTCATTTTTAATCCCAAAAACTTTAGCGAGTTTTTCCAATGCTTCATGAGGAGTCTCAAGTTTTGCAATATGGAATCTAAGATCAGGAGAAATAGACATCCCTATCAAACCACGTGCTTGATCTTGTCTATTTTCCCATTTTGCAGCCTTGTCTTCATCTTTTGGTTTCTTCTCTTGGTCTGTGGCTATTCTGAAGAGACCTTTACTTCTAAGTAAATCTTCCATGTAGGCTACCCATTGGAAGTAGTTAGTGCTGTCAAGAATGACTTGGCATGGACTTTCCATTTTAAAAAAAACTGAAGCTGAAGATGCTGAAAGTAAGTGTTCCAATGGATAGATCTCGAAAAAATAGGCGGTTTTAAAAAAACGGCTCTGAAAAAGGCTTCCGGATGAAGAAGTTATGGCTTTTTGAAAAAAAATTGTTGAAGTTGCCGGCAAAGTGCGCGAATGTGCGGGAATGAAAAAATCCGCCCCCACAAAATGGAGACTTGAACCCAAGACCTCTACTCTCTTAAAATAGCTTTGAACCAATTGATCTATACAAAAAATTTGAGAGAGAGAGAGAGAGGGGGGGGGCCTTGGTTTGCGTGCTTGCCTTGAGAAAGCTCTTTTTCCCTACAAAACACAAAACACAAAACCCAACATGAATATGCAAAGAAAAACGAACCTTGTGGCTCGAAGTTAGCTTTAGCCAAAAAACTAGATATTTTTCTCAATGTTTCTGATTTTCCGAGATCACATTAAGGTGCAGGGAAAAGAGCATACACATGAGAAAAATCCTTCCTTTCTGTTTCTGATTTTCCCAGATCGCACAGAGTCGCAGGGAAAAGAGCATACGCAGAAATGAAAGGTATAGATCCGGTTAAAAAAAAGGATAAATAAACCAAAACCGAAATAAGCAGAGAGAAAATAACAGTAAACTGCAAAAACACTGTATACCTCCCGATCTGAAAAATGACGCAGCTAGGGCTACCGGAAACCTTTTCGCGTGAAATGAAAGGGGTTCCTCACTGGAACAGATGCTCCGAACGCAACAGAGCAGTCCTCTCGGCCTGAAAGCAGTCAGAAACAGTAGATCTAGGAAACGACAGCCGCATGCAGTTCTACTGGCTTCAGATTTGATCACCAACGGACGCGGCCCTCAAATAGCTCTGATACCATGTAGGAATTTACAGGGTAAGTTCCTCAGAAAGAATACCAAAAGGACACCGCTCACAACCAGATCACAGATCAATACACCAGTATTTTTGACGTGGTTAAAACCCTCAAAGAGGGAAACAGTCCACGGCCTGTCCCAACGTGGGTACTACAGGCAATTTATTAATCAAAGAATGAAAATTTACATAAACTTCTCTCATGCATGGATTACCCGAACAATGACCCTCCATGCGCTTTAAATAGAACTCATGGACCAATCGGGTGTCAAGCCACGGATCAAGTGTCGGTAATACCGAGGTGAGAGTGAACCGTCAGATCACTACATATTGTGACCGTCGGATTGTAAGTTACAAAATGTACAATGGTAAAGAAAGACACTTTACCTAACTCTATACCAGACCAAGTTGAACTTAACTATATCCTATGTGTCGGAATATCCTAACAAGCCTCTCTTCCAAGGCTCCACGATCTGCCATGTCTATGAACGCCACTATGTGTAGACCAGTCGAAAAGTTGTTTGTCCCATCAGCTTCTTACAAGTAGTTCTATAAGCCCAGAACACCACTAGAATTCTTATGTCAGCGCACTATTAATTTCATTAAGGAAGTGCATACCGCAATCGCTCATCAAAATCTTCGGGTAACCAAACCTAGTCAGCACATATTCAAATAGGAACTGTGTTGTTGTTGCCCCTGTACAATCCTTTACAAGTTGCACCTCCACCCATCTAGTGAAATACACAGTCGCAGTGATGATATACCACACACCCATATTCTTTCCTGGAGGCTGAATCAGTCCTACAAAATCGATTGCCCACTTTTCAAATGAATGCAACAACACTTTCAGATTTAGGGGCAGCTCATCCCTCCATGATGGCCTGCTTGTCCTCTGACATACATCGCACACCCTACAATATGCTTTGGAATCCTTATGCAATGTCGAACACCACAACTCGATGCATAAAATCTTCTATGTTACTGCTTTTCCTGCATAATGCCCTCCCACAACCCCTCCATGAGCTTCAGCTAGGATACTGCTTCATTCAAAATCAGGCACATAGCATCGCAATATCTCATCTGATCCCATCTTATACAAGTGACCCGTAATAAGAGAAAAATATGTCGCGCGCACCACCAATTCCTTCTTTTATTTGTTGGGTGTGGAGTCTGATTATCTTCCTTATCCAAAGGTATCACTACATTGGACCCCATTTCCTAATGTGACGGAAACGTCGCCCATAAAATGTACACTGCCAAGGGGGTCTAGGGGGGGTGACAATGATTATTTGGAGCCCCCCCAGCAGGGATTTGGGGGAAACGCCCCCGAAGCTAAAAATAGATGTAAAATTACCTTGTAAAATGTTGTAATTTCGTAGTCAATTTGGGCCGTTCATTAGGTGGAGATCTGACGGTAGAAGTTATGTTTAATTTAGGCTTTTTTGCCCTAGAAGGAAGCCCCTTGCTATATATGAAATAATTGTATTGCATCTATACATATCTGTATTCTGAGCGAGAAAGAGAGAGGAGATTGTGTGAGAGTGAAGAGAGAATCACAGCAGATCTGTTGTAGGCTATATCTATTCATTTTGATGGATAATATAAAAGGAAGGACTGGTTGTTTCTCCGTGGATGTAGCCCAAATTGGGTGAACCACGTATATCTGTGTCTCTCTTGTTTTATGTGTTTTCTGTATTTATATTTTTACAATATATTTTATGTGTTCTATTGCTTTGTAATATATAATTTTCTAACAATTGGTAATAGAGCCGAAGGTCTATTTGGCTGATAAAATCGCAGGAGAGAAGGGTTCCTGGTTCGAGTGGGAGCAAAGGCGGAAGATGGTAGGTTTAGGGTCGGAAAAATATAACGGCCAAAACTACCAATTGATGAAGATGCAGATGGAATATTATCTGTATCAAAAAGATATGTACCTACCATTGAGCAAAAAGACAAAGAAGTCGACGAGTATGACAGACACAGAATGGGATATTCTCGACAGAAAGGCACTTGGAACAATACGGCTATGCCTAGCGATGTCGGTAGCGTTTAATATTTCAAAGGAAATGAAAACAGAGGGTTTAATGTCGGCATTAGCCAAACTATATGAAAAACCCTCAGCCTCAAATAAGGTATTTCTTATGAAGTGTTTACTTAATATGAAGATGTCAGAAGGTGGATTTGTTGCTGATCATTTAAATGAATTTAATATAGTTACCAGTCAATTATGCTCTATAGGAGTTACTGTTGATGATGAAGTTAGAGCTCTGTTATTTCTATGCTCATTTTCAGAAAGTTGGAATGGTTTAGTTATCGCCATCAGTAACTCTATCTCTAGATCTAGTACTTTAAAGTTTGATGATGTTGTCAATGCAATCCTTAGCAAGGAAATGCGACGGAAAAGCTCGGTGAGACATTAGGTAATGCTTTGACTGCAGAGACTAGGGGAAGAAAAATGGAAAGAGGAAAGAGCCCAGGATATCGCAGGAAGTCAAGGAAAGGTAGATCTAAGTCCAAATCGGGGATAGTGTGTTGGAAATGTGGGAAGAAAGAACCCCTGAATAAATACTGCAAGTCTCAGAAGGGAAAAGAAGGAGACGCACAACAAGAAAACAATCATGAAGCGAATGTGACAAGTGATGTGTTGCAATATGTTTTGATTCTTTCATTAGAAAATATTATTGATGTCTAGGTGGTAGATTCAAGGGCCTCATTCCATGCCACGCCTGATAGGAAACATTTTCATGATTATGTTCAAGGATATTTTGGACAGGTTCGACTGGGTGATGATAAACCCTGTAAAATCATTGGAATGGGTACAGTTTTCATAAAACATCAGAATGGAAATCAATGGCTATTGAAGGAGGTAAGGCATGTTCCAGATCTGAAGAAAAATCTAATTTCAATAGGGAAGTTGGGAGGTGAAGGCTGTGTGACTACTTTAATAGATAAAACTTGGAAGGTCACTAAAGGAGCCCTGGTAATAGCAAAATGAGAAAAGGTTGGTACATTGTATTTATGAAATGGTATTTCTAATTTTTTCAATTCTTTAACCTCTACAGGAGAAGATACGGCATGGTGGCATCATAGGCTTAGGCACATGAGTGAGAAGGGGATGCAGATTCTTTACTCAAGAAATTTGTTTCCAAGTTTGAAGCATGTTGATTTAAAATTCTGTGAGAATTATGTTTATGGAAAATAGAAGAGAGTCAGATTCCTCAGAGTTGGGAAAGAAAAGAAGAGCGAAAAATTAGAGCTTGTGCATACAAATGTATGGGGACCTGCTCAGGTATCATCTCTCGGTGGCTCTCAGTATTATGTTACTTTTATTGATGATGCAACTAGAAAAACCTGGATTTATTGTATTCGAAATGAATCTGATGTATTTGATACTTTCAAGAAATGGAAAGCTTTGGTTGAAAATGAGATAGGAAAAAGGTTGAAGTGTCTCAGATCAGACAATGGAGGTGAATGTTGCAGCGAAGAGTTTTATAGGTATTGTTTAGAGAATGGAATTCACAGAGAGAAGGAAGTTCCAGGAACACCACAAGAAAATGGTGTGTCAAAAAGGATGAACAGGACAATCATGGAGCGTGCAAGGTGCATGAGATTGCATGCAAGATTTCCTTTACAATTTTGGGTAGATGTTGTAGATATTGTTGTTTATCTAATAAACAGAGGGTCTTCAAGTTCCTTGGATGGTGGTATTCCAGAGGAGGCATGGACAGGTAAAAAGGTAAACTACTCATTTTTAAAGACTTTTGGTTGTGAAGCCTTTGTCCACATTAATAAAAAAAATAGAACAAAGCTTGAGGCAAAATCAGAGAAATGCACCTTTATTGGATATGGTGTTAATGATTTTGGTTATCTCTTTTGTGATTATGAAAAGCACAAAATCATTAGGAGAAGAGATGTCATATTCAATGAAAAGGTTTTGTATAAGGATCAAATGGAGGAAAAGAAACAGAAAAAAAGAAAACAGAGAATACACAGTTCTTAATGACATCACAGAAAAAGTGAAGGTTCCTAAAAGTAATAATGATCAGTAGCCAAAACAAAAACAGCAAGCAAGCACAACAGAAACAAGCACCTCAAACACCTGAAAGTGGTGTTAGAAGATCTACCAGGATAAGTAGAACCCCTGAACATTACTCTCCTTCATTGTATTATGTATTGTTGACTGATTCTGGTGAACCAGAATGTTATGAAGAAGCTGTGCAAGTAGAAACCAGGAAGAAGTGGGAGAAAACCATTAAAGAAGAGATGGACTCCTTAGCACACAACCAAACTTGGGACTTAGTCAGGTTTCTTGCAAGTAAAACATCATTGCGGAATAAATGGGTTTACAGGTTGAAGGAAGAAGATGGAGGTAGAAAAAGGTATAAAGCTAGACTTGTGGTGAAGGGGTTTACACAAAAAAAGGGTATAAACTTTAATGAGATATTTTATCCTGTTGTTAAAATGACTTCGATCAGAACTATTTTAAGTCTAGTAGCAGCTGAAGCTTTGCATCTTGAGCAGTTAGATGTAAAGACAACCTTTCTCCATGGGGATTTGGAGGAAGAGATATATATGTGGCAGCCACAAGGATATGAGGTAAAAGGGAAGGAGAAACTAGTGTGTAGGTTGAGGAGAGCTTGTATGGCTTAAAATGGGCTCCAAGGCAATGGTATCTAAAATTTGACAGGTTTATTTCTGAACAAGGTTATACTAGATGTCACTATGATCATTGTGTTTATCACAAAAGGAAAAATGATGGAAGTTATATTATATTGCTATTGTATGTAGATGACATGCTTATTGCAGGATCTAACATGCAGGAAATAAATGTGCTGAAAAGAAAATTGGCAAACTCATTTGCAATGAAGGATTTGGGTGCTGCAAAACCAATCCTTGGTATGAGAATAGCTAGAGACAGGAAGAATAAAAAATTAACATTGTCTCAAAGTGAGTACATAGAAAAGGTGTTGAAAATATTTAATATGCAAAATGCAAAACCAGTTAGTATACCTTTGGTTAGCCATTTAAAACTAAGGAGGTGTGTCCCAAGACTCAAGAAGAAATGGCTTATATGTCTAAAGTTCCATATGCATTTGTAGTTGGAATCTTAATGTATGCAATGGTCTACACAAGGCCTGATATTGCACATTCAGTGGGAGTTGTAAGAAGGTAGATGAACAATCTAGGAAAAGAACATTGGATGGTGATGAAGTGAATTCTCAGGTATTTGAGAGGTACCACACATCAAGAATTATACTTTGGTGTTTCAAACATTGCTCTACAGGGATATGTTGATGCAGATATGGCGGGTGATATAGATAACAGGAGGAGCACCACAGGGTATGTGTTTACTGTAAGTGGAACAGTTGTCAGTTGGGTTTCAAAACTACAAAGTGTTGTTGCACTCTCAATGACGGAAGCAGAGTATGTTGCTGTTATAGAGGCTAGCAAAGAAATGATTTGGTTAAAAAGGTTTCTGGATGAATTGGGTAAGAAGCAGGAGTTGGGCAGGTTATACAGTGATAGCCACAGTGCCATACATCTTGCAAATGAATTTGCATTTCATTCCAAGACTAAACATATATAGCTTAAGTACCATTTCATATGATCAGTGTTGGAAGACGGACAGTTGAAGCTGGAAAATATACACACTAGCCAGAATCCTACAAATATGTTAACAAATGTTGTAATTAGGGAGAAACTGAGATTCTGCTCAGTTTCAATTAGCCTTCAAGTACGATGATGAAAATGAGAAACAACCAGGTCCAAAGTGAAGTCATTGTCTAGCAAATGAAGCAGCGGTGGAGTTTCTATAATCAGTGTCCAAGCGGGAGATTATTGGGTGTGGAGTCTGATTATCTTCCTTATTCAAAGGTATCGCTGCATTGGACCCCATTTCGTAATGTGGCGGCAACGCCACTCATAAAATGTATGCCACCAGGGGGGGCGACAACGATTATTTGGAGCCTACCCTTAGCGGGGGATTGGGGGCAGTGCCCTCGAAGCTCAAAAGTAGATGTAAAATTGCCTTGTAAAAGGTTGTAATTTCGTAGTCAATCTGGGTCGTTCATTAGGCAGAGATCTGACAGTAGAAGTTATGTTTAAGTTAGGCTTTTTTTCCCTAGAAGGAAACCCCTTGCTATATATGAGGGAATTGTATTACGTCTATATATATATATATATATATATATATATATATATATATATATATATATATATATATATATATATATGTATATATGTATTCTGAGAGAGAAAGAGAGAGGAGATTTTGTGAGAGCGAAGAGGGAATTACAACATCTCTGTTGTAGGTTGTATCTCTTCATTCTGTTGTATAATATAAAAGGAAGGACTGGTTGTTTCTCCATGGATGTAGCCCAAATTGGGTGAACCACATATATCTGTGTCTCTCTTGTTTTATGTGTTTTCTGTATTTGTATTTCTGCAATATATTTTATGTGTTCCATTGCTCTATAATATATAATTTTCTAACAACTAGTATCAGAGTCGAAGGTCTATTTGGCTGATAAACTCACAGGAGAGAAGGGTTCCTGGTTCGAGTGGGAGAAAAGGCGGAAGATGTTAGGTTTAGGGTCAAAAAATTTAGCGGCCAAAACTACCAGTTGTGGAAGATGCAAATGGAAGATTATATGTATCAAAAATATCTGTACCTACCATTGAGCGGAAAGACAAAGAAGCTGACAAGTATGACAGACACAGAATGGGATATTCTCGACAGAAAGGAACTTGGAACAATACGACTGTACCTAGCGGCGTCAGTAGCATTTAATATTTCAAAGGAAACCACAACAGAGGGTTTAATGTCAGCATTGGCCAAACTATATGAAAAAAACCTCAGCCTCAAATAAGGTATTTCTTATGAAGCATTTATTTAATATGAAGAAGTTAGAAGGTGGATCTGTTGCTGGTACTCGCGGAGCAACTCAGCGACCTTATCCACCATAGCATCATCCTAGTAGTCCCCTATCTTCAAAAACTTTGGTTCCGCCTCTATCCCAATGTTCACTTGTGTCATTTTTAGCGGAGTGGTGATATCAAGATTCTCTATCTATGGCCCTTCAACTTCGCAGTGACCTTTTGTCTCTGCAATAGTAATGTTCCTCATATCCTCCTCTTCTTCTTCAGCGGTCACATTGTAGCACTCCAACGCATGGCATAGCTATGTGGTCCAATCTAGTTGAATCAAATCCAAAGGATCCTACGGGAATTTGAAGATCATTGCCTTGACCTCCTGTAGTGCTTCATCAATGCACTCGAATCCATCCTTAAAGCTAAATGTCATCAGTAATCCCTACCTCAAAATATCCCATTTTTCCGTGTCGTGGTGGAGCTCTGTCTCCAAATACCAATTCATTGGTATTACATCCAAGGTGTGACAGAACAAATGCACCCACTCCGGTTGCGGTCCTGCTCCATAAGAATCAGTCCATTTTGCTAAGTGATTGTGTGGATCACTCCTTCCATCATTTTTCTCTATCAATCCTACCTTTGAGTGACGAAACCGTACCCTCATCAATCTTCCGTATTCGTGCCATTCATCAAAATTGTCTTCATGCATACCCCACCATCTTGCGAGTGTAGCACGTAGCGCTAAGTCCAAGGCTTGGAAGCGCTGCTTCTCTGGCACTTCCCTTTCAAATGCATCTAAAAATTTATAAACATCAGTTAAACCATCATAATAAGGCAGACTTATTACCTCTGATGATACGCAGCGTAGCGACTTGGTCACCATGTTACATCATAGTGTAGATACTTCGTGCAATTGATTTTGCTAGTGTTCTAATTCCTCATCTGAATCTGATTTGTAGGAGCTCTCGCGGTCCCATGAAATATGTCCATTAGCCATCAAATTCACCCAATCTTGATCTCGCATCGTTATCTTTGAAATTTGGTCCAAATCATCGTCACTCTCATAATCACAGACTAGTTCAGTATAGCATAGTCCTTCTGCAGGGTCCAAAGGTACTACTATGTGGAGCGATTTTCTTTCAAATAACATCATCTATTTCTTCAAATTGATCACCCCATTCATGTCGATAGCCCAATCGATCCGAAGGAGCGCAGGGTAGGGGATGCTGTCATCGACAATTTCTATCACTTCAAAATCCACCAATGCGCTTATGCCTTCAATATCTATTCTGACTCCCTGCAATCTTCCCATGGGGATAATCTTTTGCTTATTTTCCATCCTCAATTGAATAGGAGACCACTGTAGTGTCGGTCTCCCCATTCTCTCCCATGTTTTTTCAGCAAAACATTCACATATGACCCAAGGTCCATAATAACTTGGTCCATTTCATATTCTCCTATCTGCGTGGTGAGCCTCATCTCACGCCCTGTTCTTGCCTTATCCTTACCAGTTTTCCTGACCACGTGTGGTCCCTGAAGAGCATTACCAACACACTTATTGATCAAGTCATGTAATCCCTTTACGGCCTTGCTATCATGTAGCAGCTTCATACAAGTCTCCAAAAAGGTAGTAAGCATGGATGGGTCCATTTATTTAGACTGCTTATCCTGACTTCCTGAAGTAGAAGCTTCAACGAAGCTTTTCTTCGCTTCCATGAAGGTTTCCTTTGTGCACTCCAAATCAAAGCCAACCTCCTTTTCCTAGAGCTTTGTGGACCCATTCACCTTCTTCACGCCGCTTTCCCTTATCTTCACCAGCGTCATTCCATTTTGCAACACAATATTCACATTGGGATCCTCTTGACGAGGTTATGCCCTCATCATCTGCAGGTTATGTGTAGGTTGTTGAGGTTGTGTCCCCTTTTCGCATATTTTAGCTATTAATACAAGGCAATCTTCTGTCGTGTGGTCAAACTGAGTACAGTATCATCACGACAGGTGCGTCGGGCTTGTACATTCTTGCGCATAGTGTCCTGGCCCCCCATAATTGTAGCAAATAACTTGCCCCGAACTCTCGCAGGTCCTCCTCTGCCTTAGCCTCGTCCGCACCCCTAATATCCTTCTTCTGGCCCCCAGTGCCTTGATCTGGAGGCTGAGTTTCTGTTTGCATCTGATACGTGAGCGTTATCTCCATCATTAACTCATAACTATGGAAATTACGCTCATCATGACCTACTAATTGGTAGAAGTTGCAGAAGATTTCTTGTAGTGTCTGTACAAATTTCTGCAACAAGAGACAATTATCTGTCGCATGTTTTCCAGCTACCTGACAGATAGCACAGCACATTACGGGCCCTGTACTTGGCCCTACTTGAGCTTTCGAGCTGAGAGGCATTGGCCCTCCTCCTACAACATAATTCGCGAAGACATGGCAATGATCTTTATCATGCCCTTGACTCTTACATTTCAAACACCAAACTTCTTCGCGCACCTCTAGCCAAGCCGCTCTACCCTTCTTCAGACTTTGGAATTCTAAGCAAAGTTTCTGCAACTCCATGTGAATCTACTGAACTCCCAAAACAGCATCTTGAATTGGTGTCTCGTGCAATCTCATCGCAATTTCCAGGGCCTCTGCCTGGGTCCCAATCTTTTTTTTGTGATAAAGCAACCCTTAGATTAGGCAAGAGAAAAGCCACAAACCATTCACGATGCTACCCATCCATAAGATTCATGTTAGCTTCACGAACCCTGCACTTCAATCTCTAATCTAGCTCCCAGGGTGTTTTGCTAGGCTTCATCATGATCTCCTTGAATCCAATAATCGATTGCGCTTCAGATTTGGGCCTACTAAATTCCTTATTCAGCGTAGTCTGAATGTCTACTAGTGTAGCCATTGGGTTATCAGTGTAGTACTTAATGTACCACATTAGCGCGCGTTCCTGTAAAGCAGTAACCAACGTTGCTTTCTTCATCTGATCATTTGTAATGCCCTGGGCTTCCCACATAGCCTTTGCAGCAAACCAAAATTGGTCTGGGTCCTCATTACCCAAGCCCTTGAAAATGGGAAATTTTACTAAAATCGCCATATTGAATGGTGGTGGAGGTGGTGGCGGTGTGGACGAAGGTGTATGTGGTGGAGGTGAGGATGGAGTGGTGTGGGTGGATGGGGTATTCACGGGAACCCTCACCTTATTAACTAAACAATGCTTTGAGGAGAAGTCTGTGATGCTTCTTCGTTGTCACTCAAAGGAGGCCCAATCAGTGGGCTATATTCAGATATTGTTCCCTTTCTATCCCTAAATAACTTTCCACTTCGTGTAGCACCAAACATCAAGGTAATTGCATAACTCGCTTTTCACACAAGAGCATTTTAATTCAAGTATTTAACGACCTTAAATACTTACCTCGCGGTCCTTTGAAGAAGTGTCACTCTGCTTCGTTGATCTAACCGAGGTATCGACCATGAACACTGTCACAAACCCTCCAATGATACGATCAAGCCAGTGATCGACGACGCACATGATCTTATCTTTAGAAGCTTCCAATATTCACACTAACTCCGGGGTCCAAACTATGGGACCATCAAGCCTCCACCTTCCCTGTCCAACCACTGTTCTTTCGTCAATAGCGGGTTCATATTCTCTTGCGTCGCGAATTTGTGGATCTTTCTATCCAGCCAGTCTTCAATTTCCTTCTTAGTTGGATTCTAGTGATGCGACATCACACATCTCTTTATTCAAATCTCGGTCCCGGCAACAGAACCATTTGTTGGCTTAGTGGGTCCTGACCAAGGTTGAGAGTTAAGTTTTCCAAACAAATCCCTACACTACTGGCCCTTTCGGCGTCAACCTGCAGAGCGCAGACTGAAGTCTCACCCAAAGCAGTATGGGGGGATGTTGGAACCAATTTTTCGCACCCAGAGATGGTTATGATGTTGTTTTATATCCTTTATAAGCTTTCGCGCAGAGCGATAAGCCTTTGAGGCTTATCGATATAACTTCCTCTTACCAGCCTCTAGACCTTTGTGAAGATCTAGGACTATCATTCGCGGACCCTAAACATGTGAATCAACCACTTGCATGCCTCTGTAATCACTCATAAGTCTATTATTACCTAGATTGGCTTAAGTTTCCGATATCTTTAGCATGCATTAAGATATTCTTCACATAAACAGATATTATTACTTACGTTCATATAACAATGTAAACCATGCAGAATCACGCATTAATACAATATTAAATCATAACCCCAATATTCATCATAACATAAACGCATTCATTCATAATAGAAGTAAAAGGAAAAAACGCAGATATTTCTGGAACAGTCTCTTTATTAATGCTTCAGATCTTCTTACAGACTCGAACTACCCTGCACACTCAGCTGTAGGGGTCTGTACACTCAGCTGCGGACTCTACTCTAGGCCTCTATGCACACAGATGTAGAGCCTTTCTTCTACTCTAAGACTCTTCAGTCTTCACTTCTACTGACCCATTACATTCATATCAATCACTACCAAACACTACCTTAGGCTCTTCTAAGACTTTCCTTTTTATACAATCCCATGGTCCACGGACCATGGGTAGGTCTTCTAAAGCCGACACAACTTACATAAAAGAAGGGAAAATCCCTTTATGACACTTTACATCTACGCTCTCCTCAACCACAACTTGCATAGACTTTACACTTTACATACAAAAACTTGGGCTTTTGCCCCAAAATTGACCTTAGTGGACCCTATCCCAACACATCCCCATGAAGATCCTCCCTCACTCCTCCTTGTTTCCCATACATAATATTCAAAGGTGAAGGTGGCAAATATCCAAAACAATTTTTAAATGGGAACTTACCATTAGAAGTGTGGATTCCTTTGGTATAATACAGTTGTATATATACCATATTTTCATCCCAAGTCTTTGGATGCTTCTGACTGTAACCCATCAAAAGTTGCACCAAAGTCTTGTTGATTACTTCTATCTTCCCATATATTTGTGGATGGAATGTTGCAGACCTCTTTAACTTCATGTCCATATTCTCCCACAATGTCATTCAAAATGCACTAAGAAATGTTGTTTCCATGTCTAAATTGATGCTCCTTGGTATCCCAATGGTATCATAAAGTGCACCCAGACCTATCCAAAGAACATTTTTTTTGCTTCTTGCCCATTGATGATTTTTTATAAGGTATTAGAACATGCATCTTGTTAAACCTGTCAACTACCACGAATAGGTAATCAAAATGAACACATTATTTTTACTGGGCAACCCAACTAGGAAAAACTCCTCCTCTTTTTTGTATTAAATCATAAGAGAATATGGATCTATTACAATGGCAGCTTCAATCATTGAAGCTCAACCTACACTGCAATATTGATTTCCTGCTCTCTAACCTGCTCTGACTAACACTTAGCCAAAATATGCCTCATCCTTCCTCCTATTTCCTTGTGCAATCCTTGAGGAAATTAGCTCCTAAAAGATAGGGAAATTCCCTATTTCCTTGTGCAAATCCTAGAGGAATAGATCACCTTCTCCAATGCAAAACTTGTACACTCAACTAGCATACAATTGATAATTACAATGTGCCTTTTCCTCCAATCAACTAGGAAATTCGAATTTCATGCATGAATAGGGCTACTTTTAGTAGATTGACTAGTTAACTGAGAGATCAGTGAGTCTACAATAGTTACAACTACTCAACTAAACTCCTTGTTGGCCCTCGATTTTGATCAATTTTTCTTATTAAAAATCCACTTAACTTCCATAATATTCCACCTTATATCATCCATATATGCCTTATTTTGACCTTATTATTCATATTCAAGTAAATAAATTATGCTTTTGAATTTTTAGATATTTTTGCAAAAAACTGGTTTTAAGAGTATTTTTGGACAGAACTGGAAATTCTCGTAATAGCTCCATTAAAGTGATATATGTAGGACACCTGGGCTCGAGATGAATACATATTTGGAAATATTAGGAACCAAGGATGGATGAACAACTATTGGCTCAGTCAAAATGAGCAAATACAGGCCCGGTCAACACTGGTCAAACTTGACCTGTCACCCAGAAATCCCTATTAAAAAGGGGTAGTTTTAGGATTTTTTGGAATTTTTCCAAATTTCTTGTAACTAATGGATGGCTTCGACCTGATGAAGTGGGATAACATTAATGATGGTTGTTTCAGACTTTTTAGCTTATATGGTTATTATTTTTCCTATTTAAAGAGAGGCATTCATAGTTAGACTATGTAGAAAAACTTATTATTTTGAGATAATTGAAGATAGAGATTTTGTTTCATGATTTCTTTTTGTTTGATGGAGTGAGTGAGTTGTTGTATTTGAGTATTTTAGCAGTGTACCAGCAAGTTTGGAGGGCCCCCATACCAAGCTAAGTACACTTTGTTGTATCATGTTTATATTTGTGCATATGCTAGTTTAATTCTCCATGTTTATTATATTCATTTGCTGTAAATATTTGTAAATATCTTTAATGTGAATTTATTTTATGGAATGTGTTAATTTAAGATTTCTTCCTTTTAGCGATTAGCTTGAATGTGGAAGGACAACCAGGTCCCTTTAAAAGAGTCTCTTCTCTATGAGCTAGGACTAAGACTGAACAAGATTCACTTCTTTCAAACTTTCTTGGATTAAGTTCTTATGCTTTCATTACATTCTTTTATGCTTACTTAGATATTGGAAATGTAATTATAGAATTTTTGAGGGAGGACAACTATGTCTCTTTGAAAAAGCCTCTTCCTTGTTTTTCTAAAATAGTCTAATTTCATTGACCAATAATGCATGCTTTTATGGAATAGACCTATATATTTTTGCTTAAGTTGTGAGGAGTGATTTATATTTATAATATTTATTTCCATTCTTAGCTATGTAGAATGATTTATATTTGTAATATGCACTTCTGTTCTCATAACTACTTTCTATATTAGTTCTTATCCAAAAATCCATAAATTTTGGTTTGCTTCTAAGATTACCAACCTAGATTGATAGTAAAATACATGTCTTAATTTACACAATAAATTGTGCTAACACTCCTACTGACTTTATTCATGACTAGAGCTCATATAACTAAGTTTTACTAACTAATAACTCCACTAGATTGCTAGATCTTAGATTAAACTCATGCACAACTCTACTTCTAGCCCACAAACTCAAATTGACTTATTTAACTTAGTGATTTGGCCATGTTACTTCTGCTAACTACAACTCAAATCATCAAGCTGATGTGGAATTTTGAGTTTCTCCATTTCACTAAGGAACAAGTCAAATGAAGCCTTTCTTGCTACAATATAACACTCCCTCTTCGCAATAAAAGGGTTCTTAACCACCCCAATCTTGCTCCTGTGGAACTCAAACTTGCCTTTTGACAAAGCCTTTTTCAAAATGTCTTCATCTTGATCCTTTGTAGGAATGTACTATAACATGATAATTGTAACACCCTCCTCCCACATCCACCCAAGTTAACCGTGCCAACTGGGGTAAACATGAGACAAGAGGCTACTATGATCAGATTTGACCTCTTAGGTAACCTTAAGGAAGTGGAATTGACAGAACATCACATACATCCATCCAACACCATCAACAAAACCCTCAGGAGACAAATCAGCCACTCAGATAGTGTGTCCCTAGGTCCCACTATTGCTCTAGAAAATTTAAGGCTCAGTCCCTCTCATGTTATGGGCAAGGGAGTGACCAAAGACCTAAAGTCGCGCTCATAGGCCTGCCTACCAGTGACTGTGGTCCAAAATTTCCAGCTATGTGCTAGTGACTCCAGGATTTGAGCCACTTTTTTAGGCTTAGAGCCCAAGCCACTGCCCAAAATGGAATGAAAGCTTGGAATTAAGTAAAGTATAGGGAAACAATGATGCAAAAGTAAATATTTGATCAAGGCCTTAACCAAACCCCTACTAGCCATGATAGGTATTTCATCAAACATATCATCGACATGTAACCTACAGGTGTAAACAACATAGTTAAGTGTAGGAATCTCTTATTTATCTGAGAATCACAATGAACCATTATTTCCTCATGTCATTTTCTACCTTATCACTTATTAGGTCATAGATACAATATCTATTCAAATATAAGTAAAAACATACTGAGATCCAAAAATAGTTGTTGCCATAAAATGAACATATAACTAGCATAATAGGAACAAAATTACAATAAACATATCAGCCATCAAAATCCATATATACACCAATACATTTACACACAAAATCAATGGAATGAATTTCTCATTAATCAATGCAATGAACCGACTGGAGATGGGAATACCACGTTTCCCCTGACCATAGATTGGCTTAGCCAAGTCTCTCTCTATCCAATCACCACCGTGCCATATTCCAAGCATGAATGTGGGACTCGTAGAACACATCGAAAACAGCAATCGATGTGGATTCCACCGGAGTTCTCCACCTACACCGTGAGTAATTTGAGTGCCTCCTAGTCTCTCAAGATTTACCTTGCATCTGCAGTTTGATCGAGGGATCACTAGGCCCTACACCGAGACATACTCTCCAGGATTTATCGTGCATTCCATCCTGGAATCACTAGGCCCAACAGAGATAAAATCTACCTCTTGGTTTTACCGTATATTCCACCATTCACTAGCAAGGATTCCTAGGCCCAACAAGGCACAAAATCTGGCTTTACCGCAATCCACAATTTAGTTCAAAGGTTTCTAGGCCAGTGGATTCATGCATCCTTAGTCTGGTTCAGGGACCACTACCACCATGTGTTTGTCAATTCATAGATCTACCCCACTCAAATTCGAATCCAATCTGATCATCCCACATAAACCGCATGAGAGAACCCATCTCATCAAAGCTATCATGAAATGGCAAGGCTAGGCTTAAAATACCGTCACACCTAGAAAAACCTATGCCATGGTATAAAAGAAACACATGAAATCCCATGCATGCCAAATCTAGCAAGGAAAATACACATGCAAGTTGATACCTGCAATGAAGCCTGATGTAGTTTCTTGATCCTGCCTTTCCCTGCTTGATCTTTGCTTCCTCTTGCCTTCTTTGCCTTTATTGCCCCAATACCAAAGTGCTCCAAGAAAACTCTAAGTTTCCAAGAGTATGCGAGAGAGAGAGAGAGAGAGAATAATGAGAGAGTTCCAAAGATAAACTGACAAAAGGTTACCACCTAATCCTTAGAAGCCTTTTTATGAATGAGGCCTCTATTTTCTTCATTTTCCATTATTTTCCTTCATTTTCCTCTTGACATGCAACATTTGACCTTTCACCTCCTTTTTCTCCTAATTTCCATTATTTTCATAAATAAATGTGCCAAAATGCCTTTTAATGCATTTCCAAAGCCTTATCCATTGCCTTGCCAATTTCCTTATCCATAAACAACCAAATGAACACACACTAAGATGTCCTGCCCAACATTCAGCTTCAAATAAGTGTCCCATTCATCCACAGTTATTGTTTTTAACTTTTATTACATGGAATTTTCACCAGGGTTGTTACAGAACCCTCCCCCTTGGGGGACACCATCCTCAGTGTTCAATCACACATATACCTTAACAACCTGCTGAAAGAAGACATACTACTTATGGATCTTTATAACACAACTCGATGCAGTATTTACAATGAAGGATCTGCTCAAGAGAAGAACATCATGAAAACCTGACAACATACCACATAGTAGAGCTTTATAATACAACTCATTATGGTATTTATAATTATCATCCTATTGAGTTCCAATCCACATGACATCATAACATCATGATAACATAACCACATGATAGCATAATAACATAATCGTAATAACATGACACCCATACCGCATAATGGAGCTTTATAACACAGCTCGTTACGGTATTTACATCCATACATAGGTGTACATATAGCAACATCATCAAAACTATATATACCAAAACATATACCAAACATATATCAAACATATACTAACATCATAGAGCATATATCAAAACATCATAAAGAACATATCAAAACGTCATATAGCATGTATCAATCATCATAAAGCATGTATCGATCACCATAAAGAATATACTAAACCAATATAAAGAAAATACTAAACCACCATGAAGCATATACCAAGCCATCAGACCACCATAAAGCAACTACCAAAGCACCATAAGCAATCACCAAACCACCATATCAAGGCTACTTTTCCTCAATCAGAAAACAAGGAAGGATACATGGCCTGCATCTGATCCGTCGTCTCCCATGTAGCTTCACTGGGCCTAAAGTGCTTCCATTTCATTTTAACTTGCTCTATTGCTTGGTTCCAGAGCATAAGCACCTTTTTCTGCAATATACGCTGAGGCTCCAACTCGAATTCTCCATTTGGTTCCACCTGCAATACAAACCAGTCAATCACATGATCAGCATCCTTAACATACTTCTTAAGCAAAGATACATAGAAAACAACGTGGACTTTCACTGTCGGAGGTAGTGTAAGTCGATAGGCTACTGGCCCAATCCTCTCAATGATACTGAAGACTTCACAAAACCATAGTGCCAACCTGGCACATAAGCCAATCCACAAGGATCTCTTCTTTAGTTTGATGCGCAAGTACACCTGTTCCCCAACCTAGAACTCCTTGAACAACTTGTTCATGTCTGCATAACTCTTCTGCCTATCCTGTGTTGCCTTAAGATTCTTCTTGATCACCTGTATCTCATGTTCCATGTCTGTCAACATATCGAGTCCAATCAATACCCTGCTAACTGGATCACTCCAATTAATGGGAGTGCTACAACTCCGCCCATATAATGCCCCAAAAGGATTCATCCTTAGTGAAACCTGATAACTATTGTTGCATGCAAACTCAACCAAAGGGACATACTCTTCCCATTTCCTCTGTTGATGCATCACATACAACCTCAACATTTCCTCCAATATCATGTTGACCCTCTCTGTCTGTCCATCTATCTGCAGATGATAAGTTGTGATGAAGGCCAACTCGGTGCCCAAAATTGCAAATAACTCCTTCCAAAACTTGGAAGTGAAATTTACATCCCTATCTGACATAATCTTCTTTGGAACACCATGTATTCTAACCATGTCTCGGATGAATAAATGTGCCACATCACTAGCTAAGAATGTAGACTTTACCGGAACAAAGTGTGAAACACTTTGTTAACCTGTCCACAATGACCATGATGGAATCATGTTGCTTCACTGTCTTCGGAAACCTTATTATGAAATCCATGGAAATGACCTACTATTTCCACTTGGGAATAACGATCGATTGTAGCAATCCATCTGGATGTTTTCACTTTGCCTTCACTCACTAACAGTCAAAACATATCGCCATAAACTCTACTACATCCCTCTTCAGATTCGACCAATAGTAATATCTCTTCACTGTTGTGAGTGTCTTATGATAACCTAGGTGACCTGAATAAGGTTTCTTATGAAAATCCCTCAAGATCACCTTCTTGAGCTTGCTATTGTCTGATACATATATCCTGTCTCAGAACCTAACCAATCCCTCTAGTGTAAGACAATAATCCATGCCCTGTGCACCTGCACCTACACCTGTCCCTGTACATATGCTTATACATGTACTGCCACCTGTACCTTACCACGACATGTACCTATAATTGCACCTGTACCTACATATGTACCATGACCTATACCTATACTACCACCCTGCTACAACCGATGCACAATGACCATATACATGACATCTTGTTGTCATGCCTACAAGATCATATCCTGTAAATCTGTCCCATACAATCTCATAGCTGCCAAGTGATGTACTTGTACCCATCTTCTCAGAGCATCTATCACCTTGTTCTCTTTACCCTTGATGCACCTGATCTCGAAGTCAAACTCGTTGATCATGGCCAACCATCTAGCCTACCTGGAATTCAGATTTAGTTAGTCAAACAAATACCTCAACCCAATTTGATCACTCATAAGCACAAAACACCTGCCAAGAAGATAGTGTCTCCACATATTCAATGCATGTATAATTGCTGCTAACTCAAGATCATGCGTCAGGTAGTTCTGCTCATGCTCGTTCAGTTTTTGGGACTCATAACATACCACCTACCCATCCTACATAAGGACTCCACCAAGTCCTCTCTTGCAAGAATCTGTACATACTACGAACTCTTTGTCCAAGTCTGCAATCTGTAGCACTAGCGCATGTGTCAAAAACTGCTTGAGCTGCTCAAATCTAGCCTCACACTCCTTAGTCCATTCGAACTCCTTACCTTTCCTCTGCAATGATGTAATGGTATAATAAATTTGTGAGAAGTTCTTGAGGAACCTCCTATAATAGCCTTCCAGACCCATGAAAGATCTCACCTCATCCACACTCTTAGGAGCTACCCACTCCATGATGGCCCTTACCTTCTCTAGATCTACTACAATGCCCTCCTTGGAGACAACATCTCCCAAGTAGTGTACCTTAGTCTGAAAGAAACTACATTTCCTGAGCTTAGCATATAATTGATTCAGTCTCAACAATCTCAACACGGCTACTAAGTGCTCGGCATGCTCTTCCTCATTTTTAGAATATACCAGTATATCATCAATGAACACAATAACAAACTTATCAAAATATGGATGCAACACACTATTCATCAAACACATGAATGTATATGGAGAATTATTTAAGCCAAATGGAACCACAACAAACTCATAATGCCCATACTTGGTCCTGAATGCAGTCTTGTAAATGTCCTCCTCTTTGATGCGTACCTGATGGTATCCGAATCTCAAGTCAATCCTCAAGAACACTATTGCTCCCTCCAACTGATCGAACAAGTCATCAATCCTCAGCAAAGGATATTTTTTCTTGATAGTCACTTTGTTCAGTTGCCTGTAATCAATGCATAATCTGAGGGTACCATCTTTCTTCCTCACAAACAAGACTGGTGTGCCCCAAGGTGATATACTTGGCCTAATGTATCTCTTTTCCAACATTTCCTTCAGCTGTAATTTCAACTGAATCAACTCAGGTGTGCTCATACTGTAAGGTGATTTTGATGTTGCAGTTTCCCCTAGCACTAACTCGATCAAAATTCTACCTCCCTCTGTGGTGGAAACTCTGTAATTCCCTCAGGAAATACATCCCCAAGCTGCTGCAACACTAGCTAGGTTGTTCAACACATCTACATCCTTAGCCTCCTGACCCTTATCACTAGAAATGTGTACTGCAAGGGAGTGGTAACTCATATTATGGGAGGAAACTTTGCACAAAGTTCCATTAAGGTTAACGGGTGGCTCCGTGACTTTCTATGGGCACAAGCCTCTCAAGTGATCCAATCTTATGGTTCTTCATTATCTGCATATGGTCTTTTATTTTTAGGTGCTCATTTTGTTTGGGCCTTCAGTTTAATGTTCTTATTCAACGGCCATGGGTATCGGCAAGAACTCATTGAATCTATTGTTTGGGCCCATAACAAATTGAAGGTTGCTCCTGCTATCCAGCCCAGAGCCTTGAGAATTATACAGGGACATGCTGTAGGAGTAGCTCATTACCTTCTGGGTGAAATCGTCACAACATGGGCATTCTTCCTGGCAAGAATTATTGCAGTAGGATAAATGCTAGGAGGATTTGAAAAGTATATGGCATTAATATTTCCAAAGTTCAGCCAAGGCTTGGCCCAGGACCCAACTACTCGTCGTATTTGGTTTGGTATTGCGACCGCACATGGCTTTGAGAGTCGTGATGATATTACCGAAGAACGCCTTTATCATAAAATTTTTGCTTCCCACTTTGGTCATTTGGCAATAATCTTTCTATGGACCTCTGGTAATTTGTTCCATGTGGGTTGGCAAGGCAATTTTGAAGCATGGGTACGTGATCCCTTACATGTAAGACCCATTGCTCATGCAATTTGGGATCCTCATTTTGGTCAACCAGCTATAGAAGCCTTTACCCGAGGAGGTGATAGAGCGCTAGAGGGTAAGCGGTGCCACGATCGGCTACTTTCAAATTTCATGGACGTTGAGCCTATTTATTCGTTGCTATCAGTAAGGGCGGCTAGCCAACTACAACTGGAGGTGCTCGGCCGCGTTGCTACTATATCCATTCCGAATCGCAGTGCAGCCGATGTCCCAAGATGTGCCACTGTTGTTCAAATAACTGAATTGTGCATGCACACCCACGATCTTATCTCGTGCCGTTCCCACCCATGTTATATGACTTATTCGAAATGCTAACCATAAATCTCCCTCTACCAATAAGGATAGTCTCAGATAGATTATAAATGGGGTTGATTTAGCTTGGGTTTTCCCGAGTTTTCAAATTCATTGATCTTAGAAAGCCCCAATGCTTGCCCAAACTCATGCTGCTTACCTTGGCCTCATGGAGAGAGAAGGTGTGGAGGTAAGAGTCCTTTGGTTTATAATTCCTTGCCCCCGGAGGGACAAGCGGCTTCGCACCTTAAATTGGGCAATGATGAGGGAGTAGGGAGAAGGATTGATATTAGGTCTTGGCCATTAGGTCTTGAGTAATAGGAAGAAAAGGAGCTTGATCCGAATAAGCCCAATAGAAGAGTGTTTGTCTCAAAGAAGGGTAAGGCCTTATCGATTTTTCACTTTCGCATGTATACTATTTCCCACAGTAAGTGCATTTCCCCTACTATAGGGATGACCCTAATCCGGAATATGAACCATAGAAAAAGACACCCAGTAGACCAATCACGATAATACCAGTTACAGTACCTATCAACCAAAGAGGGATCCTTCCAGTGGTATCGGCCATTTATCTTACTCCCTTTCACATTTTCTTAAGTGGTCATACTCGAGACATAAAAAGTCATAGCATAGATAATTATGCGTATTGGATCTCTTCAAATGGAGTGGGAATATTATCATTGTTCCTAATTGAAAAAATAATTGGAGAATGGAACAGCAAGTACAAAAATTAGTAGCAACCCCCAGTAGAGACTGGTACGATTCAATTCAACATTTTGGTCGTTCGGGTTAGGTTGTGTCATATCTACATACTTCCTCTTCCTTTAGTATAGATTTTATCGTTGGATGAACTGCATTGCTGATATTGATCCCAAGAAAAAAACTGTAGGGATAGCTAGCCCATGAACGGCCAACCATCTAACTGTAAAAATTGGATAAGTTCTATCTATAGTCATTATTGCCTCCTAAAAAGATCTAGTAAATTCATCGAGTTGCTCTAACGGATTGAAACAGCCAGTTACTAATGGAACCTCTTGTCGACTTTATGTGAAATACTCATTTGGTCGGGGGCTCCCGAACACATCATAAGCCAAACTCGTGCTTACAAATAACCAACCTGCAATGAATAGAGAAGGTATGGTAATGCTATGGATAACCCAGTATCTAATACTAGTAATAATGTCAGCAAAGGAGCATTCTCCCGTATTCCCAGACATGCTCAGCTTCATATATTATTGTAAAGTCAGTCAAGGGGGAATTGATCCCATGAAAGATAGAGATCAGGAAATGGAAAACTACTGATATCTTCTCCAATCCTTGTTCGATTGTCAATGTTATACCAAGGGTATCTTTAAAGTCTACTGGACTAGTATAGCTAGCTTTCTTCTGACACAGCAATACAATTTTGATGAGTATCGAGAAGGAACGGGATAGAATGATTCTGTTCCTACCAGCAATTATTCTATCTCTGTTTGGTCAACTAAATCCCAACAGAAAGAAGAGAATATTGCATGTTCTGAGGTCCATCTGGGCATAAGGAACCCCAACTCCCTCAATTGATGTTGTAACAATAGCATTATGGAAATTTTCGATTGGAATTAGCTTCTGCATACGGGTGGCTTTAGAACCGAAAAAGAGGATGAGTGCCACTTGCAAAGGATATCAATCACTATCAATAAAACTCATCCAGAATATTATTCTTTTATATTCTTCCTTTTTCATTCTGACATGACATTATGCCCGTGTAGATGAACCCAGTAATTCAAATTGCACGGGGATCATTGGTGCTACGCAGATGTATGTTGCTTTTCCAATAGTATCCGGCACAGATGAAGAAGCATTAAGTTAAGTACCTAATAAATATAAATTAATTGATTACATTGAGTGTATTCTATACAAAAAGAGTGGATCCGATTCGATACTTATTCCTATCATATCATTTGAGTTAATGACTATTCATAATCACGTCTTGAATCATGATTCGAGATCACTGATCCTGATCATGATTCGAGATCAGGGAGGAATCTTCAAAACATCGTCTGAAACGATGCGGTAGTTTACATAATGGGTTTCGTGGATATGGATTATGACATCATTTCATATTCGGATCAAATGCCCTTGGCTCAACATTATTCTTATTTTATTATATACTCTCCAAGTAAATCTCATTTCCATGTGATTCCATACAAAGATGACGAATATTTGAATCGTTCTATTGTTACAAATAAGCCTAGGATTTTCTAACAATGCGTCTAACATCTCGTCCCAATATAGCGCCAATCCAACAATTAATTTATCTCTTATTCTAGATTGACAATAGTGTATTGTGTCGATATAATTCGTCCATTCAAAATAGAAATAGATATCTTAGGTTCATCTTTTATCAGTGATTCTATCCAATCATGATAATTCTGTCGATGGATCATTTATTCATAACCTAGATTACTTTATTCTGGAATGGTGGATCGAAACTCTACATATTCCGATATGAACTGACGACTGAATTATATGGTCATTCACGTAGGTTTTTGATCCCTCCCGTTCGTCAATTAGATTGGTAGGATTTACCGGTTCATATTGAGTAACCTCGCATTCCACTTCGATCGTATATATCCTCAATATCTATTCGCAATATGGGTTGCTAACTCAATGGTAGAGTACTCGGCTTTTAAGTGCGACTAAGATCTTTTACACATTTGAATGAAGTAGAAAACTCGTTGATACCATCGGTAAAGTTCGGAAGACTACGACTGATCCTCGAAGTATAATGAATGGAAAAAAAAGAATGTCGTTCCAACATATGATCTTTATGATACCTGATTGTATTCAATCAGGACCGGATCTGATTTAAGGAATCAAATGGGTGGGAAATGTCTATTATATACCTAGATGGATGTATAATATGCTCATCCTTTCGGATCAAATGTGATAATTGTGAATAGGATTGAATCGATTCGCGGTTAAGTCGAATGAGTCAATGGAGAAAGCTATATGACTTGAATCATAAGTAGACCGAGAGAAATGAGCTTCTGTTCCTCATTCCAATTAAGCGAGCGAGGAATTCCCTTTACTGATCAGAAGTTAAGAGTAGTTTAGTACCCAATATCAGTTCTCGAAAATCTGGAAAAAGTACTTCTTCGTTGTCAGGAAGCCCATATCGCCTTGAGTGACAAGAAATATAGATTAATGTGCAAAGCGGGAGTGGTACGTGGCCATTTGATTTCTGGTAAAGGTATCCAAGTTGATCTAGCAAAGATTGAAATCATTCTGCATCTTCCTACACCCAAAACTCAAAGGGAAGTAAGAGGTTTTTTAGAACATGCTGGTTACTATAGGAGATTCATTGAAAATTTTTCTAAGATAGCTGCCCCTCTTTTCCGACTTCTAGCTAAGGATAGTGAATTTTCTTGGACCATAGCTTGCCAATAGTCTTTTGAAACATTGAAGGAAATGTTAGTACATGCAGCAGTTTTGAGAGGTCCTAACTGGTCCCTGCCTTTTCACATTTCCTCTGATGCTTCAGATTTGGCTATTGGCGTAGCTTTAGGACAAGAGGAAAATAAACAATCCTATGCTATTTATTATATTAGTAAGAATTTGTCTGAATACAAATACATTACCTACAATGGAAGTGAACAAGTTAGTAACAGAACCTTCTTTGAAAAGGTCTAAGGGGTAAGCTACATAGGCAATAAATTGAGTCTCCTCTCCAAGAACGGGCTCGATGTCATAGCATCGCCCCTTGTAATGATCGAGACTAGTAAGTCCATCGGTCCAAACAGTGGTCCATGTACCGGTTCTAATTTGTCTTCCGCTGAATTAAATTATACAGTTACATAGAAAGAGTTTTTAGTTGTAATTTTTGCAATTAATAAGTTCAGGCACTATATTACAGGATATGAAGTATTTGTACATACTGATCATTCCGCGATTAAATATTTGATGAATAAGCCATTGACTAGCGGTAGAGTGACTAGGTGGTTACTATTTTTGCAGGAATTTAATAGTATTATTGTTGATATACCAGGAAAATCTAATGTTGTAACAGATTCTCTTTCAAGATTAGAGAATCCTGGTGAAGCAACTCCTATTAATGATGATTTTCCAGATGAACATATTTTTGCTATGTCAACAAATACTCCATGGTTTGCTGACATTGCTAATTACTTGGTTACTAGGAAACACCACCCCACTTGTTTGCTCATGAAAAGTGGAATATTATTCAGAAAAGTGTTGCATACTCTTGGACTCAAGGAGATCTCTTTTACACTGCTCCAGATTTGATTATCCGTAGGTGTATAAGAGAGGAGGAAGTGTTAGACATATTGAAATTTGCTCATGATGAACCTTGTGGAGGCCACTTTGCTGATAAGCGCACTACATATAAAGTATTGCATGCTGGTTACTTTTGGCCTTCCTTGTTTAAGGATGCCAAACAGTATGTCAGGCGATGTGATAGCTGTCAGTGAATGGGCCAGCCTAATCAAACCAATGAAATGCCTTTGTGCCCCCAAGTTATGATTGAGCCATTTGAAAAATGGGCTATTGATTTAATAGGGCCAATAAATCCAATGTCATTAAGTAAAAAGCATATCATGGTTTGTACAGATTTTGTTACGAAATGGATAGAAGCTAAAGTCGTTTCTTTTGCTACAGAAAAAGTTGTTGTTGACTTTCTTTTTACTGAAATATTTACTAGATTTGGTGTGCCTAGAGAAATTGTTTCTGACAATGGTCCGCAGTTTATTTCTAATCTGGTATAGGGTGTGATGGAGCAATACAAGATCCAACACAGGAAATCCATGCCATATCACCCGCAAGCAAATGGCTAGGTGGAATCCACAAACAAAGTGATCGAGTCCATTCTTACAAAGATAGTAAATATGCATCGGAAAGATTGGGCTGAAAGATTACCAGAGGCTTTGTGGGCATACAGAACCACTTGGAGAAATAGCACGGGACATACACCATATGAGCTGGTATATGGCAAACAGGTTTTGTTACCAATTGAATTCCAGATCAAAATTTTCATAACTGCAGTTCAGTTAGGACTAGATCTCTCTGAGGCACAACAACAACGTCTTCTCCAATTAAATGAGTTAGATGAATTTCATAAGGATGTTGTTCAGCAAAACATACTAATTCAGCAGCAATGCAAAAGGTGGCATGACAAGTCTATTCAGAAAAAGCAATTCCAACCAAGTGATTGGGTGCTCCTTTATGATTCTAGATTTAAAATTTTTAAAGGGAAATTCCATACACATTGGATGGGACCTTATGAAGTGATTTAAGTATTTGAGAATGGAGCAGTAGAAGTTAAAACTATTGATGGAAAAAATTCAGTATTCATGGTAAATGGACATAGGTTAAAGAAGTATTTTCAGCCACTTACCAGGAAACATTTTACACAACAAGTCCAACAGCAATTCGGGACCGTAGTGGTGAATGGTAATACCAAAATTTTGGAAACATGAATTCTTCTTCTTCTTAAAAATAAAAAAATAATACAAAAAAAAATTAAAGAAAAAAAACATTTTCCTGTAATTATGAAAATCAGTTCGCTGACATGATTGCAGAAGGATCAACTTGAAAACCAGCTTGCTGGCAGGAAGATCAAAAATTTGTAATAAAAAGAAAATGTTGCTTCATCTTTAAATATGCTAGCAACCACCAAGTAAAAGCAGGTTCAACAGAACCAACCTTTATACAATTGGGGTAATTAGCATGGATATTTTTATTTCAAGAAATGCTTAATTTTTGCTGCAGTTATTTTTTCTTGCACCAATGCAAGCAGACCTTCCAAAAAAAATTTTGTCTTTCTTCATATTCCACTTTCATAATATTCCCTCAGTTTCTTCTTCAATCCCAAAATGATTAACCTTCCCATATTATTTTGAATTTACCTTGTCCGTTTCGAAAAACCCCACTTTAATCTTGAATTTTTTTTCCCTATCCCACTTGTATTTATCCCCTCTTGTGGTACCATTCATGGAATCCCTATAACAGAATTCCTTGCCATTCTGAAATTTCCCTTTTCCCACTTCTTTGTTCCCTCATGAATTCATTGCAGGATATCGCACACAAAGAGCAAAAGGATATGCTCTAAAGCATCAAGAAAGGGTGAAGAAAATTTCCAGTATAAGTTGAGGAGGCCATCTTGGAGTTCTACCCTATATTTTATTTAAATTCCCTGTTCTTTTTAGATATTATGCTTGCACTAGTGCAAGAATGTTGTCCTATATGATAATGCAAGCAGAATGGTACCAGCAGAATAGCATAATTTAAGCGGTGCAAGCAGACCGATGCAAGCATGCACCCTATCAGAAACATAGTACAATTTGTTCTTTTCATAGTATACGCCATAGGAAAGTGGTCATCATGGAAATTTATAAGGAGTCCTTTCACTTAGTCGATGTGTACTTGCGCTATCATATTAACTAGGAGAAAATTATTTAAAGTACAAGGTGTTTTTAAGTTAAGAATCATGATCATTTTTTAATGAATGCTAAGTTCTTTTTTGAATTATGAAGGAATGCAGAAGTGTTTAACCGTTGCTTGGACATAATTTCCCCTTTCCACCATAATCCTAGATGTCCTTCACTCATAATGATTGCCTCACCTAGCTGTTAAAACGTCGCCGCAAGTACCAATCCGGCCTAATCTCAAAGATGCCATGTATCCACATCTATTTCAGTGGAATGAATGGGTGATAAGATGGAAAGGATGGTCGACAGTTGGATCCCTATCTATAATAACAAATTTTCCCAGTGTTGTATGTAAAATTCTCGACTGTTCATAGCCGTTAAGTAGCAATGCCACCTGTTCGAAGTGAATCCTCGTCTCTCAGTAGGGTAGAATAGACTGTTGAGTATCGCAATAGTCTTGCACTATTGCGAGACTCGGGATTTCTTCAGTTCTTGCAAAAGTTTGACAAGCACGACAGAGAAGTGGCCTTACAGTTTGCCAGGACTTTCAAAAATGGTCGAGTAAAAATTGGGCCTCTAAAATTTGAAGTTACAAAAGAGTTTGTAGTAGTAGCGACAGGCTTAGAAAATATTGGTGAACAGTGGTTTAAAAATTAGAAACTAGAAAGCAAGCGATGGAAACGTTTTTTTGTTGACAAGAAGATGAAGGTAGATTGGAAGGAAGGAGTTCAGTGCAGTGCCCTGCTAGGACAGTGGCAGGACCTCCTTTTCATCCTACAGAAATGTGTAACCTGTGAGGGAAGGTACTCCCACACTTTTGTATATCATTTTAGGATGTTGGAGCATTTCAAAGCTGCTCGGCACATCCGGTGGATGATGAATTTCCCCTATTTTTTGCTTAAGAGCTTGGAAAAAATAGCCAAAGGTGTGCTAGACGAACGAGCAGACCAGGCCGACAAGAAGCTATATCACCACGACCTGATAAAGATTCTAGTTCTGAAACAACTAGAAGTCAAAGGCATGACCTGGGAGGCGCTATTAAAACAGTTACATAAAAAGACAGCTGCTGGAAAGGAGACAGAGGACCCCACCAGCACAAGCAAGGGCCCGAGTAAGAATGAAAAGGGGAGTCCTTCTTGCACCAGTGCAAAAAGGAAACGACATGAAAAATCAAAAGAAAGAAAGGCCCCATCTCCAAATAAGAAGACAACTAGTGCACCTGTTAAAGAGACTCCTTCTACACCACCAATACAGGCACAGACCCCTGAAGAAGACAACCTGTCAGTCCTTACGGACGCAGCAAAATTTGCAGAGGTCGAAGATGACACTTTGTTGGAAGATTTCATTAAAAAGCCCTAGAGAAAGAATAAAGAATCTAATGCAAGCAAAGAACCACAGTCCCCATAGGACGTTGAATCCCCTCCTGCACCAGTACAAGAAGAAGAAGCAGTGCAAGAAGAAGAAGAAGAACCAAAAGAAGAATTTATTGATGTAACCATGAGGGATACTGAGGTCCTTGAGGAAGACACAACCCTTGTTAAGATAGAAAAATAAAAAGATTTGGTAACTCTTGCTGCTTAGGTAGTTTAACTAGAGCTTCAAGTGCATAACTTAGAACATCTCATAGCTAAAGCGCGGGAGGATAAAAAGCAGAGTAAAGAAGAATTAACTTCGGAGATACAGAGAAAGAAAAGAGAAGTCAAAGTATGGAAGTACCGAGCTTTGCAATGTTTCAAGCGACTTAAAAAGGTGACAAAGAAACTAAAGAACATCAGAAAGAAGAAGGCTGAAACATTGCAGGCTGATGTCAATATGCCAGAGTAGGATTGAGCTGGAACGCTCAAAGTTTTGAAGGTTTTTTGCAGAGGTAAAGAGTTGTGTGAGGACACACAACAGTTTAGGGATGGGAGGATGTTAGCCCCCTAATTTTCTCTCTTTTTGCTATTTTCCCCTTCCTAAATCATAACCATTTACCACTATTTTACCTCTTTTATACACCCTCATCTTGCACCAATCCAAGAACAGTGACATATTTCATATAAACTTTATTTTTCATATTTTAAACTTAACTTAGCATTAATTAATCACTTATTACATGATTTCTTACTTTTAATCACTCTTTGTAACTTATCGATATCTGCAATGTTTATTTGGTAGTTGTAGTACTTACCATGACCATTGATCCTAGCGCAAGATCGGATCTTGCACCGTTTCCAGCACAGCAAATCCTTGCAGCAAATCGAACCTCCTTG
The DNA here is from genome assembly GCA_031772625.1 of Pinus tabuliformis. NCBI lineage: Eukaryota > Viridiplantae > Streptophyta > Pinopsida > Pinales > Pinaceae > Pinus > Pinus tabuliformis. The sequence goes on from CM062805.1 coordinate 641,579,577, forward strand.
ATTACCGCCTCGTTTTGAGCAGCTTCAACCACAACAGCAAGATCGATCCAAAGGTAGCCGAGATCGAATCGCCTCGTTTTGAGCAGCTCCAACCACAACAAAAAGATCGATCCAAAGGCAGTTGAGATCAAAACTGTGAAGAACAAAAGCTGGAGATTGGCTATGGCCAATTTTGTTAACTGTTTAAGTTTAAAGGCCGAGAAGCTAAATTCTGTGGTTGGTTATGTAATCGATTGAATGATCTATTTTGTCCCTTGGCCAAAGATCTATATAATGTAGAATGTAAATAGGACTAAGGGAGTTTTTGGGATATAACAGAGACACCGCCAGAGAGGCAGTAACAGGTTGCTGTGTTTTGTTATCGCCCGAATCTGGGCTTGATGATGTATTAACGTGTGTACTTGCCTCAGTGAATTAATAAAAGGAAGCTCTGCGTCATGTTTTATAAATCACATTTTTGTATTTGAGCTGATGAATTGATTAAAGTACTTAGCAGCGTTTTTATTTAAAGGGGAAATGCGCTGGTTTTTATTTGTGTGAAGTAGCTAAATTTCCTTTCCTACACTTGATTTCAGATTGGTTTTCCCTTCCTGGTTCAAGCAAGAGAAATAAACTTGCACTAGTGCACGTTGGTGTGATATTTTATTTTCTGAAATTTTGTTTGGTTGGTTTTCCCCTCCTAGCCCAAGCAGGGGAAATGAACTTGCACAAATGCATGTTGGTGTGATGCAGCAAGATTTCCTAGTTTACTTCCCGCAATCTTCTTTCTTTCATTAAATGCTTATGACATGATAAATGTATATGGATTGTTTCTTTATTCCTGCCCTCTGTCAAGATCAGAAACATTCATTTTTATGTGTGCAATTTGATTTAATAGTATAATCACACTTGCAATAACTAAGCACTCATATTAAGAATTAAATGCTAAGTTCAAGAAGCTCTGATCCAGTGCAAGAACTAGTTTCTTGCCACGGGATCTGAATGCTTTGAACCTGGAAAAGTTCAAGCCCTTGCAGGAAGTAGAACGCCTTTAGTAAAGACACCATTTATATCTTCTGCATAAATCTTTGTTCTTGCACTAGTGCAAGCAGACTGTGATAGTACAGGATAGATTAGTGCAGGAAGGAAATCTCTAAAGGAGTAGGTTTAAGGGCCCAACTGAGGAGACTAGTAGGTGTCTCTGCTAAAGAAAAACACACACTCATTAGTTAAACAATAATTAGCTAGAATGATTTCCCTTTATTTTTAATTCTCTCTTGAAAATGCATTCTTCCTTGTTTCAGTCTTAGATTATTTTGATGGTTCAAGTTGCCTTTTTCTCTTTTTAGTTTGATTCTGCAATCTTTCCTTTAAAGAAAGTAGGGATTTATATGAGAAAGATTCATACCATCTCTAGCATTGCCTATGCTTTGTCTCTAAGTTTACGGATCCCCCGAGTTAACAAATTAAGTGTTGAGGAGTTTTCTTAAGTGTAATTCTAGCGCCCAACACTTTCGGTATCAATTTGCTGAGCGCGCACTGAAGTCTCACCTGAAGTAGTATGGGGGGATGCTAGAGCCAAGTTTCCACACCCAGAGATCAGCATGATGTCCCTTTTGTGACTTAGAACTATCCTCGCGTGGATCGATAAGCCTTTATGGCTTATCGATGTAATTTCCTTTAGTTCGCCTCTAGACCTTTGCGAAGGTCTACAGCTGGCTTTTGCGTACCCTGAATAGGTGAATTAGCTACTTATGTGCACCATAAACTACCCTTAACCCAATATTTATTCAGATCTACTTAAGTGCTCGATAAATTTAATTTAGAAAGATATAATCTTCGCGTAAACACTTAACATTAATTTTGTTTAGATAAGAATATGGATCAAGAAAAGTCGCACATCAACACATCATTATTTCGTAAAACCATTATTCATCATAGCATAAAGCGCATTTACATTTAACAACATTAAAGAGGTAAAACACAGGAATTTCTTGAACAATATTCTTTATTGATATTTAGTTAAGCTTACAGACTCAAGACTTCCCTATGCACTCAGCTATAGGGGTCCACGTACTCAGTTGTGGACTCTACTCTAGGCCTCTGCGCACTCAGATGCAGAGCCTTTCCTCCTCTAATACTTCTACACTCTTCCTTCTATTGACCCATTACATTTTTCTTCGTCATTCTTTTTTTGCCTTAGACTCGCTAAGACACACCTATTTATACAATCCCATGGTCTGCAGACCATGGATAGATATTCAAAAAGCCGACTTAACTTACATAAAAGAGGGTAAAACCATTTTTGACTCTTTAATTATCTACGCGATCCGTGACCACAACTTGCAGAGACTTTACATAAAAACTTGGGCTTTTGCCCTAAAATTGACCTAGGGGACCCCATCCCAGCAAAGGGTAATAGAAACCAACAGCCTGAAGGTAATCAAGGCAACCAATGTCCTCCACCCAATGCTCCTCAGGGTCCTCCACCTAACCCCACAAACCAACAATAGGGCGATCAACCCAATCAGAACAAGGGTCTTCATACAAACAAACCTTGTGTTTTTTGTGGATTATATGGTCATTATACCCATGAGTTTCCTCTTTTACCTCAGATGTGATAAGCATTTGAAGCTTAAGAAGGCTCTTGAGGATCACAACCCACCCCTCCTCCTCCCCTCCTGCTTCATCTCAACCATCCGTGCTTACCAACCCTTTTCCTCACCAAGGGTACATATCTACCCAACCTCCATAAGGTCAGGTCACTCAACCATCTCCTCCATTTGGTCACCATGATTATCATATTCTCATGATGAATTCTGATGAGGTAAACATCGAACAAGTTAACCTCCAGACTCGATCGTGTTAGTATGACAAACCAGTTGCTAAGTCTGTGACTTAGTCCCAAACTAAAGTGTCCCCTGAGCCTCTATCGTCACCAAACAGTAACTTATAGATCCCTAAATCTAAGGTTGAGATCATTCCCAAGATCCCCAAAGGCCTGTCACATCGAAATGCTACTTCTACGGAATCCTCCCATACATATAGCATAGTATATGAATTGACGCAGTCTCATGTTTCCATGTCAACGCTGGAAGTTCTCTAGATGTGCCCATCACAATGAAAATCTCTACTATTTGCTCTAAGCGTCGTGGATCCCAAAGATGATTAGATGATTGGTTTTCATGTTGACAAGTCGGAAAATCCTCCCTTACCTTCATCTGTTGCTTTCCAAATTCCAGTGTCCATTAGAAATGCCACTATCTAGAGGTGTATCATTGACAAAGGTGCATCCACTTGTGTGATGGCCGCCAGTTTTTGGAAACAACTTGGTTCCCCTAACCGATCTCCATCCACCATTACTCTGCGTGCATGGGATTGTCATCCTTCCCAACCCCTTGGATTATATCACAACTACCCAGTCGCAGTTGTTGGAAAGACTGTCTATATTGACATCAAAGTCATTGATCCTCCCCTTAACTATAACATCCTTTTGGGTCATATTTATACTTATGACATGTCAGCTATTGTATTTGCAATTCATCATAAGATGTGCTTTCCCCACAAATGAAATATCATCACAATCGATCAGTTGACGTATTATGATCAAAAAGCCTAGACTTCACCCCAGTCCAACATTTCTTCCATGGATGAAAATAAGTTTTTCTCGTCTATATCTCCTAGAGTCTATAAATAATCCTTTTTACTTGGTTCTTACTATGGCCCTATGCCTACTCCTTCCGAACCAAACTCATCAAGTGTTTGCATGCTTCAAACAACAAGGGCCACCCACAAATGGTCCGGTATACCCTCACAACAAAGCGCGCCTCCACAACCTTTATACTCAACTCAACCCTGCCCATCACTACAACTCCTCAAGGACCACCTCCTTCAGTTGGTGTCTCTCCTAATCCAATTCCACTCGGAACTCTTCCCCCAGCCCTTAACCATTTAGGATTCATTCCTCCAGGCCATTACCGTTTTCGTCAGATACTCTTTCTATTTCCACCTCCTGGATTTTATTCTACACCTGTCATGACTACCTTGAGTCTACCTAATATTACCTTAGGGATCCCAGTTTGGGACATCGATCCTCCCACAAACACTCCACCTAATTAATTGAAACCTTACACTACTTTGACCCTGGTCCAACCAGTTTTTCCTAACCCTTCCTTTGATTGAGTTCGACAGCAACCTCAACAAGATCCTGCTCCTGTTGTGAAAGCATCTAATGAGGGGGGAAAAGCCCAAAAGAAGGGAAATGAACACAAGGCTCCCCTAGCAACTCCAGCTCCTCCTAAGCTGCCAAAGCCTCTTCCTCCTTGTTCTTTGTGCAATGTTATTGATCATTCCAGTAATAACTATCCTAAACTCCCTGACATTAAAGAGCTTGTCACTGATTCTTTTCCTAATTCCAACATTCCCATGGTCCATGTAACCTTGCCTGAGTGAGCTAAGAGGATCTGATATTTATGCACAAACCAACCTTGCACTTTGCATGATAATTATGGCCACCATTCCCATGACTGTCCCTATCTTGAATATTTTTGAGATACACTTTAGGTGCTTCGTGAATTAGTGGCTACTCAAAATGAGTCCACTTCTCCTTTACCTACGGATTCTGGTCCTACCCCTATTCTAGAAAAAGAGGTCTTTGAAACATGCATTGTGATCCCTCCCCCTAATCTCAAGATGACAGATATTTATGCTCCTATTCTCTACCTATCATCATTCATGAGATCACTCCCTGGGAACTCTCTCTTTGTCTTCTCTCGTGATTCTATCAAACCTTCTCCAATGAACACATCAATCTCAACATTAGTAGATATTGCATCTGCTAGTCATATGTCTCCCAGACTTGACGAAGCGCATGTAAACCTAGTTTCTCACGAAGATGCTTCAGGTCGTTCTTCCTCTTTTATGTAGTCTTTCTTCCTCGAGTTTGCCTATCTTCCATTCTGATGAAGGCATCATGGAATCCATGGCCACCCTGAATTACCCTTCAAATGATATGCACCATCTTGTGTAGTTCCTTCCACAGCAAACCCATGACCAATATGTTGTGGAGTCCAAAGAATTCATCCATCATGAAGTTTGTTGGTTTAATAACCCCTTACTTTGAACCCATGAATTTGAATGACATATCCCTTGTGGCCATTACATTGCCATCCAATTTTTGGGTAAGGGGGCATCCATTTTTTAGAGTCCAAGAGAAGAAACTCGTCCCAACCCTCATAGAGAATCTAGTGGTGTTGACTCTAGTATCATTATTCTTCCCCATTTAGAAAAACATCTAGAGTCTCATATCACTTCAAATCACTCTTGGGATGATCCACTTACTCATCCCCCCATTGTACCTCAACAACCCAGTCCCTTTGACATTGTTGTTGTTCAACCCCCATGTTTTCTAGTTGAGCATCAATTCATTATATCTGAAGCCACTATTTGGTATAGTGACACCATGTATGTGAACCTAGAAATTCAGTCCATTTGATTCATATCTGAAGTACAAAATAATATTTTTAATCCATCATTTCCTTTCTCTAACTATATATATCCATTCTTCCCATAAGAATACAACCATAAACAAATGGCAAACCACACCATCAAAATTTGTTTTGAGTCCACTACTCTAAATACATCTCATATGCCCATAGCATGCTGGGGGGCACATATGCCCCTACATTTCTTCATCATCCTTTGGAGGATTTTGTGCCATTTGGTCTGAAATGCTTGAATCCCTTCTTTGGGCACTTGGAACACAATGGTGTTACACAAAATCTCCTGCAAGGGGGCATCATTCCCATCTTTGCATACTAGATCAGTCCCCACCATCACATATAATGGGGGGTAGTATCCCATGCTTGGGGGCATGATGACCTCCCCTAGCCATCTTCTCACTTGATTAACATAAGTTGCGGCCTAGACACCAATGATCTAGGTATGGTAAATTATCCTTTCATTCTTTGGATAGTTTTTCCTACCGGCCTCCCCAGCGAGCCATATATACATCGCATATTGTAAATACTTGATACCATATCTTCAAATATTCTACTCTATGTGATTCCACACTTACCACTTGGTCCCCATGTTTCACTTGGTGGGTGGGGATGATCCTAGACCTTCTCTACTAGTTAATTCTCATTTTCATCTTCCCTTAATTCTTCACCAGGAACCATCCTTCCAAGAAGCATTAAGGGCATCTTTAGACAAGTAGGGCCACCACCTTGAAAGTCATCAATCCTAAGTATACTAGCTAGTTTTTCCACAATGATCTCCATGGGATTTAAGGCCTTCTCCTTTCAAAATTCTCCACAACCCATTATGCAAATGAATTGGATTTTTAGGCAAAAAGCTCTTTTATCAAAAAAACCCTATTTTTTCTATCGCCCATTGCGACAAAACCATAGCTCCATTTGACGAGCCATCAACACCATTAGAAATCTCTCACTGAGTTCTATAATGGGTCTCTCTTTGTTTTTGGTAATTTGAAGCTTCTCTCGAAAGCCATTTTTTCCATGAGGTGTCACTTTCACACCTCTTAAAACCAAATCTCTTCTTTTGAGCCACCCGTACTCTGGTATCACTTTACCTTTTCACTGGTTGACTCACGTGTTGATTTTCATCATGAGTAACCACCATTTAATCACATTTTCATGGTCCCCACTAGGGCTCCCGCATCTGGCAGTATCATCGGGTCACCCTTGTTCAAATCATCCGAGATGTGTCACTCTTTCACTTATGGAATCTGTTCTAAGTCCCCCTTGCATATTTCAGAGTGTTCCATTCATCATCATGTCACATTTCTTCCATTTTACTCATATTTTTCCTCTATTCCTTTTGCTCCATCTTTTCTGAACCCCCATTTGAGTCATCGACCATCCCCTCTGGAATCGAGTAGTTGCTGCCAGGTCAACCATTTGTATTATGATCTAACAAGGGAAGTTGTTAGTAGGCCATCCATCATCATCCCTGGTATCAATCCATCCGTCACTTTGCCATGTTCTCTCATACCTTTATTGAGGATTCCTCATTGCCTTAACTCTGGCAAGCTCTCTTTTGTCGACCTTAGCACATTTATTCCAGAAGAGTAGTCTAAAGGGCGGTGTATCTTGGTTCCAACTTCCATATTTATTTAGTGCCTTGGATCAAGAAAAGGGACTCATTATTTCCTTTTGACTTGGTCATTTCTCACGTGCTCGACATCAGCTCCTTATCGCATCATTGAGATTCATATGCTTGATGCTTCTGTGATTCAGAAGATTGTCATAGTGATTCCCAGGCATGTGTGAGTTGTTTCAGACCTCATGAGGGTTTGGCCCTTCAGGTAGCCTCCCACATGCCCAAATGACCACAGATGTTGATGCAGCCTCAGAGGTCGTTCTACAAATTTGATGAGTTTGGTTTCCGCTGCTTGCATTGCCCACATCATGGATGTCTCCTTCAGATGATCCATTCAGATCTTCAAAGCCCTTTCCTATTCAGAAAGGCTTCCTCGGTTGTGATCCCCCATCCCCATGTCAGTTTGAGGGGAATTATATCTCATGTACTTAGATGTTATTGTATTCAGTCCTCACCTATGTTTTTTCCAAGTGCATTATGTATATGGGATCCATTGTATTATTTTCTGGCCCATTGATTCCAGTGTATCATCTACTTTGTAGCTCTGTCCCACATTGCCGGGCTCACCATTATTCTTTGTACTCAATTATCTCGACAGGTATGGGTATGCCTCCCCTGCCTCATTTGAGATCATGTACTACCACATAAAAGGAGACTTCTATCAGTATTGCAGTTCTCACCCCCTCCATTATTTGTCCATCCTTGACTTGTTTCAGTTCTCTCTCTCTATGAATCCCCTTTTTATGTCTATTGGAAGTCTAATCTACAATGTATTTCGGTGATATGATTTTATCCTAATGCTCATACGTGTGGGGCGAATCTATTATCACCAAAAAATGATCACCTAGCCATTTCTAACTATGTGGATCGAAATACACCATGTACATTTAATTTTACCATAGTAAAATCACTTTCACTTTGGAAAATAATTTATTAAACCACTTTTATTAAATTATTTTATGATTTAAATAAAAAAAATCCCATGAGAATAGTTAGATAAATCATTATTTATTTAACATTCTCTAGGAATTATTATTAAATCATTATTTAATAATTATTCCTTGTCACATTTGACTAATTCCCTTAGGAATATTTAAATAAATTATTATTTATTTGAATTTCATTAATTCTCTTATTAGAAAAATTATTAAATCTCTATTTTATAATTATTTTGATTTCACACATTTTTTGTTTCTTGCGAAATAATTAATAAATCATTTTATTTGTTAACTATTTCTAAATAAAGGTATTTAACCATTTTAAATTCCTTTTCCCTCTCCAATAAATATAATAAAGTATTCCAAGTAGTTAGATCTGAATTTGGTCAATAATATTTTATTATTCTCCATTTTTGAGATTAACTCTATACTTTGCTATATAAAGGAGGGTTTTTCATTCATTCTTCACCATGATCATTATCATCGTCAATATTATCGCCATTTTACTTGATCTCCCATTTGTGTTCTCCATTTTTTGCTTGGGCTTTTCACACATCAAAAGAGAGAGAACTAGTTTCTAAATATCAAGGATATCAAAGGACTTACAGACACTTATGTAGATCTCCTTCACAATTGTTATCAATAAAATTATTTTACATTTAAAAAGTCTTTCTGATTGGGTTGTTACATTGGTTTCTATATCGCTACATTTGTTCTAGGTTATTTGTACCTTTTTCTGCATATTTTTCTATTTGTTTTATAGATCTAGATCGATAGCAGCCATCAAATTGTTGTTAGGGTCACTTGTCACCTAGTGACTAAAGTGAGGGTTTTTGGTACACCTTCAAGGAATTTTCACACTAACAGTATTAGATATCATTAAGCCTAAAGAAGTGAATTTTTTGTGCACCATTTGGAATATTTTTGGGACATGTGGTCTGTAAATAGGGGTTAATGGTGGATCTAGCGAAGATCCCAGCCATTGTGACACTGCCAGCACCGAAAACAGTGAGACAATTGTGCACAACGTTAGGACACACTGGTTACTACAGGAAGTTTATAAAAGGATATATGTAGATAATTATGCTAATGGAGAAATTGCTAAAGAAGGATGTGACCTTCTAGTGGGATGAAGAGTGTTAGAAGAGCTTGTATGTGTTGAAAGAAAAAATGGTAATTGCGTCGATTCTAGTTTTTCTAGATTGGAATAAATATTTTCATGTGCACATTGATGCATCTTTCATAGCTTTGGGTCTGGTACTAGCACAACTAGGAGCAGGGGATATTGATCATCCCATAGAATTTGAAAGTAGGAATTTATCTAAGGTGGAAAAGAATTACAGCATGACAGAAAGGGAAGGGTTAGCTATGGTATATGCATTGCAAAAGTTCAACCATTACTTGTTGGGATTGCACACTAAGATGTTCACAGATAACTCAATGCTGAAGTACTTGGTAAATAAGCCTGTCTTAGGAGGAAAGATATGTCGATGGCTATTATTATTTCAAGAATATGACTTCGAAGTTATAGTGAAACTTAGAAGATTGAATGTTGGGCCTGATCATTTATCCAGGATAGAGACAAGAGAAGAACCCATGAGTATTGAAGAGAACTTTCCTATTGCACAGTTGTTCACAATTAAGGTTGCAGATGATCACTTCACCGATGTTATTCATTTTTTTTCCACAAGAATGGCACCCACAGAGTATACTACGAAGCAAAAGAAGGAATTGGTGGTTCGAGCAGCTGATTTCTCGCTGATTGTTGGACATTTGTATAAAATGGGACCTGATGAAGTATTGTGTAGATACATCCCTGAACATGAAAGACATAAAATTCTAATAGAAGCACATGGAGGAGTTGTAGGTGGGCATTATGCAGGAAAAGCCACTATGCAAAAAAATTTGAGAGTTGGGTTATGGTGGCCTACAGTACATAAGGATGTGAAGGAATTTTGTCGAGCATGCAATGTATGTCAGAGGACAGGAAAACCCTCTAGAAGAGATGAAATGTCTCTAGTACCACATGTGACCTTGCAGGCTTTTGACAATTTGGTGATTGATTTTGTTGGATCGATTAGTCCGCCGAGAAAGAAGACTAGTGTGAGGTATATCATCACCATGACTAATTATTTGACGAGATGGGCTAAGGGGAAGCCAGTGAATGATTGAAGTGCAGAGACTGCAAGGAATTTCATTTTTGAATATATCTTGTCCAAATTTGTTTGTCCGAAGATCTTGATGAGTGACTAGGGGACACATTTCTTAAATCAGATGATTGAAGCACTAACAAAGGAATTTCAGGTCTATCATAAGAAGAGCACTCCCTATCATCCTCAAGAAAATGGGACAATGGAAGCTTTCAATAAAATTATGGAGAATGCACTAACCATGGTGTGTAATGTGAACAAGAATGATTGGGATTTGAGAATTCTAGCTATGTTATGGGAATACATGACTACATGCAAGAAATTGGCTGGGCAGGCACCTTTCAAGCTAGTATATGGACAAGAAGCAGTTATGCCTATGGAATACAGTGTGCCAAGTTTGAGAATTGTAGTTGTCACAGATATGGCAGGCCCTGACATGATGAAAGAAATAATGTCATAGATACTGGCTTTAGAAGAAGACATATTCATAGAAGGATTGCACCAATAGGTATAGAAAGCTAGGGAAAAATTCTAGCATGACAGGTCATCAAGAAGAAAATATTTTGAGAAGGTGATCTTTATATTATTATATGACAGTAAGTTTGCGAAATTCCTAGGAAAATTCAAGACACATTGGTTGGGACCATATATCGTCAAGAACATCACAAATGGTGGCATTGTTCATCTCGTGAAGTTGGATGGTTAGATGATTCCAGGACGAGTGAATGGGAGTATATTGAAGATATACAGGGAGGACTATGTCCTTGGAGCTTCGTACTGAAAGTTGAATAGAAGAAATTCTTAGTGCCACTTGTAGTTGAAAGTGGGCACAGGACTATAAACTACTCTGCAGGAAGGGACTTCGTTGAAGGAAGATTACTACACGATACTCAAGAGTATGAGAAAGTCTAAGAGATTTGTGACGAAGAAGAGGTGACTGCACTAAAAGGGAATTCTGATGAAGTTAGCAGGAAATATGACCATCGAAAGGAAAAAATGTCACTGTTAAAAATAAATTATTGTTGAAGGGAACGAGAAAATAGCATTTAGGAAGCACAGTTGGTTGTATCTATCCCATACCTACATTAATGAGCTAAATCTAGAGCCAATCATGAGCTCGGGGATTCAAATTTGTTACAAAAACTGCATCGCACACCACATTTTACACTTTGTTGTTTAGAGAATTTAGAAATTGTGCCTAAGTGTCGGAGAGCTCTTACATGTCTGAGAGAAGCTAGGTAAAACTAGTGAGGATATTCAAGGAGAAAGGATTAGCTGGTACTATGGAGCCACAGACAGGAAAAACCACAAAAGCAAGTGTGCCTATATCCTTGACGTGCTTAAGGTCACCGAGGAAGGTTCTTGTACCACAGCAAGCAAAACCACAAACATAGGCGAGACCACAACAACAACCATTGTCACAACCATAGAAACCAAAGGAGAAGAGGCCATCGGATGTCTCCACAGCAGAATTGAGAAAATCACCCTAAAAGAAGATGCAGAAAGAAGTGTGGACAAAGAATGCAGAAGGTAAGGGGAAGAAGCCCATGTGGAAAAGTAAGAAACCAGTACAGCAGAAGGGACCTCAAGATGTCCATGATAGTGAGGAATAGGTTGAAATTCAATAGAAGGAGGCAAAGGTTGTGGAGGTCCCTTATGTGCTCCCAGCATATATGCCACCAAGAAAGTCGGGCACAAAGCCTACGAGGGAGCCAAAAGAAGGAAAGTTTGCGATGTATATATCTCTATTACCTGAGGAGGTGCCATTCTAAGGAGAAGTGTTGGGGAAGATTGCCCAATTCAAGATGGAGGACTGGGACTTCAAAGATAGGGGTAAATACCCACAGTTTGAACCCAGTAGGTACTTAGAAAAGGTCTACTGCTTCGGGTGAGATTGCGGTCTTCTTTCAAGTCATTGCTGAAAGGGCTAGTAGTTGAGGGTTTTTTTAGTGTGCAGTACACTTTGAACCTACGTCAAGACCCCTCTAAACCAACAGGTACATGTTTGTAAACTCTCATTGGTATAATAAAGGGATCAAACTTCCCCCGACGCCCCCCCACTCCTAACCACCCCCCCCCCCCCCTCGCCCCCCCATATACTTATATTTTTCATGTGAATGTTAATGTATGTTCATGGTTTATTTATGATGCTAATGCTAATGTGGTTTGTACGAAGATAGATTTAGTGGTTTTCTTTGTTTTTTTGTAGGTTACAAGTGCAAGGAGTTAAATACCCAATATATTGAGGAGATCCACTACCAAAAGCATCGAACATCCACCTTAAAAGGTAAGGTGCACTCCCTGCCATTTTCTTGTTTACTTTTATCATGCATGGGTGTGATTCATTTCAAGTAGAGTGGATATCCATCATATTGTTTTTCATAGGCCCTGGGGAGGCATATGGATCAAAAGTACTCTATTACTACAGATGAAATCATGTATAAACACCCATGTTCTACTAATATATCTTCAATTGCAATCTCTATATTAAAACTAACTAGTACTCTCACTCCCTTATACATAGACACTTGAGTATTGTAGTATTTGATGAACTAAGAAATTGTGGTGTTGACATCATAGACATAGAATTAGAAGTTAATGTAGTCTATCACACTCCCTTATTTGGTCCATAATGCTTTGTAGTGGGACTAAATAATGCCATCATTTCCAAATGGAGCGATGGATGTAAAGGACTGATGGTTTTGTTATGATTTAATTGCAGGATCAATTGTTCGATGTCATCTATAAATGTGTTATCATTAGACTGAAAGTGCTCATAGTCAATATCATTACCATCGAGATGGTATTATTTGTTTATTCTCACTATGTTAATTGTGATCTTAGATGTTGTGTTACATATTAAACTTGCAAAGGCTATTATTAATTTCAATATTGTTGTTTCTAAATATTTTAGGTCGTGAACTAAATCAAAATTTTCATGTTATTGCCTTTATTTCATAAAGTAATCCAATCATTTTCAAAAAGAATTCAACGACCATTTATCTACATTGCATCACGTTACACTAAAATTATTCTTTGATTTTCCTTGCCAATGGAAAACTCAACTACTCTACATCATGTTGATATTTATTATAGGGGAAATTCAATAATACTATCAAATTTTGAAAAATTATAATACAATGCAAATACTCTTACATTAATTTATTTTTATTATTTTATTATATTTGATAATCATACAATTTTAAGAAAATAATTTTCCTTTTGTATTTTATTTTATTAATTATTTTTAAAGTCAAACTATTATCAAATTTGAAACAAAAATATATTTTTTATATTGATGTTTTAATAATTCTATTTTAATTTTCAACATATTTTTATTATATATCTAAGATATATCTACTATAGTTTAATACATTGTATATTAAAACATATCATTTGGTAAGACAAGTATTACTTGGTGACTTTAACAACAAGCCAAAAGGGAAAAATAAACAAGGAATTCATTCTTTCTAGGCCTTCACAACCTCTCTCATGCCTCAACTTGGTCCCTCCACAAAAATTGTTTTGGTGGCTTATAAGAAGAAGCTATCAAAGGTCGCACCGATAATAACAAATGTACAAACATAAAATCCCCAAATATAGGTACAACGAGTGGTAATTATAAAATAAATAATGTAGATTCAATCCATCCTAGCGATGGGGTTTTGCAAGATCCATGAGTGCTCCTGGATAGATTTGCAGGTATATTTGATAAAGAACAAGCAAATCCCCAAATGAGGAACCTATCCACCTATTTTAGAACTCAAGCAAACATGCTTGAATATTCAAGGATGGTTTTGGCAATGTTTCACTTAGAGGGATGTGGTTGAAATTGGTGTGATAAAGTGATTGAATCAACATTATTTTAGTTATACAATAAATTATATCACAAACAAAACATGCCCACCAGTGTCTTCCCAATCACTACTTAGCATACCATTTATGTAGCTCTCAAAGAGAAGTTTTACCCACCTTCCTATATTGAAGGAATTTACATGTATGTAGAATCTTAGAGAATTTTAGGACGAGATAGTCCAAGAGTGCATTGGACACTTTTCAAGAATTATATTTTAGTGGAAGATGTGCCATTTTAAAAAGTTTTTGATTTTAAAATTTTACTATGCATCATTTCCTTGTTTACGTAATTAAGTGCTTAGTGTCTAAGATTGCTAGTTCTACATTATTTATTCCCTTTCAAAGATATCTAGCAAAATAACTCAAGTTCGATAAAAAATCCTTGTCTAGGTAGTGCCAAACATATTTCCAATAATATATCAATATCCTCACCTCTCATCACATCAATTCCTTCCTCACAATGTTTAAATCGCCAATATTATTGCTTACATAATAACTACATTCATTCTACAATGTTTCTTATCAGTGTGCAATGACAAAGATTTGCTAAGCCATTGTTTTCTTAACACTGTCTTAGAAATTAATTAATGGGGCAATGAAACACATAAAATATTACCAAAACACATAAAATAAGAGAGATACAGATATATGTGGTTCACCCAATTTGGGCTATGTCCATGGAAAAACAATTAGTCCTTCCTTTTATATTATCCAACAAAATGAGGAGATATAACCTACAACATATCTGCTATAATTTTCTCTTCGCTCTCACACAATATTCTCTCTCTTTCTCACTTAGAATCATAATACGTAGCTATAATATAATTCCCTCATAAAAATCAAGGGTTTCCTTATAAGGAAAAAAACTCTAAATTAACATAAGTTCTATCGTCAGATCATCTGCTTAACGAATGACCCAGATTGACTACGAAATCACAATATTTTACAAGGGAAATTTTCATTTATTTTTAGCTTTAGGGGTACTGCCCTTGAATCCCTGTTAGCCCCCAAACCCTCCATCTAGGGGGGATAGGCCCCCCACGTGGAGGGGTGTACATTCTTCCTTAGGTATACAATCGGTGAAAACAAGACTTCTGAATCAGGAAGATAATTAGACTCTAGACCCAACACAAGAACTTATGTGTTCTTCACCACTATGTGACATCTATAATACCCCTTGATAATCCCATTAAACTAAACCCATGCTTAGCACTCATAAAATGTTCTCATAGTGATCAATTAGCACCCACACACCTCACCTCATTGTTTCCCTCAGATTCCTACTATTGAGGCTAGTTAAGAAGAACCCAGTCACCTCACCTCACATTTCACTTTGATTCCTACATTGTGGGATAGATAGCAAACATGTAGTGTGATGAGCATACTATGTAGTATTGGTCATAATGTTGTGTTTGAAACAAACTAATTTTATTAGAAACATCTTTGATGCAACCATAATGACTATAAAGAACTAATCTCAATATCTAATTTTATTTTCATGATGTTTTGAATATCAAAATTGTTGATTTCACCTTTATGATCTGGAGGCTCATGATGAAGCAGTGTCTAAAGGTTTACATAGGTCTACACTTGAGCTAGGGTTTTGACGACGGGAACCATGGCAGGACACGCAGGGGGGAGTGTTGCTTCCTCCTACAGTCAAGTAGTTACGGACAGAAACAAGGGCGTGGGAAAGCAAAGTTTCAAGAAACCGATGGAGAAAGCAACAGAGGCAAGAAACAAAACTCATGAATAGGAAGGGGAGCAACAGGAAGATAGGAAGGAGAAGGAAAAAGGGGGTAGTAGTCAAAACTTGACCTCCACAAGGCCAACTAGGGTTTGCAAACCCAAGTTGAATGTCATACCTTGGGTCATCTTAAGTGACCCAGTGCTACAAGTGCATAGGGATCATATGACAGAATATGAAATCATATGCAAATTCATGGGGATATGGCCGATGAAGAGGGCGCTACAGGAAATGGAACAGCAAATCTGAAATGGAACAGCAGTAAATGGAACAACAATAAATGGAACTAAGCCTCGCGAGTCCGAACTAAACTTGTTCTATTGAACCAAACTCACACTCTGTAATAAAATAGCAGTCTCCTCTCTTAAAGCAACTTCGATGGAATGTACTTTATGGAACAGTACTCACAGATGAATTATGGAACGGCAATCATCAACCATATATACACAACATGCTTAATATAGCAATCTGATGATTAAAGAGAATATGACTATGTTTCCAAATAGAATAACATTACTTCTGGATTCCAATAATTGAGATTTCAAATGAATCCAATATAGCAATATTCAATATAAAGGCTTTGTAACAGAAACAGTTGGCTTAGATTGATAACATGCGATCAACTCTGAAAAGATTCACTCATACAATACAGAGTCACTACATAAATCTCTTGAAGAAACCATTAATGAATTAATCGTAACAGAGCATGGAATAACATATGAAAAACATGTCAGATTACCGAACTATAAAGATAAACAAACCACGTAGAAACCAAATTATAATGAGACAAAAGCAAGTGTCCTTCGGAGCCGGGCCCTTAGCTTCCAACGGTACACCGCCTTAGATTACTCCAGACACAGAGATGAAATAAACACCAAGTCTTTTATATTAATGCATCAAAAAATGTACAGCAAACCAAGTCTTAGTGAGAGTCGATGATCAAAGTTGAGTCTGAAATGCACAGTTACATATATAAAAAGTCGCTTTGCTTAACGATGTTGTTCCTTTTTATAAAAGTAACGGCGGAGGTATCTAGGTAGCAAAAATAAGCAAAACAGCAATCCCTCAGGATCAAAGATCCTGAGGGATTCGCCAAGCCATTAATCCTTTACTTTTCTTTCCCTGTTCCGCCGAATTGATAACCCTTCTTTCTTTCCTGGGTCGTTCTGCTTCGATATGTTCGATCTCGTTCGCATCCGGTTCCCTTCTAAATGGACAGTAGTTACTCCTCCTTTGTCTTTTCCTTTCGAATGGCAGCTCTTTGTTTCCACCTTTTCCTGGATGGAAAAATAACAATTATCAGCGATTAAGCTTTCCATACTAATTCTCACACATTCTATTAAAATTCTTTATTTCTTTAAGTTCATTATGCAGAAAGGGTTACAATTGTTACTGAAAAGTCACTAAATTGTTCGTCAAAAACATACCTTTCCAGTGCTCCACACACCCCCCTGCTTACCCTGTTTCATGCCCTCATGAAAACATTATAGTTGACATGCAAGGCGGTAAGAGAATAGGCTGGAGAGGGAACCTCGTGTGGAGGCCTACAACCGTGATGAGCAACTAGATCATCAAAGAACTGATTTGTTTGACCTTCAGGCATTTCATACAAGGCCTGATATCCGGGTGCAGGGTGCCAAATGATTGGACCACAAAATTGATACCCTAACCAGGATGGCCCTGCTTGCAAAATACGCTCGCCATAAAGGTTCAATCGGCTGGCAGCTAGCTCAAAATTTTCATATTTGAACAGTTCCCTGAGCTGGATGTTTGGGTTAGAAGTCCGGTATCGGAATTTTGCAGCATCGATGGCGAGGTCTTTAATAGTCAGAAAATATTCCAGACTTTGTCGGATTAGGTCCTCGTGCATGTGTCCTAATGTCTCCATAACACCCAGGGTTCTCATAAGGTTCCTATGTGCTCTCCATAACAGCACTGGGTCTCTAGGCTCGGCTCTTACCCACAAGTCTAGGCTATTTTCCTGTCTCTGAAAAGTGTTATAAGCCCTGAGCCATTTTAGCTGATTAACCCTGAATGAAACGAAGGCTTGCAATTGTATGTCCCCAACAAAAGGGCCAGGATTTAAATCAGTTTCCTAGTCTAGCACGAGGTTATGCAAGTAAAATTCACACAATAATCTTTGAACCTTAATTCCATAATGCTTGCAACAATCTATGAAATCATTAACAGTATTGATTTGTATAGGGGCACCTGCCCTGACAGCTTTTATCTTTAATCGTAAATATCGTTCAAGAAAAAATAAAGCATAGTTTTTAGCAGGGGCCCTACAGGCCAGAACGTCATTATACAAAGAACACATAGTGTCCATCTGCCTAACAACAATATCTAATCGACGAGTTACCTTTGCAACCTTTTCTTGCTCCTTTTGCCAGCCTTCAAAGGCCTGGCTCTCGGACTAACTAATATCCCGAAGTTGTTGTTGCAACTCTTCATATTTCTCCCGGGGGACTGTTTGTTCCCTCAGCTATTCAGCTTCTTGTTGAGCTTGCTTCATCATCTTGTGCAAGGTTCTTGTTTTTGGATCCTTTTTCCATAGGGCCGTAGAGGCCGGGAGTTTTACCTGAACCTTTTTGTTATACTGTTTGGAGTTCAGAACCTGGATCACCCCTGAGGGCAGTGCCTCTGTTTGGATCTCCTTATTCTCCTTTTCTTTCTTAACACGAATGAAAGGTTGTTGTGGTTCCTCTGTTAATCATCCTGTCCCTCTGCCCCAATTAGAACGGCAGTCTGTTCTTCATTATCAATTGGAACAACAGTCTGTTCTTCATCGTCATTTGGAACAGCGGTCTGTTCCTCAACGTCATTTGGAACAACAGTCTGTTCTTCAGTGACAATTGGAACAGCAGTTTGTTCTTCACCGTCATTTGGAACAGCAGTCTGTTCCTCAACGTTATTTGGAACAACAGTCTATTCTTCAGTGACAATTGGAACAACAGTTTGTTCCTCAGCGTCATTTGGAACAACAGTCTGTTCTTCAGTGACAATTGGAATAGCAGCAGGTCTTCCAGCCGGGTTTTGACCAACAGGGCGACTATAAGTCCTTCGTCTTCTTGTTCTACGGGATTTTGCTGCAGTGGTCCTCTTTCTTTTCCTTGTGGTCCTTCGTATCCTCAGACTGGCTTTCAAAATCTGAATTTGCTGTCGGAGTCGGGCTATAGTGTTCAGCAGCCTCTACTGTTTCCTCCTTAATTTCTTGATTTCCCTTGCCTCAGCAGAGGGTTTACGACTGGCCCTTAAATCTGCTCCTACTCTGTCTAGAATTTCTTCTGGTGCCTTGGGAACAGATTGTTCCCGGTTGGTGTCCCTTATTTCTTCCTCATGAACAGGCGGGTTTTCTTCTCCTTCCTTTTCTGCATGTGAATTCTCAGGTATGTCTTCCTCTGGAGGTCCATCGGGAGGACCTGCTGGGCTGGAGGGTTGGCCATATTCCCCCATATTGGCCAGGATTGCGGCCAATTCATCTTCGCCCACAGGGTCTCGCAGCGAGCTGCTTTCTAGCTGTACTACTTCCTCCTCCCGATTGTCCTGCTCAGTGACTGCCTTGGAGTGTTCAACTTCTGTTTCTGTTTCGGAGTGCACTTCTCCCTCCTCACCTCCTTCTCCGGCTTGCTCAGCCTCGCCCCCAGATTGTCCAGCATTTTCTTCGGAAGGTCCTCCTTTTGGTTCTGGAGGTTCGTCTATAATCTCAATTGGTTGGCTGGTGCTTTCCCGAATCTTTTCCAGCCTCCCTCGTATTCGAGCTAGCCGGGCTGATTTTCTTGGTTTCTCAGGTTGTTCAGGTGTACAAGCAACAAGTTTTTCTGCTATCACTTCTCTGCGTTTCTCTGATCGTTCTGGTGTGCTAGAGGAATGTTTAGGTTTTGGGGATGGTGCAGCCAATCCCCCCTCAATCAATGCAATGAGCTCCTCCCAGCTGCTCTGCTGTTGAGTGAGACTATGGCTCACTATCAATCGAATCAATCCATGGTGGCTAACAACTGCTTCTACGTGCTGTGCCGTTTTCAGGCTTCGGGCCGCATCATGCAATAGTGAATTTAAAAGTGCAGGCAGATTTACAGAACATTTTTCTTTCAAAACAGCTAAGAGTTTAAGATGACGTGGTCTTACCACGTCTTTCCTTCCTTCGCAAGTAATGTAGCTCTGTACTATCTTTGCTAGTTCGGTCCAGGGTTCTCCTAACGTTGCTGGCAGAACTCCCTTCCCCTTCACTGTCAAGCTTTGGCCTTCATCCTGAAAAATCTCCATAATCTTTTGTAGTCTCTCTTTCCTCAGCGTCCATACAGGTCCGGTGGCTGGTAGTCCTGAGACTTCTGCAATTACATCGTCAGTGACCGCTATCCACCTTTCTCTTACTATGGAGTAGTCCTCTTGCAAGTTTTGCAGAAATTCCAACGCCACTGTCTCGTTTGATTCTTGTAGGCGACTGAAATAATTCAGCCATCCAGTCTTTTCCAGGATCTCCCGGGCAGCAGCAGAGACCATCAATTCCTGAGGTTCGCTTCGGATTGCCTTTCCTCCCATGGTTCCACTAAGGATTTCCAATGGAACAGCAACTGCCTGTGCTGTTTTGAGACGCAGAGAAGGTGATCGTCGCGAAAAAAAACAGAGTATGCAACAAAAATGGATTGTGGATGGCAACATTGCGTAAAATAGAATTATCATACCGTTAAACCATGCCATACCTTCGTACACTATCTACCCCGAATGGTGTGCTGACACGTAACTCGTGGAGTAATGAGATTACCTTCTCCCCCCGCGATGTGATAGGCTGCCCCAGCCATCAAATAAAGGAGCAGCAGCCATCGTGTAACTAGTCATAAAGGAATAGCATATGAAATTACGCCATGTTTTAGATGGACAACGAAATACCGAAATCGAGGCAAAAATGTGGATCGCGTTTTACATAAGAGCCTGCGTAATATGATGCGAGGCTGGGGGATGGGACGTCTGTCAATCGTACGAAATCCCCAGAGGTCATTGTCAGTTCCTTTGCCATGATTGGTGGTAATGAGTGTTCATGCGATATGTTCATCGGGAAATAAAATATGAATTATTCATAGGATAGAAGAGACAAAGAGGTATTAATATCATCCCTGTTGGTATAACCATTATGACTTCGATACCATTAACAGAGCTCTGCTGCCGACAGGTGTTCATAACCTTGGCAGAGTTGTTTATTTCACCCCCGAAACCATGATCCTTTGTGTGTATAAAAAGTATTTTGTCAAAGCGCAGGCCATTATGCTAGCTTGGTAACCAGGTAGCCATAATGCCATTCACAAGGAAGGTGCGAAACGTGGACAGGCCGGCTCGTGATGAGACCCCCTGTTCCAAGGTCTGTTTATTTAGTGTACCTTTTCGACCATATCCCTGGTGTGGTGGCCATACTGGGAATGCCACTTCGCTTCCAACCTGATGATCATGGTAGGCTGGCTCTTGATGAGACCCCCTATCCTGCATTTGACAATTAATAGTCCATATTCATCATTTTTTTCTCTTTGCAAAGCACTTTTTCTTATTTATTTACACATAAGGGTGGTTCAGCACTCCTTAAGAGTGGGAATGGTGGAAGAAGTCTTATCATCCCAACAGGAAGATATAAATCCTCTGTTCTTATTCCTGAGTAATAATCAGAGAAAATTTTTAGGGAAATCTCCATGATAAAGATAACCAACCAAAACAATGGGAATAAGTTAATGACAACGGAGATGAGAAGTATGTATGTCCCTCCTCTTGTCCTCTTATCAATACCAGGCTCTATAAAGATAGCGATCTTATGATCTGCTGACTTCGGTATGTCGTAATTTATGTTCATTGCATAAGTGCATAGCTGTATCTTAAAGACTGGAGAGAACATGGGCGAAAAGCATCCTCAATATGAATCATCACAGAGAGCAAAAACATGGCTATGGTGTTCCTTTTGAAAAAAAGGAACAACAGAGAAGAATCCATGCAAACAAATAGTTGAGATGTCGTTCTTTGAGAAGGAACAGCCGAAGATCATGAGTGTTGTCTCCTTTGAAAAAGGAACAACAAAAATTCTCAACTGCTGTTCCTTTTGAAAAGGAACAGCAAAAACTCACAAATGTTGTTCCTTTTGAAAAGGAACAACAAAAACTCACAAATGTTGTTCCTTTTGAAAAGGAACAGCAAAAACTCACAAATGCTGTTCCTTTTGAAAAGGAACAGCAAAAACCCAAAAATGTTGTTCCTTTTAAAAATGAACAGCAAAAACTCACAAATGTTGTTCCTTTTGAAAAGGAACAGCAAAAACTCACAAATGCTATTCCTTTTGAAAAGGAACAGCAAAAACCCAAAAATGTTGTTCCTTTTGAAAAGGAACAGCAAAAACTCACAAAAGCTGTTCCTTTTCAAAAACTCACAAATGTTGTTCCTTTTGAAAAGGAACAGCAAAAACTCAAAAATGTTGTTCCTTTTGAAAAGGAACAGCAAAAACTCACAAATATTGTTCCTTTTGAAAAGGAACAGCAAAGACTCGCAAATGCTGTTCCTTTTGAAAAGGAACAGCAAAGACTCGCAAATGCTGTTCCTTTTGAAAAGGAACAGCAAAAACTCAGAAATGTTGTTCCTTTTGAAAAGGAACAGCAAAAACTCAGAAATGTTGTTCCTTTTGAAAAGGAACAGCAAAAACTCACAAATGCTGTTCCTTTTGAAAAGGAACAGCAAAAACTCAGAAATGTTGTTCCTTTTGAAAAAGGAACAGCAAAAACACAAAAACAAGCAAATGTTGTTCCTTTTGAAAAGGAACAGCAAAAACTCAGAAATGCTGTTCCTTTTGAAAAGGAACAGCAAAAACTCAGAAATGTTGTTCCTTTTGAAAAAGGAACAGCAAAAACACAAAAACAAGCAAATGTTGTTCCTTTTAAAAAAGAAAGATCAAAGAAATGTTAAGAAAACGTATAGACAAGAACTTATGTACAAGTCAAAAAAAATGCGTTCCTTACTGAATTATAGGTGAGGAAGATTTTACTTCCTCTCCTAAAATTTCTATGTCAGTGTCTTGACGTAGCTGCTGACAGAAGGATTCCCGAGTGAGTGGCCTGCGATAGAGACGAACTCAGTGGCCATTTACCTTGAATGCATATCCAGAACCATCGATTGTGATCAGAGTAAGGGTCCCATTTTCATGTACTTTCTAGATTTCGTATGGCCCCAACCAACAAGTCTGCAGTTTCCCAGGGAAATCCTGAAACCGAGAGTCATATAACAGAGCCTAGTCTCCTTCGTGAAAGACTTTGTTCTTGATAAGTGCATCATGCCATTTAGCTCGCTGCTGTTGAATAAGTGCTGTATTCTGTAATGCAGAGAGCCTTATTTCGTCCAATTCATTAATCTGCTGTAGTCGATTGATTTGTGCCTCACTTAAATCTAGGCCAACTTCCTGTGCAGTTCGTAGTGTTTGGATTTCGAATTCTATGGGGAAAATAGGTTGTTTCCCAAACACTAATTGATAGGGTGAATAACCAGTGGTACTTCTCCATGTGGTTCTATAAGCCCAGAGTGCTTCAGGTAGTCGGGCGGCCCAATCACGCCTATGTGAAGCAATGGTTTTTGTTAAAATTGATTCTATTACCTTATTGCTACTTTCTACTTGCCCATTCGCCTGCGGGTGATATGGGGTAGTAATTTTATGCTGGACGTGATAATTGTTAAGTGTTGCAGCTAATTTGTTTCCGGCAAATTGTGGTCCTCCATCTGTAATTATTTCTCTCGGAAGGCCATAACGTACAAACAAATGGAACAGGAACTGTATTACCGAATCTTCTGTAGCTCTAGGCAACGCTTCGGCCTCAACCCATTTGGTGACATATTTTGTGGCTACCAAGATATATGTTCTCTGATTTGATGATGGGTTGATGGGTCCAATGAAATCAAGAGCCCATCGTTCAAATGGTTCAATGACTAATTGTGGCCTCAGAGGCATTTCGTCGGCTTGACCAGGTCGTCCTGCTCGCTGGCAGCTGTCACGGGCTTGACCGAATTTCTTTGAATCCTTAAAAATTGTAGGCCAGTAGTATCCCATCTGCAATACTTTATGTGTTGTTCTTTTTTCGGCAAAGTGTCCCCCACATGGTCTGTTATGACAAGCTTTTAAGATGTCGAAAATTTCATCTTCTCGAATACATCTCCTAATTTGCATGTCTGCCCCTGTGTGGAACAAATAACCCCCGATCCACGAAAACCGAGTACTCTTCTGAACAATCTGCTTACGTTCATTAGGGGTTAAGTGTTTTGGTAGCTTACCTACTGCAAGGTAATTGGCAACATCAGCATACCAGGGTGTTTGAACAGCAACAGCAAACAGGTGCTCATCCGGAAATTGATCTTCCACTGCTGCTGCCTCAATTGATTTTGGTATTCGTGAGAGAAAATCAGCTACAGGGTTTTCCTTGCCGGGTCTATCCTTGATTGTGATATCGAACTCCTGCAATAAGATCAACCATCTCGTTATTCTAGCATTTGTAACAGGCTTATTCGCTAAATATTTGATAGCAGAATGATCTGTATATAAAACAACGGGATAGCCTGTAATATAATGTCTAAACTTATTGACAGCATGTATTACAACGAGGAATTCTTTTTCGGTGACAGTGTAATTTAATTCAGCAGGGGATAAATTTTTGCTGATATAGTAAATAGCATATGGTTTTTTATCCTCCTCCTGCCCAAGGACTGCACCGATTGTTGTGTCTGAGGCATCAGATGAGATTTGGAATGGTAAATTCCAGTTTGGTCCTCGAAGGACTGTAGCTGTTGATACAAGCTTCTTTAATTCCTAGAAAGCGCGGTCGCATTTCTCTGTCCACATGAAATCAACATTACCAGTTAGTGCATATAGAGGTGCAACAATGTGTGAATAATGTTCTATAAATCGTCTATAATACCCAGAAAATCCAAGAAAGCTGCGTACCTCTGTCTGAGTAGTGGGGGTGGGGATAAGCAAAAGTATTTGAATTTTGGCCGGATCTACCTGAATGCCAGCTGCTGAGACAAAATGTCCTAGAATAAGCCCTTCAGTCATCATCATATAACATTTTTCGTGGCTTAAACAAAGCCTGGTAGCAATGCAACGCTGTAGGACTTTTTCTAGAGTGTCCAAAGCTGGATCAAAATCATCTCCATATGGTGTAAAGTCATCCATGTATACTTCAAGTCCATCATTTATTAAATCTGCAAAGATGCTAAGAATAGCCCTTTGGAATGTGGCAGGAGCATTACATAGGCCAAAGGGTAGAACTCTATAGGCAAACGTTCCCCAAGGACAAGTAAAGGTAGTTTTATCCTGGTCTTCAGGGGCAATCTGAATCTGATTGTATCCACTGAAGCCATCCAGGAAAGAAAAGAATTTCTTTCCTACTAAAGTGTCCAATACTTGGTCTATGAATGGGAGGGGAAAATGATCTTTTTGTGTGGCTTTGTTTAACTCTCTATAATCCACGCAAATCCTCCATTTCCCATTCTTCTTGGGTACAACCACAAGCAGAGAGACCCACTTACTATCAGAAATAGGATAGATAAAATTAACATCTAAAAGCTTCTGAAGTTCAGCTTTTACAACATCTTTTAGATGAGGGTTGAGTCTTCTTTGCGGTTGACGTACAGGTCTTGCATCTTTTTCTATATAAATATGGTGGGTGCACAATTGGGGGTCAATCCCTTTCATATCAGGGTAATCCCACGCAAATGCTTCTTGATGCCTCCGTAACAGATGGATGAGTTTTATTTCTTGGTCCGGTGTAAGGTTGGCATTGATGTTTAGAGTTTTTCCCGGTTCAATTTCCACTACTTTACTATTGGCAACAGAAGTCACAGGTATCGTTTGGTCATGTGTATCTTTCAAGGGATCTTCTTCTAGTTCGCTATCGAATGCATCTTCTGTCATGAAACACTGTATGTGAGGTCTAGATTCAGTTTGACTAATGAGGTTATTGATAGCATCGTCTTCTGTTTGGTCTTTAAAGTCTAGGGCCTTCTCTATAGTCAATAGTGATCTGATATTGTCAGTAAGGTATGATACATGGTGCTGGTTAGTTTTTATCATTGTGAGACTTGGCTATGCTGGAGGGTATAGAACTAGATTTTTAATATCTGGTCCTCTGGTTATGGTCATATTCCCCTGGCAGCAACCAATGTAAGCATCGGCGGTAGCAAGCCAAGGTCTACCTAAAATTAGCGGGTGTCCATCCAGTCGGGTTTTTGGATTAATTACCAGGAAATCAGTTGGGTATTCCCAAGAATCTATAGAGACCATGACATCGTATAAAGTTCCTTCTGGTCGAACTACAGATCGGTCAGCCAATTCTAACAAAGTAGAAGTGGGTTCTACCGATGTAATGCTGAGCTTTTGGCAAGTAGAAGTTGTCAAGATATTAATTGCAGCTCCTAAATCGACCAAAGCATTATTAGTCAGAGTCTGACCATAGATTTGAACAGTTACGATTGGATTTCCTGGATCTTCATATTTAATGGGTGTTCCTGATAACAGGTCAGATAAAGTACTGACTACTTGGACTCTTGGGTTAGTGGTTACATTCCTCCTTGGTTTTTTTATGCACAATTCTTTTATAGTTTTTGCATATATAGGGATGTCGTGAATGGCTTGGAGGAAAGGAATTCTTATGTACAGGTTTTGTAACTCTCCCAGAATGTCAAAGTCTGGATATTGCACAGGTCGTGGTATGACTAATCGTTCTGGGAAGGGAGGAGAGGGTGTATTCGCTTGATGATGAGTATGCTCCTTATTTTCACCCTCTTGTTGTAATGGCTGTTCTATTGGTAACTGATCTTCAATGTGAACTGTTTTATCTCCCTCTGTTTCTATTATACGTCCAGATCTTAACTGAAGATCATTGCACTCCCTCAGTTCAGGTCCGATTTCTGATGATTCTATGATTTGGAGGGATTGGACCGGCCTATTATTAGGATTAGGATTGGGTTGGGCTGGGAGTTGCGGTCTCAGATTAGACTGGGGATTTTGTTGCAAAGCTGGCAGAGTCGGTTGAGGGAGCGGAATAGTTCCTGTTGGCTGATATGTCGATCTTGGCCAATTTGTCTGCCAGGGTGAACCTTGTGAAGTAGGGGGGGTCCATTGTGGAGGATATGAGCTATTCTGCCAATATGGTGGGGCGCAAGGAAAATTCGGCCAACCAAATTGGCTTGGCTGATTCATCCATGGATTTGGAGAAGGAAACGGTTGTGATGACCAGTTTGGAAATGGGGGTTGAGATTGGTTTTTCCACATACTATATTGCTGAGCGTTATACTATGGAGGCTGAAAAGAAGAAGTTGGGTCTGAAAACATACCTGATTGCCTTGGTTGCCATTGGCGACGCTGGTTAACGAAGTATGCTGATTCTGGCTCTTCTTTTGCTTCCTTATATACTGCCTTCAATCCAGGAAGTGAGGGGAAACTCTCAGTAAGGTGATCTTTTGTACAAATAGCACATGTTTGAACTGCATCCAGTGGACATTCCTTGTGGCTATGTTTTCTTCTACATCGGGGGCAGAAGATCGCCAAATTCTGTTCTACCTCTATCTGCTTCTGTTTAGCCTGCACAATATCAAGTTGTGTAGTCAATGTCCCCAGGATATCAGTTTTAAAATTTTCTAATAAATTTCCAAGTTCTACACGTGTTACTCCTTCTGTTGATATTTTGTTATCTCTGACAAACCGATCATATTCTGCTGGTTTTATCCTTGTGCTACCTCTCGAGCTCCTGATACATAAATCGATGATGTCAGCAAAATTCTCTTGATAAATATCCCCTTTTCCCATGATATTTAATGTTTCAATCCATTGTTCCTTCATGCCTCTAATCAATGTTGTTTTTAACACATTATCAGGCAGAGGTAGTGATGCATATGGAGATCTCTGTAAATTATACTGAAAACGTTCTAAATATTCTTCTAGTGTTTCATTTGGTCTAGCTGTCATCTGAAATATTTCATCTTTCAGTTCTCTAGACCTACAGTAATCTTGATATTTCTTTAGGAAAGATTCTTTCATTTGCTCCCAGTTATTTATAACCCCACCACCTAAACCCATAAACCATCTTAAAGCTGCCCCTTTCAAAGTGGAGGGGAACAACTTTAATTTCTGGGGGTCAGTGGTGTAATCATATCCCCTGCATAACACATCAAATTCAAATAAGAATGCATCGGGGTCCTCTGATGTAAGTCCGTGAAATGTAGGAATGTGTTGAAGGGGAATTGCTTTCATAGGAGCATTTGCTGCGGAATCCACTATAGGATATTGTAATGTAGAAGTTTGAGTGTTTGGCTGATTCTATGCCATGGGATCGAATATGTGCCAGTAACCTTCCGGGATTTCTAAGAGGGTATTCTTAGGCGGAGAAGGAACGGCCTTAACAGGGATTGTTTTAATAGCACTTCCTTCGTCTGGAATAACGAGAGTCCCTGTTGCTTGAGGAGATTGAATCCCTTCAACAATGATTTTTGCAGCGCTTCCTTTATCTGGGCTTTTTAATGGCTGAATTATCCTAGGAGGAGATCTTGGCTCCTCAACTTCTCCTGTTTCCCCTTCTCCTTCACAAAGATTGCTTAGATTCCCTTCCTGCAGTCGTTCTGGAATAGAATTTTCAATTTCTTGAAAGTCCTGTTCATCAGTCTGACTATGCACCTCAGCGAAGGCTACAGATGGTGATCCTGCGGCCTGAAGGGAGCTAGTAGGTTGTTTAGAATTGGTTTTCCTGAACCCTACTGATGGCTGAGATTCAGTTTTCTTATAGATTTCGTCTATGAAGGTTGTTCGGCCAAGGGTCACCGGCCCTTTGGCTTTTTTGGGTTTGAACGGAGGTTTGATAATTTTTTCTGGCTTTTTCTGCTTAGTCATGCACTCTATAAACTACCAGATTCTATTCAACCCACAATTCTGCCAGGAAAGCGGACGGTGGAGCAGGGCTTTTACATGCTCCGTACGCAGGTTCTTACCTTCCGTTTTTAAAATCCAACTCTCCCCTAGCAGACTCGTACACTACTCTATAAAAGACAAATGGATATACTCTTTCCCCGACAACAGCGCCAAAATCTAGAGCTGTAACAAGGGTCTCTTTCACCTCTAGTTATGCAACATTAATAAGTCAATCCGGGAACGCTTTGTTATTGCAAAGAGTATCTCAATCCGAGGCTATTCATCAGAGTAATGCTTAGTAGTACAGTGTTCAGAAAATACAAGAGTAAACGGATGCTAGACTATGACTAAATTGCTCTAAAAGAATAAAATCACACAAGGCAGCTTATCAGTCAAGGGTGCGGAAGCAATAACCCATCCCTCTAGAAACTGATGGAAAGGAAATTAGAGCATGGACCATAGGTCTGGGAGCTAGGCAGCGACTGCTGAGGCTCACTACAGCCTTAGACCTTCTCTCACACCAAAACAACAAATGCAAGTAAATGGAACGGCAGAAAGTAAAATGGAACAGCAAACAGGAAATGGAACAGCAAATCTGAAATGGAACAGCAGTAAATGGAACAACAATAAATGGAACTAAGCCTCGCGAGTCCGAACTAAACTTGTTCTATTGAACCAAACTCACACTCTGTAATAAAATAGCAGTCTCCTCTCTTAAAGCAACTTCGATGGAATGTACTTTATGGAACAGCACTCACAGATGAATTATGGAACAACAATCATCAACCATATATACACAACATGCTTAATATAGCAATCTGATGATTAAAGAGAATATGACTATGTTTCCAAATAGAATAACATTACTTCCGGATTCCAATAATTGAGATTTCAAATGAATCCAATACAGCAATATTCAATATAAAGGCTCTGTAACAG
Organism: Pinus tabuliformis; assembly: GCA_031772625.1. Classification (NCBI taxonomy): domain Eukaryota; kingdom Viridiplantae; phylum Streptophyta; class Pinopsida; order Pinales; family Pinaceae; genus Pinus; species Pinus tabuliformis. The sequence continues at coordinate 641,609,220 of CM062805.1, forward strand.
AAACAGTTGGCTTAGATTGATAACATGCGATCAACTCTGAAAAGATTCACTCATACAATACAGAGTCACTACATAAATCTCTTGAAGAAACCATTAATGAATTAATCGTAACAGAGCATGGAATAACATATGAAAAACATGTCAGATTACCGAACTATAAAGATAAACAAACCACGCAGAAACCAAATTATAATGATACAAAAGCAAGTGTCCTTCGGAGCCGGGCCCTTAGCTTCCAACGGTACACCGCCTTAGATTACTCCAGACGCAGAGATGAAATAAACACCAAGTCTTTTATATTAATGCATCAACAAATGTACAGCAAACCAAGTCTTAGTGAGAGTCGATGATCAAAGTTGAGTCTGAAATTCACAGTTACATATATAAAATGTCCCTTTGCTTAACGATGCTGTTCCTTTTTATAAAAGTAACGGCGGAGGTATCTAGGTAGCAAAAATAAGCAAAACAGCGATCCCTCAGGATCAAAGATCCTGAGGGATTCGCCAAGCCGTTAATCCTTTACTTTTCTTTCCCTGTTCCGCCGAATTGATAACCCTTCTTTCTTTCCTGGGTCGTTCTGCTTCGATCTGTTCGATCTCGTTCGCATCTGGTTCCCTTCTAAAGGGACAGCAGTTATTCCTCCTTTGTCTTTTCCTTTCGAACGGCAGCTCTTCGTTTCCACCTTTTCCTGCATGGAAAAATAACAATTATCAGCGATTAAGCTTTCCATACTAATTCTCACACATTCTATTAAAATTCTTTATTTCTTTAAGTTCATTATGCAGAAAGGGTTACAATTGTTACTGAAAAGTCACTAAATTGTTCGTCAAAAACATACCTTTCCAGTGCTCCACAAAAATTAGACAGATTTATTATCTCAAAGGAACTCTTTCTCTTAGGTCCTACAATGACAGCTTCTATTCTTCCCTTTGGAGGTTCGGATCACTAGCCTGTACAGCTGGAAGCCACTTTCATGAGTACACCGAAAAATAGACCTTTCAGGTTTGAGAATGCCTGGCGCTCTCATCCAAAATTCAGTAGTAACATTGATAATTGGTGGAAAGAGGATCTAAACATTCAAGGCACTAGAATGTTCATCCTCCAAAAAAAACTAAAAAATATCAAATCCAAGCTTAAAGGGTGGAACAAAAATGAATTTGGCAATATCTTCAAAGCCAAAAGAGAAGTTGAGTAGAAACTCCAGGAAATCAATCAAATCAACATCGCAGAAGGCTTTACTGAGGAGCGGAAAAAGCTAACACAATCCTTGCAGGAAGAATGGGAAGATCGGTGCTTGCAAGAGGAGATTTTCTAGAGACAGAAATCAAGGATACAATGGAATAAAGAGGGAGAAAGAAACATGAAATTCTTTCATAAATCCACTATGGATCATAGGGCACACAACAGAATCACAAAGCTCAAAGACTCTCAGGGGAGAGAAATTGTCTCTCACAAAGACATGGAATCTCTCCTTGTAAAACATTTCCTCAGTATTGCAGAGGAGCCTATGGAGGACAAATCCAGGTTCATTAATCATTTCACTCAACACATCCCTCAGCTGGTCACCAGAGAAGATAACCACAATCTTAACATGCCAGTGTCGAAAGAGGAGGTCAGTGCGGTAATCAATTAAATACAAAATGGTAAAGCTCTAGGCCCGAATTGTTTTAATGTAGACTTCTTCAAAGCATGTTGGAAAATAGTTAAACAGGACATCCTTGAGGTGGTGGAAGACTCAAGAAGATCCAAAAAGGTTCTGAAGGCATTCAATGCATCCTTCATAGCTCTGATCCCAAAAAGGGAAAATGCCATGACTCCGAATGACTTCAGATCCATAGCCCTATGTAATGTGGTGTATAAAATAATTTCCAAGGTGATAGCTAACGGACCCAAGCCACTCTTACCATCTCTCATCTCAGAGGAGCAAACAGGCTATGTGGAAGGAAGACAAATCCTAAATAATATTATCCAAGCTCATGAGGTGGTACACTCGCTTAAGAGCAACAAACAAGCTGGTATGATCATTCAATTAGATCTAGTGAAAGCCTATGACAAGCTCAGTTGGTCTTATATAAGAGCAGTTCTAAAAGCCTATGGCTTCGACCAAAACTAGATAAGATGGGTTATGGCACTAGTTACCATAACTAGTTTCTCCATCCTACTTAATGGCACTCCTTCAAGACTCTTCACACCCTCTAGAGGCCTTAGACAAGGGGATCCACTCTCACCCTTCCTATTTGTTCTCATGATGGAAGGGCTTGGTAGAGCGATTAAAATAGCTAATGCTGAAGGAAGAATCCAGGGCATCAAACTCACATGGATGGGGCGGCAAACACACATTAGCAATTTGTGGATGACACAATGCTACAGGGCTTACCCATAGTCAGGGAGGCCAGAATGATCAAACAAATTTTGAATGACTTTGCTAAGGCTGCTAGCACAGAGGTGAGCCTCAGCAAATCAAAGGTTTTTTTCTTTAATACTAACATTGTTATTCAAAGAAATATCACCAGAATTATTGGAATTCAAAGGAACCAGGTACCTTCCAAGTATTTGGGCATACCTCTCATAGATAAACATCTCAGCAAGGAAGTGTAGGAGCCAACTATAAATAAAATGCAGGACAAGATAAAAAAATGGACTTGCAAATCTTTAAACTTGGTGGGGCGCATTGTGCTCACACAGGCTGTACTGCAGGCCATTCCCATATACATGTTTTCTACTCTTCCTGCTTCTAAAGGATTCATGCAGCAGATCAGGAGCATACAAAGGGACTTTCTATGGGGAAAAAGAGAAGTGAAAAAAAAATGGCCTTTAGTAGCCTGGGATAAAATCTGCAAACCCAAGAACCACGGTGGCTTGGGGCTTCATGATCCTAAAACCATCATCAAGGTTTTGGGAGCTAAACTCTGGTGGAGATGGATCAAGGAATCGGCTACTCCCTGGGCTAAGCTTTGGAAACAAAAATATGCCAAGAATTGGCAGGAGAAAGATCACATTAGAATGTCAGGGAACATTAAGGGCTCCCATATTTGGAACCTTGCCTGGGAAAACAAAAGTATTGTTTAGCAACATAGTTTCTGGGAAATTCGAGCTGGGAATCTAGCACGATTTTGGGAGGATAACTGGCAGCAGGAACCCAACTTGTACAAGGATGAATTAGCAGCTCTCAAGAATGACACAGACAACAAAGGTCTACTTATGGTGAAAGACTTCTGGAACCAGGAAAGGAACAATGAAAAATGGAGAACTTGGAAGGATCTAGGCCACAATGAAGAGAGTCCTCTGAGAGCCCAGGTAGACTCTCTTACCTAGGAACTAGAGCATAGAAGGATTTTGGTATCCTCCTTACCTGACCAACTAAGATGGGGAAAGAACATTTAAGGATTTAACTATCCAAATCCTGATCAAGTTTGGAAGAATCTTTGGCAGAGCCCTCACTAGATGAAAATAAAATTATTTATTTGGCTATTTCATCAACGAAAAATTTTAACTTGGGAAAATCTCCTGAAAAAAGACTTCACTGGACCATCCAAATGCTACCTTTGAAACTCTCAAGAGGAGATGATGGATCATCTTCTTAACCTTTGCCCTTTCACCTAAACTGTGTGGGATTGGGCAGCAACAATCTTTAAACATACTGATAGGGACAAACTCAACATCTCCAACACTTTGAAGAACTAGAGGAAAAACTTCTTGGGGGATGAAATTATTAATAGAGCCTGGACCCTGGTTCTAGGCTTTGTTATCTGGAATGTATGGAAAGAATGCAACATTCGGATCTTCAAGAATAAAGCTAGCAAGCCCCATCACATAATTAACCAAATTTTAAGGCAACTTAAAGATACAGTTAGTAGCTTGCTGAGGACTCTACCTAAGGGCCCTCCTCTACCCCAAGATGCGAGTATTCTACTACATTTGGGTCTCCAATCCATAAGCCCATAGGGAATTATCAAGGGAGTGAGCCAAATAAATTCAGATATAAACATTTGGAAGCCTCCTCCTCATGGTTTCTTAAAGATCAATATAAATGGAGCATCTAAGGGCAACCCAGGGTTAGCTGATTTTGGAGGTGTTATAAGAGATGAACAGGGGCAAATAAAGAAAATATTTCATGGCCACTTGGGGAAGGCCACTAATAACATGGCGCAACTCATGGCCCTAGAGCAATGCTTGGAAATATTGGTGAATTCAAATTCATATAATATCATCATTGAAGCAGATTCAGAACTGATTATAAGAGTGGCCAAGAAAATTTGCAATGGTACAGCACCAGGTAAAGTGTCAAAACACTGGAGGCTCTCGTAAGTCTTTCACCATTTTCACTCCCACCTGCAAACCTTAAAGACTGTAAGTTTTTTCCATGTGAAGAGAAACGCTAACATGGTAGCAGATCGTTTGGCGAATGGAGTGATTAATAAGGAAAGGGACACTCAGCATGTCTGGGAGCTATTACCCCCAAGAAAACTATTTGAGGACTATCTCTGTTAGGCTGTGAAATATATGGAGCAATGGGAAAGGTGGAGAGCATAGGAGGAAGACCAAGGATACAACGGCATGAGGAACAATTCTGGAAGCGATGCAAGTTTGTCTTTTCATTGATCACTGTATGGATCAATGGCAACACAGTGATCAAATAAGGAGATTTTTCATCTCAATGATAAATGGTAATCATTGATTTTGCTGGGTAGATGTTCAGTAAGCGTAGTGGAAGGGCGATGCACTGGATTGCAGACTCGTCATTTTCTCATGATAGAAATGTAATTATTTTGAGTTACGACTATATGTGATTTATATTTGTGTTAGACTTTTCACTCGTTTAAGAGGTTGGTTCCATTTTTTGTAAAAGGTTTAAGCCATTTCCACTTTAGTCAGGACATGAGGACCTTTTTGGGTAAACACAAGTTTTACCTTGTAAAATATGTAATATTCCTATTGCTGTTAATATAAATATTCCTTCTTACTTGACCAAAAAAAAAAAAAAACCATAATGACTATAAACAATTTCTCACTCATGTTCAAGTTCTAACAATGGTCATGCTTATATTCAAATTCAAATAAATAAAATGTCATCAATCACTCTTGTTCAATTTCAAAATGAGTATAACAGTGTTAAAAGTTCCAAGAATGACCATGCCCATATTCAAATAAAAATTGGGCATAAATGATCTCGCTAATATTCAAACTCAAATTGGGCATGACTTTTGCATGTGTGGTATGTCCCCTTAATCTCCCATATGCTTATGTCTCCTCAACCTTGGTTGGAAATTAATAAACATATGACTTCATGAGATTGAGTGCAACTGGTAACATAACTTTGGGAAAGTAACAAAGTTAGCTCATAGAAATTTAGTCATATAAATCTGAAGATGGTATCTGGTAGATGTTCCATGCAATCCATGACATATGGAAGCCATGGGCATGTGGGTGATATGGTATTCCTCTGATACCAACATTATCCAAGATATTTTCTTGAGTTGATGTAGCATAGTTGCATGAAAGAGCATGTAAAAACCATATGTGCAAACACTTAAAGAAGAATCTGTAGAAAATCCTGTAGATTCACAAGCTCATGTAATCTACTAAAAGAAGAGAGAAGAATCTACTTCTACTATTTACAGCGAAAGAACATAAAGATCGATGAAATAGATTCTTGTCTCTTGTTTTAGTAGATGACATGAGCTTGTGAATATATCGGATGTTTTACATGGTATCAAAGCTGAGAACAATATACTAGAGGAGATTTTGAAGTTTTGAGTTTTGGGTTACAGGTGAAATTCGAATTTGCAATACATACTTCAGGATCGACAGATGCCATTCTACGGTTTGTGGCTCGATTATTCCTTGGATGGAAGCAAGAATTATATAGCTTGGAAGGATAGGATGGAGGCCGTGTTGGAGGGTAATGGATTGAAGGAATTCATTGATCAGGACATTCCTAAGCCACTAGCATCAGATGCTCAGAATATGGCTGAATGGAAGAAGTGTGTGGCAATGGCGAGGCAGATAATCCTTGGGGGAGTTCGAGATCACATTGTCTCGATTCTCCATGGGAAGGAAACTCGGCATGCTATGTGGAAATAATTGAAGGACATTTTCCAAAACATAAGTGACCAAATGAAGTTTGCACTGAAAGATAAACTTCGAAAAATCAATATGGAGGCGGGCGACTCAATTCCAAATTAATTGACCAAGTTCACTCAATGTCATGATGAACTTGGAAGTGTTGAAATCACTATTTCTGAGGATGACATGGTGAGTCTTGCTCTTCTAAGACTCCCAAAGAGTTGGCATAATTATCAAGACTCTGTTAATGGTCGGGAGAAGTTTCCAGATTGGGAACGACTGTGGTTGGATTTGATGCAGCAGGAGATCAGGAGGAACACAAGAAATGGGACCTCTTCCAAGGAAGTGGAAGAGGATTTTTCCTTAGCGAGTAAGGAAAAGAAGGCCAAGGGAAAGAAGTCCCAAGGGGAGGAGGGTGGAAAGAAGATGAACTTGAAAAAAGTCAAGTATTTTCACTATCACAAGCATGGGAACTATGCCAAGAACTTCCCATAGAAAAAAGAAAGCAAGAAGGAGTCGACAGTAGCGGCAGCAGGTGAAGCTATAGCCTCACAATTCAAACTTGATTTCACTCTCATTGCATGCATGGTCAACACTTCCATGGGAGGCATGTTGTATCTTGACAGCAGTGCCTCATTCCATATGACCGGGAATAAAGATCTCTTTAGTGATTTTGAGGAGAAAGAACTCAGGTAGAGCATAGAGTTTGGAGATGACAAGAGGTATAGAGTTACTAGGATTGATACGATTGCCTTTCAGAGGGAATCTGACTCCCATCTCAGGATCACAAATGTGATGTATGTTCCAAGACTAAAGAAGAATCTTGTTTTAGTTGCAGTATTGGAAGACCGTGGCTATGAAGTGGTTTTTAGTAAGGGAAAGGTTTTCCTTAGACACATCACCATGGGATAGGTGAAACAGATCGGTGCATGGTTCAAGAGCCTGTATGCTCTTGAGTTTCAAGATGCATGCAAAGCCTTAAGGAGCTAGGAAAAGGTTAGAGACTTGGTGGTTGAGAGGTAGAATAAATTACCTCTCAACATGCATCCCCAAAAGAAGCCTCAGAAGCAGCTTCTGAACATTGTGGAGAAGCCACAACTAGAGAAGTTGAGAGGATACAAAGTGGAGAGATCCACTCAAGCAAAGAAGAAGTAATCTCAGAAAATTTTGGATTAGCCACAATTGGAGAAGCTGAGAGGAGACTGAGGGGAAGGACCCACTCATGCAGAGACCTCTAGTAGGGGGAAATTTTGAGCCAAGTGGGCAAAGGGATCAGATGCAGCCATACCTCTAGGTGTGAGGTGGGGTGATGTGAAGTGATAGTCCCAAGAGGGCTGAAATTGGGTAGGGTCCATTGAGAGGTTTTATCTCATGGATCGTACCTTGCTACGGGAGCCCAAATTACATAGTAGTGGGAGGAATCAGTGGGATTGATGCAGTCAGATATCAGAGTGACAAAGGCTAGAGCAATCAAATACTAAATAGCTTAGAGAACTATTGACAATAGTGCATAAAGACAGAGTCAACAGAAGCACAGAGTTCAGAGGCAATAACAGTCAGAGACTTTGATGATAGAGGCATCATTCTGGTTCAGGTTGGATGTTTTTTTTTTCCTCGAGTTGTTGGAGCAAAAATGCTAGAGAGAAGTGTTGCATGCATAAAATTCCAAAGGTTCAGGATTGGGATCGAGTTGAATTCCTTTCTTGTTGAGAGGGAGTGTTGAAAATAGCAACAAGAAATGATAAAAATAGAATCCAAAAATTCCAGTTTAATTTGTCCTTGAATTAAAATCGAATTCTATTCTCATAGTAACTTGTAAATATTTAATTAAGTTTAATTAACTTAATTAGCTTAGGAATTTCGAGTTGGAAGTCTTTCTGAAGTCATGTATATGTTCTCCCTATATTATAGGGGTCTATGATGAGTTAATTGTGAGTTGTAATTAGATAGCTCAATTTACTAAGTTAAGTTTAGTTAAATTAGTTCCAAACTGTTTGAGGAACTAATAGTGAGTTAACATTTAGTTGGTGCACTAATGCATTAACTAGTGCTACTCCAGTTAACTAAAGATCCCCTCATCATAAAATCATGCATGTCAATTCTGAGAAAGACCCAGTTGAGACTAGAGTGCAGGGACAATGTACTATTAGTTGTATAATTTTCTGAGTTATAAAGATCATGCATGCAATCAGGAACTAAACCTAGAAGGGATTGCATAGTTCTGGATGCATTGGTTTCCCATTGATAAGGTTTATTCAACCATAGTAATTGTGCAAGGAAATAGGGACTTGGAGAGCTAGAGAATTGGCTAAGTGTTGGCCAATAGCTTGCTTGTGAGTTTAAGATTGATTATATTGAGTGCCAGGATTGTTCTTTTGAGAACAAGCATTGTATTATCATCTTGGTTTTTTATTAATGCAATATAGATAGTAGGGGTTTTTGGCTGAGGCTTTCCTAGATAGATATTGTGTTATGTGCCATTGATTATATTACTCTAGGTGATTATTGTTTTCATCGATCTATTAGCTTCTGCTATAAAGAGTAGAAGTAGATTATTGTCTCTTGTTTTAGTAGATTACATGAGCTTGTGAATCTACAGGATTTTCTACAAAAGAAACATAAAAGATATCTTAAAGACAATGAACACAATGTTTGATAACAAAGTTCATCTAGTGTGGAATACATATTTAGGCCCTACTTCAATAGTGGGGAGCCACTTCTTCATTCATCTCAACAAAAATTAAAACAAGTACATGGAAAAATACATCATTCTACCTCCAATTCTAAGGATGACCTAAAAACGGGTTTCTCAAATGCAAACACAGACTACACCCATGAAATAACAGTCAAATTCTAGTTAAAATGAGTATAAAATCGACTATATTATGCCTTTGTCAACTCTAGAACCCCCAAAGAACCTTCAAATTCCACGGAAGAATATTCGCAGGAATATTTTGAGAATATTCCCCTATGAATATTCCTCTAGAATTGTGCCCTTAGGGTTTGGCTTCAAGGTTCCAGGCTCTCGATTCTACTGGCCCTCAACAAGGTTCTACTCTCTTCCCTCTCTTAGCCCTATTGTCCCTATGTTGGTCAAATGAAAAATAAATGGTCTTTTTATATGGGGACACAAGTGAACTTTCAAAAGGTCATCATCTGGCGGGATGGTTAGTGCACTATAAATAATATGTTGACCCCCTTCAGGGGTCATGGGTTTCAAACCCTGGCTATCTATTTTAGCATTGCAACCAAAGTGTATTAAACCATTGAATATATTTTAAACAACCCATTTAATCGTCAATTGGAACTTCATCGCCCACTAGTATAACAAACTTCATTTAATATATAATCATTTGCCATCTTAAATAAAAACATATAATTTAATTTTCATATGAGTTAGCAGTGTCGCCAGATTTGGAAACCCACCAACCATTACCATATTTTTAATAAAAGCCAATACCGCCTACCCATTAATATTGTTTAACAAAAAATGTTTTTTTGTTGTTACATTTTTTTATCATCAAGCCACCATAACCACCGAACAATTTAATTGTCATGTGCTTATATTAAAACATGTCTATTAACCGTAGACCACCGAAAACTAGTTTTGAAACGATTAACACAATCACTCGAATATAACATAAATTTAAAAACTTAGTTATAAATGTGTTAAACGTCAGCTTTTTGTGTGACTGGGCCATTTTGGCCACCAAGTGGGTGTCACGTGGTGCCATCTAATTAGGCCATGTGGCTCCTTTCTATTGGGCCAATTAGCACCAAGTCACTGTCGCCAAATTTAGCGGGGTTCTACTATATTTGGTGGTTCCACCAAATTTAGTGATGATTGTACTTTTATCTGGAGTTCCACCAATTTTAGCCCCCAACTTCCAAATTTGGACACATTGCCAACATTAGCACTAGTCCAAATTTATCTAGCATCCTACTAAATTTGTCATTTTTGCCAAGTTTGACCAGAACTTTGATTAAGCATAACTACCACATAAGAACTCATATTGAGGTGTTGTTGGATTCCTTATGATGAGATATTCGATCTGGTCCTATTTTTTTAATGATCCAGGGACTTTTATTTTTTGGCCATTAGGGATCCACATGGATCATTTGTCCCCACTAAAGGATTTTTGGTCCTCCAAAAGTATAAATAGTACTGCAATCCAATTCACTCTGATATGCATAACAAATGTATCTGATAGGCTGCACTTTTTTCTTCTTCACCTTTGTACTTCTAAGCCAAAAGTGATGAAATTGACACCTATATCCATATGAAAATTTATAGTTGCTAATGCATGTACAACTTTCAAGATTCCAAAGAATGCCATACTTGCCAAGAGTTTATAACACACTCATGGTCACGTTTTACAATAGAACCCATACCCATTTCATATCCCACTAAAGGAAAAAATATCACAGTGTTGCATATACAAGTGATGTTATACATTCATCAGTTTTATAAACATTTTCATAGCATGTGAATTACAATGGTTTCCATACTCAACTACTTAAAAAGGCTACCCAATATATCTCACCTAACCGGGCTAATGGGATTTCTTCATGTAGCTAGATTCCTTATTGAAGTGCTTCATCGGTTTGTTCCTTCATAGGTGCTTTCATATGCTTCCGGTCCTTCTTTAGGCATAGCTCTGGATGAAACTTCAAACATGTGTAGTTATGATATCCACCCATGTTGTAATGGTTACAATGGTTTATCTTCCTCTAGACTTTTTTTACCTTATTCGTTGATTAGTTGTCTTTGGTACGGCTCAAGCAAGGAGATCTTGCCTTAGCTATTCCTTGATTAGTTGTCTTTGGTACAGCTCAAGCGAGGAGATCTTGCCTTAGCTCTTCCTTTGAAATTATCACTATCTCTAGAAGGTTGTGATGAGTTCTCAAAAAATTTAACTGTCACAGAATCTTCACTTGAAGACTATGTTTTCTCTATGGGTTTGGAGTGTCTTTCATCGATGATCTTGGAAAATGTCTCATCTTCCTTTCTAACATAGCCTAGCCCTACATATCATGGTAGTTCCACCACTTGGATGGGATTCAAAATTCCCTGTCCATTAACTCCTTGGCCCTTTCCTTCATATCCCATCTTCTTCATTAGCATTGAACAAATTAATATAGTGTGCTTTTCAAATGCACCAAAATCATCATCATACTGAAAACGTGAAATTGAAGAATCACTCACACTTTTTACCTCAGTTTATGATTCTAAAGCGGGTGATGATGACTTTACTAAGCCTTTGTTTCACTTCAGCTTTTTCAAGGCCTCTTTTGTGGCTCGTAACTGAAGCTACAATCCATGCTTCTCCTCTTCTGCTTCTTGTAGAAGTCTTCTTAGTTCAACATTCTCTACTTGAATGCGTTAGTGGGTCTCCTTAAGTTCTTGGAGCCATGAATTCTTTGGTTCTCTTCTCATATTTGGTACAACACCTACTACAATATTTATCTCATCACCTAAATCAGAACCCAAGTCAACTGGTGCATCACCTGTAATCCCAATAGCTACGGTCGTCATCTCATCACCTAAATTAGAACCTAGGTCAATTGCTCCAACACCTGCACTCCCAGTAGTTGTGATATTCATCTCATCTACTAAATCATATCCAAGGCCTTGTTTCACTGTTGAAACAATTTTTTTCTTCCCTTTTCCACTATACTTCTTTGGCTTCAATTCTGGATGCAGTTTTCAGCAATGCTCCTCAACATGCCCTTATTTTTTGCAATGAGTGAAAGAGGGCTTTGGTTCCTTTTCTTTGTCATCATTTTCTTCTTTGCATGGTTTTCTTGTTCATACTTTCCATTTCTTTCAAGGTGATTGTATTTCACACTACTCGCATAAAGAGTAGTGGCTTCAAACAAAAACAATGAATGTTGAAGGTAATTATGTAAAGAACTGATATATTTCATCAAAGTATCAGGTGAATCTAAAGGAATGCCCAATGCTAAAGCTTGTTTCCTAAATTCCTATGTGAAACTTTGAACATATTGACCCTTTCCTTGTCTCAAATGTTTCTATTCTATCATGGATTTTTTTCAACATCCCAATGGAAAAAAATGCCCTTTTAAAGTAGAAAGAAATTCAGACTAAGAAGAAAGGCATTTACCCATATTCTTGCTACCTTTCTGAAGTTTTCTCTCCCACTATGTAAGAGTTGTGTTTCCCAGTCAAAGTGATGCAAAATAGATCTTTTCCTGTTCCTCTTTGATCTGTTGTATTCTACAATATACTCCAATTTGCCTAATCCAATTGTTTATTTTTTCTACATTAGATTCTATGTTAAACATATGTAAAACAAAATTTACATCCACCTTAAAGAATGGCTTTCTAGAAAAAATTCTATGCCAATGATTATAACAATGAGAATGAGATGATGAAGAAGAAGTTTATTCACTTGAAGATGGAGATGGAGGTTCATGAGGTTCTCCTCCATTTCCTTGATTTAACAAAGAATTATCTTATGTTTTTTCTTCCTTCTTCCTTTATCTACCTTATTTTCCATTGGGTAGAAATATTTCTCAAATTTTTTGTCATTCTCAGTGTGAACATCATCATATGCCATTTTCCTTCTTCATGTTACACATCCAATCTCTGGGTCAAAATACTTGACTTTTCCTTCACCCCTTTTGAGTTTGGCCCTAATTATGATTCACACTCGCAATTCACATTAGTAAGAAGATTGCTTTGATACCAAACATGATCTAGTATTCCTCTGATACCAACATTATCCAAGATCTTTTGTTCCGTTGATGTTAGTAGAATTGCATGAAAGAGCATGTCAAAACCGTATGTGCAAACAATTAAAGAAGAAGGAACATCAAAAGAGACCATAAAGACAATAAACACAATGAATGATAATGGAGTTCGCCCTTTGTGGAATACATCTCTGGACCATGCTTTAATAGAGGGGAGGCATCTTCATTCATCTTAGCAAAAATGAAAATTAGTACATGGAAAAGTACATCATTATACCTCCTATTTTGAGGATGACCTAAAAATTGGTTTCTCAAATCCAAACATAGACTACATTAGTGAAATAATGGAAAAATATCAGTTAAAATTAGTATAAACTCAGTTATATTATGACCCTATCAACTCTAGAGCCCTAAAGAATCTTTAGATTCCACAACAAAATATTTGTAGGAATATTTTGAGAATATTCCTCAAGAACTATGCCCTTAGTATCCGCTTCAAGGTTCTAGGCTCTAGGTTTCACTCTCTGCCTACTCTCAGCTCTATCGTCCCTCCATTGGTCGACTTCCAAATAAATGGTATTTTTATATGTGGCTTTTAGTTGGCAGGATGGTTAGTGCACTGTAAATAAAAAGTTGACCCCATGATTAGGTGTCATGGGTTTAAAACCTCGACTGTCTATTTTAATATATCAAACAAATGTGTATTGAATTGTCGAATATATTTTAAACACCCTGTTTAACTGCCTATTGGAACTCTGTCAACCGCTAGTATAACAAACTTCATTTAACATATAATTGTCTACCATATTAAATAGTAACACATTGTTTAATAGTGGTATGATTTGGAGGTGCCGCCAAATTTGGAAACCCGCGAACTGTTACCATATTTTTAATACAAATCCAATAACTCTTGTCCATTAAAATTGTTTAACGAAAAATATTTTTTTGTTGCTACAATAACAAACCACCAAGCCACCGTAATCTTTGAACAATTTTACCAGCACGTGCTTAGATTAAAACTCATCTATTAATTGTAGACTGTTGACAATCGATTTTAGAACCATTTAAACAATCCATCGAATATAACATAAATTTAAAAACTAGGTTAGGTTATAACTGTGTTGACCGTCAACTTGCAGAGTGACTAGGTTATTTTGGCTGCCAAATGTGTGCCACATAGTGTCAACCAATTAGGCCATGTGGAGCTAGCTGATTAGGCCACATGGCCCCTTTCTATTGGGCCAGCTAGCACCCAGTCACTACCACCAAATTTAGTTCGGTTCCATTATATTTGGTAATTCCTCCAACTTTAGTGATGCCTCTACTTTTATCTGGAGGTCCACCAATTTTAGCCCCCAACTTCCAAATTTGTCCAGACCGCCAACTTTGGCATTGGTCTAAATTTATTTGGGCCATTAGGGATCCACCTGGACCAGTGACACTATAAGAAAACTGAGCACACTAATAGTAGGTAAGCATGTCCTAATAATATTGTTAAAAGAATTTGATGTTAGTAGGTCTTGGTATCAATGCTAAGGAGTTTGCAATTAGGTGGATAGTGTTCACCCGAACGACTTCTAGATGTTCAACATGAATGGCCCTTGCAATACCAACTAGGGTTCAAAAATGAAGTCAGCATTTCCCTGCCATAACTATATAGCTTGTCATATAAGGGCATAAAATCATTTCTCAATGAAAATTAAAATAAAATATTATTCATCAAATTTGAAATGATAATTATTTTAGAGATTTTTAATTGAATGGTAAAGAAACTTTTCATAACATGTAATACTTATCTTTGTTTTTTATAGTTTTTCAATTTTTTTTGCTATGTAGCATGACAATTAAAAAAAAAGAATGTTGATCATTTGTTGATAGTTCAAAAAAATAAATGTTATTATTTTTTAAACTAGAATATGACTATCATTAAGTCTATGCATGCACGTATCACCTATTTATTGAAATTACATCTTACTAGTGCGCATTAAAGATCAAAAGCATTGGTTGTGGTGAATCCTCTTGCTCTCTCATAAAGAAAACAATTCCAATAAGAATTAGCTCCTCATCCTCTTGTTATTTGGGTTTACAAATGTTATCTACCATCTTCCAGGGCTACACCTACATATATTCTTTAGGCCTACTTTTCTTGCTCGCATTTATTTCTTACTTTGTTTGTTTGCAATTACTATTTACTCTTCTTGCTTGGATACATGAATAGTAGTTGCATGTCTTCTTCATACCTACTCAATATGAAAACACGACAATGGACACCAAGGAACAAAATTGGATCAAAATTGATTACATGCAAGTTTGATTTCTTTATATCCTCATAAAGCTAATGAAAAATGAGTAAAATTCAATTTAAATATTCATTTTTGTTGACAAAAAATAATGTTTTTTTTGTATCCTCTTACAGACAGTGTTCTGAATCATGATGCACATGTGTGTCAATCATTAGGACTATAATTTTTCTAGAAGAAGTTTCTAGTAAGTTATATTCCTTTTAAGAGATGTTGCGTTGTGAGAGGTTTTAAATAGTTGTTTTTTATTGGACATTGCAATGATAAGTTTAAAATAAGACTATGTTTTGATTTTCATTAAAAAGTCATTGTAATTGTTTGAATAATTTGACTAATTATCCTGTAAGAAATAAGAATTGTTCCATTGTGCTTGAGGAATCACATCTGGGGGATCAAACAATAGATGGTCCTATTGAAATACCCCCATATAATTACTATATAAATTATATTACTCGTGAACCAACATTGCATATATGTGTAAATTTTTGGTAAGAAGATAAGATTCTTTGTATCAGGTCCACAACTTAATATAATAAGAGGTCTGGTGTGTGAGATATGTATGAAATTTTATTTTATTTTCCATTTTCATATGAAAATAATAATGTATTCCAACTTGTAAGAATTGAAATGTTAAAATAAAATTAACTAATCAAATTGATATAACCCTTTCCTTCAAATTTGACCCCTTATACCACCCCATGAACAAGTTCCTGCAACTTAATTAGGTTCTGCAATGGGACCATGCCATGATCACATGTACTTGATATATGTGGGCATGATCAATGAGTGGATAAAACAAATGTTACATCTAATTTAATTGCAACAAGACATATTCTACAACCCAGTATACGAGAGATGTTGTTAGGTACCATTACTTATAAAATAATAAAATTTTACTTACATTAACAAATTAATGTTTAGTAATAACAAAAAAACTTGCAATGTCCAACACTAAAAAATACTTTAATGTCCACATTAATTTTACATCAACATTAATATGTAGAGAGATAAATTACTTTATGTAGAGAGATAAATTACTTAATGTAAAATAAATTGATTTATAATTCTATTTTATTTTTTATATTTCTATTTGGAGTTAACACATTGCATTTAAAAACATTATTGATATTACAATTTAAGATGGAAGAAGTGTAATTCATTTTGTGTTCAATTGACACGTGGAATTTCAAATTAGAATTTTTCACTTTCAATTGTTTTACTTCTCAAGTTGACATAAAATTAAGGTGGGAGTTGAAGCATTTTCTTTGTGATTAATATTGAATTTTTTGTATTGCTATTTTTGTTACCCAAAAACACTTTCCAACCCAATATGGTAGATTAGTTGTAATGTAATAATCTTAAAAATAAAAATAATCTTACATAATAACATTTTTACTCTATCAAAATAAAGTTTAAATAATAAAAAATATAAAAATAAAAATAGCTTCATAGAGTTCATCCATGGTATGAAAAACCCAAGATATTGACCCATGGTATTCATGTGGAATATTGAAATGTTGAAATTAAACCAGCCTAGATCCATCTCAGCCCTTTGGTATATCTAGAATTAGGCTGGATAGCTAAATTGTTAATGTAATTTGTTAAATATGGTAATAAACATACAAACCACCCATGCACAAAGTTTACTTGTAGCATCTAAAATAACATTCATATTATAAGTCCAAATTAAGAAGATGCACAATTCATTCGGTGCTCATCTTATTATTGACATCTGTGTGTGTGTTAGTAAAAAAATTACTTCATTGTATTAGATAATATAATTTTATATCAACTTTGCATACAAAGATAAAATAATTGAATATAAAAATTTATTTGCGAGAGACGTGTAATTTCTTTATTATTTATCAATATAGATTCATCTTAACTCACTCAAAAAAATCAAATTATAATAAATACAAACATTTCCTCAATTTTTACATAAACAACATTAGCATCCAAAGGCACTTTTATTGCTACTTTTGTAAAGCCGAAGGCACTTTCCAACCCATTACGATAGAGATGTTCTAATGTAATAATACTACATGAAAACATTTTTACTCTATCAAAGTAAAGTTAAAATAAAAATAATTTTGTGGTATTCACTGATGGTATGGAGAACAAAAGATATTGACCCATGGTATTCATGTGGAATATTGATTATTCAAAGGGTGAAATTAAACCAGCATAGATCCAAAATTAAAATGGATCCAAAATGGTTTAAATTGATAATGTAGTTTGTTAATTTGTTAAATACAAAACACGTGGAAGGAATACACGTTGATCCATGTTCCAGTGATGATGAGTTAAGACAATGGAGAAGAAAACTAGTGAGCTGAAATTGACCGTGAAAGCGTGTTGACTCTAACTTGTGTATAATGCAATCTCTCTGCATAACAACTTTAATTAGTGGTGTCATGTCATACATACTTTGTGTCTTTTCTGGTATCTTCGGTAGATGCAAGGTTAAATAGAAATTGGAGGGTGGATTTTCCAAGGCCCAACTCATTGGCACGTTCGCTAAATGGATCAAGTATTTGGGGAGTCAGCAGGGTTCAAGCCCCTGCCCACCCATAATAGTGTGTTTGTTTTAACATGCAAAGGTATATATATATATATAACCAATTTTTTTTAATATAATGTTGTCCATGTGTTTTGCATCGAGTCTATGGCAATGGGGTCGAACGGGACCGTCGAGGATGGCACATGCCCCCAACATAACACTTTTATGTTATATGTATTACAATGTGACCGGTGGCGGTTGGGGGATGGTGGGGTTGGTGGTCCACCACCCCACTATAGAATATTTTTTTTTTTTTTATATACATAATAGTCAGTTTGCTCGTTTTGGCCAAAACTAGGGGTTATTAGACAAATTAGGCGTTTGGAAAATTTTCCCACATTCGAGAGCTAAGTTCGATGCCCCGGACTCAGCCAATTTGAAGGATCCTTAAACCTAGCCCATATGCCCACTTTGACCAAAAATTTGATCAGAAATAACTTGACTATATGAGATCAGATTTGAGTGTCGATTGCATTGTTGAAATCAAGGCGACAATCAACAGGATCTAGTTCTAGTTTCCCTTCCATATGACCATTTTGATTTTTGAGCTATTATGAGCCACCTCATTCCTTCCCACTGAGGAGATTTTGGTCCTCCAAAATAATGAACATAATCTACAACTATTGTGTAAAATGTCTACACCACAAGTGTCCTAACACTGGGTCTCCCTTCCTTCTCCTTCACCCTTGTCCTTCGAAGCAACAAGTGACGAACTGACACCTACATCCTCTGCAAAGCTGTAGTAAAATCTTTTCAAACTACATGCTCAATTACATGACCAATAATGATCGAATCATCCCCATACTTTCCATGAGTTTATAAGACACACTCTTTGGTCAAGTTTACATCATGATGGATTCCAATACCTCAACTATCAATAAAATTCCAAAACATCATCATTTCTTTAATAAGTGATGGAAAACTTATCATCATTTTTACATTTAAATCACAACACTTCATTTACAAAACATGGCCATGAAAAACTACCATATCTAGAAAAACCATCTCTCACTTATCAAAGTGAATGGGTCATCTCCCTCTGGTGGGTTCTCTTGTCAAAAAAACTTTTTCAAATGGTTCATGCATGAGCACTTTGTTCTTAAGATGTTTCTCTGGATGGAGCCTCCAACATGTGGCTCTTTGATGACCACCTCTATTGTAATGACTACAAGAAGACTTCTTCCTCTAGACCTGCTTAACCTTCCTCCCTCCCTGATGTGGAGAAGGCCTTTCACACCTCATCCTCTTTCTTGTTTCCATTCTCTTCTAGCACTCAGCAACCACATGGTTATGTAAACCACAAAAATTACATGTTTTTCTATGCCATGTTTTATGTTCATGATCATTAGCATGATTGTAATCAAAATTAACTTTAGAATACTGAGACTATTTATACCTCTCTTGGTTGTCTCTGGAGCAATTATGGCAATGAGGGCTTGCCTCTGCTCATCCTCTGCAATGTGCACTGCCATGGGAGGATGGTGATGTGTTCCCATCATTCTCTTTCCTTGATAGTTTCAACAATGTCTTAGAAGATTTAGACACCTTTGAGATCTCTCCTTCAGTGTATCCAAAACCTGTGAATCGAGGTCTTTGCACAACCTCCAATGGCCGAGTCATGCCTTGGCCATTAACACCAACTCCTCCTCCTTTATATCTCATCTTGGTAAGGAGTCTCATGCAAGTCCCTAAAATGGGTACCTCCACATTTCCAACAAAATTAACATCATCTGAAGATGAAATTGAAGAGCGATCAACATTGTTTACCTCAATTGTCGATTCTGAAACAGGTGATAATGGCTTCTCTAAGAATTCATTGTGCTTCAATTATTCCAAAGCCTTTTTCGTGGTTCGTAATTGAAGCTGCAATCTCGGACTCTCCTCTTTTTCTTCTCATAGGAGACTCCTCAATTCTGCATTCTCTACTTGAAGGCTCTGATATATCTGCTCATCTGAATGATGGAAAGACAATGAAGAAGATGAATGTACACTCGAGGGGGTAGATGGAGCATCATCCTCTACTCTTTCTTTCTCTTGTTCCATTCTTCCCATTTTCTCCTCATAAGATACATACATTATGTCCACCATTTTTGACATCCTGAGCAGGTCCTTTTACATATATCTATTATCCTCCATTTTCTCTCTTGTTTCATGTTCAATCGTTCACACTCACAATTCACATCAGTGAGAAGACCGCTCTGATACCAAACTTGATCCAAATCTCTTCAGCTTCTAGAATTATCCAAGAACTTTTACTTCTGTAATGTTAGCATAATTTCATATAAAAGAGAATGATATACCACATGTGCATACTATAAATAAGATGAAACATGACGACAACCATCAAATCAAGAACGCTTAACACATTAATAACGGATTTCACCCAATGTGCGTTACGTCTCTGAGCCCTGGTATGAAGAGTAGAGAGGTCACTTAGTTAAATGTTGCAAATGATGATGATGTACATGGAATGTTCTTTGTAATTACAAGGAAAAATACCCTCAACCTAAGTGGTGTGTCTCTCCACGAGACGTTCTCCCTACAGGAACTCTCATTCAAATGGGTCCTCCTTCAGCATGACAAGCTAACAACTATCACATGATGTGGAAACATGTATCCCTCAACATAATGGTAAACAGGGATCTCAACAATAACAACATCATCTCAACAAAATATAATAAAATCGTCACATAATTGTATCAGATACCTCCACTTTAAGTGATGGCTGAAAAATGAAAAGCTCAGCTGCTGAAATGCCCTGCACCACTGAATTCCTGGCGATGAGTGGTGCAAAATCGACTGTAAACTTTTCCAATTCTGACACCGTCAAATTTTGGCCCCTCGCGAATCTTGAAGATTCCCTCAAAGATTGCTTCCTGAAGATGCTTGGAAAATCCATTTGACGGATGAAGATTTTGAGCACACCACTGCGCTGCCTATGAAATTTTTTGAAAAATGACTATAAATTCAACATCATTCCGACACCGGCAAAATTCAGCCTCTAAGGGAATCTTTTAGATTCCACAAGATTCTTTAAAGATTTTTTGTTGTTGGGCACCTACATTTTTGTTGCTCTGATGGAGATTCTGAATGCATAGTTTGACTCCTGGAGAGAAAACATGCAAAAATTACTATCCACTTGTGAAATTCTATCACTAGCATCTTTGGCCAAAACTAGGGATTATTACACAAATTAAGTATTCGACAAATTCATCCACTCTCGGGAGCTAAGTTCCATGGCTTGATCGCAGTCAATTTGTAGGATCCTTAAAACTAACCCACATGCCCACTATGACCAAAACTTTGACCAGCAATAACTTGACCATACAAGATTGGATTCGAGTGTTGTTCGCATCATTGGAATCAAGGCGATGATCACTACGATCTAGTTCTGGCTTCGCTTCCACCAGATCATTTTGATTTTTGATCTATTCTAAGCCATCTTTGTTTTCTGAGTGTCTCTAGAGCCACCTAGACCAGTCCTCCCCACTGAGGTTCTTTTGGTCCTCCAAAAACATGAACATAATCTACAACTATTATGTACAATGCATGCACCACAAGTAACTTGACAAGTCTCCCTTCCTTCTCCTTCACCCTTGTCCTTCGGAGCCATAAGTGATGAACCGACACCTGCATCCTTTGCAAATCTGTAGTACAATATTTGCAAACTACATTCTCAACTACATGACCAATAATGACCGAAGCACCCCCATTCTGTTGGAAATAATACTGAGAGGGGGGGTGAATCAGTATTATCAAGTTCTTTTAATAAATCTTCCTTATTTTTTCTTTGAATTATTTTTGCATGTCAGTACCATAAAATAATGAGCATGAACAAAGAAAACAGATAGTCACACCAAAGAACACAAGATGTAAGGTGGAAACCCAATGTGGGTGAAAACCACCTGCTGCAATATGTCTCTATCTTCTTTCAAATTAGAAACTCCTTTTATAATGGTTTTGTACTGGTGCAGTCCTTTACCAGTACGCAGGCTGCAACCTGCAGAGAGCTACAACTCTCTCTCGTTTTCCAGTCTCTCCTGGAAGGGAGCTACAACCCCCTACTTCTTTTCTTTCAAGGACCACTTTTCATAAATTTTCAAACTGGATCCAAGAACATCAAAAACCCATCAACTACACTTGCATCATCAATATCTGATTTCACCAAAGCCAACCCGCATACAGATCTACAAATATTTCCTTATAACTTTGCAGTTGTTACATCAGACATACCCAGATCATAACATGTGTAAAATAAAACATGCATCAATAATTCAGACCCAAATTATTAGATTTATAGATCAAGCGTATGCCACATATCACAGATCAAAATCATATAGAGATACCACTATTCCAGCCTTAAGATTTTGACCCATCAATAGAACTTATCCTTCTCCTTACGCTCAGGTTCCTTCTTCATTCAGATCCAGATCTGCACCAAAACCCAATCACAATATTCCATATCTAGCACTTTATCAGATATTCGATAATTCAGAAGATGCTTTGCCAAATGATCTCCTTCCTCTTTTATAGTCTTAGGCCTTTCACAATACCACGGGCCAAAACCATAGGATCAAAAAACTGTTGGACTAATACCATGAACCAACCATGAAAGTACGTGAGATCAACACTTTTGGATGCAATACCACGGGCCAAAACCATAGGATCAAAAACTGTCGGACTAATACCATGAACCAACCATGAAATTGCGTGAGATCAACACTTTTGACGAGGTACCATGGTCCAAAACCATAGGTTCAAATACCAAGGACTAACTACCATGGACCAAAGGTAAGTTCTCCAACATATACGCACTTTTCCTTGCATGAAAGTGCGTACCATGGTCCAAAACCATAGGTTCAAATACCAAGGACTAACTACCATGGACCAAAGGTAAGTTCTCCAACATATACGCGCTTTTCCTCATAGGTTCAAATACCAAGGACTAACTACCATGGACCAAAGGTAAGTTCTCCAACATATACGCGCTTTTCCTCATAGGTTCAAATACCAAGGACTAACTACCATGGACCAAAGGTAAGTTCTCCAACATATACGCGCTTTTCCTTGCATGAAAGTGCGTGAACTTTTTCTCTACATGAAATAAACTTTTCTCTGCATAAAAGTGCTTGAACTTTTCTCTACATGAAATAAACTTTTCTCTGCATAAAAGTGCGTGAACTTTTCTCTACATGAAATAAACTTTTCTCTGCATATAAGTGCGTGAACTTTTCTCTACACTATAATTTATTATCTGAGATGAGTGGGTTGCCATCAAGTACAACATATGTATCATAATGCCAACAATCTCCCCTTTGGACTTGATGGCAACAACAACCAATCACTCTCCCCCTTTGACATCAAGGGCAAAGGGTTATGCTCCCCCTAAGAACATGCTCCCCCTTACTATAAACTAGATCTGCAAAGAAGAACCATAATCCATGACCATGAAAGAGATAGAGACGTATTGCAGCAATATTCAGATCAGCATCCATGATCTCCTTCTGTACTTCCTCCATAATGCCAAAAATGCATGATATGCTCCCCCTGAACCTGTGCCATTCGATCTTTGACCAATCCGCAACCCAGCACATGTACGCATATACTTCAGATGAACCTTGCGTACAACCAACAATCAGAAGAGATTCAACAACAAGATGATGCATCAACAACCCCCAGCTTTTGCCTAAGGTATTCAAAGGTCTCCCTAGGCAATGATTTGGTGAGTATATCAGCAACCTGTTCCTTAGAAGGAACATACTCCAACTTGACCTTTTGTTCAAGCACTTGTTCCTGGAGAAAGTGATACTTGATTGGTATGTGCTTGGTTTTTGAATGCATGACTGGGTTCTTTGAAATGCTGATTGCACTTGTATTATCACATAAGATGGAGATGGGTGGTGTACAAGTGATTTGAAAATCCTGCAAGGTCTGCATCATCCAAAGGAGTTGAGTGCAGCAAGATGCAGCAACAACATATTCTGCTTCAGCTGTAGACAAGGCAATCAAACTCTATTTCTTGCTGAACCAAGATACTAATCTGGAACCCATAAAGAATGCACCACCACTTGTGCTTTTCCTATCATCCATGCTTCCGGCCCAATCTGCATCTGTATAAGCATGAAGTGTGAGATTTGTATCTCTAGGATACCATAAGCCATAGTTTTGAGTCCCTTGAAGATATTTGAAGATTCTCTTTACTGCCTGAAGATGAGGTTCCTTTGGTTTTGCCTGAAATCTTCCAACTATTCCCACTGCATGCATGATGTCTGGTCGGGTACCTGTCAAATAAAGTAGACTTCCAATCATAGATCTGTAAGTTGGTTGATGCACTGCTGTTGATTCATCATTTGCACTGAGGTTACATCCTGTGACCATGGGTGTACATACTGGTTTTGCTTCTTCCATACCATATTTCTTCAAAATCTGCTTGAGATACTTGGTTTGAGACAAGAAGATCCCTCCTTCATTTTGTTGGATTTGCAAGCCAAGAAAATATGCCAGTTCTCCCAGCAAGGACATTTCGAATTCTTTCTGCATCACCAAGGCAAAGCTTTGACTCATAGCTTCTTCATTGCTGCCAAAGATAATGTCATCTACATACACAACAAGTATCAACAATTTGTCATTTTCAACTTTTATATAAAGATTGTTGTCTGCTGATCCTTTTGAAAAACCTTGTTGATGAAGATATTTGTCCAAACGATAGTACCAAGCCCTTGGAGCTTGTTTGAGGCCATAGAGAGCCTTTTTCAATCTGCATACAAGATTTGGATCATTTACAAGAATGAAACCATCTGGCTGCTCAATGTATACTTCTTCGTCCAAGTCTCCATTCAGAAAGGCTGATTTCACGTCCATTTGAAATACTTTGAAGTTTTGAAAGCTTGAGAGAGCAAGGAACATTCGGATGGCCTCAAGTCTTGCAACAGGAGCAAAAGTTTCTTCAAAATCTATTCCTTCTTGCTGCGCATACCCTTTACAAACAAGTCTGGCCTTGTTTCTAATTACTTCTCCATTTTCATTCAATTTATTTTTGAAGACCCATTTTGTTCCTATAACATTCTTATCCTTTGGTCTAGGAACCAGCTCCCAAGTGTTGTTCTTTTCGATCTGCTCAAGTTCTTCATCCATTGCTTTGACCCAACATTCATCTTTG
This sequence comes from Pinus tabuliformis, assembly GCA_031772625.1. Classification (NCBI taxonomy): domain Eukaryota; kingdom Viridiplantae; phylum Streptophyta; class Pinopsida; order Pinales; family Pinaceae; genus Pinus; species Pinus tabuliformis. The sequence continues at coordinate 641,634,019 of CM062805.1, forward strand.
CATGCCTCTTTCACATTTTGTGGTTCAGTGGAAGAGAGTAATGCCAAATAGCTTGAAGCTTCTGCAATTGTTCTTCTTGTTTGTACACCTGCTTCTTTCTGTCCCAAAATCTGAGATTCTGGATGATTCTTCTAAACATATCTGGATGGAGTCTTCTCTTCTATCCTTATCTGCTCCTCTGGTTCTTCTTGAGGTTCTTCTTCTTCATCATTCTGTCTTTGAGGATGGCCTTCATCTTCTTCGATATCTTCATGATTTACCTGCCTAGGAATGTATCCCTTCTCATCAACCACTACATCAATGCTGTCAACAATTCTTCCAAGTCTTTTATTATAGCACTTGTATGCTTTGTTGTGTGGAGAATAACCAAGAAGGATGCCTTCATCTGCTCTAGGTTCAAGTTTGCCAAGTTGCTCATCAGTATTTTTAATATAGCATTTGCTCCCAAAGATTTTGAAGTGCTTTACCGAAGGAGTCTCACCATACCAGAGCTCATGAGGGGTTTGAGTGCTGTTCACTCGGACATTTGTTTTGTTGAGAATAATAACCACAGCATGTGCTGCTTCACCCTAGAAAGTTGCGGGAGTTCTAGATTCATCAAGCATAGCACGAGCCATTTGTTGGACAGTTCTGTTCATTCTTTCCACCACTCCATTTTGCTGAGGAGTTCTAGCTGTAGAGAATTCTCTTCTTATCCCATGTTCTTCACAGAAATCGAAAAATTCATTTGAGGTAAACTCCCCACCTCTGTCGGATCTAAGACACTTAATTTTGTATCCTGATTCATTTTCAACCAAGGCTTTAAAGGATTTGAATTTTTCGAATGCTTCATCTTTGTGCTTCATAAGTCCTAACCAGACAAACCTGGAGAAATCGTCAATGAATAATATCAAGTATTCCTCTCCTCGAGGTGTCCTTTTCCTGAATGGACCACATGTATCTGTATGTACTAGCTCAAGAGGCATGCTAGCTGATCCTTCCTTTTCCGGAAAGGTAGTTCTGGTTTTCTTTCTAAACTGACATGATTTGCATATGGTGTTGTCTGAAACTTTGATATCTGGAAGACCACGAACTGCCTGATATTTGCATGCTTTCCTTATTTGTGAAAAGCTTAGATGCCCCAACCTCCGGTGCCATAACCAGTGCTCATCATCCTTGCTCAGATAGCATTGTTGTTGTCCTTCTTCAAATATGTATAGATTATTTGGAGTTCTTTTACCTTTGATCACTGTTTTACCTATATCAAGATCACGAACAAGACATCCATTTGATCTGAATATCACCTCGGTTCTTTGATCACACATCTGGCTGACACTTAGAAGATTATGTTTCAATCCATCAACATACAAAACATTTCCAGCTTTGACCTTTTCTTTTAACTGAGCAGTGCCTTTTCCTTTTATAGTTGCAGGAGTATCATTTCCAAAAGAAACTTTCTTTCCTTTTTCCAGAGCAGAATATGATTCAAGTTTTTCTTTATCACCTGTCATATGCTTCGAACATCCACTGTCAATGTACCATAGATTTTCCTGTCCCTCTGCATAAAATGCTATCCCACATCTTTCTGTTTGTGGTTCCTTTATTCTCCATGTTTTGGTGCTTGAGGCTTGTTCCTTTGTCTGTTGAAACCTGCTCCTGCATTCAGAATCTTCATGACCAAAGTTATTGCAAATAGAACATTCAACTTCATTTTCAAGAACCGAAAAGTTGTTATAGGTCCTTTTTGTAATCCCGGTCATACTTCTTTGTTTTTGAGCTTCTCTAGTCATGATCGTTTTACATGCAACACATTGAGCTGCTTTGTGACCAAAGTTATGGCAAGAAAAGCATTGTCCATTGAAGAAATTTCTGCGGTTATCAAATCTTCCGGCCAAACGATTGTAATTTCTATTGTCATTCATTCTTGAAGCAAATTGAGAGGATTTTACCTGTGGCTGGTTGTAGCTTTTGTTCATCCTTAAGACAGATTGCCCCTGATTTGCTTGATAGTCTTTGTTTGTAATTGGTCCCTGCTTTACTTGGTGATCTCCATTGTGCTTTTGCTCATTCCTTCTTGCTGCATCAAGATAACTCTTTGAGGTGGATGCTTGAGAAGTTTCTCCATTATAGCCCACACCTGTCTTGTTTAGCGGAGAGCGTTGTACATTGATGATCTCATCCAGAGTTTCAGATCCTTTGACAAACTTAAGATTAATAGCCTTTGTTTTCTCAATCTCTTTTCTAAGACCAACAATTTCGCCTTCTAACCTTTCAAGATATTTTTCTTTTTCATCAATTTGAAGTTGTAGAGTATCAATGATCCTATTCTTTTCTTCTATACATGTCTTGAGTCTAGAAATTTCTTCACAAAAGCTATCCACATCTATAGCATCCATGTAATCATCATCTTCAAATGCCATTAAGAGTTTATAGTCATTACCTCGTTCATCTTCGTCACTATTTGATAGACCATCACTATCTTCATGAGCGTAGTAGCTTTTCTTATTTGCAATCTGTTTCTTGTTCCATCTAGCAGGTTCCTTTCCTTTATCCTTATGAGGAAATTTTGCAGCATAATGACCTACTCTTCCACAAGCAAAGCATTTAAAAGTTAACTTACCTCTGAACCTTCCAGTTCCCCTTTGAAGATTTCTGACAAAATTTGATTCTTCTTCTTCTTCTTCTGGCACGTGACTTGCTTCATAATAGTCTCCTTTGCCTGAAGCCTTGAAAGCAGCTTTTCTTCTGTCTGATGGACCTCCCTTTCTCATTTCATAAGCAGTTAGAATTCCGTGTAGCTGAGACATAGTAAGAATTCGTAGATTTTCCTTTTCTTCTATTGCAGACACTTTAGATTCAAACTTGGGGGACAATGATCTTAGAACTTTTTCAACCACAATAGCCTCTTTTATTTCTTCACCCAAGTTTTTCATGCAATTAACAATCTCATCTACCTGAAGGAAATAGTTAGCCACACTTTCATCATTATACATTCTGAGATTCTCATACTGAATCCTGAGGGTTTGAAGTTTAGCACGCTTTACCTGTTCATCTCCTTCGTAGCTCAAGACAATCTTGTCCCATATTTCCTTTGCGGATTTATATTGCATAACCTTCACGAATTCTATTTGAGATAAGCATCCCAGCAAAGTATTGACTGCTTTAGCATTTGTTTCATATTTCTTCTTTTCGGCTGTATCTGTAGGAGTAGCTGAAGGAAAAGTGTAGCCTGTATCTATGATATCCCAAACTTCTGTACCAAGAGATTGAAGATAGGCAGTAACTCTTACCTTCCAATAATTGAAGTTTGTCCCATCAAAAATTGGTGGCCTGATTGATGCTTCCCTCTCGTAGTTGCTCATGATGAATGATCTTCCTTCAAGCGATCAAGCTTCTCTGAAGGACCTGCTCCGATACCAATTGTTGGAAATAATACTGAGAGGGGGGGTGAATCAGTATTATCAAGTTCTTTTAATAAATCTTCTTTATTTATTCTTTGAATTATTTTTTCATGTCAGTACCATAAAATAATGAGCATGAAAAAGAAAACAGATAGTCACACCAAAGAACACAAGATGTAAGGTGGAAACCCAATGTGGGTGAAAACCACCTGCTGCAATATGTCTCTATCTTCTTTCAAATTAGAAACTCCTTTTACAATGGTTTTGTACTGGTGCAGTCCTTTACCAGTACGCAGGTTGCAACCTGCAGACAGCTACAACTCTCTCTCGTTTTCCAGTCTCTCCTGGAAGGGAGCTACAACCCCCTACTTCTTTTCTTTCAAGGACCACTTTTCATAAATTTTCAAACTGGATCCAAGAACATCAAAAACCCATCAACTACACTTGCATCATCAATCTCTGATTTCACCAAAGCCAACCCGCATACAGATCTGCAAATATTTCCTTATAACTTTGCAGTTGTTACATCAGACATACCCAGATCATAACATGTGTAAAATAAAACATGCATCAATAATTCAGACCCAGATTATTAGATTTATAGATCAAGCGTATGCCACATATCACAGATCAAAATCATATAGAGATACCACTATTCCAGCCTTAAGATTTTGACCCATCAATAGAACTTATCCTTCTCCTTACGCTCAGGTTCCTTCTTCATTCAGATCCAAATCTGCACCAAAACCCAATCACAATATTCCATATCTAGCACTTTATCAGATATTCGATAATTCAGAAGATGCTTTGCCAAATGATCTCCTTCCTCTTTTATAGTCTTAGGCCTTTCACAATACCACGGGCCAAAACCATAGGATCAAAAAACTGTTGGACTAATACCATGAACCAACCATGAAAGTACGTGAGATCAACACTTTTGGATGCAATACCACGGGCCAAAACCATAGGATCAAAAACTGTCGCACTAATACCATGAACCAACCATGAAATTGCGTGAGATCAACACTTTTGACGAGGTACCATGGTCCAAAACCATAGGTTCAAATACCAAGGACTAACTACTATGTACCAAAGGTAAGTTCTCCAACATATACGTGCTTTTCCTTGCATGAAAGTGCGTACCATGGTCCAAAACCATAGGTTCAAATACCAAGGACTAACTACCATGGACCAAAGGTAAGTTCTCCAACATATACGCGCTTTTCCTCATAGGTTCAAATACCAAGGACTAACTACCATGGACCAAAGGTAAGTTCTCCAGCATATACGCGCTTTTCCTCATAGGTTCAAATACCAAGGACTAACTACCATGGACCAAAGGTAAGTTCTCCAACATATACGCGCTTTTCCTTGCATGAAAGTGCGTGAACTTTTTCTCTACATGAAATAAACTTTTCTCTGCATAAAAGTATCTAGTCAATTTAACGTCTTAAATTGCTCTACATAAATTATCAATCCGGGTATCGTAAACTGATGAAGTGTGGTGCACCATATGTGCTTAGTTAACCTTTCTCTTACTTCGTCGTTTTATAGTTTATGTTGTTTTTGGGGTTTTGTTCTTGTTGCTTTTCTAAAGTGTTTAATGCAACTTAAAACATGTTATTGATGGAGTTAGTATTTAAACAAAAGTGTAAATATACAACTAGTTCAATCGAAATAAAATGCAATAATCAAATAATGAGAGAATGACTATGAGACCCAGTATCCTTGCTGCTTCAGCAAAAGGACAAGAAGATTCTATCACGTCATTAGTTCATTAAAAGGCTATGTGTATCACTAATCTACAATCAACTTGAAAGCAATTTATGTACAACTAATATACATGGTGAAATAAAATGAAAAAATAAAATGACAACTATACAAGGCAGGGGCCCTCTACCACCTATGAAATCAAATGCTTAAAGGAAAATAAAGACATCAAATAAAGGACTAATGACATCGGCCCAGTATCTCTGCTGCTGATTTAAAATGAAAATGAAATCTATATTAAATTCAATTAAAAGTGAGAACAACTATCTCACACTATTTTAACTCTTCAACTTAATCTAAGCAATGTGAAATCTAAGTGACACTACATAAAGGAGACAAATCACACTACTTTAACCTTTTCTTAACCTTTTTGCCTTTCAGCTAGATTTATCATGTGAGAACAGTTATGAACAAGTCAGCAATGTGAGTCTTAAAGCAAACTAAACCAAGCTGTACTAAGTGATATTTTGGCTCCAATAAAGTTATTTGATTATGGAAAAAGAACCATCAATAGATGAACAACTTGATATCTAAGAGCAGAAAGTAAAGTGCAAGTTAAAGAAATGATACTAATGAAAATCAAACTGTAGAAAAATAAAGATCAGCAGCATAGACAAGATGATCACACATGCCACTAGTTATGAAATCAAAGCAAAATTGAACACACTTGCATAAATTAAAATTGCATGAATGAAAAATCTAATCTACCTTACATTCTACAAAGCAATATTTACAAAATGAAATCTACTCTACCTTACATCCTAATATGCTCCATGAAATCTACTTCACATCTCCTTCCATGTTGAGAACATCAAAGCTTTATTCAATTTCTTCAAAAGTACAAAGTACAACAAAGTTCTCCAAAGCTTTCAAAAGCCATCAAGGAAGAACTATAAACTTAAGAACTAGGGACTAAAAAGACTAAAAAATGAAGGAGAGAGATCTCCTATTTATACAAAAATATGAGAGCCATCTCATTAATGATAGTCCATGAATCTCTCCCTCTACCTCTAGAGTCCTAATCAAATTAGGAACTGATAAGACACATGTCTTTTTAGAGTTACAATACAATTAGGAGATGTGACACATATCCTCATGATCCCATGATTCTTTCCAACCAAATTCGAATTTGGCCTTAGAGTGCCACATAAGGGTCTTCTAGAAGTCTCCTTTCAACCTACACATGTCAACAATATCAACCCATTTGTTAGGTATAAGCATCTACACATTATTTTCTAATGTTTAACCACAAATTCACTTAAAAGGCTTAGAAATAATAAAGATTGGAAAAACATAAAGGTGGCCCAATGATAATGAAAGTGGGATAAATGTGGTGACATAGTAGTGAAATGGAGGTGAAATGGAGGTGATATAATGGACATAATAGTGAAAGTGTAATGGAAATGAATGACAATTTCAAAACTCAACATACCCCCCAACTGAAGCTATTGCATGTCCTTATGCAATATATATTACATTAACTCTTTTGATCCTTGAGCTTCGGCTTAACTTTGCATGATATCATTTGATAACTTCATATTTCTGCAAAGTGTTTCAACTGAATTGCAACATGGTTGGTTCTTGTGTTACAACCATTTTTTTTTTTTTGCCTTCTATTTTGATCTTTGAACTTTGCATAATGATATTTTGATTATTGTTGCAAAGTATATCTTTATTGGATTGCATGATGGTTGGTTCTTGTGTGACAACCATGATTTTGTTTGTATCCAATTTATCCTTTAAGCACTTTTTCAAAAGCCATTGTATGCTCATAATAGCAATGTAATAATTAATATATGTTGGAAGTATGTGAGCTCCTGAATATGATATGGACATGGCAAGATATGAATATGAATGTATTCCCCCCCCAACTGATGGTATTGGAAATTTTACGAAATGAGGAAGAGAAATGTTTTTCCAACAATTATCATTCTAGCTTTTTATGGAATTCTATGGTCAAAAGTTAGAAAATGCCGTACCTTCACTTACCCTTTGGAATGGATGAGTTGTATGTGTAGTGGCTGAAAATTTCTGATCATATTCTTCTTCAAGTGGCTGAACAAGAGGAGTCATGGATAGAGAGATAAGATGACTTTTTATTGCTTCTACTAAAACTTGCTGAATCTGCTCCAAAATGCTGAAAATAATAGTCTTCATGTCTTCAAAATTCATTGGCACAATTCCTACTATGTGAAAAGATGTTCTGATGTCGAACATAGTAGGAAATTATTGGCTTAGTGGCCATTAATGGATGCCACTAGTCAACACGAGAACTCTCACCATTGATGACAATGAGAGTCAAGATGCCCAAACACATCTTGCTAGGTACGAATGAATTTGCTGAAGTCGAGTCACCTACAAGATCTGACGAACAAGGGACATTAATGTATTCCCATTTTTTGTCAGCATGAGGACTTGCCATTAAGGCATGCAAGCCTCAAGGTGTTTTTACAAAGAAATTAGACTCAAAGAACTATGGACTCAATAATTTGCATTGAAGCAGGGCTTATTTGCGGAATGAAAATGACAAGGAATGGAAAATGAAAATGGAAGATGGCAATGGAGAGTAGAAATGGCAATGGGCAATAAGCATATGAATGAGCCTCTTGCTTTTATTTGTGGGTTATGAATGGACAAAAAGAGATGGAAAGTGTATGTGAATGTAAGTGGAAAGTATGGAGTGGAATAAGGTGAATGGTTTATTATGAAGTATGGATGTGATGGATGGATGTGATGGAGACAATAGTATCTGAAAGTTTTTCAAGTGTTTGGATCTGATTTTGCATCAGCATATTTCCTCTTTGTTGTTGATCATCCTCTTATGAAACAAATTGGTCTCTTAGAGAGACACCATTCTCTTGTAGTCATTTGTCTTTCCTCCTAGAACCTGCAAAAAAACTAATACTTCTTCTGCAATAGAATGTAAGATTATCAAAGGAGAGAGGTGATCAATCTCTCTAGTTAGGATATTTACACACAAAACAAAGAATTTGTATTAATGAAACAAGTTCTCAAAGGAAAAATCAAAAGAATTTATACCTGATTTGGAATTAGTGCCTCAAGTTGATGTTGCTTCTTTTCAGCAATTTATTTCATTATTTGTCATTTCAAACTCTAATGATAGATTTCTCATTGTATAGATCTTGTTGAGATCTTTCCAATGATAGTTAAATCATCAAAATCTGATTTTGTATGAAAAAGTTAGGCTGATTTGAACAATGAGGTTTTTCTGGCTGCGGAATTGGAGAACAGCTGCGGAATTGCACAGTTCTGTAGCTAAAAAAACTTGAATACAAAGTTAGCCATTCATCTTTCATCATCAGTCCAAAATTAATCAATACCTTCAGAAAAGTGAGCAAATAACTTATTCATTTCATTGATTCAAAAATATTTTTTTCTTGACATGCAGTGACTCAGTGTGGCGACTCAGTGTGGCGACTTAGTGATAACACACAATTTGACTTCCCTTTGATCGGGGTCTTTTCCATCAAATTTGATCGAATGAATAGGACACCATCCATGTACCAACATTCCCCCAGCTACCCATGTGACTTGTTTTGCTTGATGACACCTGCAACCTAGAGTTTAACAAAACAGCTGCGGAAAGTTGTGCTAGCTGCGGAAAGTTGGGCTGGCTGTGGAAAGTGGCTAAAACAGTCGATCATCAATTTTGAAATTTATTTTTTTCATTGTCTGCATGTAGGAACTCTGTGAATGGAGAAAAACAGTTTTATTGATGAATTTATAGTTGATGAACAGCCTATAACCATGATCATAACTATTTGGCCCTTTCATAGACTTAAACCCTTCCGGTTCTGCCCTTAGTAACCGACACATCCTTTACTCTGTTTAAAATTCAACCTGGAATTCAACTGCGTGTGATGGTTTAACAGAGGTAAGATGACTATGTTGCAAGGTTTATGGAAGAATAATGACTGAAAATGGAAGATGGATAGGGGTACGGGAGTGTTCAAGAGCTGTAAGCAAAAACAGAGGATGAACAGCTGAGATGAATTCACATAATGAAATGGAGACGTAGCGAACAAGGTGCAGCTTTAACACAATGGTATGGTAGGGGAGTGGAGTTGGATTTTTTTTTGAACTGAACGGCTGTGTGAGAAACGTTTACACGTTGATAAAATGGTTGCACAAAATACGGTGGAGAGGAGCCGTATGAGTTTTAAACACCTCCTTGTTGCTGGTCGTGAAACAGAAACACAATCACACGTTGCATGGGACTGTTAGTTATTAAACACATGTAATTAAGTTTGAATAACAGCACATGCGATTCCTATTTGGATTTCTCTTCCTCAGGCACGCGGAATACATCAAACTATCAGTGAATTAACTCAAAATCCGTTTTTTCTTCACGCGGCGGCAAAAAAGAGGCTCCAAAGAACCGAGGATTTCTCCCAGACCGCCAGAAATTTCCTCAAACGGTTTCTGGCTTATCTAATTAACCCACCTAGAAAAGAAACCCATGTTTTAGTTTTTCTAAATTCGTCTCTGTTTGGTCAAATCAAATGTTTGAAGTTTGACGTTTTTTCTGTGTTTACGTTTTTCCTGAGTTAACTGTTCTCACTGTTCTGCCTTTTATGAATTTGCATTCGGCTTGTGAAATTTTGGAGTTAACGGTTGGATGTATTCTCATACATATTGGGCAACACATAAGGCCACATTGCATTCTTTGGAAGACATGGCAGAGACAAATGAAGTCCCTGAACAGCATGGAGAGGGTGAAGGCATGGACTATGAAGAGACTCGGGAGGTAATAGGTACAGGAGCAGGGGAAAATACTCATGTTGAAGAAGGCATTGTGAAGGTGCGAGATGAGAATGAGAGGCTGAAGAAGATGGTGGTTGATCTGTTCAATAAAACTGAAATGCAGAATCAGTTGATTAATACCCTGAGCCTGAGAATTGCACGGCAGAGGCACTTATTTAGTGATCGAGTTTTTGTTGTATCTACAGACGATGGAGTTTGTTGTTCTTCCTCTGATTTTGTTTAATGTTAAGTAATAGCTCAAACAAAAAAACAACAGCCCCTTTTACAGCAATTTGTGAGCCCCGCAAACCCACAATAATGGTGATTTTAATAGGGTGTTCCAGTGGCTAATTTTTCATCATCATGGCCCAATTCGTTCCCTCTAACAAAAAGCTTAATGTGCTTCTGTTTTTCTTTTGTCATGGGAGTGGACATGAGCAGGGTTCAATGTATTTTTTCAGTGTGAATTATTCAATTCTACAACCTAGCCCTTGTGTGCTGCTCGTAGCTTTAGATTTTTTTCTAAAAAGTCCTTGCTTCAATCTAATTTTTTTCATATATACAGTGCAATTTTTTTTTATGTTGCAGGTTTGTTTCAGGCCAAAGCTTGATCAAGGAGGCAGATTTTTTTATTGAAGCCACAATGAAAACTAGGAATGGAGATAGCCATAAATTGCTTTTCTCTTTTTTTTTTCTTCTCTGAAATTGTAAAATTTTATAAAAAGGATTAATGATTTTCAATTTCAGGCAGCAAATACTTCAAGAAAAACATGCTAAAAACTAGACTTTGACTGAGGTCTTAGGCTGATTTTTCATAGATTTGAGCTAGGTGACTAGGATAGGATCCATGTCGGGACAATTTTGAAGATGCCCATGTGGTCGGTTTTTTCATTGGATGCCTGTAACCTGCTAAACCTTGAAACAGCTGCGGAATTCTCAACTAGCTGTGGAATTCTTAGCTAGCTGCGGAATCAGGGCAGTTTCCGCAGCTAAGTTGCAAAACCTTATTAAAACAGGATACAGTGTTTTGAAGACCACTACAAAGCATAACCAGACAAGTTTGGACAATTTGAACCTATCAAAGCAGTTGAGTTTCATTTTTTCGTCATTTTTTTTTTTTTTTTTTATTGAATCAATTGAAATGTTGAAGTTTATTTTGTCTCCTTTTTTTTTTCTTTTTTTTTTACATAATAATTCTTTTTCTGATCCTCCAGATCACACAAAGTGCAAGAGGAGAGCATACTCAAGAATTGTTAATTTTTTTTTCAGATGTAAGAAATAAGGTCTCCTAATTACACTTCCCCGGCAACGGTGCCAAAATGTCTAGTCAATTTAACGTCTTAAATTGCTCTACATAAATTATCAATCCGGGTATCGTAAACTGATGAAGTGTGGTGCACCATATGTGCTTAGTTAACCTTTCTCTTACTTCGTCGTTTTATAGTTTATGTTGTTTTTGGGGTTTTGTTCTTGTTGCTTTTCTAAAGTGTTTAATGCAACTTAAAACATGTTATTGATGGAGTTAGTATTTAAACAAAAGTGTAAATATACAACTAGTTCAATCGAAATAAAATGCAATAATCAAATAATGAGAGAATGACTATGAGACCCAGTATCCTTGCTGCTTCAGCAAAAGGACAAGATGATTCTATCACGTCATTAGTTCATTAAAAGGCTATGTGCATCACTAATCTACAATCAACTTGAAAGCAATTTATGTATAGCTAATATACATGGTGAAATAAAAAGCAAAAATAAAATGACAACTATACAAGGCAGGGGCCCTCTACCACCTATGAAATCAAATGCTTAAAGGAAAATAAAGACATCAAATAAAGGACTAATGACATCGGCCCAGTATCTCTGCTGCTGATTTAAAATGAAAATGAAATCTATATTAAATTCAATTAAAAGTGAGAACAACTATCTCACACTATTTTAACTCTTCAACTTAATCTAAGCAATGTGAAATCTAAGTGACACTACATAAAGGAGACAAATCACACTACTTTAACCTTTTCTTAACCTTTTTACCTTTCAGCTAGATTTATCATGTGAGAACAGTTATGAACAAGTCAGCAATGTGAGTCTTAAAGCAAACTAAACCAAGCTGTACTAAGTGATATTTTAGCTCCAATAAAGTTATTTTATTATAGAAAAAGAACCATCAATAGATGAACAACTTGATATCTAAGAGCAGAAAGTAAAGTGCAAGTTAAAGAAATGATACTAATGAAAATCAAACTGCAGAAAAATAAAGGTCAGCAACATAGACAAGATGATCACACATGCCACTAGTTATGAAATCAAAGCAAAATTGAACACACTTGCATGAATTAAAATTGCATGAATGAAAAATCTAATCTACCTTACATTCTACAAAGAAATATTTACAAAATGAAATCTACTCTACCTTACATTCTACAAAGCAATATTTACAAAATGAAATTTACTCTACCTTACATCCTAATATGCTCCATGAAATCTACTTCACATCTCCTTCCATGTTGAGAACATCAAAGCTTTATTCAAGTTCTTCAAAAGTACAAAGTACAACAAAGTTTTCCAAAGCTTTCAAAAGCCATCAAGGAAGAACTATAAACTTAAGAACTAGGGACTAAAAAGACTAAAAAATGAAGGAGAGAGATCTCCTATTTATACAAAAAGATGAGAGCCATCTAATTAATGATAGTCCATGAATCTCTCCCTCTACCTCTAGAGTCCTAATCAAAATAGGAACTGATAAGACACATGTCTTTTTAGAGTTACAATACAATTAGGAGATGTGACACATATCCTCATGATCCCATGATTCTTTCCAACCAAATTCGAATTTGGCCTTAGAGTGCCACATAAGGGTCTTCTAGAAGTCTCCTTTCAACCTACACATGTCAACAATCTCAACCCATTTGTTAGGTATAAGCATATGCACATTATTTTCTAATGTTTAACCACAAATTCACTTAAAAGGCTTAGAAACTATAAAGATTGGAAAAACATAAAGGTGGCCCAATGATAATGAAAGTGGGATAAATGTGGTGACATAGTAGTGAAATGGAGGTGAAATGGAGGTGATATAATGGACATAATAGTGAAAGTGTAATGGAAATGAATGACAATTTCAAGACTCAACAAAAAGTGCGTGAACTTTTCTCTACATGAAATAAACTTTTCTCTGCATAAAAGTGCGTGAACTTTTCTCTACATGAAATAAACTTTTCTCTGCATATAAGTGCGTGAACTTTTCTCTACACTATAATTTATTATCTGAGATGAGTGGGTTGCCATCAAGTAAAACATATGTATCATAATGCCAACACATACTTTCCACGAGTTTATAAAACACACTCTTTGGTCAAGTTTACATCATCATGGATTCCAATACCCCAACTATCAATAAAAGACCAAAACATCATCATTTCTTTAATAAGAAATGGAAAACTTGTCATCACTTTTACATGTAAATCGCAACACATGACTCACAAAATGTGGCCATGACAAGTTACCATATCTATAAAAACCATCTCTCACTTATTAAAGTGAACGGGTAATCTACCTATCGCGGATTCACTTGTCAAACAACTTTTTCAACTGGTTCATGCATGGACACTTTGTTCTTAAGATGTTTCTTTGGATGGAACCTCCAACATGTGGCTCTTTAATGACCAACTCTGTTGCAATGATTGCAAAAATTATTCTTCCTCCAGATCTGCTTAACCTACCTCCTTCCCTGATGTGGAGAAGGCATTTCACTCCTCATCCTCTTTCTTGTTGCCATTCTCTTCCAGCACTCAGCAACCACATGGTTATGTAAACCACAAAAACTACATGTTTTTCTATGCCATGATTTATTTTCATCATTAATATGCTTGTAATCAAAATGAACTTTACAATACTGAGATTGTTTATACCTATCTTATATGTCTCGGGTGCAATTATGGCAATGAGAGCTTACCTCAGCTCCTCCTCTGCAATGTGCACTGCCATGGGAGGCTGGTGATGTATTCCCATCATCCTCTTTCTTCGATGGTTTCAACAATGTCTTGGAATATTTAGACACCTTTGAGCTCTCTCCTTCAGTATATCCCAAACCTGCAAGAGGTCTTTGCACAACCGCTAATGATTGAGTCATGCCTTGGCCATTAACACCAATTCCTCCTCCTTTATATCCCATCTTGGTAAGGAGTCTCATGCCAATCCCTAAAATGGGTACCTCCACATTTCCAATAGAAATAACATCATGTGAAGATGAAACTGAAGAACGATCAACATTGTTTACCTCAACTATTGATTCTGAAAGAGGTGATAATGGCTTCTCTAAGCCTTCATTGCACTTCAATTCTTCCAAATCCTCTTCTGTGGCTTGTAGCTGAAGCTACAATCTCTATTTCTCCTATTTTTCTTCTCATTGGAGTTTCCTCAATTCAACATTGTTTTCTTGAAGGCTATGATTGATCTCCTCATTTGTGTTGTCACTCATTGCTTTATCAGCCTTCAATTGCCTCAAGTACATAAAATCAGTGACATTTGATGACAATGTTTGAGCCAAAGAAGCTATTAGATCTTAGTCACTCCCTCTCCATTGCGTAGTGCTTGGAAAGAGATTTTTGGTGGTATATAGAAGTCCAAAAAAGGGTTCCTGGATCAAAAGTTAGGGCCTATTGAAGAATCCCTTTAGAAAGCTTGAAAAACCCAAAAAAATGCTTAAGTGTTGAAGAAAAATCACAATCAGGACTTGGGACAGTTTGTCACAATCGCATATCAGCGTCAGTGGGTCTGGGTGTGTCACATATATCTCATTTTCGCATATCGATGGGGTCACAGGTCTAGGCAGAAAAGTTTATCAATGGATTATCAGAGCCGAAGGCCGATATTATGGTCTTCTAGCCCTACATTATCACATTTCGGCTAGGTGGTGTATTTATCGCAATTTGCAGGTCAAGGCCCAACACTTATCGGTGATTGTGATGGTTTAAGTCCCAAAATAGGAAAGGGGGTTGATTTGCAATATAACACTAAAGTTCCAGAAAGGGGTCGATTCTGATTTACAAAGGAAAAGCATGAAAAACCAAGGCTCAATCAGCCTTTTTCTCTCTCCTCCAGGGGGCCATGTGGCGGCTTCTGATTGGTCCTCAGAGCTAATGTGGCAGATGACATTAGCAATGATGAGGCAAGTACAGACGATGATGTGGCAAGTATGGATGATGGCATGGCAATATACACGTGTCACTCATTTCTTGTGTTTTTAGGGGTCCAATGGGGTTGTTTCTAGGTGCCACGTGGCACCACTCACAGGGTGACACATGGAAATGATGATGCCAGCAAGTTATCGACGACTGACAGTTCCTGGTTTTGGGCTTATCGACGATTGTGATGCGATAAGGAAGGGTTCCAGATGAGATATTTCATAATCTGCGATTTACAAAGATTTCGGGTTCGGGAAATCGGCCGATGAGAGACTTATGCATTATAAAGAAAAATGCCCCCACACAGAAATTCAAGGCCTTAAGTGTTTTTAAGATGAGCCCTTAATCTCCCCCTGTGGCCCTATGAGGACATTCATAAAAGGGGTTGTAATAAATGGGGCCTAAGAGTTAATTAAATGTCATCTGTTCGACTGTTTTAAATGAATTGAAATCCCACGTCGTGAAGGACTACTAACACTGTACAGAGAGTTTTGAAAGAGTGATGGGTTGGCAGCTGGGTGTTTAATGAGGAGTATAGGCAGATTTATGTAAATATAGCCTGTAATATGCTTCTATAAGGCAGCGCCGAAGGAATTTTAATGGCATAATTGACAGAAGTCGGTTGATGTATAAATGAACCACCTCAAACAGCCAAAAAGAGTCTATGATAGCAGGGACGTGGCTTAACAAGCGGTCTCCACTGAAATGAAAAGGGGAAACCTCCTCCTTCCTCTCTCTATGTTCTTTCTCTGTGTATTAATGTCTGATTTCTTCAAGAAAGGGATGGGATCTCATTGTAATCTTTTTGGGGGAAACAATGCTTCACCCTGGCCGAGACAGCTAGCTGATCTGACAGCTGAGACTCGGCCTAGGGATATTTTCTATTGTGTCATGATTGTAAAACCTTCCCCTTATTCCTATAAATAGGAAGATGCAAGACTATGTTCTAGGTCCTAGTTCTGGGGGGGTCCTGAATTTCTCACCCGAGAGGGTTGAACTTCGTGATCCCATTTTGGTTCTAATTTGCTTGTTCATGGGGGTTTCGTTGATATTATTGTTGAGTGCATGGACTAGTTATTGGACCCTTGGAGTTAAATGGTATTTTCTTGTTGATTCCTAACATGATTAATGTGCAGTAAGTTTTCCCTTCTGTAACCTCATTTCACCATGTATTTCTTCTCTGAAATAGTATTAAGACAGTTGCTATGTTTCTTGTTGACTAATGGATTTGTCTTCACTGCTAAATAGAAGAGAGTACCTATGCAAGACCACAAAATTAATTCTGTTATTTATATGCATGTAGTACCTGTAATCCTTCATATTTACTTATGTTTGTGAGTAGCTTACAGTACCTGTGGTGGCTCAGACTTACCTCAACTTTTGAATAGAGATTGATACCCACTACTATGCATGCCTGAAACTGTAAAATCAACTCCCTCTATTTCTATCATTTCATCAGAAAACCATGGTTTAGGATTATGTGTTGCTTACATCCCTATCCATCGAATTCCACTTTCTGCTGGAAATTAGTGGCTGAAGATTCTGTTGTCACAACCCTCTACACCTAATTTCCTCCTTCTCCTCCCCCTCTCCTTCACCACTTCAACTTTATTTCAAGCTATCTCATTTCCATGTGTAGGCCACCAAAAGAAGAAACCATTTCTCTTTGAGATTGCTCCATATACCCCCAATCATTTGCATTCATGATTTGGCTTGAATCTCCCTCATTAAAGGCATATTAAACCAAACCCTCTTACCACCATATTCATTTCATGACAATTGGAGTGCTGCAAACCCCTCTCATACCATCTTACAAGAACTCCTCTATTTAATATGTCCTAGGCACTGGTCTACAATCAAGCCATAGGCTCTCTCTAGGGAGCTTTCTTTTCCTCTTGTTGTACTTGTGCTACAGGTGTAAGAAATAGTGACAACAATTTGAATGATGTGAAGACGATGAAGAAGATGAATGTACACTAGAGGGGGTATATGGAGCATCCTCCTTTGCTCTTTCTTTCCCTTGTTCCCCTCTCACTATTTTCTCCTCATAATATTTTTACATTATGTCCACCATTTTTGACATCCTGAGGAGGTCCTTGTACATATCTATATTATCCTCCACTTTCTTTCTTCTTTCATATTCAATCGTTCACACTTGAAATTCACATTAGTGAGAAGACTGCTCTGATACCAAACTTGATCCGGATCTCTTCAGCTACCAAAATTACCCAAGATATTTTACATCTGTGATGTTAATAGAATTGCATATAAAAGAGCATGATATACCACAAGTGCATAGTGTAAAGAATATGAAACATGGTTAAAACCATCAAATCAAGAACACATAACACATTGATAATGGAGTTCACCTCGTGTGGGTTACGTCTCCAGGACCTAGTGTTAAGTGTGGAAAATTCACTTCATTAAATGTTTCAAATGATGATGATGTACATGGTATGTTCTTTGTCATTACAATGACAAATACCCTCAACTTGAGTGGCCTATCTCTCCACGAGACAATCTCCCCACAGGAACTCTCACTCAAATGGGTCCTCCTTCAGCATGGCAAGCTAACAACTCTCCCATGATGTGGTAACAAGTATCCCTCAACATAATGGTTAGAATGTATCTCAACAATAACAACATCATCTCAGCAAAACATAAGAAAATATGACATAATTATATCATATACCTTCACTTTCAGTGATGGTCGAAAAATGAAAAGCTCAATTGCTAAAATGGCCTGCGCCTTTGAATTCCTGGTGATGAGTGATGCAAAATAGATTGTAAATGTGTCCAATTCTGACACCGCCAAATTTTGGACCCTTGGGAATCTTGAAGATTCCCTTAAAGATTCCTTCCTGAATATGCATGGAAAATCCATTGCTCGAATGAAGATTCTAGCACACCACTACACTCCCCGGCAAAATTATGTGAAAAATGACCTTAAAGTCGGCATCATTCCGACATCGACAAAATTCAGCCTCCAAGGGAATCTTTTAGATTCCATAAGATTCTTTAGAGATTATGTGTTGCTAGACACCTGCGTTTTTGTTGTTTTGATGGAGATGCTGACTGCAAAATTGGACTCCTGGCGAGAAAACGTGTAAAAATGACTACCACTTGTCAAATTCCATCATTGGAACCTCTTCCCTCAAGGGAATCTTTTAAGTATCTTCAGATTCTCAAGATTCATGGTTCCACACCTCCTCCTGGAACTGTGTCAAGGTTCTACCCTCGTGCTACCTAGTTCCATAAGCTCGCGGTTCCGCCAAAATTCGTCCTCTGCTGGTCGCTCCTATTTGAATGGTAGATGCAAGGTTAAATAGCAATGAGAGGAGTGGATTTTCCAAGGCCTAAGTCATTGGTGCGTTGGCTAAATGAAGCAAGTGGTTGGGGGGCAGGAAGGGTTCAAAACCCCACCCACCCATAATAGTGCATTTGTTTTAACATGAAATGATATATATATAACCAAAGTTTTTGTTTAATATAATGTTGTCCACGTGTTTTGCACTAAGTCTATGGCAATGGAATCGAGCAAGACCACTAAGGGTGGCCCACCCCCTCGCCCCCCCACATAACACTTTTATGTTATATGTATTACAATGTGACCATTGGCGTTTGGGGGATGGCAGGGTTGGTGGCATGCCACACCACTATTTAAATTTGGTTTTGTTTCTGTTTCTTATACATAATAGTCAATTTGTTCATTTTGGCCAAAACTAGGGGTTATTAGACAAATTAGGCATTTGACAAATTCGCCCAATTTTTGGAGCTAATATCCATGCCCCGGACTTGATCAATTTGCAGGATCCTTAAACCTAGCCCACATGCCCACCTTGACCAAAATTTTGATCGGCAACAACTTGACCATAGGAGCTCGGATTCGAGTGTTGTTCGCATAGTTGGAATTAGGGTGACGATCGCTACAATCTAGTTTTGGTTTCGCTTCCATTCGACCATTTTGAATTTTGTGCTATTCTGAGCCATCTTTATTTTTTGAGAGTCTCTGTTGCCACCTCGATCATTCCTCCTCACTAAGGAACCTTTGATCCTCCAAAAGCATGAACATAATCTGCAACTGTTGTGTACATTGTCTGCACCACAAGTGTCTTGATAGGTCGCCCTTTCTTCTCCTTCATCGTTGTCCTTTGGAGCCATAAGTGATGAACTAACACCTGCATCCTCTCCAAACCTGTAGTACATTCTTTTCAAACTACATGCTCAATTACATGACCAATAATGACTGAAGCATCCCCATACTTGCCACAAGTTTATGAGACACACTCTTTGGTCAAATTTACACCATGATGGATTCAAATACCCCAACTCTCAATAAAAGGCCAAAACATCATCGTTTCTTTTATAAGTGATGGAAAACATATCATCACTTTTACCTTTAAATCGTAGCACATGATTTACAGAACGTGGCCATGACAAGCAACCATATCTAGAAAAACCATCTCTCACTTATCAAAGTGAATGGGTCATCTCCCTGTGGCAGATTCGCTTGTCGAACAACTTTTTCAACTAGTTCATGCACGGGCACATTGTTCTTAAGATGTTGCATTGGATGGAGCCTCCAACATGTGGCTCTTTGATGACCACCTCCATTACAGTGACCACAAAAGGTCTTCTTCCTCCATAACTGCTTAACCTGCCTCCTTCCTTGATGTGGAGAAGGCCTTTCACGCCTCATCCTCTTTCCTGCTGCAATTCTCTTCCAACACTTAACAACCACATGGTTATGTAAAGCACAAAAAATACATGTTTTTCTATATGATTTATGTTCATCATCAGCATGCTTGTAATCAAAATGAACTTTAGAATACTGAGACTGTTTATACCTCTCATGGCTATATCTGGTGCAATTATGGCGATGAGAGCTTGCCTCAGCTCCTTTGCTGCAATGTGCACTGCCATGGGAGGATGGTGATGTGTTCCCATCACTTTCTTTCCTTGAAAGTCTCAACAATGTCTTGGAAGCTTTAGACACCTTTGAGCTCTCTCCTTTGTTGTATCCCAAACCTGCGAATCGAGGTCTTTTTACAGCCTCTAATGGTTGAGTTGTGCCTTGGCCATTAACACCAAGTCCTCGTCCTTTATATCCCATCTTGGTAAGGAGTCTCATTCCAATCCATGAAACGGGTACCTCCACATTTCCAACAGAAATTACATCATGTGAAGATGAAACTAAAGAATGATCAGCATTGTTTACCTCAACTTCGATTCTGAAACAAGTGATAATGGCTTCTCTAAGCATTCATTGCGCTTCAATTCTTGCAAAGCCTTTTCCGTGGGTTGTAGATGAAGCTGCAATCTCTACTTCACCTCTTTTGCTTCTCGTAGGAGTCTCCTCAATTCAACATTATCTGCTTGAAGGCTCTGATTGATCTCCTCATCTGAATGATACAAAGACGATGAAGAAGATGAATCTACACTCGAGGGGGTAGATGGAGCATCGTCCTATGCTCTTTCTTTCTCATTTACCCCTCTCGCCATTTTGTCCTCATAAGCTACATACATTATTTCCACCATTGTTTACATCATCAGGAGGTCCTCATACATATCTTTGTTATCCTCCATTTTATTTCTTGTTTCATGTTCAATCATTCACACATGCAATTCACATCAGCGAGAAGACCGCTTTGATACGAAACTTGATATGGATCTTTTCAATTACCAGAATTATCCAAGATATTTTTCTTCTATGATGTTAGCATAATTGCATATAAAATAGCATGATATACCACATGTGCATACTATAAAGAAGATCTAACATGACGACAACCATCAAATCAAGAACACATAACCCATTGATAACTAAGTTCACCCAGTATGGGTTACGTCTCCAAGCCCTTGTGTCAAGAGTGGAAAGGTCGCTTCAATAAATGTTGTAAATGATGATGATGTACATGGCATGTTTTTTGTCATTACAAGGACAAATAACCTCATCTTGAGTGGTGTGTATCTCCAGGAGACATTCTCCCTACAGGAACTTTGACTCAAATGGGTCCTCCTTCAACATGACAAACAAACAACTCTCACATGATGTGGCAACAAGTATCCCTCAAAATAATGGTAATCATAGATCTCAACAATAACAACATGATCTCAGCAAAATAGAAGAAAAGAATGACATAACTGTATCATATACCTCCACTTTCAGTGATGGCCGAAAATTGAAAAGCTTAATTGCTGAAATGCCCTGCACCACTAAATTCCTGGTGATTAGTGATGCAAAATCGACTGTAAACTTGTCCAATTATGGCACGGTCAAATTTTAGACCGTCAGGAATCTTGAAGATTCCCTCAAAGATTCCTTCTAAAGATGCTCATAAAATCTTCTGTTCGGATGAATATTCTGAGCACACCACTGCACTCCCTATAAAATTTTGTGAAAAATGACTATAAAGTCAGCATCATTCAAACACAGACAAAATGCAGCCTCTAAGGGAATCTTTTAGATTCCAAAAGATTCTTCAAAGATTTTGTGTTTCTGGGCAGCTTTTATTCTATTGATCTAATGGATATTCTAACTGCAAATTTGGACTCCTAGCAAGAAAATGTGCAAAATTGACTATCCACTTGCCAAATTCTATCACTGGCATCTCTGGCCCTCAAAGGAATCTTTTTAGCATCTTAAGATTCTGCAGGTTTATGGTTCCACACCTACTCCTGGAACTGTGTCAAGGTTCTACCCTCGTGCTACCTAGTTTAATTGGCTTGTGGTTCCACCACAATTTGTCCTCTGCTAGTCGCTCCCCATCTGAATGGTAGATGCAAGGTTAAATAGCAATTAGAAGGCGGATTTTCTAGGTCCTAAGTAATTGGCGCTTTGGCTAAATGGAGCAAATGGTTGGGGGCGGGCAGGGTTCAAACCCACGCCCACCCATAATAGTTTGTTTGTGTTAACATGCAATGGTGATTTGGGAAATCAAACTATCAATTGTGTTTTCGTTCGGGCATGAATTTACATTCCCCATGAGCTCCATTTTTGCTCCAACCAAATGTGTTACATCGACTTTGACAGTTATAATCCTTTCAACATTGAGAGATGTCAATATATTTTATAATAATATGTGTTCCTTGAATAGTCTTTGCTCTTCTTGAGTGTCCATGGAATAATGTTTATGCTCACTTGTTAATTCTCTAAGGGAGATTGCAGAGCTGTGTATTGTCCTTGCCAAATCGTTCCATTTTTCATGCACTTCTTGAAGCCTCATGGAATAAATGGCACGAATTTTTTCTTTTCTATCCCTAACTATAGACTCCAGCTTATCTTTGTTAAGATGCTAATGTAGATCCCAAATTTCCCTGTGGAAAAATCCTTGCATTAGCAACTTAAGGCTTTAAAACAGGTTCTTGGGAATGAGCTTGCCTTGGAGGTAGAATAGGAGATGGCACCAATCTTTCATTTTTTTTACTAATTGACCAGATAGACCTTCCAAACCATCACTGTCCTTTGTAGGCATCCCAGGCATCTTCCATATCATTGCAAGAATCCCAAGCATCAAGCTTCCAGATCATCCAATACCAAAATTGTTTATGGCACCCATACCCATAACATTAGATGCACCATGACCATTCCACATGTTCCATGACCTTTTGAATCAGGTGATCACTATTATCTTTCTGTCCTTTGAATTAGGTAAGAATTTCCTTCCTCCCAGTTTGTTTTAATTGTGACATTCTCTTGTATTCACGAGTCACATTACGGAGGATATCTTTGTGCAAGTCATTTGAATGTCACATTTTCAACAGAGAACGGTTGAATTGATGCACAATCTCTTGGAAGGAGAACAACGTCCCATCCACTTAGGCACGAACTTTGTGAACTAGAAACCTGAGTGCCATGGTTAATGGGATATTCCATGCAAAAGCTTTTCCACATGTCTAGTTTTAACTGGACGGAACGATGAAAATGGGAGGTTTATATTGGTTGGGATAAACAATGTTTTTCCAGCTCAATCCCACAAAGAGAACACCTTTGATGTAAATATGATGAGCTCTTTGATCTGGTCCTAGTATTGTTATGATCTAGGGACTTTTATTTTTGGGCCATTAGGGATCTACTTGGATCATTTCTCCCCACTGAAGGATTTTTGGTCCTCCAAAAGTATAAATAGTACTGCAATCCAAATCACTCTGATATGCATAACAAATGTCTCTAATAGGTTGCACTTTCTTCTCGTTAACCTTTGTACTTCAGAGCCAAAAGTGATGAAATTGACACTTGTATCCATATGAAAATTTGTAGTTGCTAATGCATGTACAACTTTTGTGATTCCAAACAAGACCATACTTACCAAGAGTTTATAACACATTCATGATCACGTTTGACAATAGAACCCATACCCAATTCATATCCAACAAAAGGCCAAAATATCATTATGTTGCATATACAAGTGATGTTATACATTCAACACTTTTACAAACATTTTCACAACATGTGATTTACAATGGCATCCATACTCAACTACTTAAAAAGGCTACCCATATCTCACCTAACCGAGCTATTGGGCTTTATTCCTGTAGCTAGATTCCTTATTGAAGTGCTTCATTGGTTTGTTCCTTCGTAGGTGATTTCATATGCTTCTAGTCCTTCTTTGGGAATAGCTCTAGATGAAGCTTCCAACATGTGTGTTTATGATATCCACCCATGTTGTAATGGTTACAATGGTTTTTCTTCCTCTAGACTTTTTTCACCTTATTCCTTGATTAGTTGTCTTTGGTACAGCTCAAGTGAGGAGATCTTGCCTTAGCTCTTCCTTTGAAATTATCACTATCTCTAGAAGGTTATGATGATTTCTCAAAATTTTTCACTATATCAGACTTGTCGCTTGAAGACTCTACTGTATCTCTGGGTTTGGAGTGTATTTCTTCGATGATCTTGGAAAATGTCCCATCTTCCTTTCTGACATAGCCTAGCCCTACATATCGTGGTTGTTCCACAACTTGGATGGGATTCACAATGCCCTGGACATTAACTCCTAGGTCCTTTCCTGCAGATCCCATCTCCTTCATTAACTTTGACCAAATTCTTGTAGTGTGCTTTTCAAATGCACCCAAATCACCATCATAATAAAAATGTGAAATTGAAGAATCACTCACACTTTTTACCTCAGTTTATGATTCTGAAGCGGGTGATGATGGCTTCACTAAGCCTTTGTTTCACTTCAACTTTTTCAATGCCTCTTCTGTGGCTCGTAACTAAAGCAGCAATCCTTGCTTATCCTCTTCAAATTCTTGTATAAGTCTTCTTCGTTAAACATTCTCTACTTGAATGCTTTAGTTGATCTCCTCAAGTTCTCGAAGCCATGCATTCTTTGGTCCTCTTCTCTTCTTTGGTATAACACCTACTGCAATATTTGTCCCATCGCCTAAATCAAAACCCAAATCAATTGGTGCATCACGTACAATCCCAACACCTACGATCTTCATCTCATCGCCTGAATGAGAACCTAGGTCAATTTCTCCAACACCTGAAATCCTAGTAGTTTTGATATTCATCTCATCTCCTAAATCATATCCAAGGCCTTAATGCACTGTCAGAACAATTTTTTGCTTCCCTTTTCCACCATACTTCTTTGGCTTCAACTCTGGATGCAGTTTCCAATAATGCTCCTCATTATGGCCTTGTTTTTCGAAATGAGTGCAAGAGGGCTTTGATTCCTTTTCTTTGTCATCGTTGCCTTATTTGTGTGGTTTTCTTGTTCATGCTTTCCATTTCTTTCAAGGTGAATGGATTTGACACTACTTGCATAAAGAGTAGCGGCTTCAAACAAAAACAATGAATTTTGAAGGTAGTTATGTAAAGAACTGATATATTTCATCAAAGTATCAGGTGAATCTAAAGGAATGCCCAATCCTAATGATTTTTTCCTAAATTCATATGTGAAACTTTGAACATCTTGATCCTTGCCATGTCTCAAATGTTTCCATCCTATCATGGCTTTTTTTCAATATCCCAATGGAGAAAAATTCCCTTTTAAAGTAGAAAGAAATTTAGACCAAGAAGAAAGGAGTTTACCCATATGCTTGCTACCTTTCTAAAGTTTTCTCTCCCACCATGTAAGAGTTGTGCTTCCTAGTCAAAGAGATGCCAACTAGATATCTTCCTCTTCTTCTTTGATCTATTATATTCTACAATATACTTCGATCTATCTAATCCAATTGTTTAATTTTTCCACATTAGATTCTCCGTTAAACATAGGTAAATCAAAATTTACATCCACCTTAAAAATGGCTTTCTAGAAATATTTATATGCCAATGATTAGAACAATGAGAATGAGATGATGAAGAAGAAGAAAATTCACTTGAAGATGGAGATGGAGGTTCATGAGGTTCTCCTCCATTTCCTTGATTTACCAAAGAATTATCCTATGTTTTTTCTTCCTTCTTCTTTTCCTTCTTTGCCACTCTCTTTTCATAATATGCAAACAATTTATCTACCTTATTTTCCATTGTGTAGAAATATTTCTCAATTTTTTTTTCATTCTCAGTGTTGTACTCTTCAACAACCCCCCCATTTATTGTATTAATAGTTAGTATTGTATTAATAAATGGGGACCCTTTAAAACAAAAAATCAAAAAACGTAGCAAATAAGAGCGTGCCTTTTGAAACCATTTGGAATAAAACTTTGCATAAACTTAAGATATCAAGCCAATTCACTTTGTGATTAGGCATCTCCACTTTATCGCAAATCACAGGATCTGAAGTAACAAAGGTTAGTCATGGGTCGAAATCTCGGAAATGCGATAAAAGAAACCATGTAAAAGACCCAGAGATAGCATTTGAACTTTTTATGAAATCTAAGGCTTAATGTATTCCTTAAAAGCTTTCATCACAATTGCATTACGGCTTTTACAAAAGGCGCAGATATGAAAACCATAAAAAACTACGAAATGCGATGAGGTCTAAACCTGACGGAACAATAAAGATTGTTATAATTTAAATAAAGTCCGACTTATCGCAAAATAGTTGTTTCATTTAAAATCATTTGTTTAAGAAAATGAGCTCGATGAAGTAAAAAGTATGTCGCTCATCGAAAATCGCAAAATAATAAAGCAACTTTAAATTGGTCTACTCCCGATTTTTGATTTGTGATCTTTCTGATATTGCGATTTGCAATTTTCGATAATGTGATTCATCGCAATCGCAAGATCGGTATCGTGCATAACACAAACCTATTTGAAATATCATTTTTAAAACTTGCGATGCAAGATTCTGACAAGAAATGAAGGAAATATTATGTAGGCCTTAATGCATAGTTAATGAGGTTTAAATGCACTTATTCGTTTAACTGCTCAAGATGATAGATATATTTTTATTTGTGTTTGAAATAAAAGCTCCATCCTTATGTTCTTTCATAATTTATTGTACTAATTGTGTTTCTGCTTGCATTTACTGCTCTGCATTTTTATCCTGTTTTCTCCATTTGCCCGAATTTCAGAAATTTTTCGAAGAAGACAACCCTCATATAAATGGTTAAGAAAGGAAAAAAGACAACAGAGGCTACTGCATCTAAGGAGTCAGACATGCAACCACTCTTCTCTGATACCACCTATAACAAGGATGGCAGGACTACATCTTAGGATGTAATGTATAATTTACTGGAGGAAGAAAATCCAAGGCCCTTGGAAACTAAAGCAACAACAGATGCCACGTATTCATCTAACCCTTCTTACTTCGAAGCAGCATGTTCTTTCCTACACGGGATAGCTACAAGGCCGAAAATATTACCATACATATATATGGTAAGATGGATTATTTATAATGTGGATATTTCGGATAGAACATTCAGAAATTCTAGGCAAGAAGTCATGGGGTCATTCAAACCTGACAATTTGATCCAAATGTACCATCTACCACAACCACAGAAGATCTATGATAAAGCCTTTATTGAGAATTTCGCCAAAGAAAATGAAGACTCGATGGACGTTATGCAGAATTGGAGGTCTGGCTCAAACAAGTTTAGGTGGGAGAAAACTGATATGTACCCCATTGCACCTTTGTTAACCCCACACAATTTTGTAGCTGCAATGTTGTGTAGGCTATTTGGAAAATCTGATACCACCAAGCTTTCTATTGAATGGGTTCCCTCGATTGATGCAATTGTAAATGCTATGTTTATTAACTAGAGTAATATTTTGTCAAGCAATCTAGCCATGGCCATTAGAGAATATAGGCACAATAGAATTGTCTCCACTCAAGTTATCCCCCCCTTTTACATGAGTGTTTATGTCATGGATGCTATATGTTTTTGCTCACATTTTCCAAACGTGGGCTAGAAATAGACTTTAAAGGATCCTTCAACCATCCATGTTTATCATAAAATTTTGTGGGAATCATATTTTGGCTCCCATTTTTATAAAATTTGTCATGGCATCATGTTGCCAATTTATTAAACCATTTTTAATAAGAAAGCCCCCAGGCTTTCAGAGGAAGCAAAGATAGACATCTTGCCGATGGCAAGATGGTTTGGTGAGGAATTATTTACTTATATCAAAGTTTTCTGGAGTATTAGAACTCCCCATGTTCTTCCATATTATGTTCTGGATAAATTACTGGCAAGAGAGATTGCTTATCAGACAGTGGGTGATGGTATAACCAAAACCCTCAAAGAGCAGAAGAAATCCATCTAGCCAACCTTCCCATTGCAATGTGGTGCTTTTGCATTACATGATATTGGGCATGCAACAAAAAGAAATATATAACATCATGTCTCTAAATATGGCCACCATGCCACGCAGACAGTATGATCCTAACAATATCGCTAAGAGTTTCACTACTATGGTCAAAATCAGGGAATTCATTCATGAGGATGATGAGTTTGATGATCTCTTTGAGCAAGCTGAGACATTTTCACGGGTTTTACATTTAACATCAATAAAACTAGACCTAGCGGACCTCAATGAATTCCACATATACAAAAATAAAAGGCTCGAATAGGTCTCTTTGGACTTGTTACAAATCGAAGAAGTAAGAGAACCTACTCCCAGCGTAAGCCTGGAGGAGAGTTCCAAGCACAATTCTGATGAGGAATCACAAGAAAAGTTAGTTCAAGGTTCAAAAGACTCTGAACACCAATCTGAGAATAAAGAAGGAAGCCTCGAGGCAGACCCTGAACAGGACGCAGAGTAAAATGTTGAAGAAATGGCTGAAAATTTGTCAACTGAAGAGCACATGGAGACTGGTTCCACACAGGTTCAAACAAAAAAGATCCTAGTTGTTGATCTAGATCAGGAGTGGGAGAAATTTAATAAAAAGCTCCAAGAAAATACTAGTCTTGAAGGGACTTCTAGATTCCAGACCCCACAACACACTCAATAGGTTATAAATCCAAAAACACTAATACAAGAAATTATAACTACTCAAGGTATTGAAGTCATCCCAGCACACCCAACTTCTGAAATTGTTTTAAAGATTGAGGAAATACCACCATTGGACATATTCTACAGCCCAACACATAAGGCTGTAGTAAAAAGGAAAAGGAAGAAAATAAAATTGGATGTATCGGCAACAGCAACTCTTGGAAGTGAATCAATGGAGGTAGTATGGAGATACACCCCCATTTATCCATTATAAAATATTACAAAACTATCACAATTTGCAGGCGCCTATGCAACTGCAACAATCGATAAGGTAGCAGAAGTTCAACTTTTGCTTAAAGAAAAAGAAGAAAGAGTTCAGCTTCTTGAACAACAACTTGAGCAAGAAAGACAAAACACCAATAGGCAAGCGGAAATACAAATGGCATAGCTTCAACAAGATTTTGAGCAAATGATAGTACAACATCAGATAGACATTTCAGAGAAGAACACACAAATTCACCAAATGCAGGCTATACTAGATAAATTCAAAGACAATCCTCAAACAAATGAATTCATTAACGAGGCACGTGAATTAAACTCTCTATTGGCATAGCATCAGGAGATATTGTGTCAAAGAATCTCATTGATCAATCCCTATTTTTAATCAAGTGATAAATTAAACAATCAAGTGATTGATCGGAGATTGGAATATGAAGAGCTAAATAAGAGGATATCAGAATTCATTTCTTTGAAATAATCTGAAGAAGAAAAAAAGGTCGATTTACCAAAGATCGAGGAGTCCCACAAGGATATCTTATTCGCAAATTAGGACATACAATTAAAGCAAGTAGAAATGGCAGTAGCAAGAGCAGCTAGTACAACAAAAAACATCATTAGCACTGCAACAAAAACCTCCACACTGCTAATGTTATCAAAGAATGCAGGCCAGAAGCTCTCCCAGACATTAAACAGTTAGAAGAAAAGTGGAAAGGAACTACCCAAACAAATGTAGATGTAATCAAGCAACTGCCTAAGCTTAATTGGGAAACCTACTGGCAGTTTCTAGTGAAACCACACAATCATTGGATGACTCTACACTGTTTAACCAATTCTGCTCAAAAGATGGTGCCACCTCTCACTGATGCTTTATTCACAGGACAATTGAGATCTAGGATTGGCCAACATCCCCAGGTTAAGCCAATGATAGACATATACGAGCTAAAGGACCGAATGGCTGAATAGGACCATTCAATTTGGAGAAGCTTGTCATCATTTTATTTTTATTTTAGTTTTTATTTCACTTATTTTGAGGAAAGTTGTTTGAAACCTCCTCAGCTTTTTATGTAATAATCTATTTTTGATACATATGTGTATTATTTAAACCCCTCTCATGCATTTAGAGAAGGGTCTAGAATTTTATCAAAAACACTTTGCAAGAGCTTTCACTTTTGTACTTTTGTGACAGTTTTGATGAGATAATTGGAACAAGATCTAATTTTCTTAGAGATTAAAGCATATTCTACTGAATTTGCATTTTTTTACTCTTAGAGTATATTTAGTTGAAAGGAAATGGATCAATATTGTTGATCTCATGAGTAGGAGCTTTCATATCTGGTACTTCTATCTTTATGATTGTGTTTCGTTTGTGAATTAGCAGTAATATTTATTATATTGTGTTATGTATGAAATCTAAGTTATAGTTTGACATCAAAGCACTTTTGTGTAAATGTTTCAGGTATAATTCCTCATTGAATACATGATCAATTGATATATGCAATACATTTTCCATAATTATTTTGCCTAACTATTTAGTCAAAATAATAATCATTAACGATTTCTTATCTTATACTAATTGAATGATCTTTATTACCTTTTGCTTTAAGACATTTTTATAGATTGCATGATTTGAGTTATTCCCAGGTACATATTAAGATATAGGTTAAGATAGATAGATACATGTGTTTGTTATTTTATTAGATCATTTTTGGTTAAAACATTTCCCATTACATCCTATATCAACCCAACATCATCATATCCATTCTTGCTAGGATACTGGTCCCATTATCCCCAATTTGACCCACCACACTAAACAAAAAAGGAGCTGCTTTCAAGGTCCAGACCGGGTGGTTATCCCCCATGTTGTTTCAATGGAATCCCAGGGCTTCAACATTTTGGCACTAGAAAGAGGGCTATGGCTTCAAATCGAAAAGAGGACTGATCACAAATCAAAAAACCATCCTAAGAGTCACCCTCCCTCTAGATCTCCTCCAACTTCTCGATCCCCATCTAAAACTACAATCTCAAGGTCAGAAGTTGAACAAGCCTCTCCAAAATCTCCTAGTGAATCTCAGAGAATACCTTCTTCAGACTACAACCCTGAATCCCCCGAAGTTCAGACTTTGATAGAGAAGTTAGAGAAAATCTCCATTTCAGCTGAAAAGCCTACAAGTTCTCAATCATCTGAAGGAAGGATTTCCTCTATTCTACAACCAAGATCAATCTTGACTCGTTCTCAAAGCGAGAAGACTAGAATTCCTCCTTTTGAATTTCCCATATCTTCTTTCCAAAATAAAACCAAGAAGTTTGAATTAGAGACATCTACTAGCAAGTTTTTGTCCAATTCTCAACCTCAAACCCCTTCATTCCCTCCACTGATTCCAACAACTTCCATTCCAGCTTGTGGTGCTAGTTCTTCTAATCCAAGCACCCAACCTACCTCTTCTTCAACCCAAACTCCATCCACATCCTTATCCACCCAAACCCCTCTTATCATCTCATCCACTCAAAATCCGATGGTAGGACAATAAGCACCACCACAAGTACATCCATGGAATAATTTCAGTGTTGTACAAATGGAAGCTCCTCTTCACCCTCTTCCTAAGCATCCTGAAAGATGGTTGCTGAAATTTAATCCTGATGATGGACTACCAGCTGAGGAACATCTCCATAACTATATGATGGCCATCAATTTAAATGGAGTCAATGAAGAAGATTGCACCGTCAAATTATTTCCATACACTCTTATAGGATCAGCAGGATCTTGGTACTTTTCATTGCCTCCTTACTCCATAACTAGCTGGGATATGTTCGAAGAACAATTCCTAGCTAAGTTCGGAGATGATAGAACCATTGCATCGCTCATCAATGAATTGTCTAATCTTAAGGCTAAAATAGAAGAAAAGGTCAAATATTTCAACTCTCGATTCAACAAACTACTTAATAAAAATCCAACTCCGTCAACCCCTAGAGTTGATGTTCAAATTGAGTGGTACATATCTTTCCTTCCTTCGAATATAGCCCCTGTTTAGATAGAGCGAATTTGCCCACATTAGCCGAGAACATGAAAGAAGCCCTTTTTATAGAGAAACGCATAATTTCTCTTGAAAAGAAGACCTCTTAGGAAGATAGAAAATATAAAAAAGTTAATTTTAGAGATGACTTAGAAAAGAAAGCCCCAAAATATCCTTTTGATCTTGAAGCCCTTCAAAAAGTGCTTAAAACCATGTCTAACGAAATGGTTGAAATGAAGAAACAAGTTGTTGAAACCTCTTCCGCTAAAAAACCTTTCAGATCTTTTAGGAGGAATATGTATTATAGTTCTCAGCCACCAAATACCATATCTAATGCTGAGTTCGACTTAGAAGAAGAGGAAGAAGAGAACACTATCACTGACGAAGAAACTAAAGAAGAAGAAGTAGTCGAACTAAATGGGACGTGGGATTTTATCCTTCCAAACGAAGAAGAACAAGAAGATTTTCTCGTTAGCACCAGAAGCAAAGGACCTGCTGATAAGACTCAGTCAAATCAAAAGAAGAAAACTTCAAATCTCGCTGCTAAGGAAAAGGCAATCAGCAAAAAGTCTTCTCCTAAGGCTTCACAACCAAATCCATCTTCATCAAATCTTCCATCTACATCAAAGATACTGGTAGTTACTGATACCATGGAGTACAACATTGTGGAAGACATGAAGAATACTACGGCCAATATTTCGTTACATTGTTGGCTTGAGGGGGCCTAACCCAGGTTTAGCATTAATTAGCCAAACAAATCCCTACACTACTGGCCCTCTCAGCATCATCCCGTGGAGCGCGGACCGAAGTCTCACTCGAAGCAGTATGGGGGGATGTTGGAACCAATTTTCTACACCCTGAGATGGTTGTGATGTCATTTGATTCCCTCTATCCCTACCTTCGTGCAGGTTGCTTCACTCTAGGGATTGCAAGTTGAGCCTTTTATTCCGTACTTCAATACCTCCGCGAAAGGGTATGATTGACCTGTTAGTGTCAGTATTTACATCCTACCATCAGTGATAAAAAATCCTCTTTTCATATCATTTTAAGGGTCTGATCAGCAATTTTTTATCATTCCACTAGGTCATGCAAACAATTAGTCATTGATGGTAGTCCTAGTCCAAAAACATCACTCTTCCCTAAATGTGATTACTTGCTGGCATAGTTTCATATCTTGTTGACTGTACATCATCCATAAAGTTATTTTTATCATCCCATTTGTATCAGTCATGAGGTCATTATGTCATCTTGAAATTCAGTCCTTCAAGGTCTCATTAGGTCTTTAGGGTTTTTCAAGGTTTCATTAGGTCATTAGGGTTGCCAAGGTTCCATTCCATTGCATAAGACTAGCAAGTAAAGGGTGATCAAATAACATCCCTTCACCATGTGAAGATGATTTGTAAAGAGAAATGTGTATTTCATTATGTCATTTTATGTCTTTAAAATGTAATAATTTCACCATCCCAAGCTGTTAACTCAGTGTTCCAAAGATGCCAAACCATCAAAAGATCAATTTTTCAAAGGAAATAGTCAAGTGAAAGGGTAAAGTTTCAAAGAGTTAAGTGAATTCCAAAGGGAGTTGTTTTTTCCTAAGGGTGTCCAAATCATCATTTTCCACAAGCACTAAACCCTAATTTCCTCACCCATTGAGCTAGGGTTGGCTATGGAATCAGAGACATCTGAGTATATGAGGCATAAGGGAGGTCATTTCAGCGAGTATGAGGCCATTCAAACTCATACACATCATGTCTCCATCATTTTTTCAATAAGTCATTCCAAGGGACAAATCATTTGCCACACATAGGGCCAGTTTTTCTTCAAACTATGTTCTAGACCAAATAGGGTAGAATTTGGAAAACGTGAGAGTGGTTTCTGTCCACAATAGACCAAGGAAGAAAAAACTCTACTTTTTACATAGGTTTCATGGTTTTAGAGAAATGTCAAAGATACAGTTGCCTCAGGAGAGTTGATGCACTTCTAGAGTGACCTTGGGAAAATCAATATTTCTCCTAGTTGAAGTGACTAAATAAATTGCTTGATGAGTCAAATGATAACTAGACACAGATATATTTCCAATTACTTATCATGAGCTCAATTCGGACTTGAGTAAGACCTTCAAAAGTTGACTGCAACATCACTATGCATTTTGGCAGCCTCATTCTGCACATTTTGACTAGTCTTGGAATATTTCACATTCGATAGGGAAAATGAACTCCAAATTGAAAAATTCAAGATGTTTTGGAAATTAGACTCGACAAGCTTTCCAACGAGCTATCCCACACTCAATTTGGACACTAGGAAGGCCTCCAAAAGTGGTCTGCAAAAAGGAGCTTCACTTCTGGGTGAAGGCACTGCGCGTAGGGTAGTGAGCTTCAAAATCACCTCAAACACCAAAAGTTCACAAAAAATTTTGCAATTTCCTCTTCTACAAGTAATTTTCCCCACTCCACTTGATTTTTAGCTTGCACAATGTTTTTTTTAGACATTTCCTTTACACTTAATATCAAACCCTAGTTTTCCACTACAAACCCTAACTAGCTTGTTTTTCCCATTACCTATCATTATAACTAAAACCCTTTTTACATCATTTCCTTTCCGCTGATCTATATTCCATCATCTATCGATCATTCTCAAAACCCTCTCCCTCACCCTCATGATTCATAATTTACCCATAAGTGCCTAAATTCACTCAAAATTCATCACTGCAAACCCTAAAGCATCCCACTCATTCCCATCTTCATTGTCTAGGATTGTGCGACTAAAAAGCTGGTTAACATGGATAGAGGATATTATGATTATGATGAGGAGAATACAGCAAGTGACAATTCAACAAAGAGAAACAGGCAGCATAGAAAACCTCATAAGGGAGGCAGGATCACAAGAGAAGAGCCAACTAACCTAAGAGAACTACAAGCCTCTGCATTGGCAGTTTCATGTTTTAGACACCTTGAATGTTATGAATTTTGTGAACTAGTGGAGAGAGTCCAATTTCACCATGAACTGGCTAGAATTTTTGTAGCCCACCTGCACAACAATGAAGTGACTCTTGCTGGGGTGACTTTCACAGTGTCACCATCAATCATTTCAGAGGCCACCAGGATTCCTAATGTTGGTGAGAAATGGTATAAGGCTCAGGACCTTGATGAGCATTATTATGAGCCTTACATTAAACCTCAACATGGAAGTTAGGTGAAGAGGCTTTTCCCTTTCAAATTTCTGGAGAACAGAAGAAGCCATACCGTCAGTAGATGAACAGCATTTATCACTACTCCTTGATCAAGATTATTGTTCTTCACCATCTCAGTCTCCTCAACATCTCTCGAGACTTTCATTGCTCATGACATGTTTAGGGGACCCCAAATTCCTCCATCCATGGTTCAAGAAACAGGTGGGCCTTCTAGTCATGTGGAAACAGGAGAAGAAACCAAGGAGACAAAAATTGTTGAGGTGCCAGTATACTTGACATATCAAAGAGGTACAAGGAAATTGTTTATAGCTGTTAGGCAAGTGTTTGCTCCACAAGATGTGGAAGGGACCTTGCATTCTTCATCCACCCATAGGAAAATGCTATCTCCATAGGATGTGGAAGGGGCTTTGCCTTCTTCATCAACATAGTAGGTATAGGCACAACAGCTGAACAAAGGGAACAAAAAGGTGCAGGAAGAAGACTTGGATGATGAGCAAGAAAGAAAGTTTGAGTTGGAAGAACATGATGAGCCTGAGCAGCTTGACACTGAGATTATTGATTTAGAATCTCAGGAGAAGGAAACTATCAAAGACATCATCATTCAGGAGAAGGAAGCTCAAATACAAGACTTGATGGACAACCTAGAGAGAGCCAAGTTTTTCATCACATAATTGGAGCAGGAGAACAAAAAATTGAGTGACAAGCAAGTCCTCATGGAGCTAGAAGTACTAAAAGAAAAGAGCCAAAGTGACAAAGAGGCTCATTTCACTTTGACTTCTATCGAGCAAGAAATTGAAAAGGATAGGGAGACTTGGCTAGAAAGAGTCAATATGCATCTTGAGGAGCTGATTAAGAAGGCCAACAGGGATAACAAAATTCTTAGACACATGGCATATTACTACATGACCCGCAATAAGATTTGCAATATGAGAATCAAAAAGATGAAGGATAGGTTAAGGAGGGTTTTAGAAGGCAAAAAGGAGGAGGATAGACTTAAGATGTTGGATAAAGCCTCCTTGGCCAATCAAACCACTTGATGGTGGTGCTTCATACCAATTTTGGCCACTTTTTAAGAAAATTTTGTCATTTTTGAATTTTTGAAATTCAATACACAGAAAAACTTGGCGCTGTGCTTTTTCTAGGGGCACCCAATGGAAAAATGGCTTGAATTTTTGGATTCAAGGCATTGAGGACATGCACCTAGCAATTTTTAGAATTTTTGGAACAAAAATAGTCCACCAGAAGGTCCAAAAACACTCCAAAATTGACCTTTCTGCTAGTTTTTGGACACACAAAAGCAGCCTTGGGAGAATCAACTTCTGAGGGGTCTAATGAGCTCCAAATGCAAACATTTTAGGTTTTCTAGGAAGTAGACTTGAATACCTTTCCAATGAGCTATCCCGAGCTCAATTTGGATGATGGAAAGGCCTCCAAAAGTGGCCTGAAAGTGGCACTACGCATAGGACTAGTGGCGCTATGCATAGGGCAATTTGGCTCAGGATGCTTATTTTGCCAATTTTCGACTATTTTCATGATTTGTCTCTCATGGTGGATGATTCATTGATGTAATTAATGACATGGATTTTGAATATGATGGTAAAACACTTGTATATGGTATATTCATTGGATTAAAAGTGGTTTTGAGAGTAATGAATCATTTTCCCTTCTTTTAGAGGCAAGTGGTTTGATTGCCTAGATTCCAGTTCCTTGATTAGAAATGGTTGAAATAGCTCCTTTTCTCATGGTTTCGACCCTTGATGGTTAGGTTGAGTGATTTTGATGTCTATATCATGTATTTTCGTGGTCATTTGCAAAGGTTGGATTCAGCTGGATGCTCATGTACT
The DNA here is from genome assembly GCA_031772625.1 of Pinus tabuliformis. Classification (NCBI taxonomy): domain Eukaryota; kingdom Viridiplantae; phylum Streptophyta; class Pinopsida; order Pinales; family Pinaceae; genus Pinus; species Pinus tabuliformis. Next base: position 641,670,758 of record CM062805.1, read on the forward strand.
GAACACATATCACTTTGTAGCAGTTTTGGCAAGAAACTAATAAAGTTGCAGCTATGTTTATTGGATCCCTATGGTATGGCCTTTAGCATGTATTTCTTCTTTCGTGATTATGTTCTCATGTTACTTATATATGCCTCTTTCATATAATTTCTTCTGATTGGATGTTTTCAAGTCAGATAGGTGGAATACATTAGGTTTTAATGCTCTGCCTTAGGAAAACACCAGTATTTCATGTTTTTTCTATTGTTTAGGAAGGATTCATGACTTGCTCATGCCATTATTAGCTCCTCACTAGTCTAGGATTTCACCCCATCAAGCCTAAGGTGCTGAAGCTTATACCTACCTTGCCCCATAGAATCCCCTGTAATTTTGACTTAGTTTCCTAGACCCAAATTGCCCAGCTCCTCTTGATCTGGCAAAAACACCAACAACTTCAATAAAAACCCTTGAGCTACTATACCTAGCATACAATATTTTCCTTGATCCAGTCATCTTGACTGAGATCCATAAGGATAGAGCCCTCTCCTGGCCTGGTAGGGCTAGCTACCAGGTTAAGCTTGGTTTGTGGTTACCCTAGAAATTGCCTCCCTTCAGCCTGAGGTCAATCTAGGTGATAACACAACCTTCGTGCAGCCCTAGCCTACTACTCAGGTACTTTTGCACTGTTATGGCAGCGTGCAATGTAGATTCCCCAATTAATCTAAGTGACTTGCTTATCTTATCAAACAATTATAGTTAACACACGTAAACAGATATTTGTAAATGCATTCAATTATTCAATGTAATTGCATTCATTCACACACCACATAAGCATAATAAAGGAAATTCATACATAACATATCAAGATGCATCAACAAAACAAAGACACAAGAACTTCCAAATATTTCTCTGTATTGATATCTTCCAAGTGATTACAGATTCTATCCGCCCTGCGCACACAGCTGCAGGGGTCAGCGCACTTAGTTGCGGACTTCTACCCTAGGCCTTTACGCACTCAGCTGCAAAGCCTCTACCTATGCTACAACCCAAGACTTATACTTCTTACTTCAGAGCTACGACTCTATTTCATCCTATCACTAAATACTTGGAGCTTAGCTCTTTCTATACAATCCCATGGTCTGCAGACCATGGGTAGATATCTTACAGCCGACTTTACTTTACAAAAATAAGGGCAGACTACCCTTTATGACACATGACACCTTCGCGCTTCGTGACCAAAAAATGTGGAGACTTTACAATTTTATTACAAATTTGACTTAAACATGGGCTTTTAGCCCCAAAACAGTCCTTGGGGGATCCCTCTCCCAAGAGGCCCCCAGCACAAACATCGTGACTCGCCCTCGAGTCACTTGGTAGGTGCAGAGATCTTTGCACAAAGCCCATCCAACTCAACCTGTATGATGCTACCTTGGTTGTGCATTGAGCTGCTACCTACTTTGCATCTTCCAATATCTATTCAGTCACTGCTCCTACACTGTCAACATGAAGCTTTTGTTGTGTCGCTTGCAGAGTCGCAAGCTTGCCTTCAATATTTTCTGTCACTGCGTAAGCTTCCTCCAGCCAGGGCTTTAGTCTCACCTTCAACACTACTTCCTTGTGTAGCACAAAGTCCACCTGTTCCTTTAGCTTCTTGGCCTCCTGCAGCCTAGCTAGCCTTTGTGTCAGTGCGATGGTTCTCGTTGTGCCCTTAAAATCATCGTAGTGCTATTGTAGCTCATGCACTTCTGTCTCTAGCCTTTGTATATTGGGGTCTTCTTGCAAGCTTGTCACAACCTCAAAGGACTACTCAAACAACTATGTGCAGTCTGCTACTGCACTCTCTACCACCGCTACTACCTCTATGACAGTGGTCACCCATTGTTCCTTTACTTCTGGCGATGTTGAAGGCTGGGCCCTCAACTGTAGCTCTGTAATTTGTAGGTTTAACTCAAACTGAACCCGTGCCATCTCAGTCCGAGTGTCGCGCACCCCTGTGGCCAACTTGTGGATGCGGACCTCAACTGGAACCTCCTTTGGAATGGCCAATTATGGGACCATTCAACACACCTCCTCAACGACCTGCATAATCCTCTTACTCTGATTGGTCGCCTCGATCTCAGCGGCGATGGCAGCATTTCTTTGAAGGGCCATCTATTCATTGTTGATCCATTTTTCGTTGATTATCTGGAGGGCATGGTGCTCACGGGCCTTCAGCTCTGCAATTACTCCATCCTGTAAGAGGTGAAGTGCTTCACATGGAAGTGCCGCTAGGTTCAGCCCAACTCCCTTCAGGCCGCTGATAGTGGGCCTATCGGCCTCATTTTCAGTGGTCAGTCCTCCATCTGGCAGCACTATCGCACTGGAAGCCTGCGTCTGCAACATATTGGCAGCCTCTGAAGTGCCGATAGCCAAGCTGGTAGACACCATACCAGCCTGCGATGCATGGGTCTGCAACTCCTGCAACTCGGTCTCGATAACCCCTAGGATGATCTAATTTTGTTGTTCAAATTACTTTCGGGCCTCCATAGTGACATCCCTGACTGCGTCACCAATATCTTGTAAGTTTCCCTCTAGCATTGTGATAGGGTCTAGCGAGGTCTTGGTCACCTTTGACTTCTTCCTGGACCCTCCCTTTTCCATCTCTCTTGGGCGCTTAATGCAGGCGGACATCTCTTGAGGGTCTGCGTCGTGCTATTCTATTTCTTCCTCTTCTATCTCAGGCAAAGTCGACCTCGCACCTTTGTCAGATCCACGCTCTGTTCCACTTGTTTGATTTCCTTCCTACTCCACTTGGGCCTTACCAGTGGCCTCCTTTTTCCTTTTCTCGACCAACTGTGCCATCTTCTGCTTGGCCTCCTCCTTCTTCTTCTGTGCGGCAGACTTGCTCCTTCCAACTGCCAAGTCCATGGTAGTTTGCCACTCTGCCAGCCATTGATCAAGCACTGCATCAATGGCATCATCCATGGCCAAATACGGTAAGTCGTACCACTTTTGCATAGGGTCCTTCCACGCCCTAATGGATACTCGATGGAAGTTGCCTTTGAATTTGGAGTAGCCCTGCAGGTTGGCGTACACCGTGGGTGACAATCACAGCTTGCGATTGATGTCCATCTTGATTCTCATCTCCATCAAGATCCAGAAGATCTTGTTGTCCCAAACTCACTGCGCATCCTTGGTCACCCACAGCGAAGCGTACTTCGCTGCCTCAGGGAGTTCTGGTGTGACCAAAGGGAACTGGCTGTCCTCTAGTAGCTCCCACGCTACCAGCACAATCGACCACAAGAGCCGCGCGTAGTTGAATGTCTTGCTGAGCTCTTGTGCTTTGTGGCAGTTCGCCAAGAACTTTCCACAAAGGTAGTCTGACCAGTTAAATTGCACTCCTTCAACACATTGTTGTGCAAGTGCGACGACATGCACCAACACTTCATCAGCGCGACACTTCCTCATTACCTTCCCTGTGAGGATCTGTGTGGCTACCTTCACAGCGGGGTCATAGATGCTGGAGATAGCATACCCACGTGGCTTCTTCACCATCTTGAATTTTTCCTTCATTAACTCTGCGAGAGCCAGCTCGCCACCCTTTCCGCCAAATATCATGGCTAGATTCTCACCTATATACGGCAGGCACGTTATGCGGTGAATCAACATATCTATGATGGATATGGGCTCCTCTAGCCACAGACACCCATCATGCACCAGTCACAGTAGCTACTTGATGACCAACACTGTCACTAGGGTGCAGTTATAGTGCGGCACCCAGAGCAGGTTGAGAAACCCTGCTTTCTACTCCTTTGAGCCACCTCTGCGGCTCCAAGGTGGTCATTCCTGTATTCGTATCTATGATGCAGTGCATCAGCTACTCGGTCATTAGGTGTGGGAACTTCTCATGGTCCACCAAGTCCCAGTCTTCAAGCTTTAATATTGGCACTCACGCTAATCGCGGACCGTCGAAAACAATTTCGCCCGGCAGCAGAGGGGTTTGCAGGGGAGTCTTACCCTCATCGATGTCATTTGGGACCTTGGACTTAGGCTTGTGTGGAGGGACATACTTCAACAACGGCGTAATATGGTCTGCACCCTGGGCTTCAACCTCCTCCACTTCCATTCCCACTTCCTCATCATCCTTCAGGATGTCTTTGATATTTCCTCATCTAGTTCTAGGTTTATAGCCTTGCCTTTCTCCTGTGTAATGGGTTTTTTTGGGTTTCTCCTTGGTGATGCATGCACCGGTATGGCAAGTTGCTTAGCCTTCTTGTCCTTCACAGTCTCCTTAGTTGGGGTTGGCTTCAGTCTCGGCGTTCTCGATGATTTATGGAACTCTGCCAATACTTCGGCCACTTCTGGAGAAGCTACTTCTGCCTCTCTTTCCATTTCCTATGCCAGCTCTTCTACTACTTGTTCGGTATTTATAATTTCTAGGGGTGCCAACATGATTTTATGCAAGAATTCTTGTGTTTCCATCAGAAAAGTCTCAAATACATTAGTAGCTATCAGAAGCTCGTATTGCACGTGATTCATATGCACTTGAGAACTCAACAACTCAATTCTCAAAATTCCAAGTGTTTCTTGTTGGACAGCCACTTATAATTTATAGGGAATTTTGAATTCAAATCTGACCATTCCCCCCAAATTTCATTCATTAATGCTGGATTGGCAGCGGATTTTCAAGGATCTGAACCATAAATTTCATCTTAAATGTCGGCCGCCCGCTCCATTTGGCCTCACTGCTGCCGTTGAATCATGAACAGTGACTTTAACAGTCACTTTCTAGCTAACCTGCACGATTTATCCCTGGGTAGTGCAACTCCCTCTGCACTGCTACAGACCCTGTGACACTTCCTTACTTTGTACCATCCTCCAATCGCGCAGCTCCCCAACTCGAGTAGTGTATTTTATAGTCTCGTACCTCCTTTCAGCTGCCTGGAGTGCTAAGACTGTGCTACCTTCATTCAGTCACATGGTTGGACCTTCGGTGTATGGCTTCAAGAAACTGCCATTCACCTTTCCTGGGAAGGGTTCTCCATTCAATTTGACCAGCTATACCGCTCCTCCATTGGTAATTTCCTTAATGACATAAGGCCCTAACCAGTGCATTCTAAACTTCCCTGGAAATTTATCAAACTTACTATCATATAACCAAACCAGGTCATTTACCTTAAATGAGCGCAACTTAATATGTCAATCATGCCATGCCTTTTCGCGCTACTTTTGGACCTATTGGTGAAATCCAACCAAAAATCTCTCTTCCTCGAGCTCATCTAGTTGTGCAAGCCTTTCCTCTAGGCCTCCGTGATCCGTCATACCTGTGAGCACTGCTATGCACAGACTAGGCACAATGTATTCCATAGGCATTACTACTTCAATGCCATAAACGAGCCTAAAGGGGCTTTGTCTAGTCAACTTCTTGCATGTAGTTTGATAAGCCCACAGTACTACAGGTATGCGTAGGTCCCAATCACTTCACTGAGCCTTGCAAACCTTGGTTAGCACGTTTTTGAGCACCTTGTTGAATGCCTCCACTGTCCCGTTAGCCTGCGGGTGATAAGGTGTGCTCTTTTGGTGGTATACTTGAAATTCCTCTGTCAACACGATGATCGTCTCATTCAGGAAGTGTGTACCACAATCACTCATCAAGATCTTCGAACATCCAAATCATGTCAGTACATGCTCAAAGAGGAATTTTGTAGTGGTCGCGCTTGTGCAATCCTTCGTAGGCTGTGCCTCTACCTAACGAGTTAAATACTCCATCGCAGTGATAATGTACCTTGCTCCTGTTTTTCCTTAGGGCTGAATGGGTCCCACAAAATCTATCACCCACTTCTCAAAAGGTTGCAACGTCATCTATGGATTCAAAGGCATCTCATCCCTCTGCGATGGCCTGCCAATCCTTGGACACACTTCACATGCCTTGCAATACGCTTTTGAGTCCTGATGGAGGGTTCGCCACCACAACCCAACACGTAGAATCTTATGCGTGGTTACTCTTCCTGCATAATCTCCTCTCGCGGTGCCCCCATGAGCATCTGCAAGGATGCTGCTTCTTTTGAACTCAGGTACATACCATCGCAATATCTCATCAGTCCCCATCTTATATAGATGCCCAGCAATGACAGAGAAATTTGTCGCGGGTACTACTAATTCCTTCTTCTGTTGGACGGTGTATCCTTCCGGTGCAGTACCTGTCGTTAGTAAATGTATTATATCCTAAAAATTACCATCCGCAATGCGCACTTCAAATAGTTGTGCATCAGGAAATCCTTCTTCTAGGTTAGTGGGTTCCTCCCCCATTTCGATGTGTGACAAATGGTCTGGTCCCGCATTCTGTCATCCAGGCTTCACAATAACTTCAAAATCATACTCCTGGAATAATAAGAGCCACTTGCAGATTCTCCCCCCCCCCCAACACAGGCTTATTGACCAGGTATTTCCGAGCCGAATGATCTGTATACATCTTAAAATGGACTCTCAGCATCTAGTGCCTAAACTTCTGGAGCGTATACACCATAGCTAACCCTTCGCGTTTAGTGGTGGAATAGTTCTGCTCTGCTTTGGATAATCTTTGGCTTGTGAATGCGATAGGATGGTCCAACCCTTCTCCGCTAGCTTATGTTAGTACTGCTCCCAACACTATACATGCTGCATTGACATGTACATGAAACTCTTTCTTCCAATCCAAGAAGACTAGAATCAACGTCATGACCATATTTTCTTTCAATATATCCAAGCTCTTCTTATAGTCATCGTTCTAGCAGAATGTGACATCCTTCTTCAACAATTTCTCCATAGGCACGGTTATCTGGGCATAACCTTTGACAAAATTTCTGTAATATCCCATATGTCCCAGGGTAGCGCGCAACTACTTGACACTCCTTGGCGCTTCCAAGTTCAATATCACCGCTATATTTGCGGTATCTACCGTTAGTCCCTGTCTGCAAACCACATGCCCCAACAGGTTCCCAAAAGGAACACAAAACAAAAACTTCTTGATATTGAGCGTGATCTAGTATCTTCGACAAGTATCCAGCATCAGGCGCAAGCTTGCTACATGGAGTTTAACCAACCCAAACATGGTCTAGTCATCAAAATATACCTCCAGGAACTTATGAATAAATTCCTTGAATGCAGCCACAACTACGAGCGAGAAGATCGCAGGTGGATTCTTCAATCCAAATGGCATTACGGTGTACTAAAAGTAATCCCACTCAATCGCAAAAGTCGTCTTGCTCCTATCCTTGGCACGATTTTGATCTGGTGGTACCCCGCGAACTCGACAGTAAAGAAATATGCTTCCTGGCCACCTGCATTGTCCAAAACTTCATCAGTGAATGGAGTCGGGAAAGGATCATGTACGCAAGTGTCATTTAGCTTCCTGAGATCCACACATATCCTTATTTCATACTTCTGCTTCTTTTCCTCTACCACCATTGGGCTTACCTAGTCAGATTCCTCCATAGGCTCAATGATGCATGTCACAAGCATCTTATCTAGCTCTAAGCAGACCTTCTTCTTATATTTCAGATTGAGATGGTAAGGCCTTTGCTTAACTGGCTTTGTGTTGGGCTTCAACATGATTTTCATCATACATAGGTCCCTGATTATCCCCTTCAGATCTGTAAACTTGGTAGGGAATAAATCTTGGTATTCGCGGAGCAATTCAGTGACCTTATCCACCATCGCATCGTCCCAGTAATCTCCAATCTTTGTGAATTTGGGTTCTACCTTGGTTGAAGGGAAAGTACCCCTAGAGTCCTTTGGGCTGAGACTCTACCAGACTGAAAATTGCTTATACAAAGAAACACACACACACAGCCATCTTTTTTACTTTTAAGCAAATTCTAGTGTTTAGGGTACATACCTAAGGTCCTAAGTCCGAGAAGACCGTTAGGGTGCAAACCCTTCTTGGAGTTCCCTTCTTCTTTCTCTGACCTGCAAGACAAACAAATCAAAGAACTCAACAGTACATGTATAGAAGTTTATGTATAAATCATCTTTATGCTATAAAGTTAGTTATAAAAAATCTTTAAGTAACTACTTTCATAAGAATTCAACACAAGAATCTCATAAGCATAAAGAAAGATTATTCGGGAACAAAGACGTGTTTCTTTATATATAAAGGCAAATAAAGTACATATATCGGAAAGATATCACCTGAACACCTTCAGCAGGCTCCAAGCAAGCTTCCTCCCGGATTCGTTCCAGCCTCCAGCCTTCAACAAGAGCTCCTTCCAAGTCTTACTCAATGATGATGTCAAGGATGAATGATCACCAATACACATGGAAACAAGGGTTTCCTATGCAAAATGGGGGGAAGTGCAGGATGCACCAAGGACTTCAGACCTGGTCTAAGGGAAAAATCTCAGCATAATAATCTTGCTCTCCTTTCTCTCTCCCCTTGGCCTTCCCTTTGATGTCTTTTTATACCCTCTCCAAAGTAGTTTTTTAGTTAGGAGTTGGTTGGGAACAGTTGGGCCACGGGCACTAACAGGTGATCCAGCAGGTAAACCCGCGATCACCGCCCGAAAAAGAGGAAATTATATTTTTTTAAGTGTTTTAATAGATACACGCGGGTTGGGTATGACAGACCCGCGTGTACACGCGTTTAACACAGGGCAAAGTCGCGTACAGGGAATAAAACACTGTTTTTTAAATTTTTGGACCAGGTCTGGAAGGAGGGGTTGCCCTAGGCCATAAGTGCAGCATCACAAACCATAAGAGTGAGATTTGGAGCTATAACAGATGCCCCCTAATGTATGAGGTCAGAAGGGGAACATGATGGCCGAAATACATTAAGTAAGTACAAGGAAAGGAACTCTGCCGAAAAACCGAGGAGGACTTCACCAGAATTCAGCCTGCCAAGCCACCGAAAGGAGATCAGAAAGAAACACTGTCTGAGGCGGGCATACCCATGCTCAGGAAAAGTAAAGCATGTCCGCATATCAAGTACAAGCGGATCCACTAAGTATACAAGTATAAATGATTGTAAAAATACATAATGGATCATCTGATCATAATGAGTAAGTACATGTCTGAATATCACATATAAAACTGTCAATGATGCTGAAAGATGCAACGGATCACTGAAATCAAAGACTGATCCCATAAGGTACCAACTGAACATGATGGAATAGGATGGTACTACACTGCAAACTCAGGTGCCAGCGTATAGAATGTCGCCATGACTGACTGCAACATATAAGGTGGAATGATATCAACTAGCAGCAACAGGAGCAACTGTCAAGTGAACCAATGAATGCTGATACAACCTGAGGTCTTCACCGACCGCCGTGGTACATTTCTACACCATGGGAATAAATGATCTGAAGTCGACCATGTGAGAAATCGTTTGATTACCGGTCATTGATATATACCGTTAACAAACGCGAGACTACTCACCGATAATGATAATGAGCGTCAAGGTACCCAGTACAATCTAACAAGTGTGAATAGATGAGCTGAAGTCGAACACCTGTAAGAATCTATCAATCAGGAGACAATGATGGTTTCCCACTGTCGATAGCGAGGAATCTGCCACTAATGACTGCAAACCCCAAGGTACTGCCAAATGGACTCTAGATCTTTGCCCCAGAGCAATGAGTCGGAGTCGATAGGGAAAGATCCGCTAGAAGGAAGGCATTAAGGCATCCTCCATCAATCTAGCGCGAGTGTAACCCGTAGGCCAATAATGTGGAAGGAATCGGACGAAAAAGATGTAGTAACCCAACCGAAGTACGTTTCCGGCGTACACAAGATGTGGCTAGCGCACGGCAGAAACCCTCTGAACCAACCAATAATGAAAGCTGACACAGAGGCGAGGTATCCACCAATAGGGTCAAATGGAAACCAAGGTACTGCACGAATCCCAATGTGTGATAATGTATGCTGATGTCGAACACAAGGGAAACCACTCAGTCAAAGACCCATGATACTGATCGATGCTGAGCACAAGGTGACCTATCAATAATGAAAATAGGGCCAGGGTGCGGTCTCTAGGTCTGCCCTCAGAGCAATGTGTCGTCGTCGATAAGGACAAGACCCGCCAGCAAGAAGTCAATGGGGACCTTCTCAAACCGGCACGAGTGAAGGACCAATATAACTGATGTGATGATAGACATGACACTGACAACCAGGGATGGCCGACTGAAAAATGAGTCAAGAGACACCGCAGAAAGGCCGACTCAGGCTAACTTCCCTTGAACAAAAGCACGACTCAATGTGACTATGTGGCAGCATATAATGAATCTGTATAAGTTCGTCATGCAGGAGGCACGAACGAACCCTCCATATGATTGGAAGAGATAACCAATCGGGGGAGAACTGACTCGATAACAAGGTTATGGCTTACCTAAGTCAAACTAAATCCCACCCATACGGAGGAGACTTTGTTTTGAGTGCTTTGTTCAAGGGCGACATGACTGACTCTAGCTGCCAACAATAAATGGAAGTAATGTCCCTGTTCCCGCTCTTTTTGGAATATTTAATTTTTTTGTCTTTTTCTGATAAGCCGGAAAAAGAATAAAAGAATGCTATGGTACAGTGGAAAGAACGAGTGTCGGTGAAACAGATGATCTAGTTCCTGGGAAAGGAACGTTCCTATGCTCAATGCAGGGAGGTGAAAAACTGGTCAGTGACACTCAGAGGTATGTTCCTTCCACGGATCTGGGTATGTCAAGCTGCAGAGGTCAAGGGTATGCAAGGTTGATTTTGCAGACGCCATGGTCAAAAGTGGGCTTAAACACGAGTCCAAGTGAAGCCGGCTCTAGGCCAAAAGGTGCAAATGGTCAACATGCAATGCAGAAGTACAACTCGACACACATAGGAGCCTCTAGGGTATAAGGCCAGAACGAAGCGCAGAAGCAAAGAGGAATGAGCCTTCAACGCATAAGTCATGGCAGGACTACAGAGGACTCCCGAGCCTATGGATGAAAAATCAGCATGAGTGCCAAGTGACAACAAGGTACTAACTAGGGCACCCATGATAAGGTAGGCTCTACCACACAAGTCATGACACTTCTAAGCAATGAGAAGGTTCCGCACCATAACTTGGTGGGGTCGATCCTAAGGCCAAATGGGAAAGGAAACTGATAAGTGAACAATGCAGGCGGAAGAACCTAACCTATATGCCAGTTTCGAGAACCAATACCTGTCAGAACGGACCAACCATAAACTTCCAAAGGAGAAATCTTCCAAGTTCTGTAAACATAAATAGGAACACTAGACACGAAGTTAATACATCCCACATATAAACTTCATATAAGATCTTTGTGTTATAGAATACAAAACTTGAAAATGCGTACCTCATATATACAATATGGTACAGGGAACCACACAGCCTTGCGGCTTACGTATAATAGTTCTGCTGAATAAACCCCTTGCAGGGCTCAGGCCAAGGGCTCCTTTGGTAGTCATAACTCATGGCTTCAAAGAGTTCCTCCTGTGAAGGCAAAACAAGATCTGAGAAATCATGAGAACTACAAGGATCAAAAGAGGGAATTAAAGGGTCCCATGTCCCTATAGGAAGAATCTCTCGGTCAACTGCCGGGACCAAGTCCCAAGAAGGAGAATAATAAGTCAAAGGATCCTTCTTAGAAGCAATTGAACATTGAGGATTCAATGCCACATAATTCACCTGTGGCGGGGTAGAGTCTACTTGAACACTTGGAACAAACCAAGGGGCATTCTGCAGTAAAGTCGAGTTAGGGTGGTGATTGTCAGATGCAAGCTGATCAATAGTGACAATATTCCCGTTATGAGGAAAGCACATTACTCGAAAGAGTGAAGACACCACAGCATTCATAGCATAGACATAATCACGCCCAAGTAGCATATTAAAGTCTAAAGGGCTATCAACCACCATCATATCGATTAAGATAGTCTTCCCACCTAAAGTGATAGGCAATTGAGGAAGAACACCCATAGATTCACCAGGCCTTCTATCATAGGCTAACAACTGACTCTGAGCTGTCAACAACTTTGGGGAACCCAAAGCTTTCCAAGTCAAAGAGGATATAATACTTGTAGAGGATCCTTCATCCACCATACATCGATAGACATTTGTGGAATTAACCCTGACCTTTATTTGGAAAGGTGCGGCGGAAGGAAGACGAGGCTCAACAAGACTATCCCAATCAAAGGAAACACTCTTAGAACTTGGAGGGGGAACATTCGAAGAAACCGGAATGCCCCCTATACTAGAAGACTCTGTACTAGAGATCAAACAGACTCTTTTGTTAGGCACTTCACCCCCCAAAAGAGGAGTGTAATCGGCCAGCGATTGCACTGGCTTTACCACATTTTCAACCGATGGTTGATGGGATTGATGAGAAACCATATCAAGTGTAGGAGTAGAAGTACTTTCAGACTCGGACCATATCCTTTGAACCTCTGGAATACCAGGGCATAAATGAGTAAGATGGTCTTCCTTGCATATCTTACAAGGGAACTTAGGTTTAAAACTTCTACGTCCAGGTTTCTTATCAACCTCCATTCCGCCAACATGACTAGCAGTGGTTTGCGGAGAGTCCTGAACATGACTTGCAGAGGTCGGTGACTCTTTGCTAGTATGACTCGCATTGACTAGACTCATGCCCCCAGCATGACTTGCAGCGGCTGAAGACTCATCTCCAACATGACTCGCAGAGGTTGAAGATGAAGTGCTAGTGTGACTTGCAGGGACTAGACTTGTGCCCCCAGCATGACTTGCAGCGGCTGAAGACTCATCTCCAACATGACTCGCAGAGGTTGAAGATGAAGTGCTAAAATTATTCTTCTTCTTTGACTTCCTTTTTCTCCTCTTTTTAGATTTCTTGTTACAAGAAGGAGGCGAAGAAGGAATCCCAGATTTCTCTTTGAAAGAAGATGAACAATTTGCACCCATGTGATGCCCCTGAAATAAAGCATTTAACGGAGAAGCTTCAAGAGCATTCGGAATATTCGGAGTGGACCACAGCCAAACGGGTAGTCCAACATTCAACCCAGGAATATTCAAAGTGGCCATCAAGGGAGTACCAACGTTTCCAAAGAAAGGAAAAGCACAAGGATCCCCTTTTGGAAAGGTACCTTGGTTGGTTTCCACATGAATATTAGCCATATTTAACTGACCCAAAGACCCTTTCCCTTGCGGGGATATAGAAATAACTCTTCAAAGAATATGGATAAGCAATCAAAACCTTTACCCTTGAGGAGGCAACTCCACAACTTCTGAAAGAACAACCAAAAGCCTTTCAAGATCGGTAGAGTGGCAAGCCAGTCACTCAGAACACAAAGTCCAAATGTGACTAGACAAAAATACCTAAAGCCAACTATATACAAGGAGCAAAGAGCACTCACTATAAAGTCCCTAAAGAAACAGCCAGTCAAACAACTTCCAAGTATTTCCGCTCCGGGTGGTGAGGACCGGACACCAAAATACAAGAAAGTGGAGTCAAAGGGCCTTCCGAAGGTAGTCTGGGATGATGAGGGCCCAGTCCTATCAGCGAAGGTATCAGAGGAAGTTACGCTGACCTCCTAACAACAGCCTGCGCCGGTGCAAGCCCCCAAGCTTCGCAAGGGTGCCCTCCAGAAGTACTGTCGAGAGTGATACAACGTCGACCTCAGGTGCCACGGGATTCCCCTCCGCAGCCACCTATGCAGATCCCTAGGAGAGGCAACTATGGGTACCAACTCGTCGCAGCAGCCAGGCGGAACAGTCGTGAGGTAAGTTCGGACAAGTAGGAGAGGGGGTATCTCTCTTCCCTGTCTTCACAGACCCTCGTGCTTAACTCCCAGATCCGGAGCTTTCCTGGTCTCCCTAACGCTATTGGATTTACTCTCTTTAATCAGACTCTTATGTTTGACGTTTTGTGTGGCCTTGGAGAGTTAACTCTCCACTCGCCTAATCCAAGGCCCTAAAATCCTAAACTTGTTGGTGTAATAACTAAAACAAAAAGTTCTAGTGGATTTTAATTAAGCGCTTGATTTTATTAGGCTTTTCTTTAAGTCAAAGGTAACGAAAGTGAAACTTGTGGTGTTTTTAGGACGCAAAAAGAAACTACCCTAACTACATGCACATGCACTTTTTCGTTTCGATGAAGAGCAATTTCTATGAGGTTCAGATGTACTTCAAATTAAACAAAGTTTTTTGCTTTCTTTTCAAACTCCACACTCACAAAAGCTAACAAAACTATGCATGCCTAAAAGAGGATGCAAAGCTATGCTAATGCAAGAACTATATGTGAATGCAAGATTTTAAGACTACTCTGCAAACAAAGAAGGAAAGTTGCTGCTTTACCAAATTTTGTCTTGCCACTAAAATGCTTAGATAGAAGATGATGTGTAACCAATCATTTCGTCCAAACAATAAAAACAAGTTCTAAGATAAAAACAAAGCACTTTCACTTCGCAAAAAAGGAAATCAAATGAGAAGCGAGTTTAAGAAAGCGAAACTCAAAAACTTTCAAAAGATTTTCTTTCGATCAAATCAAAAAAGTCTTTTTCAAAGGAAAGCTCTCAAAAAATTGACACCAATGATTGATAAACAAGCAACCAAACACTTTTGTGAATTGACACCTTTCAAATGATGAGAACTCAACAAAAATAAAATGTGTTCGAAATCGCTTTTGACAATCAAAAGCAGCAATGAAAGTCCAAAATATCAAAAGACAAGTTTCAAGAAACTGGTAACAAACAACTTTCCCGAAACGAAGGAGCAAATGGTCATAAAAATGATTTCGTTAAGCAAACACAAATGTCATGAAAACAAAATGGACACAAAGATTTTAAGACAATCTTCCCACTCTGCCGAAACAGAGCAATCAAGATTCTTAAACAGAAACCTTGTGTGTCAAAAATCAATGACGCTTGCAATCAACGAAAAACAAGACTAGCACTCCTTATAACTAGAGAGAGTTCGAAACAAGATGCCCCCTGTTAAACAGAGAACTGTCACTGGGACTTGACTGCTTTAAACTGACCCAAACCACCAGACAGACATTCAGCAAAAGAAAAATTATAAATCTTGAAAATTATGTGATATACGCGCCTGCAATTATTTGCAGAGTGCGTGTACACGCGACTGTAACTAAGGAAAACTGCGTATACGCGGGTTTACTTAGTGCAACTTGCGTATATACGCTTCTGTAATCCAGAAAAAGTGCGTATATGAAGTGTTTCAAGAAAAATAAAAAACACAAACTGAAAAACTGGAAAAGCTTGGAGTTCAAGAAAATATCAGACAGTCAGAACCAACAAACAGAGGGACTGAGCCTTGATTGGCTTGAGGACTACCCAAACTAGGAACAACAAGAGTGTTGTCCCCAGTCGAGTCGCCAATTCTGGTTGAAGGGAAAGTACCCCTAGAGTCCTTTGGGCTGAGACTCTACCAGACTGAAAATTGCTTATACAAAGAAACACACACACACAGCCATCTTTTTTACTTTTAAGCAAATTCTAGTGTTTAGGGTACATACCTAAGGTCCTAAGTCCGAGAAGACCGTTAGGGTGCAAACCCTTCTTGGAGTTCCCTTCTTCTTTCTCTGACCTGCAAGACAAACAAATCAAAGAACTCAACAGTACATGTATAGAAGTTTATGTATAAATCATCTTTATGCTATAAAGTTAGTTATAAAAAATCTTTAAGTAACTACTTTCATAAGAATTCAACACAAGAATCTCATAAGCATAAAGAAAGATTATTCGGGAACAAAGACGTGTTTCTTTATATATAAAGGCAAATAAAGTACATATATCGGAAAGATATCACCTGAACACCTTCAGCAGGCTCCAAGCAAGCTTCCTCCCGGATTCGTTCCAGCCTCCAGCCTTCAACAAGAGCTCCTTCCAAGTCTTACTCAATGATGATGTCAAGGATGAATGATCACCAATACACATGGAAACAAGGGTTTCCTATGCAAAATGGGGGGAAGTGCAGGATGCACCAAGGACTTCAGACCTGGTCTAAGGGAAAAATCTCAGCATAATAATCTTGCTCTCCTTTCTCTCTCCCCTTGGCCTTCCCTTTGATGTCTTTTTATACCCTCTCCAAAGTAGTTTTTTAGTTAGGAGTTGGTTGGGAACAGTTGGGCCACGGGCACTAACAGGTGATCCAGCAGGTAAACCCGCGATCACCGCCCGAAAAAGAGGAAATTATATTTTTTTAAGTGTTTTAATAGATACACGCGGGTTGGGTATGACAGACCCGCGTGTACACGCGTTTAACACAGGGAAAAGTCGCGTACAGGGAATAAAACACTGTTTTTTAAATTTTTGGACCAGGTCTGGAAGGAGGGGTTGCCCTAGGCCATAAGTGCAGCATCACAAACCATAAGAGTGAGATTTGGAGCTATAACATACCTCCATACCAATGTTTACTTGTCTCGTTTTCAACAGTGTGGTTATATTAGGGTTTTCCATCAGCGGTCCTTTAAGCTCACGGTGACCTTCTATTTCTGGGATGTTAATCTTTCATGGATCCTCATCTTCTTCTTCAACGATCATGTTATAGCATTCTAGCGAGTGACTTAGCTGAGTAGCCCGCTCAAGCTAAAACAGGTCCAAAGGATCCTGTGGTATCCGAAAGATGGCTACTTTCACTTCTTCTAGCGCTTCATCAATACTGTCAAACCCGTCTTCAAAACTGAATGTCATCATGAATCCTTCGTGCAGGACATTCCATTCACCTATCTTATGGCATAGCTCTATTTCTATATACCAGTTCATCGAGACAATATCCAAGGTATGACAGAACAAGTGCACCCACTCAGGTTGGGGCTTCTGTCCATAAGCCTGTGGCCATTTGGCCAAGTGTGTGTGCGGATCATCCTGCCCATCATACTTGTCTGTCATTCACATCTTTGGCTTCCCAAAGTGAGTTCTCATCATTCTCCTACATTCGTGCCAATCATCAAATATTCCCTTGTGCATACCCCACCACCTTGCGGGTGTAGCGCGCAGTGCCCAATACAATGCCTAGAAGTGCTACTTTTCTGGTACTTCCCTCTCAAATGCATCCAAAAAACTATCTACTTCAATCAGGTCATCATAAGTAAGAATATTTCTTACCTCTGAGGACACACAGTGCAGTGATTGGGTCATCATGTTGCAATTTAGTGTAGTTACTTTACGTAACCGATTCTGCCAGCATTCTAACTCTTCATTGGAGTCTGAAGTGTAGGAACTCTCACGATCCCAGCTAATCCACCCATCCGTGGTGGGATTCACCCAATCTTAATCTCGCGCCATTATCTTATAGATATAGTCCAAATCGTCATCACTCTCGTAATCGCAGACTCGTTCAGTATAGCTCGACCCCTCAACAGGATCTAGGGGTACTATTACACGTAACGATTTCTTCTCAAAGATTATCTTTCGCTTCTTTAGATTGATTATTGCATTCATAATAATAGCCCAGTCAATTCCCAGGAGCACAGGATAAGGATTGTTATCATCTACTATCTATATTACTTAAAAGTCATCCAGCATGCTCGCACCTTCAATATCCACTGTCACCCCCTGCAGCCACCCCATGGGGATGATCTTCTGCTAATTGGCCATCCTTAGCAGAATTGGAGACCACTACAGTGCAGGTCTCCCCATTCGTTCCCAAGTCTGCTTTGGTAGGACGTTCGCATCTGACCCCAGGTCCAAAATAACCTAATCCATTTCATACTCTCCTATCTGTGCAGTCAATCTCATCTCCCGTCCCATTCTTGTTTTATGCTTGCCAATATTTCATACTATGTGTGGCTCACCCAACGCAGTTCCAGCGTATCTATTGATGAGCTCTTCTAACCTTTCACACACTTACTATCGCACAGTAACTTCATAAAGGTCCTCAAGAAAGTTGTGAGCATAGAGGGGCTCATCTCCTACTCATGCTTATCCTTGCTTCCTGAGGTGGAAGCCTCAACGAAGCTCTTCTTAGCTTCCATGAAGGTTTCATGTGCTCACTCCAAATTGAACTTAGCCTCCTTCGCCAGAGCTTTGCGGACACATGTATTGTCCTCTGGTTGTTTCCCCTTATCATATCATGTCGCGATGCCACTCCTGAGCACTATATTTATGTTTGGATCCCCATTGCATGGCTCATACATCATCAACTGCAAGTTTTGAGTCGACTACAGTGGTAGCGCCCCTTTGTCACATATCCTAGCTGTCAGCGTAGGACATTCTTTCGTTTCATGATCAAACAGCGTGCAAAACTTGCACAACGGACATGTTGGGTTAGTGCAATCATGGGCATAGTCTCCTAGACCTCCGCAATTGTAGTAGATCAACTGCCCTCGACCTCTGCCAGGTCCTCCTCTGCCTCGGCCTCATCCATGCCCCTGAAATCCTGTCCGCGCCATCCTTGCGCTCTGGTCAGGGGGTCACATTTCTTTCTGAACCCTACAAGCAGGATTTCTATCCACCATCAACTCATAACTCCTGCAGTTATGCTCATCACGCCCTATAGACCTATAGAGGTTGTAGAATAGTTGTTTCGGTGCTTGTACAAACTTCTGTAACAAGTGATAGTTATCCATGGCATGTTTTTCTGCTACTTGACATATAGAGCACCACAATGCAGGCCCCGCGCTCGGTCCTTCTTGAGCTTCTGGCCTCAAAGGCATTGGTCCTCCTCTAGTAAGGTAGTTCACAAAGACTAGACAATGGTCTTTGTCATGCCCCTAACTCTTTCATTTCAGACACCATACCTCTTCATGCACCTCTGGTCGAATTGTCCTGTCCTGCTTCAAGCTCTGCATCTCAAGGAAAAGATTTTTCAACTGCACATGGATATGTTGAACCCCCAGATTTGGATCTTGCATCGATGTTTCATGCATCCTCATTGCGATATATAAGGCCTCTACCTGAGTTGTTATATTCTGTTGCAATAGTGCAACCCTTAAGTGTGGCAGGAGTGAAGCAACAAACAACTCGCAATGTTGTCCATCCATTAGGTTCATGTTAGCTTCGCGGATTGTACACTTCAATCTCTAATCGAGTTCCCAAGGTGTCTCACCTAGTTGGATCGTGATTTCTTTGAATCCCAAAATAGACTATGCTTCAGACTTAGGCCTACTAAATTCTCTATTCAGTGTTGTATGGATGTCTACCACTCGAGCATTCAGGTTATCATTAGGGTAATTTATATACTAGGTTAGCGTGCTATCTTGCAGAGCACTAACCAATGTCACCTTCTTCATGTTATCATCTGTGACACCCTGAGCTTCCCATATAGCTTTCACAATGAACCAGAATTAGTCTGGGTCCTCATTCCCTAGGACTTTGAACAAAGGCAACTTCACTTAATTTGTCATACTGAATTGCGGTGGAGGTGGAGGTGGTACAGGTTAAGTTGCAGGTGATGGTGGTGAAGTCGAAGGTGGTGTGGCTAGAGGTGGTATCCGCGGGAATCCTTGTCTTATTAACCGAATAGCACTTTGCTAAGAAACCTTCGCTATTCCCTCTTCATCACCTCACGGAGGTGAAATCAATGGACTATACTCAAGACCATTTTTTCCTTCGTTTCTATAAGTTTTTCTACTTTGCATAGCCCCAAACATCAAGGTAGCTGCATAACCCATTTTTTGGACAATAACATTTTAATCCAGGTATTCAAAGATTTTACCTACTTACCTTGTGGTCCTTTGAAAAAGCATCACTCTGCCTCATTGTAGCTGACTGAGGTGTTGACCGCGAACTCTGTCACAAACCCTCCTATGACGTGATCAAGCTAATGATCGACAGCGCAGGCGATCTTGTCTTCAGATGCTTCCAATTTATGTACTATCTCCAGTGTCCAAACAATAGGACTGTCAAGTTTCCACCTTCCTTGGTTGTCTGCTAACTTCGCGATCCACTCGTATAGCTCAATTGGGAAGGATTAGAAAAAGATCTCGTGGATTTCTACATATGGATATCTATCCAACCACTTTTATTTTGTCAGTCGTGGGTTTTTGCTCTCCTGCACTGCGAATTCGTGGGTCTTCCTATCCAACCAGTCTCTGATCTCCTTCTTAGTCGAATTCCAGTGATACGACATCACACATATCTTATGCAGATTCTGGTCCCATTAACGAAACCATTTGTTGGCTTGAGGGGGCCTAACCCAGGTTCGGCATTAATTAGCCAAACAAATCCCCACACTACTGGCCCTTTTGGCATCAGGCCACGGAGCGCGGACCGAAGTCTCACCCGAAGCAGTATGGGAGGATGTTGGAACTAAGTTTCCACACCCTGAGATGGTTGTGATGTCGTTTTATTCACTCTATCCCTACCTTTGTGCAGGTCGCTTCACTCTAGGGCTTGCAAGTTGAACCATTTATTCTGTCCTTCAATACCTCCGCGAAAGGGTATGATCGACCATCGCACAGGTCTAGCCTGCTGCTCAAGTACTTTCGCGCTGCAATGGCAGCATGCAGTGTAGATTCCCCAATTAATATAAGTGATTGGCTTATCTTATCAAACCATTATAGTTAACACAACGTAAACAGATATCCATAAATGCATTCAATTATTCAATGTAATTGCATTCATTCGCACACCACATAAGCATTATAAAGGAAA
Source organism: Pinus tabuliformis (assembly GCA_031772625.1). Classification (NCBI taxonomy): domain Eukaryota; kingdom Viridiplantae; phylum Streptophyta; class Pinopsida; order Pinales; family Pinaceae; genus Pinus; species Pinus tabuliformis. The sequence goes on from CM062805.1 coordinate 641,691,260, forward strand.
TTCATACATAACATATCAAGATGCATCAACAAAACAAAGACACAAGAATTGCCGAATATTTCTCTTTATTGAAATCTTCCAAGTGATTACAAACTCTATCCGCCCTGTGCACATAGCTGCAGGGGTCCGCGCACTCATCTGAGGACTTCTACCCTAGGCCTCTGCGCACTTATCTGCAGAGCCTCTACCTATGCTACAACAAAAGACTTAGACTTCTTACTTCAGAGCTACAACTCTCTTTCATCCTATCTCTAAATACTTGGAGCTTAGCTCTTTTTATAAAATCCCATGGTATGCGAACCATGGGTAGATCTCTTACAACCGACTTTACTTTACAAAACTAAGGGTGGACTACACTTTATGACACATGACACATTCGCGCTCCGTGACCACAAAATGCGGAGTCTTTACAATTTTATTACAAAATTTGACTCAAACATGGGCTTTTAGCCCCAAAACTGTCCTTGGGGGATCCTGCTCCCAACACACATGAACTTAGCAAACTGAAGCAACAACAAAATATTTTTCTTAGAGAACTAAATGTAGTTCCTACTTCGCCCCCACCTGCTGTTGTTGTATCTCAAGCTGCTAAAGGCATGGGTAAACCCCCCACTCCTTCAAACAAAGTCGATCCTACAAATGTTATCCTTATCAATGACCAATCTCTCTCACACACGCCTCCTTTCCTCTTAACTTACAAAATTTTCAAAAGGAACCTTAACAATTGTTTGATTGAATAAGGAGCCTGTTCTAATATAATGGCGACAACAGTCTGTGCTAAGTTGAAAGTCACTCCTCAAAAGGTTGTTGTTCACATAGTACAACTTGATAGAACTAAGGTAGAGGTCTTAGGAGAAATAAATTCAGTTAGCATTTGACTTTCCTCAAATTCCAAAGTTTGTCAAATAATTGATATATTGGTCACTGACTTTCCTAAATTCTATGGTCTAATTCTAAGTAGAGACTGTATTGTTGTTTTAATCAATCCTAATTGACCAACACTGCAACCATTAATTGCCAACCCAGGGTAGGTCTTGTTGTTTCAATGGAGTTCGCACTTTCTGTGCCGATACACTACAACCAATAATGAAGAATCAAAAGACACAGTAAAGAATGTCATTGAATCAATTGCTGAAATTAAATCATTCAAGCAGAAATCAAAACACTCCACAGAAATGAAATCACATTTCACGATTACCAGAGAAAGTGCGTACCACACAATAAACTAATGACTACACCAGTTGGTTACTATTATTATGTTTAATCAAACAAGTGTAACAACATAATATAATATGGAACTAAATTAGATGTATTTTAAAATTTATACAACGACAACAAAAAACCATGCAACAATAAAATAAACAATAATATACAACTACTTCTACTGTTGTAGTCCCTACTAAAGAGGAGGGCCCTTATGATAAGCCTCATCATTGGGCAACTATATGGACCTTAACACACCTCATAACTTATTCAAATCAACTCTTCTCATAATTTATTACATATTTTGATTGTAGTTTGTTTAATGAGATGAGTTAAAGTGACATATTATGCCTAGTGGACTAATTTGCATTGATTGCAGGTTTTTGAGAGAAAATCATGGAAATTTTGGCTAATTAAGGGATAAAACTTGAATGAGATAAGGAGGAGATATTGTAGGAGGTATATCCTCCTCATTTACTCCTCACTCATTCGAATATTCCTCCATCAATCACACTAGCTCGGAGTACAAGCAGCCAAGTCATGGAGATCAAAAGGCAAACAAGCAAGTGACAATTAAAGAGCTAGTTTATCTCGAGCTTGGGAGCCGAGCCTCCCGAGATTTAAGGAAGTCATTGGATACTTCAATTGTATAAATAAAGAGGTCTAGAGCCTCATTAGGATTCAAATTTTTGTTGTAAAAACACTATTCATTTTCGAGTTCAAGACTTGTGGAAGACATTGTTATGTAATTTTCTAATTTGATAGTGATAATTAGAATTTCCTTGATCCAGCACTAAGTTGACTTAGAGGGCTAAAGCTCTTAGGTAAGGGCCCAACTCTAGCAGTGAAGGCTCCTCTTCTTGTATTTGTATGTTTAGTTGATTACATAGTTGAATTGTCTTTAGAATTATTTCATTGCAAGTAGTTGGAGATTTGATTAGTCTTCTTCCATTTGTTCTTTACTTCAGTAGTAGCTTAGAAGAGATAAAGGAACATCAAAAAGATTTCAGTAGGTGTTTTTTGCCTCGCTTCTTCCTTCAGGGATCATGGTTTGAGGAAAGAACTCCTATGCAACCCCAAAAACACAGAATTCTACTTTTTCATGGAATTTAGGGTTTTCTGTACTTAGGCCAGCATTTGATTAGTTGGCAAGAATAGGATTTAGCTATTAGTTATTTTATCTTCAGTTTCACTTTAGATCTCATCAAGGCTTCATCTTATTCTACAAGTTTTCCTCATGCATGAAGTAGGCAGCTAGCTCATGAGATTTTGTTTTCCTTAGTTAATTGAAATCCTTCTTGTTTACATGATTTATGGATAAATATCAATGGTTGATGCATTGTAGGAGTTTCAGAAGTACATAGAGATTTCATGATCAGCAACCTCATCCCAACTTCATCCATCCATGGTTACCACTTTCTCTCACTAAATCCCTCACCAATTTCATCATTTCACATGAATACCCCTCCAAGCTTGTTGAGCAAATCCAGCCATCTCCCAACTCTGGTTTTGAGTTCTGAAGTGGTCCTAGGAATTTCCTTGCCTCATTCCATCCACCAAACACCTTCCCTAAGCCTTCCATCACCTTCAACATCCCTCCTTTTTCTCTCGGTTGTATCTTGTAGGAATACAGGGGATCCTGTAGGTTTTCAGGACATCTTGTAGAACGCATTAGGACATCCTATATGTTGATCTGTAGTGGCATGTTTTGCAACCGAATTGAGGAAAAATCCTCTAAGAAGCTAGAAAATGACCCCTTCTTGTCTCCCAAGCCTTCTGACCATTCACCATCATCCTTAATCCACTCGCCACATCACCAAAAGAAGTTAGCTTTCACACTTTCACACAAAAATAGGACAAAAATAAAAACAGAGTTATTTCAATCATTTACATGCACAACAATAGAATGTTTGATGTTTCAATTTACATGTCTGGGACAGTGGGATTGTATACATGTTAAATTAGCATTATTTTGAAGCAAAGCCTCTTAGGAGTTAGTTGGAAAATGGTGTGCTTAAGCCTTTGATTTTAGTCTTTTTCCTTATTGCAGTAGACAAGCTTTCTCTTAGTGTAGATTTCTCTTTTCCTCATTGGTAATCAAGCTTCTTCTGAACCCATAGAAGTCCGGTTTGAAAAACCTTAGTGTTCTATTGCCAGCTTATCAGTGACAAAGAGTGTGGAGCACCTGGAAGGTATGCTTTTGACTAGCAATCTAGTGGTTTTTCAATAATAATTGTAACCTTTTCTGCATTATGAGTTCAAAGAAGATAAAGGGTTTTGATAAAATGTGCAACAATAGATAAAGGAAGCTCAAGTGCTAATAATTGATGTTTTCCATGCAGGAAGACATGGGAACAAAGGATCGGCGGTTGAAAGCAAGAAGCAAAGGGAAAATAACTACTGTCCCTCCAACGGGGAACCGGACGCGGACAAGATCAAGTAAAATTAGAGCCGAATAGCCCAGAGAAAGAATGTAGGATACTGAGACGGAGAACGCAAGAAGGGAAAGAGAAGAATTGAACGATTAGCGAATCCCTCAGGATCTTTGATCCTGAGGGATCACTGCTTTAACTTATCTTTTAATTATCTAGATACCTCCGCCATTTCTGTTATATAGAGGCACCACGCCATTGAGCGCGGGGGGGACGACTGTTTTTGTAATTCTAAGTTTGAGAACCAACTGTGATCATTGAGTCTCGTTGAGACCTGACTTTGTTATACTTTTGTTGATGCGATTAATATAAAAGACTTGGTGTTCATTTCGTCTCTGCATCTGGAGTAACTTCAGGCAGTGTTCCATTGGCAGCCAAGGGCCCAGCTCCGAAGGACACTTGCTTTTGTATTATTATACTGTGTGGTTTGTTTATTTCCATTATTTGAGTAATCTGATACATCTTTCATGTGATAGACGATGCTTTATTATAACTGATATCTGAACGAGTTCTTTACTTCATGTCTCTGCTTTGTATAAGTGGATCTATTCGAATTGCATCTCTCAGCTATTCCTGTAGCGGAATGTTGGTATGAATGTTATTGTTATCAGATCCATGTGAAATAGCATTTGTAAGACTTGAAAGCAATATTACTTCATTCAGAAACATAGTCATATCATCCATTACTCTCAGATTGCTGTAGTAGCATAGGACGTGTACATACGGTTGAAGGTTGCTGTTCCATTCATTATTGCTGTTCCATTTATTATTGTTGTTCCATTCATTATTGCTGTTCCATTTATTACTGCTGTTCCATTTCCAGATTGCTGTTCCATTTTACTTTCCGCTACTTGATTTACCTGCCTTTGTTGTTCTTAGTGTGAGAGCAGGCCTAAGGCTGTAGTGAGCCTCAGCAAGACGCTGCTTAGCCCCAGACCTATAAGTCCATGCTCTGATTTCCTTTCTTTATCAGTTTCTAGAGGGATGGGTTATTGCTTCCGCACCCTTGACTGATCAACTGCCTTGCGTGATTTTATCTTTTGGGTTAGTTTAGTTACAGCTTAGCATCTGTTTCCTTTCGAATCATTAGAACACTGTACTACCGAGCATTACTCGGACAAATAGCCTCGGATTGAGCTACTCCTTGCAATAACAAAACGCTCCCGGATTAACTTATTAATGTGGGATAATTAGTGGTGTGGGAGACCCTAGTTACAGCTCTACATTTTGGCGCCGTTGCCGGGGAGGAGTAAAAGCCATTTTCCCTTTACAGAGTAGTGCGCAAATCTGCTAGGGGGGAGTTGGATTTTAAAAACGGAAGGTAAGAACCTGCGTACGGAGCATGTAAAAGCCTTGCTCCACTGTCCACTCTCTTAGTAGAATTGCTGGTTGATAGGATTTAGTAGTTTTTAGAGTGCATGACTAAGCAGAAAAAGTTAGAAAAGAATATCAAACCCCCAGCCAAACCTGAAAAAGCCAAAGGACCGGTGACCCTTGGCCGAACGACCTTCATAGACGAAATCTACAAGAAAACTGAATCTCAGCCGTCAGTAGGCCTCAGAAAGATTCATTCTAAGCAGCCTACTAGTTCCCTTCAGGCTACAGCATCACCATCTGGAGCCTACGCTGAGGTGCATAGTCCGACTGTTGAACAGGACTTCCAAGAAATTGAAAATCCTGTGTCAGAACGGCTGCAAGAAGGGAACTTAAGCAACCTTTGTGAAGGAGAAGGGGAAACAGGGGAAATAGAGGAACCGAAATCTCCTTCTAGGATAATCCAGCTGTTAGACAGCCCAGATAAGGGAAGCGCAGCCAGAATTAATACTGAAGGCACCCCATTCCTTCAGATAGAAATCCCAGATAAGGGAAGTGTCATTAAAACAGCCCCTGCCAAGGCTGCTCCTTCTCAGCCTAGGAACACCCTCCTAGAAATTCCGGAAGGATATTGGCACATATTCGATCCCATGGCGCAGAATCAGCCAAATACCCAAACTTCTACATTGCAATATCCTATAGTAGATTCTGCTGCAAATGCCCCCATGAAGGCAATTCCTCTTCAACACATCCCAACGTTTCACGGACTCACATCAAAGGACCCTGATGCATTCTTATTTGAATTCGATGTGTTATGTAGAGGGTATGATTACACCACTGACCCCCAGAAATTAAAGTTGTTCCCCTCTACTTTGAAGGGAGCAGCTCTGAGATGGTTTATGGGTCTAGGTGGTGGAGTCATAAACAATTGGGAGCAAACGAAAGAATCCTTTCTCAAGAAATATCAGGATTACTGTAGGTCAAGAGAACTGAAAGATGAAATCTTCCAAATGACGGCCAGACCAAATGAAACTCTAGAGGAATATGTGGAATGCTTCCAGTATAATTTACAGAGATCCCCCTATGCATCATTACCTCTGCCTGATAATGTGTTGAAAACTGCATTAATTAGAGGTATGAAAGAACAGTGGATTGAAACATTGAATATCATGGGAAAAGGGGATATTTACCAAGAGAATTTTGCTGATATCATTGATTTATGCATTAGGAGTTCAAGAGGTAGCACAAGGATAAAACCAACAGAATATGATAGGTTTGTTAGAGATAACAAAATATCAACAGAAGGGGTAACACGTGTAGAACTTGGGAATTTATTAGAAAATTTTAAAACTGATATCCTAGGGACATTAACTACACAGCTTGATATTGTGCAGGCTAAACAAAAGCAAATGGGGGCAGAGCAAAATCTGGCAATTTTCTGCCCCCGATGCAGAAGAAAACACAGCCACAAAGAATGTCCACTAGATACAGTTCAAGCATGTGCTATCTGCACGAAAGACCACCTTACTGAAAGCTGTCCCTCACTTCCTGGATTAAAGGCTGTATACAAGGAAGCAGAAGAAGAATCAGAACCAGCATACTTTGTTAACCAACGTCGCCAATGGCAACCTAGGCAATCAGGTATGTTTTCGGATCCAGCTTCTTCTTTTCAACCTCCACAATACAATGCTCAACAATATGGTATGTGGCAAAACCAATCTACACCCCCAGTCCTGAATTGGTCATCACAGCCGTTTCCTTCTCCGAATCCATGGATGAATCAGACAAACCAATTCGGATGGCCAAATTTTCCCTACACCCCACCATATTGGCAGAATAACTCATATCCTCCGCAATGGATTCCCCCTACTTCACAAGGTTCACCCTGGCAGACCAATTGGCCAAGATCGACATATCAGTCAACAGGAACTATTCCACTCCCTCAACCAACTCTGCCAGCCTTACAACAAAACCCCCAGTCTAATTTAAGGCCGCAACTCCCAGCCCAACCCAATCCCAATCCTAATAATAGACCAGTCCAATCCATCCAAATTATAGAAACATCAGAAACTGGACTTGACCTAAGGGAGTGCAATGACCTTCAGTTACGATCTGGACGTATCATAGAAACAGAGGGAGACAAAACAGTTCACATTGAAAATCAGTTCCCAATAGAACAACCACCACAACGAGAGGATGTAAATAAGGAACAGACCCATCAACAAACAAATACATCATCCCCTCCTTTCCCGGAACGATTAGTCATACCACGACCAGTGCAACATCCAGACTTTGACATTCTGGGAGAGTTACAAAACCTGTACATAAAAATTCCATTCCTCCAGGCCATTCAAGATATTCCCATATACGCAAAAACTATAAAAGAACTGTGCATAAAAAAATCAAGAAGGAATATAACTACTAACCCTAGAGTCCAAGTAGTTGGAACTTTATCCGACCTGTTATCAGGAAAAGAGACACCTATCAAATACGAAGATCCCGGGAACCCAATTGTAACTGTCCAAATCTATGGTCAAACCCTGACTAACGCTTTAGTCGACTTGGGAGCTGCAATCAATATTTTGACAACTTCCACCTGCCAAAAGCTTGGCATCACATCAGTAGAACCTACTTCTACTTTGTTAGAATTGGCAGATCGATCTGTAGTTCGACCCGAAGGTACTCTGTATGATGTCATGGTTTCCATAGATTCTTGGGAATATCCAACTGATTTCCTGGTAATTAATCCAAAAACCCGACTAGATGGACATCCGCTAATATTAGGAAGACCTTGGCTTGCTACTGCTGATGCCTACATTGGTTGCCAGCAGGGAAACATGACTATAACTAAAGGACCAGATGTTAAAAACCTAGTTCTATATCCTCCAGCACAGCCAAGCCTGCCAATGATCAAAACCAATCAGTATCCTGTGTCATATCTTACTAACAATATCAGAGCCCCATTGACTGTACAGAAGGCTTTAGATTTTAAAGATCAAATAGAAGATGACGCCATCAATAACTTCATTAGTCAAACCGAATCTAGATCTCACACACAGTGTTCTATGATAGAGGCAGCATTTGATAGTGAGCTAGAGGAAGACCCTTTGAAAGACGCACATGACCAAACAATACTAGTGACTGTTGTTGCCAATAGTAAAGTAGTGGAAATTGAACCCGGTAAGGCCCTAAATATTAACGCCAACCTTACGCCAGACCAAGAAGCAAAACTTGTAAATCTGTTACGAAAATATCAAGGAGCATTTGCGTGGGATTACCCTGACATGAAAGGGATTGATCCTCAATTATGCACCCACCACATTTATATAGAGAAGGATGCAAGACCTGTTCGTCAGCCACAAAGAAGACTCAACCCCCATCTAAAAGAAATAGTAAAAGCCGAACTTCAGAAACTTTTAGATGTTAATTTTATTTACCCCATCTCTGACAGTAAGTGGGTCTCTCCCCTAGTGGTGGTACCCAAGAAAAATGGGAAATGGAGGATTTGCGTGGATTACAGGGAGTTAAATAAGGCCACACAGAAGGATCACTTTCCCCTCCCATTTATAGATCAAGTACTGGACACTTTGGCAGGGAAGAAATTTTTTTCTTTCCTGGATGGCTTCAGCGGATATAACCAAATCCAAATTGCCCCTGAAGATCAGGATAAAACTACCTTTACTTGCCCTTGGGGAACGTTTGCCTATCGAGTACTACCCTTCGGCCTATGCAATGCCCCTGCTACATTCCAAAGGGTTGTTCTCAGCATCTTTGCAGACCTAATAAACGACGGACTTGAGGTGTACATGGATGACTTTACACGATATGGAGATGATTTCGACCCAGCTCTGGATACCCTGGAAAAAGTCCTACAACGTTGTATCGCTACCAGACTTTGCCTGAGTCACGAAAAATGTTACATGATGATGATAGAAGGGCTCATTCTAGGGCACTACATCTCAGCAGCTGGCATCCAGGTAGACCCGGCTAAAATTCAGATTCTTTTGCTTATTCCTACTCCCACTACTCAAACAGAGGTACACAGTTTCCTTGGATTTTCTGGGTATTACAGACGATTTATAGAACATTACTCACGTATTGCTGCACCTCTATATGCTTTAACTGGCAATGTTGATTTCTTGTGGACAGAAAAATGCGACCAAGCTTTTAAGGAATTGAAGAACCTGCTACCAACAGCTCCAGTCCTTCGAGGACCCAACTGGAATTTGCCATTTCAAATCTCATCTGATGCCTCGGACACAGCAATTGGTGCAGTCCTGGGGCAAGAAGAGGATAAGAAGCCATATGCTATTTACTATATCAGCAAAAATTTATCCTCTGTCGAACTCAATTATACTGTTACTAAAAAGGAATTCCTGGCTGTAATACATGCTGTTAACAAATTTAGACATTATATCACAGGCTATCCCGTTGTGTTATATACAGATCATTCTGCTATCAAGTATTTGGCAAATAAACCTGTTACGAATGCTAGAATAACCAGGTGGTTGATCTTATTGCAGGAGTTCGACATCACAATCAAGGATCGACCTGGCAAGGAGAACCCTGTAGCTGATTTCCTCTCACGAATACCAAAAGCAATTGAAACAGCAGCAGTGGAAGATCAATTTCCTAACGAGCACCTTTTTGCTGTTGCTGTTCGAACACCCTGGTATGCAGATGTCGCCAATTACCTCGTAGTCGGTAAGCTACCAAAACACTTAACCCCTCAGGAACGCAAGCAGATTGTTCAGAAGAGCACTCGGTTTTCATGGATTGGAGGCCATTTGTTCCATACAGGGGCAGACATGCAAATCAGAAGGTGTATTCGAGAAGACGAAATCTTCGACATTCTAAAAGCTTGCCATGACGGGCCATGCTGGGGACATTTCACTGAAAAAGGAACAGCACATAAAGTATTGCAGACCGGATACTATTGGCCTACAATTTTCAAGGATGCGAAAAAATTTGCACAAGCCTGTGACAGCTGCTAGCGAGCAGGAAAACCTGGCCAAGCCGATGAAATGCCTCTAAGACCAAAATTGGTCATTGAGCCATTTGAACGATGGGCTCTGGACTTCGTTGGGCCCATCAATCCACCATCAAATCAGAGGGCATATATTCTGGTGGCGACAGACTATGTTACTAAATGGGTCGAGGCCGAATCATTACCTAGGGCTACAGAAGACTCTGTGATACAATTCTTGTTCCATTTGTTTGTACGTTATGGACTTCCGAGAGAATTAATCACCGATGGTGGACCACAATTTGTTGGAAATAAATTAGCTGCAACACTTAACAATTACCATGTCCAACATAAGATCACTACCCCATACCATCCGCAGGCAAATGGGCAAGTAGAAAGTAGTAATAAGGTAATAGAATCAATTTTAACAAAAACCATTGCATCGCATCGGCGAGATTGGGCCGCTCGACTACCTGAGGCACTGTGGGCCTACAGAACCACATGGAGAAGTACTACAGGCTATTCTCCTTATCAATTAGTGTTTGGAAAGCAACCAATTTTCCCCATAGAATTCGAAATCCGAACGTTACGAACTGCACAGGAAGTCGGCCTAGATCTGAGTGAGGCACAAATCAATCGATTACAGCAGATTAATGAATTGGACGAAATTAGGCTCTCTGCATTAAAAAATACAGCATTGATTCAACAGCAGCGAGCTAAATGGCACGATGCACTTATCAAGAATAAAGTCTTTCATGAAGGAGACTGGGCTCTGTTATATGACTCTTGGTTTCAGGACTTCCCGGGGAAACTCCAGACTCGATGGTTAGGACCATATGAGATCCAGAAGGTGCACGACAATGGGACCCTTACCCTGATCACAATTGACGGTTCTGGATATGCATTCAAAGTAAATGGCCACCGTGTTCGCCTTTATCGGAAGCCACTCACTCGGGAATCCTTCTGTCAATAGCTGCGACAAGATACTGATATGAAAATTTTAGGAGAGGAAGCGAAATCTTCCTCACCTATAGCATAAGAAATTCATTTCATAATTTGTACATAACATCTTGTATATATGTTTCCTTGATTTTTTTACTTGTATTCCAAGTGTTTTTGTTGTTCCTTTGCGAAAAGGAACAACACTTGTGTGTTTTGCTGTTCCTTTGCGAAAAGGAACAGCACTTGTGTGTTTTGCTGTTCCTTTGTGAAAAGGAACAGCACTTGTGTGTTTTGCTGTTCCTTTGCGAAAAGGAACAACACTTGTGTGTTTTGCAAAGGAACAGCACTTTTGTGTTTTGCTGTTCCTTTGCGAAAAGGAACAGCACTTGTGTGTTTTGTTGTTCCTTTGCGAAAAGGAACAGCACTTGTGTGTTTTGGTGTTCCTTTGCGAAAAGGAACATCACTTGTGTGTTTTGCTGTTCCTTTGCGAAAAGGAACAGCACTTGTGTGTTTTGTTGTTCCTTTGCGAAAAGGAACAGCACTTGTGTGTTTTGTTGTTCCTTTGCGAAAAGGAACAGCACTTGTGTGTTTTGTTGTTCCTTTGCGAAAAGGAACAGCACTTGTGTGTTTTGTTGTTCCTTTGCGAAAAGGAACAGCACTTGTGTGTTTTGCTGTTCCTTTGCGAAAAGGAACAGCATTTGTGTGTTCCTGCTGTTCCTTTGCGAAAAGGAACAGCACTTGGGTGTTCCTGCTGTTCCTTTGCAAAAAGGAACAGCACTTGAGTGCGTCTGCTGTTCCTTGTCAAAAGAAACAGCATTTGAGTGTCTTTGTTGTTCCTTTCTCAAAAGGAACAACATTTGTGATCTTCAGTTGTTTCTCTCAAAGAAATGGTATCCTACGAATGAATTCTTCTCTCAGGAATGCCATTGACATGTTTTCGCCCTTATGGAGGATGCTGTGCGACCATGGTCTCCTCAATCTTTTAGATACAGCAATCAACTTATGTGGTGAACATAAACCATGAGATACCGAAATCAGCATATCATAAATCGCGATCACTATGAAGCCAGTATGTATAAAAGGACAAGAGGAGGGACGTGAACTTTTCATCTTCGCTGTCATTGTCATTTACCGGTACCATTGTTATTGGTGATCTTTATCATGACGATTCCCCTAAAAATCTCTCTTGATCATTACTGAGGAATATGAGCAAACGATTTATATCTGTCTGTTGGGACTATAAGACTTCTTCCACCATTCCCCGCTCTTAAGGAGTGCGGAACCACCCTTATGTGTAAATAAACAAAAAAGAGAGGTGTTCTGCAAAAGAAAAATAAAAACAAAATATGAAATTGTCAAATGCAGGATAGGGGGTCTCATTTAGAGCCAGCCTACCATGATCATAAGGATGGAAGCGAAGTGGCATTCCCATTACGGCCACCACACCAGGGATATGATCCGAAGGTAAATTAACAAGTAAACCTTGGAACAGGAGGTCTCATCACGAGCCGGCCTGACCACGTTTCGTGCCTACCTTGTGAATGGCATTATGGCTATCTGGTTACCAAGCCAGCATAATGGCCTGCATTTTGACAAAGCACTCTTCAGAATATACACAAAGGATCATGGTTCCGGAGGGTGAAATAAACAACTTTGCCAAGGTTATGAACACCTGTTGGCAGCAGAGCTCTGTTAATGGCATTGGAGTCGTAATATTTACACCAACAGGTATGATATTAAATCTTTCTGTCTCTTATATCCTTTGCATGTATCATATGTCACACCCCGATATATTTATCGCATGAATATTATCACCAATCATAGCAACGGAACTGACAATGACTACTGGAGACTTCGTACAGTTGACAGACGTCCAACCCCTCGGTTCCTCATTATATCACGCAGGCTTATATAAAACGCGATCCACTTTTCTGCCTCGGTTTCGGCATTTCATTGTCTTTTTACAACATGGCATAATTCCATATGCTGTACTTTATGATTTGACTCCCGACTGGCTGCTGCTCCTCTCTTTGACGGCTGGGGGCAGCCTATCAGATCGCGGGGGGGGAGGTAACTTTATTACTCCATGGATTACGTGGCTGCACACCATTCGGGCAAGATAATGGCACGATTTAACGGTATGATGATCTCATTCTACGGAGACTGCCGTCCACGATCTTTCTTTTTGTTGCATGCTCTGTGAGATCCTTTCCAAAATTAGCATCGATCATCCTCTCTGCGTAGCAAATACCGCAAACAGTTGCTGTTCCATTTCTGAGTTCTATTTCTGAGTAAGCCATGGGCGGGAAGACAGTCCGAAGCGAACCACACAAGCTGACAGTTTCCGCTGCTGCTCGCGAAATCCTGGAAAATGCAGGATGGTTGAATTACTTCAACCGCCTGCAAGAATCAAACGAGGCTGTAGCGTTGGAATTTCTGCAGAATTTGCAGGAAAACTACTCTGTAGTAGGAGGAAAGCGGATAGTGGTTACGGAGGACATCATCGCAGAAGTCTCAGGATTACCAGCTGCTGGACCCAAATGGAAGCTGAAGAAGGAAAGATTGCAAAAAGCCATGGAAATTTTCCAGAGCGAAGGCCAAAGCTTGACAGTCAAAGGGAAAGGAGTTCTGCCGGCAACACTTGGGGAACCCTGGACCGAGCTGGCGAAGACAGTGCAAAGTTATATCACCTGCGAAGGGAGAAAAGACGTGGTAAGGCCTCGTCACTTGAAACTTTTAGCTGTTTTAAAAGGAAAATGTTCTGTAAATCTCCCTGCCCTTTTAAATTCGCTATTACATGACGCGGCCCGAAGCCTGAAGAAGGCCCAGCACACAGATGCAGTTGTTAGCCACCACGGATTGATTCGGCTGATAATAAGCCACAGTCTTACCCAACAGCAAAGCACTTGGGAGGAATTGATTGAAACAGTCAAAGGGGGATTGGCTGTACCACCCCCAAAACTTGAACGACCCTCCAGCACGCCGGAACGTTCAGAAAAACGCAAGAAGCCAGCAGCAGAAAGACATGCTGCTTCAAAACGGAAACAGTCCTCCGACACGCCAGAACGACCAGAAGAACCCAGAGAACCCGTTGGCACACCCAACCTACCTGAAAGACCAAGGAAGTCAGCCCGGTTGGCTCGAATACGAGGAAGGTTGGAAAGGATTCAGGAAACTACGGCCCAGCCAATCGAAATTGAGGACGAACCTCCGGAACTAGAAGGTGGATTCTCTGAAGGAAATGCTGAGCAATCGGAGGCCGGGACTGACCAGCCAGAAGGAGGAATTGAAAAAGGACATGAGCACTCTGAGGGAGAAGAGGCCACCAAGCAGGGCAATCAAGAAGAAGAAATTGCACAATCTGGGGGTAGCCCGTTGCAAGACCCTCCAGGTGAGGAGGAATTGGCAGCAGTTCTGGCCAATATGGGAGAATATGGCCAGGCCTCCAGCACAGGAGGTGTCCCTGACGGTCCCGCAGAAGAAGAATTACCCGAGGAAATGCATGCAGAAGAGGCAGGGGAAGAAAACCTGCCTGGCTATGATGATGAAGTGGAAGATAACAATCCGGGACAATCTGTCCCCAGGATGCCGGAAGATATCCCAGAGGAAGAAGAAGTAAGATTGAGGGCCAAACCCTCTGCCGAGACAAGAGAAATTGAGAAATTGAGAAAGAAGCAGCAGAGGATGTTGGGCACTATAGCCAGACTCCGGCAGCAAATTCGAATGTTGAAAGCCAGTCTGAGAATACAAAAGACTGCAAGGAAAAGGAGGAGGACCACGGTAGCAAGAACCCCGAGGACAAGAATTCGCTTTGATGGTCGAAACCCCATCAGGAGACCTACTGCCGAGGAACAGTCTGTTGTTCCAAATAATAATGAGGAACAGGGTGCTGTTCCAAATGACATGGAGGAACAAACTGCTGTTCCAAATAGCGCAGAGGGACAGACTGTTGTTCCATCTGGCCTTGAAGAACGAATGGATATTCCAATGGAACAGCAAGAGGCTCCGATGGCAGGAAGACCACAGCAACCCTTCGTTCGCATTAAGAAGGAAACAGAAAGCAAAGAGGTCCAAACAGAAGCACCACCCTCGGGTGTAATTCGGGTCCGAAACTCCAAGCAACGTAATAGAAAGGTCCAGGTTAAACTTCCAGCCTCTACGGCTGTGTGGAAGAAAGACCCAAAAACCAGAACCTTGCATAAAATGATGAAGGAAGCCCAGCAGGAGGCTGAGCAGTTGCGGGAACAGACGGTCCCCAAGGAAAGATACGAAGAGCTCCAACAACAACTTCGAGACATTAGTCAGTCTGAGAGCCAGGCCTTTGAAGGATGGCAGAAGGAGCAGGAAAAGGTTGCTAAGGTAACTCGTCGATTAGATAGTATTGTTAAGCAGATGGACACCCTGTGTTCCTTATATAATGACGTTTTGACTTGTAGGGCCCCTGCTAAAAATTACGCTTTATTTTTGCTTGAACGATATCTGAGATTAAAAATAAAAGCCGTTAGGGCAGGAGCACCTATCCATATCAACACTGTTAATGATTTTATAGACTGTTGCAAGCACTATGGAGCTAAAGTTCAAAGGTTATTATGCGAGTTTTACCTGCACAATCTTGTGCTAGACCAGGAAACTGATTTAAATCCTGGCCCTTTTGTTGGCGATATACAATTCCAAGCCTTCATCTCATTTGGGGTTAATCAGGTGAAATGGCTCAGAGCTTATAACACCTTTCAGAGACAAGAAAATAGCCTAGACTTGTGGATACGAGCTGAACCTAGAGACCCAGTGACGCTATGGAGAGAGCATAGGAGTCTTATGAGGATCCCAGGTGTTATTGAGATAATAGGACCCATGCACGAAGACTTGATCCGAAATGGTCTGGAATATTTCCTGACTATTAAAGATCTTGCCCTCGATGCTGCAAAACTTCGATACCGGACCTCTAGTCCAAGCATCCAGCTCAGGGAACCATTCAAAAATGAGAATTTTGAGTTGGCTGCTAGCCGATTGAACCTTTATGGGGAACGGATTCTGCAAACAGGGCCATCCTGGTTAGGTTATCGATTTCGCAGTCCAAATATTTGGCACCCTGCACCTCGATATCAGGCCTTATATGAGATGCCTGCAGATCAAATAGATCAGTTCTTTGACCATCTAGTTGCTCATCACGGTTGTCGGCCTCCTCACGAGATCCCTTCTCCGGCCTATTCTCTCACCGCCTTGCATGTTAACTACAATATTTTCATGAGGCCATGAAACAGGGTAAGCAGGGGGGTGTGTGGAGCACCTGGAAGGTATGCTTTTGACTAGCAATCTAGTGGTTTTTCAATAATAATTGTAACCTTTTCTGCATTACGAGTTCAAAGAAGATAAAGGGTTTTGATAAAATGTGCAACAATAGATAAAGGAAGCTCAAGTGCTAATAATTGACGTTTTCCATGCAGGAAGACATGGGAACAAAGGATTGGCGGTTGAAAGCAAGAAGCAAAGGGAAAATAACTACTGTCCCTCCAACGGGTAACCGGACGCGGACAAGATCAAGTAAAATTAGAGCCGAATAGCCCAGAGAAAGAATGCAGGATACTGAGACGGAGAACGCAAGAAGGGAAAGAGAAGAATTGAACGATTAGCGAATCCCTCAGGATCTTTGATCCTGAGGGATCGCTGCTTTAGCTTATCTTTTAATTATCTAGATACCTCCGCCATTTCTGTTATATAGAGGCACCACGCCATTGAGCGCGGGGGGGACGACTGTTTTTGTAATTCTAAGTTTGAGAACCAACTGTGATCATTGAGTCTCGTTGAGACCTGACTTTGTTATACTTTTGTTGATGCGATTAATATAAAAGACTTGGTGTTCATTTCGTCTCTGCATCTGGAGTAACTTCAGGCAGTGTTCCTTTGGCAGCCAAGGGCCCAGCTCCGAAGGACACTTGCTTTTGTATTATTATACTGTGTGGTTTGTTTATTTCCATTATTTGAGTAATATGATACATCTTTCATGTGATAGACGATGCTTTATTATAACTGATATCTGAACGAGTTCTTTACTTCATGTCTCTGCTTTGTATAAGTGGATCTATTCGAATTGCATCTCTCAGCTATTCCTGTAGCGGAATGTTGGTATGAATGTTATTGTTATCAGATCCATGTGAAATAGCATTTGTAAGACTTGAAAGCAATATTACTTCGTTCAGAAACATAGTCATATCATCCATTACTCTCAGATTGCTGTAGTAGCATAGGACGTGTACATACGGTTGAAGGTTGCTGTTCCATTCATTATTGCTGTTCCATTTATTATTGCTGTTCCATTCATTATTGTTGTTCCATTTATTACTGTTGTTCCATTTCCAGATTGCTGTTCCATTTTACTTTCCGCTGCTTGATTTACCTGCCTTTGTTGTTCTTAGTGTGAGAGCAGGCCTAAGGCTGTAGTGAGCCTCAACAAGACGCTGCTTAGCCCCAGACCTATAAGTCCATGCTCTGATTTCCTTTCTTTATCAGTTTCTAGAGGGATGGGTTATTGCTTCCGCACCCTTGACTGATCAAATGCCTTGCGTGATTTTATCTTTTGGGTTAGTTTAGTTACAGCTTAGCATCTGTTTCCTTTCGAATCATTAGAACACTGTACTACCGAGCATTACTCGGACAAATAACCTCGGATTGAGCTACTCCTTGCAATAACAAAACGCTCCCGGATTGACTTATTAATGTGGGATAATTAGTGGTGTGGGAGACCCTAGTTACAGCTCTACAAAGAGTAGACCCATCACATTTATTTGTGTATACAACACTGTCACCTCCAAGTTTGTATGAACCCCAGGTTGATAAAGTAAAGTTGGTAGCCCCAGGAGTTGTAGCATTCTTGCTGCAATATTGGTGCTCATCACTTTTTGGTGTCGTTCCTGGGGAGGTGTCTGAGTAATATGTGATTACTGCTTTCTTTCTTCCATTTCTTATCTTTGGCATTCTACCATTAGCTTCATTTCTGCAAAAGTAATTTAGTTTTCTTTCTTTTCCATTCTGCAAGTGAGATTTCATTCAAGCAGTTAGTTGTCATTCAATGTGTGATTTCAATTCTGCAATTATTTTCAAAGCTTGAAAAAACACAAAACAAAACAAAAACACTTCTTTCATGCCTCGTAGGAATAGGGATAACTTAGGAAAATTTCTACCAAATACCCCCACTAATTCAAACAGCCAACCTTCCCTCTTCTTCGATGGTTGTGAATTGGAGGAACCCTTAGGTGAACAACTAGAGATATTTGAAGAGCCTACAAGGGGAGAAGAAGAAGAAGAACCCATTTCGATGGACCCAATGGCTAAAAATAGAAATGACAGAGGAAAAAGAGAAAGAGTTGAGGGTGCCTTTCCCATCAGAGAAACTAATGGGGATACCAAGATGAAGAATATAAGCCCCTCTGCCCTTCCTCATTTCCATGGCCTAACCTTAGAAGATCCAAACACTTTCTTGTTTGAGTTTTTTGTCATATGCAGAACCTATGATTACACCAATCATGAGCAGAAGTTAAAACTATTCCCAACCACTCTCAAGGATGCAGCTTTGCGCTGGTTCATGGGTTTACCTAGGGATAACATCACAGCTTGGGCTCAGATGCAATAAGCGTTCAACAATAATTATCGAGACTACTGCAGGTCAAAAGACACTAAAGAATAAATTTCTAGGATGACCTTAGGGCATGATGAATCCCTAGAGGATTATGAAGAAAGATTCCAACTTAGCTACAAAATGGCTAGTTGCACACTTGATCCTGAGTCACTAGAGCTAGTCCTACTTAGAGGGGTAAGGGAAGATCTTATAGATACCCTAAACCTATTAGCAGGAGGGGAAATCTACCAGCTACTCTACGAAGATATCAAGGTTGTCTTTAGGAACCATTCTAGGGAAGCTAGGAAAAAGGGTAGGGGTAGTCAACCTGTGGTAAGTCCATCATCTTCCAATACATCCATCAAAGGTGAAATTGGGAACATCTTAGAAGATTTCAAGAGTGAAATGGTGCAAACCCTTTCCCTACAAGTGGACACTATGCACATTAAGAGAAAATAGGAGGAATCAGAGAGAGCCTTAGCCATTTTCTGCCCTAGATGCACGAGGAGGCACCCGAGGAATGAATGTCCATTGAACTTGATTGAAGTCTGCTCGGTCTATGAAGAAAATCACTCCATAGACAAGTGCCCTTCTCTACCTAGACTAAAAGTTGTGTATCAGGGGACTCAAGGGGTGAATTAACAGCTCTGCTACATAAATCAAAGGAGACCTCATGGGCCCCCTACTCATCCTTCCCTCTTGGAGGCCCCTTACTCATCCTTCCTAGTTTACACCTCCTCCTTGGTCCTTTGCACCTCAGTACCATTCCCAACCGGCCAGCCAGTCATTTCAGCGATATCCTTCGCCACAGCCTCAGTGGAATGTACCGCCCCAGGGGTGGAGCCCCCCATACAACAATGCTCCAGCTTTATTTCCTTCACCACCTACTCAACCACAACTTTTACACCCTGCTCCACCTAAACAATGCCAGATGCTTGCCCAGCCAAATCTTAACCCGAACAATAGATAGGAAGAGAAAGTATACAGTGGAGAGACATCCTATCCTGCTTATGTTGTGGAGATTAAGGAAATCAACCTGAGATCTAGGAGAGTACTCCCAGACAACCAACCTCCACCTCCACCTAGGAAGAGTGAGGAAGAAAGAGAGGAAAACATGCCTAGAGTAAATCCACCACCCTTTCCTGTGATATTAACCCATCCAATCCAACCTAACCCAGAAGAGAATGAACTTCTGGGAGAATTGAAGAATCTATGTGTCAAAATTCCACTTCTCCAAGCCATACAGGATGTACCTATTTACAACAAGTTGATTAAGGATAAGTGCTTCAAACATCCAGGGAGGGGAAAAAGAGACACTCGTACCATTAATGTCATTGGACAATTGTCCAA
Organism: Pinus tabuliformis; assembly: GCA_031772625.1. NCBI lineage: Eukaryota > Viridiplantae > Streptophyta > Pinopsida > Pinales > Pinaceae > Pinus > Pinus tabuliformis. The sequence continues at coordinate 641,711,079 of CM062805.1, forward strand.
CATAATGCTGGGGCAGGTAACTTATCTGAAGTATTTGGACCCTGGAAGCCCTGTAGTAGATGTGCACATCAATGGCACCATTGTCCCACACACTTTGATTGATCTTGGGGCTACCATTAATGTGATGACTAAGGACACCATGCTCAAGCTCAATCTCCAGGGTTCATTGAGAAAGACCACAACAATCTTGCAACTTGCAGACCATTCCATAGTGACCCCTGTTGGGATTGTGGAGGATGTGATGGTTTCCATTGACTCTTGGGAGTACCCTGTAGATTTCCTAGTTCTCCAGCCTAAGGCCAACCTTACTGGTTACCCTATCATCCTTGGGAGGCTCTGGTTAGCCACTATCGATGCCTACATTAGCTACAGGGCTAGAAATATGACTATAAAAAATGGGCATATGTCCAAGCAGTTAGTCCTGTACCCTCATGCTCAGTAATCTCTAGAACATGACTTACCTTCATGGCTGGAAGAGGAGGAAGAAGATGAACTTTAATCAGCCCAACTCTATACCTTAAAAATAGCCATGGGAGGAGGACAACTGGATGAAGATGATTTGATTGAACACATACTCCAAAGTTCAACTCCCAACACCTTGTCCTTAGAGGAAGTGGTAAAGGAAACCCATAAAAACCCTCAGATTGATCTATGCTTAGCTGATTCAAACCCTACCCATGTCAAAACCATGGAATTCAGCCTTGAGAGAACTTTTAAAATCAACCCATCTCTTTCTGTACACCAAGAAGAAAAGTTGTGCAACATGCTAAAGAAATGTATGGATGCCTTTGCTTGGAGTTACAAGGAAATTAAGGGAGTGCACCCCTCGGTGTGTACTCACCACATTTATATCAAAGAAGGTTGCAAACTAGTTCGAAAACCACAAAGGAGAATGAATCCAACTCTCAAGGATATAGTCAAAGAAGAACTACAAAAGCTGCTAGATGCAGGACTCATTTACCCTATCTTAGTCAGTGAGTGGGTCTCTCCTTTGGTGTTGGCTCCAAATAAAAATGGGAAGTGGAGGATTTGTTCCAATTACAGAGAGTTAAACAAAGAAACAAAGAAGGACCATTCCCCTTTGCCTTTCATTAACCAAGTGGAAGATGGCCTAGTAGCGAAAAGGTTTTTCTCTTTCCTAGATAGGTTCAGTGGGTACAATCAAATCCAGATCAGCCCGGAAGACCAGGATAAAAACACCTTCACTTGTCCTTGGGGTACTTTCACCTATAGGGTCCTTCCTTTTGGCCTATGCAATGCCCCTACCACTTTCTAGAGAGTAGTCCTGAGTATCTTTGCCAAGCTAGTCCATGATGCTGTAGAAATTTATATGGATGATTTTACACCTATGGGTGTGATTTCTAGGAGGCTCTGTCCAACCTAGGTAAGGTGTTGAACAAATGCATTGAAATGAACCTATCCATTAGTCCCAAAAAATGTGATTTCTTGATGACTGCAGGGACTGTTCTAGGTCATTCAATCCCAGCAAGGACTACAGGTGGACCCAAACAAAATAGCCATCATCCAAAGGGTCCCACCTCCGCAAAAACATAGAGATGTCATAAGTTTTCTAGGTTTAGCTGGATCCTATCGAAGGTTTATAAAAGACTTAAGCAAGTTAGCTTCTCCTTTATTTGGGTTGTTGGCCAAAGACTCTGAATTTGTATGGTTAAAAAGTTGTTAAGAGGCCCTCGACACCCTGAAGGACAAATTGACCACTGCACCTATTCTCCAAGGCCCAAATTGGGCCCTTCCTTTTCATATACATGTCGATGCCTCACATAAAGCCATAAGAGCAGCTCTAGGCTAGATAGATGACAAATTTCCTTATGTCATTTACTTTATTAGTAAGAATCTGTTAAAGGCCGAATTGAACTACAAAGTGATTGAAAAGGAGCTTCTAGTTGTTGTACATTCATTGAACAAATTTAGGCATTACATTACAGGTTACCAAACATTTGTACATATTGATCATGTTGCAATTAAATATTTGATGAATAAACCTGATGTGAGTGCCAAATTATTAGATGGTTACTTTTATTATAGTAGTTTGATCTAACTATTACTAATAAGCCTAGCAAGGAAAATGCTGTTGCAAATTTTTTATCCAGGTTAACTTTTCCTGTAGGGGAGGAAGGAATGGTTGATGATCAGTTACTAGATGAAAACTTATTTGCCATTTCAATTCTTTCTCCATCGTTTGCTGACATAGAAAACTATTTGGTGTCTGCACAGTTCCCATTGAATTTGTCCTCCAAAGAGAAAAGCAAAATTGTGAGGAAGAGAGCCCCATTCACTTGGATTGGGGGAAACCTCTTCAAACTAGGCCCAGATCAAATTCTGAGAAGATGTGTCAGGGAGGAGGAAGTCCTTGACATCCTTTCGAACTGTCATGATGGGCCTTGTGGAGGTCACTTTGCAGCCAAGAGGACAACATTCAAGGTGTTACAAGCTGGTTATTATGCCCACTCTTCATCAGGATGTGAGAAGGTATACTAGTCAGTGTGATCGATGCCAAAGGATGGGAAAGACTACTCCAAGGGATGAAATGCCTCTACAACCTCCAGCGACTTTCGAGGGATTTGACAAGTGGGGCATGGATTTCATTGTACCTATTTACCCTCCATCCAAGCAAAATCAATACATCATTGTGTGCACTGGCTATTTGACCAAGTGGGTTGAAACCAAGGAAATCAGCCAGTTTACATCCAACACGATTGAAGACTTGTTAAGCAAGCATAAGATCAAGCATAGAACATCCACTCCTTATCACCCACATGCTAATGGGCAAGTGGAGGTGACCAATAGAGTGCTAGAGGGCATTTTGACCAAGGTGGCTAGCAGCAGTAGAAAAGATTGGGCAAATAGATTAGTTGAGGCCACGTGGGTCTACAATACCACCTGGAAGACCACCACTGGATTCACACCCTATGAGTTGGTCTATGGGAAGAAGCCCTATTTTCCATTGAATTTGAGTACAATACATTGAGGATGGCAGCCCAACTAGATCTAGATCTCAGCAGTGCACAAAAAGAGAGATTTCTCCAGCTGAATGGGTTAGATGAGTTTAGAATGCAGGCCCTCCTGCACACATAGGTGACTCAAATTCAGAGGAAGATCTAGCATGAAAAGAACATCAAGGACAAGCAATTTCAAGAAGGTGATTGGGCTTTGTTATATGATTCCAGATACAAAGATTTTAAGGGCAAGTTAAGGACTATATGGTTAGGGCCTTATGTCATAGAGAAATGTCATGATAATGGTTCAATGTAGATTAGAACCATTGATGCAGAGGCTATTCCTTTACTTGTTAATGGGCACAGATTGAAGGTTTACAAGAAGCCATTGTCAAATAAAGAGTTCATCGATGGCGTCAACAAGACAATGATGGTGGTGGAGTAAGCCTTGGCTTCTACCTCATCAAATCACTGAAAAAGAAAAAAGAGAAAAAATAAGGAGACTCAAGTGAAAACCTCCATGAGATACCTGAGTCCCACTGTTGGGTTGAAAACCTCTTGAGGTAGCCCAATGGTGTAAAAAAAAAAGGATAAATAAAAATATCTCTAGGTGAAAGCATCTTTTGAGGTGCCTAGGGCAAGCTGCTAGGATGAAAACCTCTTGGAGGTAGACTAGTTGCATTCAAAAAGAAAATAAAATTAAAAAAATTAAAAAAGAAAAAAAAACTCTGAAATATTGTTTACAGGTCAGCAGGAGGAGGATCAGAGCAACAAGAAAGGATCAAAAGGGACCTATACATTTATGTTGTCATTTCTCCATTCCACATCCTTCATCATTCCATCATTCCCTTCATTTTTCTTACTTATTTAGCTCAGTTTGCAGGGGTTCTATGATTTCTATAGGATTCCCTGTAAACCTACAGGATTCCTTGAAAACCTACAGGATGATCCTGTAGGAATTATAGTGGCTTGGGAATCCCAAAGAAGGTAACCCTAGAGCAAGGGGATGACCTGGTCATGTCAAAAAGATAAATTTCTACTTCACCATCTCATCACCATTCCTCTTTCCACTATGATCATCCCTACATTCATCTAATAAAATCAGTTTAATTTTTTTTTACAATTTTCAAAGAAAAAAATAGAGAAAAGAGAATGAAGACAAAGAACAAGTGGAAAACACTTGAAGGCTATTTTCCTTATTCACAAATCCCTATAACCCTTCTCTACCCATGCCAATCATCCTCATGCTCCAGAAGTAAAAAATGATTAAAAAATTTTGAGGGAGAGGTAGTTACATGACATCCTGTAGGAAATCCTCTAGCAGCCTATCCCACAAAACAAAAAATCACAGATTGTAGTCAGCTTCAAGCATGAGGTCCAGAGGTCAAAGAAGCTCCTCCAGAGCTTACCAGCAGCATCAGGATCATCACCATCACCATCTAAGTACCTGCACATCAAAGAAAAGCATCAAAGAACAATTAAAAAAAAGGGAAAAGCACATGCAGAAAATACACATCAAGGACTTCACTCTTCAAAAAATAGCATCAAGGCATCATTACCACAAGTATGTATCTTGCTTTCTTATAAAGAGCTAGTTTTATAAGAAAAATGTGGCCAGTTAACTTGGCCACCTTTGCTCAGTCAATGAGGAGAAGACAGTTAGTCCTTACACACATGGCAGCAGTCAAGTCAAGGAAAAGGAGAGTGGAGGTCAAAATTGGTTAAGACACGGATGCCCAAAGTGGGAGTTGATTACGAGGTAAGGAGAATGATGATGTGGTAGTGGGACCAACAGTCCAAAAATAGATATTCATACCTTGGTTGCCAGCACACCACCACACTCAAATCACCCATATGAGGAAATAAATTTTGATCCCCATGCATAAAGGCATTCACATTCTCGAGGATACACACTAGAAAAGTTTCTCTCAACCCTCAAGCAGTCTACAGGAAAGGCAGAATTCGTTTTTTTCCTGTGCAGAAGCACCTATAGGATCCTACAGGATACAGAACATCACCTATAGGATTGGCAGTGAGAAGTTTTAAAAGGGAAAAATAGAGGTTGGCTTCATCAAGCAGTGATAAGGAGGTAGGCTCTATACTTTCCCACATTTTCCAAGTGAAAGGAATATAGGAAAGCCTTCTAGTTTATTGAAAAATATTGCAGTCTAGAGGAATTGTCTACACATAATTTTCATTTAAAATTCCTCAGCCATTAAATTTGGTATTAGACATATACAACCCTCCATCCATCAGAAAAATGACAAGGGGATTTAATAAGGGGCAACCCATCAACATAGTGAGGATTCATCAGCAACATCCTGTGCTAGAGATATTCACAAGGCACAATTGGATGGATTTCTTTGAGAAATTGACGGGGTATGATGATGAAGTAGCCAGAGATTTTGTTATCTCCCTCATTCCACGAACTAGGACCCATGCCACTGTTGTGGTGAAAGGCCTCTCTATAGAACTCACCCCTGAAATCATGGGTAGAATCACCACCCTTCATTTATGGATGCCTTGGAGAAAGGAGGATAAGGGAAATAGCCAAATTGCAAAGAAGAAATTCATTTTACAAGGAGAGGAGGCCATGGAAGACAAAAATGGAGTCAGAAGAGCAAGCCTATCATATCCTTGGAATGAAATTAGTTACCACCTTATAAAATATATATCATGTGAAGGTAGGTACAGTGTGGTATATGGATACCATTTTAGGTTTCTCCAATAGTTGAATTTTGGAGCAGACACACTTCCTCAAAATGGACCTAGCATACCCTACTTCCTTCTTCAATCAGTGATAGATATGAGCATTAAGGTGTAGGAAGGAAACCATCAACAGCTAGCCCATCATGGGTTAATTAGACTAATCATAGAAGATGCCCTCCAAAACCTTAGATTCCCTATCACATGTGCAACTTTCAGAGACATTCAGACAGAGAAAGATATAAAATCCCTTGAATATGACAAGAGCCCCACTACCAGTGAAAGGGATGAAGAAGAAATAAAGAAGGATGAAGAAGAAACTAAAAAGAAGGAAGAAGAAACATAGAGGGATGAAGAGGAAATAGAGGAGGAAGAAGAGGAAGAAAAGGAGAAGGAAAGTGGTCAAGAGACAGAAGAAGATACAAATGAGGAAACTGATGAACAAAGTGAGGAACTAGAGGGAGAAGAAGAGGAGAAAGAAAAGGATGAGAAGGAGAATGGAAAAGGGGAGACAAAAGACAAGGAAGAGCATAGGTCTACAATGCAACGCAAAGAAGGGGAGGAGTCTCCCAAGGTATCTCCAGAACCCACTGAGAAAGAGGCAGCAACTGCCATCACAGCCCTTAGTACCCCTATCAAACAAAAAGGGAAGAGACAAAGACAAACTCCATTGTACTTTAGGACAGGAAAAAGTAAAAGAATAAGGCAAGGAAAACCTCAAACTCCCACCAAGGTTCCTATTTTCATTGAAGACTCACCAAAATAGCAGGAAAAGATAGCTCCTCTTATGAAAACTCAAGGAGAAGGATCATGAGGACAAGCCTCTCCCAAGTCTCTTATTACTTATGTTAGGAGGCCTATCACTAGATTTGCCTCATCCAAAGTAAAAGGCCTCCTATAGGATACACAGAAGGACCTACAAGAAGCAGAGTAAATCCTACAAGAAACTCTACTAAACCTATAGGAAACTTAGAAATTGGACAAAGAAGGGAGTATGCAACAAGAAAGAAAGAAGGAGGATCCAGAGCTGAGGGAACCTAGTCCTCAACCTAACCTTGACACCTACTACAGATTTATTGAAGGGGGTAGGGTCATTCCATAGAAATTTTCCATCCCATTATTCTTTGAGCTTGAGAAATAAGTGGCAAGAACACATAGATGGATGCAAATTGCTAGATCCAAGGGAGTGGAGGACATAGGTCACATGGAGGAAAAAGTTAAGGAGATGGGCAGAGAACTGAGCAGCCTGAGGGACAGAGAGGCAATGATGAAAGCTCAGTTGGAGGTAGAAAATGCATGGTTAAGAGGACAGCTACAAGAGAGAGAGAATCAATTGGCATCCATGGCCAGTCTATCCTTAGAGGCAATCCAGTGTAGGATGCCAGCTAAGTCCTATGCATTGTACCTTAAGGAACAATGGTTGCAGTTCCAAATCAAGACTTTAGCACAAAGAGGAACTATGCCATTCTATGATTATAGATAATTCATTGATCTTTGTGATCAAAGAACATTGGAGGATAGGGCTAAAATGTTTGAGTTCTACCTACATAACTTAGCCTTGATAGTTCTGAATGTGTGGGACCCTAATTCAAAACAAGGGGACTTATAGTTGATGGCTTTAACATCATGGATGAACCATGAGGAAGAAAGGGCTACAGAAATGAAGAAAATAATGGCAAGGGAAGAAACATAACCTCTCATGATAAGAGTTGAGCAGTCAAATCCAATGGTTATCATCAACACCCATAACTTGATTGCAAATGACCCTCAACTTGCGCCTAGGTACCCTGTTGCCCAAGAGCAAGCAATCACACACTTTGAGGATATGCTCAGGGTGTTAGGGGATGAAAACATGCAAGCTTTCCAAGGGAGATGGAACACTTTTCCCTACAATTTGAAAATCATACAGAACTCCTCAAAGAATGAGAGAAGCACTAAACAAGACACCCATGTACAAGTAAGCTCTCCAAAGACTCAAAGTCAATTGGATTGGCTTGAGACTCAATCCACCACTGCTCTTAGGAATGTTGGAAGGAAGGAAGGAAGAGGAAAAAAGAAAGCAGTGCGAGGAGATAGAAAGGAAGGCAGGATTTTATGCACAGGAAGAGGAAACTACAGCAGAAGCATTGGATGTCAGGGAGGCCACTAGAGCAATGAAAGACATGGATATAAATTGAGTTGCTCAGAGGATGAGCAACAATTTCAGTAGGGAGTGATGATAAGCCTCATCATTGGGTAACTATATGGACCTTAATACACCTCCTAGCTTATTCAAATCAACTCTTCTCACAATTTATTACATATTTTGATTGTATTTTGTTTAATGAGATGAGTCAAAGTGAGATATTATGCCTAGTGGACTAATGTGCATTGATTGTAGGTTTTTGAGAGAAAATCATGGAAATTTTGGCTAATTAAGGGCTGAAACTTGAATGAGACAAGGAGGAGAGATTGTAGGAGGTAGATCCTCCTCATTTACTCCTCACTCATTTGAATATTCCTCCATCAATCATACTAGCTCGGAGTACAAGCAACCAAGTCATGGAGATCAAAAGGCAATCGATCAAGTGATAGTTAAAGAGCTAGTTTATCTCAAGTTTGGGAGTCTAGCCTCCCTAAATTTAAGGAATTCATTGGATACTTCAGTTGTATAAATAAAGAGGCCTAGAGTCTCATTAGGATTCCAATTTTTGTTGTAAAAACACTAGTCATTTTCAAGTTCAAGACTTGTGGAAGACATTGTTACGTAATTTTCTAATTTGATAATGAGAATGAGAATTTCCTTGATCCAGCAATGAGTTGACTCAGAGGGCTGAAGATCTTGGGTTAGGGTCCAACCCTAGCAGCAAAGGCTCTTATTCTTGTATTTGTATGTTTAGTTGATTTCATAGTTGAATTGTCTTTAGAATTATTTCATTGCAAGTAGTTCTAGATTTGATTAGTTTGCTTCCATTTGTGCTTTACTTTAGTAGTAGCTTAGAAGAGATAAAGAAACATCAAAAATTTGTCAGTAGGTGGTTTTGGCCTCACTCCTTCCTTTATGGATCATGCTTTGAGGAAAGAACTCTTATGCAAACCCAAAAAGACAGAATTCTACTTTCTCATGGAATTTAGGGTTTTATGTACTTAGGCCAACATTTGATTAGTTTGAAAGAATATGATTTAGTTATCAGTTATTCTATCTTCAGTTTTACTTTAGATCTCATCAAGGTTTCATCTTATTCTGCAAGTTTTCCTCATGCATGAAGTAGGCAGCTAGCTCATGAAATTTTGTTTTCCTTAGTTAATTGAAATCCTTCTTGTTTACATGATTTATAGATAAATATCAATGGTTAATGCAGTGCAAGCGTTTCAGAAGTACATAGAGATTTCATGATCAGCAACCTCATCCCAACTTCATCCATCCATGGTTACCACTTTCTCTCACTAAATCCCTCACCAATTTCATCATTTCACAAGAATACCTCTCCAAGCTTGTTGAGCAAATCTAGCCATCTCCCAACTCTGGTTTTGAGTTCTTAAGTGGTACTAGGCACTCCCTTTCCTCATTCCATCTATCAACCACCTTCCGTAAGCCTTCCATCACCTTCAACATCCCCCCTTTTTCTCTCGGCTGTATCATGTAGGAATACAGGGGATCATATAGGTTTTCAGGACATCCTATAGAACGCATTAGGACATCCTGTAGGTTGACCTATAGTTGCCTATTTTGAGGCCGAATTGAGAAAAAATCCTCTAGGAAGCTAGAAAAGGACCCCTGCTTGTCTCCTAAGCCTTCTGACCATTCACCATCATCCTTAAGCCACCTGCCACATCACCAAAAGAAGTTAGCTTTCACACTTCCACACAAAAAAAAGGACAAAAAGAAAAATAGAGTTATTTCATTCATTTACATGCACAGCAGTAGAATGTTTGATGTTTCAATTTGCATGCCTAGGATAGTAGGATTGCATACATGTTAACTTAGCATTCTTTTGAATCAAAGCCTCTTAGAAGTTAGTTAGAAAATGGGATGTTTAAGGATTTTATTTCAATATTTTTCCTTACTGCAGTAGACAAGATTTCTCTTACTTTAGATTTCTCTTTTCCTCATTGGTAATCAAGCTTCTTCTGAATCCATAGAAGTCTGGTTTGAAAATCTTAGTGGTCTATCGCCAGCTTCGCAGTGACAAAGAGCATATCCATCACATTTACTTGAGTATACATCACTGTCACCTCCAAGTTTGTACGAACCCCGGGTTGATAAAGTAAAGTTGGTAGCCCTAGGAGTTGCAGCATTCTCGTTGCAATACTGGTACTCATCACCTTCCTCCCTAATAGGGGCATAGGAATAAACACGAGATTAGTTAAATAATCAGATCAAGAGTAGTAACAGCATCACCGTAGTGACTTCAATATTAAAATAATTAAAAGTTACAAGATCAGAGTAACAGTGCTTTTCTATCTACCGTCCCCATACAGGAGAAAATGAGTTTCTTTTATAGTTATTACATACCCGAAATCAGGAAGTAGATCAGTCATGAGAATCTCATGATTCTCATGTTTATTATAAAATAGAAGTAGTTATAACCTATTTCTAAATACAAATGCTTCTCAGATACATTGGTTAAGATTTCAACCGCTTGGATTTGTTGCTTCTGAATAACAATTCATAACCCCCGACAGTTGTTGTGTGGAATAGTACCCACGAATTTTCCAACTACGGTGCAACAACATCCCGTGCTCAAATGACGGTTCAAGATGTAACAACAATCACTGGGTAACAACATTCTTGGTGTAATAGTGGTCATTTGTATCATCACGTGGTGTAACAACAGTCTATAACAACATACAATGTGTAACAACAACCTGTAACAGCATATAGGGTGTAACATCAATCTGCTCTACCCTGCTCTCAAACCAATCAGCGCAGCCTGTTCACTCCATAACCTCGTCCCCAACAGAAACACCTAAAAAGGAGAAGAGGGTCCAAAATACTTCTCCAATGCTTACCCCGGCTAGACACAAAAAGGAATATTGTATCGTTATATCCAACAAAACATGGCAAAATAAAATGATGGTGAGATAGGCTACATAAATGAAAAAAGGGTGATTAACATGTGAATTTTCATGGGCCTGTAGGAAAAGAGGATCAAAACTGGGGAAAGAAAGTGTAAGAAACAGGTATAAAAGTCACACCCAACATCGCGCCCCAACTAAAGCAACTGCATGTCCCCATGCAAAACCTCAGCTTCTCCTACTATACCCCTGATGCAAGTCTGTGAAATTATAGGCACTAGTAGTGTCTTCATCAGGAGCCCTGTACCCCTCAGTAGCCATCAACTGTCGCAACAAGGATTCTTCTTCATAGTCGCACAGGTGGTAGCTTGATTGATATTCTTCTACTAGTAACCAAATCAAAGGAAATTTAAATCTAAGTCTACTCTAGAATGCTCCCAATGTCTGCACTACTCGAGCATATTTGGGTACCTGTGTAACAACAGCCCCAAAATCTCTGTACTCAAAAGGATCTCCTTCTTGCAACTCAACACTACATGCCTCAGTGCACTTAGGGCACCCTGCTAATGCTCAACTTTTCATTTGTGCATGCAAATTGAAGCAAATCCTCACAATCCTCTTCCTATAGGTGGTTGACTATTCCTTGACCCCCGGGGTACTTAGGAACAACTTAAACTCATGTCTCAGTTCATAAACCATTCCTGGTTTGCACTGACCCATAATACTTCACTATCTTCATTAGTCTCGGCTGATTTCATGGACAGATGCCATTTGATTTGGTTTCTCATAAATGAAAGGAAGGCCCACAATTGTAAATCTCCCATGTAGGAGAAAACACTTGCAACCATCTTTGTGCTGACATACTCACACATTATATTATGTAAAAATAGCTCAAAAAGTAAGCTTCGTTCATCAAAATCACAAGTACGAAAAATTTCAAGAAAAGTATGGGTCGAAGAACCCAAATAAGTCATGTTCTCAAATATTTCTTTTAACTGAAATAAATAATAGAGTTCCCAGAGGAACATTGGATACGATGGGGAAGGCCACCTACTTCCTAGCAGGCTCAAGGCAAGCTCATGAAGCTTTGTCTTATCATTGGTCAGATCGAGAACCTACCATTGTAACAATTGCAATTGTTTGTCCTTTGTTTTCATGGCTTCCTTATGTCTCAGTGCTTCCCATTCTCTCTCCCATTCTTCCTTTAACCATTTCTCCCTGAGTGAATCCATCATCCTTTTGTGTGCCTTGAGCGAGATCATTCCCTCTTGTAGAGAGAGCGCCTGCTGCTTCCATTTCTATAACTCTGATATCAACAACATTTTTTCAGAACACCATCCCTCATCAAGACCCAGTGTTCTCCGCCATGCACTAACAATCGAGGGTGTAACAGCCTCGCGAGGGTGAAACAGCTCCATTTTGGCTACTGGTTCTTGTGTAACAACAGTGTCATCAATGGATTTTTGTGTAACAGTTTCTTTCTCTCCTTGATCAGCTTCGACTTCCATTGCTGGTTCTTGTGTAACAACAATGTCATCCACAGGTTCTTATGTATCATTTTTCCCTTGGTAAGCTTATGTTTCCACTATTGACTCTTGTGTAATAGTAGTGTCCACCACAGGTTCATGGATATCAGCTTATTCTTCTTTACCTTGGTTGGATTCTGTCTCCACTGCTGGTTCTTGTGTAACAACAATGTTAACCAAGGGTTCATGTGTATCAACTACCAAATTACTTTCTATGGACTGCTCCATCTCTGATGCTGGTTCTTGTGTAAAAACAACGTCTTCAATGGGTTTTGATGTGTCATCTTCCATTGATTCATTTTGTATTTCCCTCGAGATGGTGTCCACTGCACAGACTCTATAACTCATTTCCACTAGCTTCTTAGCACAAGCTGTGCACATAGCACTTGGAACATTTCCCTTCCTGGCCCTATCTATAGCCTGAGCCAAAGTATCTAACCCTAGGGCCCTTACCTCTACCTTCTCCTAAGCTAACTTCTTCCTTAGCTTTTCATTCTCTTTTTCTAAATTTTCAATTTTGAACAACAAGGATTGAGTCTCGTTCTTACCTGGTGGGGAAGGTTCCTTCGGCCGACCCTACTCTTCATCCTTCTGTTCTACTACCTCCTTGTTCTTCTTAGACATGGATGGGGACTCTGGGCACCCGCTAACCCTTATTCTCTGTCTTGACCACTTATCACCAATTGGTTTGTCAACTGGCCTCTTTCCAACCCTTACCTTCGAAGGTTGGGGCTGCTGCTCAGTTTCCACCGGAGCTTCCTCAGACATCCCAGTTTGTTTCTTGTGGGTGATTCTATCCTTGTTTCTCATGAATTCCTCTCATCTCCTACCTTGGTGACTTAGGGCATCCAACGCAATTATCTTAATGAGGCTATGGTTTGTGATGCATGTATTCGGATGTGCATTTGTTTTTATGGCCATATGCCTGATATTTTCCAGCAAAAAGTAGGGAAGATTTATCAGTTGTCGGTGTCGAAGGTGGTTTAGCATGGAAAGTGGTAATTGAATATGATTGTTTCCCTTTCCTCATAGGTGATATACTTGATGATTTAAAGGACGACATCATCCCATGGCTGGGGAAGTGACAACCTGTCAATCCCCCTTCCTTTCTTCATAAGTTGTTCCTCCCCTTGGAGAAAATCCTCCTTCAAGGAGGGGTCATTAATTTTCCTGTTAAACCACCTTTTTCCTTCTACTGGTAATGTCGTCACTCAGGAAATTACCCCTTCTATAACCTCCAAATTTAATCCCCTGACCTCCGTTTGATTCCACTCTAAATTCTTCGCGAACTCCATGGCAATTCCCTTGTTTGATCCTTCCAGTCTCTAGAAAAACTCAAACCAGCCTGCATCTTTAAAAATTTGACATGCTTTGGGGTAGTTTTCCAAAGCCTTTGTTGACCCTACTTCATGCCGAATTTTTTCTCCACCCATCGCTACACAAATTCAATGTTGTTCTCCTCTCTTTTCCCCCATTGAGAAGTTCTGAAGCAATCGGCACAATACTCAGTTGTTTCAGCCCTGCACTATTCTCCTCCACTTCTCTGAGCACTCTGAATGGGGATGCAATGCTCCAGAAGGGGGTAAATGGTAGGGTGACGTATGCAAGAATTTAAAATTAGGATTTGTGATCATGATTCGTACTGTGTCGTAATATTTCCTTATTAATGCTAGGTTATGGGAAGTCTAGTCGGAGGTACAATTCCCTTTTCTGGCATGATCGATCATTGAGTGACAATGATTACCAGATCATCATGCTTTGGTTATGATTTTAAATACTCAGAGGTCATGCAAAGGTTGTCACCATGTAATTTGACCCCCACCCCCCCACCCCGACTTAAATGTGACAGCTGACCTCGACCGTCAAAAGGGATATCGTCTTAGATTGCCATAATTACTGAATAAAAGTGGATAATTATATTACCTTTGTATGACGTACTTGGTGTGACGTGGGGAGAAGACGTTGGTGGCAAGGCACATAAATTTAATTCTGATGGTAAAGGCAACTGCTTCCTAAACCGCGATGATGCATGTTGTGTGTCACAATAAATATTTTACTCGGATTATTTCCAGAAGTCGTCAATTGTTATAGATGTAACAACCAAGACGACTATTATGTATTATTGATTTTCACAAAAGGTAAAAAAAAAAGAGTCGTGTAACAACATTATTGTAAGATATGCTTGAAATAACAAATGTTTTTACAAAGAGTGCAATAGCCACCACATAATGGTTTTCTACTGCTACAGAAATTGTCTGTCTACGCCCGGAAAAGGTTTTCACAGCCAGATTGTTTTATTTTCTTCTTCTTCTTCTTCTTCTTCTTCTTCTTATTATTATTATTATTATTATATATAGCAGGTGTAACAACCGCCACAGAGTGGTTTTCAGCTGTTACACTTATTGAAAAATTAGAATTTTGGTAGCACAAGGGGGTTTTCCCTTGTTCCTGTAATCTAAAGATCTAAACTCATGACAATCTTAACAAATGAATCCCTTTAATAAGGTTTATGATATAACCAAAGACGGTGTCCATTTGCAAGCAATGGTGTCCTCACATTGTCAATGGTAACCAAATTGACAGTCCCATTGTCAAAGACTACATGTACCTCATAGGGACCTAGCCATCTGGTGCAAATCTTACCCTTGAAGTCCTTGAATCTTGAATCATATAAGAGAGCCCAATCTCCTTGCTAAAACTTCTTCTTCTTGATGAACTTGTCATGCCACATAGCTCTCTGCTGTTAAATAATCTAGGTTTGTTGGATAACAACCAGTTGTTTCTCCTCCAATTCATTGAGCTGGTTCAACCTTTTCTTCTTTGTTGTAGCTGGATCCAAATTCACATGCAATGTTGTTCTCAATTTATTGATTTCGAAATCAATAGGGAACAAGGGATTTTTATCATACACAAGTTCATATGGTGATAATCCTATGGTATTCCTCCACATAGTTATGTATGACCACAACACTTCTGGAAGTTTATCAACCCAATTCCTTCAATGACTGGCCACTGTCTTGGTAAGAATCCCCTCAATGACTTTGTTGGTGCTTTCCACTTTGTCATTCATCTGTGGATGATAATATGTTGTGATTCTATGATGGATTTTATATTTTTCAACCAAATTTTGCATCATATGTGATGTAAATTGGGGCCCTCCATCTGTGACTATCTCTCTGGGTATTCCAACGCAAACAAATATGTCTTCAAACAGGAAGTCTGAACTATATTTCTCCATGGCTCTGGTTAGTGCTTTTTCCTCAACCCATTTTGTGACATAGTCAGTGTAGACCAAAATGCTGGATTTTTGTCTGGATGAAGGATTAATTGGTCCCACAAAATTTAAGGCCCATTTCTCAAAAGGTTCTAATATGATTTGAGGTTGTAATGGCATCTCATTTGATTGCCGTGGTTGGCCCATTCTTTGGAAACTATCACATCCTTTCATGAAATTCTTGGCATCCTGAAATATTGTTGGCCAACAATACCCTATTGAAAGGACTTTGTATCCTGTATGCTTGTCTGCGAAGTGCCCTCCACAAGGTTCCTCATGACAAGCCTTCAGGATGCCAAAGATCTCATCTTCCCTAACACAACGTCTAATCTGGAAATTTGGTCCAGTGTGATAGAGATTCTCATCTATCCAGGTATAGGTAGCACTCTGTTGTATGATCTTTCTCCTTTCTTTGGAGGACAGATATTATGGAAACTTCTCTTCAGCAAGATAATTGGCTATATTTGCATACCATGGTGAGTAAGTATAAATAGCAAAGAGATACTCATCCGGAAAAGAATCCTCAGTAGGAATGAAATTGTCATCAATAGATGACCTAGAAAGGAAGTTAGCTACTACATTATATTTTCTAGGTTTATCGACAATTGTGATATCAACAATAACTAGCATGTAATTCTACCATTGTTAATTGGCTTATTCATTAAAAAATGAATGGTAGAGTGGTCAATGTGTACAAATACTTGATACAAAGTGATATAATGTCGAAATTTATTAATAGCGTGCACTACTACTAAGAACTCCTCAATCATTTTGTAATTGAGCTCAGCCGGAGTCAAGTTCTTGCTTATGTAATAAATAGCATAAGGTTTCCTGTCCTCCAGTTGGCCCAAAACAACACCAAAAACAATATCGGATGCATCTATAGCTATGTGAAACGACAGTTCCCAATTAGGTCCACGTAAAACCGAAGCTGCTAATACACAACCTTTCAGGTTCAAAAAGGCATACTCACACTTTCCTGTCCACAAAAAGTCGACATATTTCATGAGCAAAGAAAATGATGGCGATGTAATTTTTGAAAAAATTTATATAAACATTTTGTAATACCCTGCATGTCCCAATAAACTATGTACCTCTTTTCGCATCTTGTGAGTTGGAATTTTCAAAATTTGTAGGAATTTACAGGGTAATTTCCTCAGACAAAACACCAAAGGACACTGCTCACAAACAGATCATAGATCAATACACCAGTATTCTTGACGTGGTTAAAACCCTCAAAGAGGGAAACAGTCCACGGCCTGAGCCAATGCGGCCACTTTAGGCAATTTATTAATAAAAGAATGAAAATTTACATAAGCTTCTCTCATGAACGGTTACCCTACAAATGACCCTCCATGATCTTTAAATGGAGATCATGGAAAAATCAAGGGTTAATCCATGGATCAAGTGTTGGTAATACCAAGGAGAGAATGAGCCGTTGGATCACTACATATCCTGACCATCGGATTGTAAGTTACAAAAGTACATAGTAAAGAAACACACTTTACCTAACTCTGCACTAGACCAAGTTATACTTAACTATTTCCTATGTGTCAGAATATCCTAACATCCCCCCTTAAGAACAGCTTGGGATAGGATTAAAGGATGTACAAATATGAAAAAATAGGAGAAGGAAGGAGGCATTAGAGCCTATCCCCCCTTAGTGACAACTTTTTGAACTCCAACCATAAATCGAAGTTTAGTAAACTTTGCCTATGTGAGAGCCTTTGTAAAGATGTCTGCAACTTGATCATCTGTTGAACAATATTGCACTTCAAGAACATGGTCATGAATGAGCTTTCTGATGAAGTGCATGTGCAATTCAATGTGTTTGTTGTGCTGATGTTAGACTGGATCTTTGCATAGTCGAATGGCACTTTGATTATCACACCAAAGTGTAGTCGGATGTTGCTGCTGAAAGCCAAACTCTGACAAGATCTGACGAAGCCGTAAGGCTTCCTTACTAGCTTCTACAGCACCAAAATACTTTTCTTCTGCTGAAGAAAGAGGAATGGCACTTTATTTCTTGCAAGCCCATGTAATAGGTCATGAACCAAGAGTGAACACATAACCTGCAGTAGACTGCCGATCATTAGGGTCACTAGCCCAATCAGAATTAGTGAAACCAACCAATAGAGGAGATGCTTCGGCACTCTAATGAATCCCAAACTAAACTGTACCTCGAACATAACAAAGTATTCTTTTAGCTGCTTTCCAATGACTTTCATGTGGGTTTTTCATGAACCGAGCAATAAGGCCAACAACAAAGGAAAGGTCAAGACGAGTATGGGTCAGATACAAACGTTTTCCTACAAGTTGATAGTATAAGGTGGCATCAACTTTAGGGGAAGTACTAGTGACTAAAAGTTTGGCTCCATACTGAAAGGGAGAAGGGGCTGGCCTACAGTCTTCCATGTGAAAATGGCATAAAAGATCGCATGCATACTTGGACTGGGAAAGGTAAATACCTTCCTTAGATTGCAAGATTTGAAGACCAAGAAAATAATGCAAGTGTCCTAAGTCTATCATTTCAAACTTTCTTTTAAGGCTGGACTTCACATGGTTTATAAGGTTGGGATCACTACCAGTAAGGATAAGATCATCAACATAAAGAACAAGAATGATAAGAGACTTTCCCACTTTCTTGGTGTAGACAGTATTGTCAAAATGACACCTAAAAAGCCAGTTTCTAAAAGAAAGCTATCCATTTTGGCATACCAAGCCCGAGGGGCTTACTTGAGACCATAAAGGGATTTATTAAGCCGACATACAAGGCTAGAGTCTGTTTTATAAAGCTAGTAGGTTGTTCCATATAGATTTCTTCATGCAAGTCCCCATGTAAGAAGGCAAATTTAACATCCATCTGATGGACTTCCCATTTGAGAGAGGCAACAAGGGAAAGAACAAGGCAGATAGAGTTCATTTTGGCAACAAGGGAGAAGGTTTCAGTATATTCAATGCCTTCAACTTGTGAAAAACCCTTAGCAACAAGACGAACTTTATGTTTATCAACTTTTCCATCTGGTCCATACTTGGTTCTGTAAACCCATTTGCATCTAACAAGTTTCCGTCCCTTTGGAAGAGGAACAAGATCCCATGTATCATTTGCCAATAATGAATAATATTCTTCATTCATAGCCGTGTCCCAATCTGGATGGCCTAAAGCTTCTGCAAAGGTGTCAGGATCATAATTCGTTGAAGCTTGAGCCAGTAAAGAAGAGTCTTTATGGAACTAAGAACGTGTATGTCATTGATCTATAGGATCACCGGCAAGAGCACTTGCTGCATCCCGAGTAGCACAAACCCATTTTGGAAGCTGAGGAGTAGGAGGATGATCCTGAGAAGGTGTGGGAGGATTGTCATCCTTGCTGTCATCATCTGAAGAAGAAATATTTTCAGAAGTAGAAGGGATAGAGAGAGCTGGCACATCCTCCGAACTAGGTTCGTAGGCCAATATATTTTCAGCAAACTTTACATCTCTTCTAATGATAATATTTTTGGACTTAAGTGGAATAAGTTTATATCCTTTGAAATCTTCAGAATATCCAACAAAAACACATTTTTCACTCTTAGGTTCTAAAGCTTTATGTTTCTCATCTGGAATATGGGCCCATGCTTCACTCCTAAAAACACGAAAGTGACTTACAATTGGTTTAATTGAGATCCATGCTTCTTTTGGAGTGATATTCTTTAAACCTTAGTAGTAGTGTGATTTACTATGTAATTTGCACAGTTAATTGCTTCTGCCTTAAAGTTAAGATTAATTCCTTTAGATTGAAGCATACAATTAGCCATTTCATGTAAGGTGCGATTCTTCCTTTTAGCTACGCCATTTCTTTGTGGAGTATATGGAACAGTATGTTGCATTTGAATTCCATTCTCAGTGCAAAAGTTGATGAATTTGTTGAAAATATATTCTCCGCCATTATCAGATCATAGCTTAAGAATTTGATGTCCAGATTGTTTTTCAACAAAGACCTTAAAGGCCAAGAACATGTTAAATACTTCACTCTTGAGTTTTAAGAAGTATACCCAAGTGCGTTTGGAGAAATCATCAATGAAAGTTAAGAAATGCTTGTATCCAGAGAATGAAACAACTGGAAGTGGACCACATAAATCACTATGCACAAGCTGTAAAGGGGCTGAGGCATGGCAAGAGGCACATTTTTTAAAACTATCTCGATGATGTTTTCTGAGTACACATCTGGAACAAACACCATCTCTATAAGATACCATTGGAAGACCTGTCACCATATTTTATTTACATAGATTCTGAAGGGAGCGATAGTTTATGTGACCAAATCGCTCATGCCAAAATTTTCTCACTTCATCATTATGAGAAACAAATACCGAGGGAAGATTTGATGACCCAAAGTTGTTAAACTTATACAACCTTGTAGAATCATCAGCAATGCCAGTAGCTAAAATTTGTCTAGGATCTCTTAGGTCCTTAATTACAACATAGTGAAGTGAAAATTCAACGATTTTACCTTCACCTGAATGAGTTATCTGATATATAGATAGAAGGTTGCAGGATAAGGTTGGAACACATAATACCTCATTAAATTGACCATTGTCTAGATGAACAGTTCCAATCCCCACAACACTAAGAGATCTATCATCACCAACATATATATTTTTGGTGTTACAATCATTTAAAGAAGAAAACATCGCTTTGTTTTTGGCCATGTGATAAGAAGCTCCAGAATCAATGAGCCACTCATGAGAATGAGGAAGAAGATACATTTAGTGCATAACCAGACCGAGATGCTTGACAACCACATGCAAAAAGTGTTATTCTTGAAGATGAAGTTGAAGTTGAAGAGTGATCCAAATGGATGTTATGCTTCTTCATTGTTGCTTCCAAGGCTTCCATCTTCTTAAAGCATTTGGATTCTAAGTGGCCATCTCAATTACAAAGGTGGTAATGTCTATCAGTCTTCTTCCCTTTGTTTTTAGTTGCCTTATCATTTTGTTGCAATGATTTTTCATTTTGAGACTGAAATTTCTTAGGAACCTTGTTTGGTTTAGGACCATTCTTTTTAGGATACTGCTTCTTAGGATTCTTTGAATTTGGTTGTTGCTGGGTGGCTAAGGCTTTCTTAGAAAGAGTTTCCAAGATTAAGAAGACCAAGATATAAGAGCTTTTCTTGTTCTCTTATTAAAGAATCATAAAAGGCATCAAAAGAGGGGGATTTGTAGTCTTGCCCTTGATAAATAAAGGCTTCTCTAGTAGAATGGAAGGTGGAAACAAACACAGAGTAGGTTGGTCCCAACTTAGTAAGGATAGAATAAATAAGGCTACCATCTTCTTTCTTAACCTTAACACCTTCCAAGAGAAGTCTAAGGCTCTTGAACTTGGAAAAAAAAAATTCAATGGAAGAAAAATTATTGGGGTCCCATGTAAGCAACTCATTTTCGAGTTGATAGGCTCTAATTTCATTTTTAATTCCAAAAACTTTAGTGAATTGTTTCATTGCTTCATTAGGAGTATCAAGTTCTGCGATATGGAATCTAATGTCTGGAGAAATAGACATCTCTATCAACCCATGTGCTTGATCTTGCCTATTTTCCCATTTGGCTACCTTATCTTCATCTTTAGGTTTGGTTTCTTGGCCTGAGGTTATTCTGTAAAGACCTTTACTTCTAAGTAAATCCACAATATAGGACCACCATTGGAAGTAGTTGGTGTTGTCAAGAATAACTTGGCATGGACTTTCCATTTTAACAGAAACTGAAGCTGTAGATTCTAAAACTAAGTGTTCCAATGGAAATATCTCGAAAAATTAGGCTGATTCAAAAAAAACAGCTCTGAAAACGGCTTCTAGATGAAGAAGTTATGGCTTTTTGAAGAAAAGTTGTTGAAGATGTCGACGAAGTGCGTGAATGTGTGCAAATGAATGATAATGTTATATTAAAAAAAATCCCTCCCAATCCCCCCTCCCCCTCTCCCGGCCCCACGCCCCCTTCCAAACTTAATCTAATTAGCTCACTTTAAAAAAAATTATGTGACTCACTTTTATGAATAAGTGAAAATCACTTTTACAATGGTACTTTATGAACTACCCGCTAAATTGTAATTTAAATAAAAGATAAAAAGAATTTAGAATTATAAGTGACTCACTTTTTATAATGGGTGAGAACATTTTTACATAAAGTAACTTTAAAACATAAGTTACATGTGATTTTTGAAAAGGTAACTCAACAAAAAGAAAGACTTGAACCCAAGACCTCTATTCTCATAAAGTAACTTTGGACCAAGTGAGCTAGTTTAAAAGGTTAGTAATTTTTGGAAAAGAGGAAGGGTTTTTTTTTTTTTTTTTTGTCACTGAAGCTTTGGGGTGCGTGCTTACTTGAAAAAACTTTTTTGTTTGCCTACAAAACAAAAACCACAAAACCCAACACGAACATACAAAAAAAACAAACCTTACGGCTTGAAGTTAGCTTTAGCCAGAAACTAAATATTTTCCTCAATGTTTCTAGTTTTCCAAGATCACACTAAGGCGCAGTGGAAAAGAGCATACTCATGAGAAAAATCCTTCCTTTCTGTTTCTGATTTTCCCACATCGCACAGAGTTGCGGGGCAAGGAGTATACACAAAAATGAAAGGTATAGATCCGGTAATAAAAAACAGAGAGCTAAATAAACCGAAATAAACAGAGAGGTGAATAGCTAGAACTACAAATACAGATTGTATACCTCCAGATCTTAAAAATGGCATAGCTAGAGCTACCAAAAACCTTTTCGCATGAAACAAAAGGGGTTACTCACTGGAACAGATGCTTATAACACAATCGAGCAGTCCTCTCGGCCCGAAAGTAGTCAGAAACAATAGATCTAGGAAACCACAGTCGCATGCAGTTGTACCAACTTCAGATTTGGATCACCAATGCATGCGGCCCTCAAATAGCTCTGATACCATGTAGGAATTTACAGGGTAAGTTCCTCAGACAGAACACCAAAGGACACCACTCACAAACAGATCATAGATCAATACACCAGTATTCTTGACATGGTTAAAACCCTCAAAAAGGGAAACAGTCCATGGCCTAAGCCAACACAACCACTTCAGGAAATTTATTAATAAAAGAATGAAAATTTACATAAACTTCTCTCATGAATGGTTACCCTACAAATGACCCTCCATGCTCTTTAAATAGAAATCATGGACTAGTCAGGTGTTAAGCCATGGATCAAGTGTCGGTAATACCAAGGAGAGAACGAACCATCGGATCACTACATATCGTGATCGTCGTATTGTAAGTTACAAAAGTACATAGTAAAGAAACACACTTTACCTAACTCTACACTAAACCAAGTTATACTTAACTATTTCCTATGTGTCGGAATATTCTAACAAAATTACCTCTATTTTAGTAGGGTCTACCTTGATCCCGTCAGCAGAAATGTAGTGTCCTAGCATGATCCCTTCAGTCATCAGCATGTGACATTTTTTAGTGCTCAAAGCAACATTAGTCTGTACACAACATTCTAGCACTTTTTCCAAATTAGCTAATGATGCTTCAAAAACATCACCATAAGGTGTAAAATTGTCCATGAATATTTCAAGGCAATCATTCAACAAATCAGAAAAAATTCCTAGTATTTCCCTTTGAAAATTTGCTAACGCATTGCAGAGTCCGAAAGGGAGTGCTTTGTATGCAAAAGTTTCCCAACAGCAAGTAAGGGTCATTTTATCATGATCCTCTGGGGCAATATATCTGGTTGTAGCCACTAAACCCATCTAGAAATGAAAAAAAAAAAAAAAAATCCAGAAAGGGTGTCAAGGACCTAATCTATAAATGGTAAAGGAAAACGGTCCTTTTGAGTGGCCTTATTGAGTTCTTTGTAATCCACACAGACTCTCCACTTGCCATTCTTATTAGGAACAATGAAAAGTAGAGACACCCACTGACTATCAGATATTGGATAAATAAAGTTAACACTGAGGAGTTTTTGTAATTCTTCCTTCACTACCTCCTTCAGTGCAGGGTTCATGCGGCACTGCAGTTGTCTAACTAGTTTGCAGCCATATTTCAAATAAATGTGGTGAGTGCACCGGTTGGGATGAATTCCTTTCATATCCGTATAGTCCCATGCAAATGCCTTTTTGTATTTTTTTAACAGCTGTAACAGCAGTTGGTTTTGCTCAGTAGTCAATTTGGGGTTAATGTTCAGAAACTTTCATGATTTTATTTTAACTGGACTGTTGTCAGTATTCAGAGTGGTTTTCATTTGTTCCAAATCTATATCTTCTACCTACTCTTCCTCCTTTGAATTTTCAATGGAAGCGACAGAAAGTGAGTCACTAATAAAACCATTAATGGTGTCATCTTCTATCTCGTCCTTGAAATACTAGGCTTTCCCTAGAGTGAGGAGCGGTAGGGAAAGATATGATTCAGGCTCAAACGCATCCCACCATGGGTTATACAAATTCAGATTTGGTTTTGGGGGGTAAATATTAAGATTCTTTGTAGCTTGGCCATCCAAGATCAACATAGATCCAGATCTGCATCCTATAAATGCATTTGTACTAGCCAACCAAGGTCTCCCCAAGATAAAAGGATGTCCCCCTGTTGTGGTAAAAACACAACACCCCCCATTATTGATGCGTCCACTTCGAATAATGGGGAACCTTTCTATAAAAATTTTGGCTAAGCACCTTTTTGGATTTTTATTGATTGCACTACGCTTTGGTTAATTTTACATTTTCTTTGGATTCTTGTTTTGATTGCTTTGTTAGAGTCGATTTTTTATAAGCTTCTCATTGACGCTTGTTTCGCCTCATTTGGTCAACTGGTTTGAAAATGGCACTCCTTTGAAGTCTCATCATTTATCTAGCCTGGGTTAAAAATGTATAAAATATACAATATTGCACTTTGTAAATAAATTAGTTCAATAAGGCATTCATTTTAAATATTAACCCGTAGCAAGTTTTTACTAACATTTTTCATTTTTTAGTCATGCAGCCAAATTATTAATTATCGGGGTTTTAAGAAATTCACTCCAATTTCCAAATCAAATCTTAATCTCGAAAACCCAAACATTCAAGTGGCTGTAGTTTATTTTTATTATTTTTCATTTATTTTCTAAGTCGTTGTAGTTTTATTTTTAGCTGTAGTTTAAAAACTTATATTCATAAAAATAAAACAAAAATAAAATTAAAATTTAAAACAAAAATAAATATATAATAAAATTGTTCCGATGCGATATCGGGTCGCAAGTTTGGATTTGCAACATATTTTACAAACCCCGATATCCCGTCTCCCTCCCGATCCGATTTGCCGATGCGAAAGGCATAAGTTACTTACCAATATTTATTGGTATATATCGCATCGGGCTCTCATATGAAACAAGTTTAAAAAAAATCCCTCTTCCTCCGGATGTGATATCGCATCGGGAAATTTGGCTTGACCATTTTAATAGACCCCTCCATCCTCCTGATTGCCGATAAGCGAAAAGGAATAAAAAACGAAGTTTTAAATAAGTGGTTCAAACGACTTGTTTATTGGACTCACACGTAGGGTAAAATGGTTAGTTTTAATATACATTAGATATGGTGATATGTTAGTTTTAACGTTTTTATATATTATGAGTGAAGTAAGTAACGATTATGAGTGGAGTAAGTGAGGAGTAGGGTTAGTTAATATATATTAATTAGTTTATATTAATATGTAATATATTATGTTATTTAAAATAATATGTAATATATTATATTATTTAAATTAATATGTAGTATTTAATTAATAAATTTTAAATTAATCATATTAATTAATTTATGATATTTAATTAATTTGATTAATTTAGATTTAAGTATCATTTAGAATTAGTTTTTAATTTGTTTATAAATAATTAATTAGATATTAGTTAGTTAGATTAATAATTAACAATTAAATTAGAAACTAATTTAGGATTAGATTTTTAATGAGAATTTTGATTTTTAGCCCAGCAACAGAATTTCCAGATTCATGCCAGATTTGACTCATCAACTTTGGAAGTTCATAGAATGAGTTATACTTGGCCAAATGAGGCTCAGGACGGCTCATTGGAAAGAGAAAATCAAGGAGAATATTTCTGAGGAGATTTCATTGACAGATTTGGTCATTTATTGGGTCAAAAATCAGGCAGAAGATCAAGCTCCGAATTTTGAAAACAAAATCATTTTTCTGAGTTTTATTTTCATTGGTCCAGGCCTCTTCAAATTGCAGATTCACTCGTCAATGATATTCTTGGCCAATTAAATCACCCCAGGCATCAAAAGAGAGTTTATATTTTATAGAATTTGATTGGATTTGATTTAAATGCCAGCAATGCCATGTTGATTTTATTGTTGCATTTTAATTTATTTTGATTTCTTTTTGCAGAAAAACAGTGGAAGAAATATGGAGAAAAAGATCTCAGTCAATGAGAATGCTCCAGCAATTGAAGATCAGAATTTTGAGCAAGTAAAATTGGATTTGGCAGATTTCTCTTCACCAATCTTTCCTCTCAAGAATTCCTTCACAGATAGTATAAGTAATAGATTGCAGAATGTAAAATGGGCTGCTCTCCTCTGCAATTTTAGAGCTTCTAAAAGCACTATTGTAATTGGAACTTAGAGTTGTAGGAGGGAGGAGTGAAAAATCTCAGATCTGGGGATTATTGAGGATTTTCCCTTTGTATATTGAATTATGCATGAAGAACAAAGCTTACACTATTGTGGCTCTAGTTTTGAAGGCAGAAGTTCAAGCAATGTAAAGGGCTGTTGAAGACCAAGAACAGAGAAATGGATGCAATAAATTGGTATTTCTAATACTACTATTTCAAATATCAGTTTTAATTTTATGGTGATATGAATGTGTCATTTTATTCATGTTTGTGCACTATTGTCAATATGGGTAATTTGTCTCAATCTTGTTATTATGTATCTCTGTTTTTATGGATTAATTTCTCATTTTGGAGTAACTACTTACTCTGAAATCTGTCTTATGAAACTGATTTATTGAATAATAATGTGTTGTGAACTATTTCCACATATCATTATTCAATTATTGGATTTATTGATTTGATAATCAATATCATTTTGAGAACTACTTCCTGAATGTTGTTGATTTATTATTTCAGTTTTAAGGTCTCAATAGAATGTGTTTTGGTAACCATAATATCAGTTAATTGAACTACTTCATTAACTTGATATTCATTATAAGCAAGACATGTTTAAATCCTAATATTTTAATTATCTTGCTCTTAGTTGGGTTAGATCTATATCTACCTAATTAAGATAGGATTTAGATTAGTTTCTTTTGCTTGCATCATAGAATAAGCTTGCATTTAGAATAAATTTTACATTCTTTTAAGTCCTCTCCTCGAAGAGGCAAAACTTTAGTTGTGGCTTGGCTGAACCCAAATCAGCTTAAGGGTCATTCTCTTGCCTGATCAGCAAGAAGAAGTGATCTGATGTCCCTGTCTATTGGTAGTCAAGGATACATTATAAACCAATAGCAATAGGAAGAAGGTAACTGGACCTAGATGAACAGTCGGAGCCACCACACCAAACGGAAAAGGAGCTGCTTTTAAGGTCCGGACCGGGTGGTTATCCCCCAATGTTGTTGCAGCGATTTTCGAGGCATCAACATTTTTGGCGCTAGAAGGAGGGCCTGAGATTTCTTGTCTATTGGAGTCTTTTCAATTTTAACATTTTGTTTATGGCTCCTCTCAAACTTCCAATTTGGAGTTGTATCCATGGACGTGCATCCTCCAATACTCCACCCGAAGTGGTAAGACTCTTGTCTCAGGCAAAGTTTAATGGTAAGAGAAATTCTTCTGCTTTTAATCATGTCTTTCAATTCATTCAAAATGTTTCAAAATATGATTTTCAAAGAATTAATGAAGGCATTTTATGTAGGATTTTTACTCTCACATTTGCGGCAAAAGCCAAAAGCTGGTGCAAAACTCTTCCAGTTGCTTCAATTCACAGCTGGGATCAATTTGTTACAATTTTCATTTCTAAATTTGATGACTACGATTATGAACAGGTATGTGAAGAAATTAAATATCTACGTAGGTTTGAAAATGAGTCTGTTAATGATTTTAATATTCGATTTCATTTGAATTGCTTAAGATTTAAAGACGAAGATAAACCCACGGAAGAAGAATCATTAGATTGGTTTGAATATGTATGTTCTCTGCCTCCCATTCCCAATCCATATGAAATTAGTTCAAGTTTTGTTTCATCCCCTTCCAACATAAATGAAAATCCCAACACGGATGTGCAAATAAATGCTGATGAAGCGGTTTCACAAAGCTTGGAAAATATTTCCATTCAAATGCAAGAAGACAACAATAGCAATTTTGGAGAAAAAGCCGCCTTGAAATCTGAAAGCTACTTTGAAGTAAATTCGGAAAATCAAATCGCAAATCAGCAAGTACAAGCAGCAATCAAAGCAAATAAAATGCAAACTGCTGTACAAATTTCTAAATTTCTCCATGATGAGCAAATGCCGAAATCACAGCAGCAAAGCAGCGTTCTTCAAGAAAGCATATGCACGCAAAGGAATGATCTGCAATCTGAAATTTACAATGAGCATAATGCACAAGAGTTCTTAAACAGAGACAGTTTTAAATGCATTGTTTCAGGTTCACATTTTTCCCTTTATTCTGATATTTTCAATAATGGTAATATTTTTCCTCCTGGTATTGATGATATTTCAGAAATTAAAGAGGATGATTTAAATGAATTGCCATTAAATTATTATCAAGATAAAGAAACAATAATTGATCATTCTTTTGCCACTCATGAACATGAGATTTTTGTTCCGCCTTGTTTTGGTATATTGGATGAAATCAAAGGGAATTCCAGGCAATCTTGTGAAGTCATTTATGATAATTACTCTGACATTGAGGATGTTGATTTATATACATCTCAAGAGAATCCTCATGAGAAAATTCAAATAACATCTGAGAATGAGGAACACTTCAATTTAGGAATTATCCAAACTAATCCTCATTTTAGAGCAGCAAATTATCTTCATGATTTCACCATTCAAGAAAACATTCCAATTTATGATTCATATCAGGATCAAACTCCCATTCCTATTCATAATCATAATTCGTTTTCTATTTCACAAGTTGGAATTCAAAATTATTCTAATTCCATAATTCTGGCCATTTCTTGTGAAAATGAAATCATTTCAAAACGATTCCAAATGTGCTGTAACATTAGTTGTACAAATAGTGATTTCATTTTAGTTTTTCTTTCACAGCTATTTTGTTTAAACTTAGATTTATTTTCTGATTTTATTTTGCAAAATTTTCACACTTTTCGCTGGCATATTGAACACCTTACTATCAAACACTCAATTGATGCATTGCCCGATTGGGAAATTGAAGTTTCATATTATAATCATCAGCATCAAAAGATATTAATATTCCAATTTAAATCAATGTTAATGTTTCATCAAAAGCTTCTATTTTTTCAAAGGCAATATCAACAAGAGAGTGTATTTTTGCAATCTGGCCATCTATTCAATTTAATTAATAATTTTCCATGTCATTTGACAAACTTCCATTCATTTTTCATTGACTCATTTGAAGATTATTTGGAAGTTTTTCCTTCAAGGAAAATTGTCAATGATTTAACATTTGTACATAATACTAACAATTCTTTCCAGGCCTTTGAATTTCAAAACTCATATCCACAATTTGGCCTGTTATCTCTTTCCTTGAACATTTCCCCATCCTTAATGGAAATCCATCCAGATTTTTGCGATCCAATTGGTATCGAATTGGAAAGGAAATTTCATGAGAAAGAGATTTTAATTAAGTTGCTAACAATAACTGTACATTCTTATTTCAGATTTATTTTCCTTAGTTTAGTTAGATTTTTATTCTTATTGCTAACATTTGAACTGTACATAAACGCGAGAATAAAAATGAGAGAATGGTTACACTGGAAATATGACTATACCTAGTCATTTTCATGTATATGGTTAGAATAGGAGTAGAATTAATTTAGTTAGCTTGTTTTATGTAGTTAATTTATTTGCAATAGTTCTGTAGATTAAAAAATAAAACAAAGCAATCAGCCTTCTCATACATGTTCAGTGGAAACATTTTTCCTTATCAGAAAATTTTAATTCTTGCTTTCCTTTTTGAAATTTCTTATAGCGATTTCTCTACTCTGCCTATTTTGAATAATGTCTTGATCAAAGTCAATTAAAAGTTGCACTTGGTATCGATTACCTCAAAGCCACTTTTCTTCATTTCGGGATTTCCTTCTAAGATTTTCTTTGGAAATTTATACGGTAAGGATTTAAGGATATAAAAGCTTCATGATCCCATTATCCCATGAAATGTATGACTGTCTATCATAAGCTTAATTCTAATTCAATCATTATTAGTCAGTCTAACCTTTCATGGTAATCATATGGAGTTCATATTATCTTCCTCGGAATTTGCTAAAAGCTGATTTTAAGGATGTCCATTTTGCCAAGTGCACACATTCAAATCTGTTTTGATATTTTTCTACAATTAGTGGCTTAATCTCATTCTAATCTTTAGTTTATTATCTGATGCTGTAAAATGCATCATCTTTATTTACTGAAGGCATTATTGAACAGTCACTATAACAATACAGATTTTTCTCAAGATTAATTCGGAATGAGCAGAGGTAATAAATTGTTGTTTCACTTCGAAAGGGAAGCATAGCTTAATATTTATTTCTGGTAAATTCTATATTCCATGAACATGAATGATTGATTTCATTTAGGCTGATTGCACACTTAGAATTAGAATAAATAATGAGATGATTTTAATCAAAGGAAGAATTTGAGGATTTATCAGGTAAAATTTACAGACAAATTCCTTTCAGGTACGTATTTACAACTTTATTCTCATCCATTATTAGCTCATCTTTTCCTTAGTTTATTTTTGATTTGTGTTATGTTTTATTTGCAGGTTTTCATTTGTTTTCAAAACTTGAAGTAAGCAAAAAACCCAATTCAAATTTGCAATAGGCTCAGGGAAATTTTATTTGTGATGCATTAGAATTTAAGCATTTTTAATTTTGCTTTCATTCATTAGAAAACCCAATTGAAATTTCAAGAAATATCATAAGACCATTCGCATCATAAGATTTCATCGGAAGTAGTTTTTTAGTATTTCTTTTGATAAAAAATTGTTCATCAAAGACCTCCGATGTATTATCTTACTCATATGCCATATTACATTTCACATATCGGAGTTTTCCAAGTAAAGTATACTTCCATGAACATGAATCGCCGATAATCGATTTTACCGATATTGTGATAAACACATAATTCCGGACCCGATATGAAATTCAAATCAAATTCATAAAATATCGCGTCCGTTCAATCGCAATAATGGTAGGAGTATAACTTTAAAGGAGGCCGATGTTTCGGATCCGATATGTTATCAAATTTTCAACATAAAATTATTGGGTCCACTCTTCATCACATATCGGCATATTGAGAATTGATAAATCGTGCACATAACATTACCGATCGCAATCGCCGATTAGCCACGTCATTCATCGCATATCGGCATCGCAACAATCATATTGTGTTACATCGGGTGCTTAAGATTGCCGATCGCCGATTTACGTCATCCATCGCATCGCCGATATCGCAATCGCTTCCTTGCAGTTTTATTTATGGCCGATATCTCGGATCCGATATGTTATTAAAATCCCATCATAAAAAGTTATCGGGTCCGCTCTTCATCGCATATCGACATCGCAAAAAAATATATTGTGTTACATCGGGTAACCAAAATTTGCCGATTTCCGATTAGCTACGACTTCCATCGCATCGCCGATATTGCAATCATTTCATCACATTCTTACGCTCACATCACCTCTCTGAATCTACAATGTGTATTTTGCAATATGGGAAGCACGATGCAATTTATTCTCTGATCCCCGATATAATATTTCTTTAATGATGCGATCGCTTCATTTCATTGCACATGTTCTTATCAGCAATTTGCCATTGCAATCTCCGATGCAATAGCTTCCAATGCATGCCTATGAGCCATTAACATTTAATCGATATATGGCATAGCAATAAAGGTGAAGTTCTGCAGATTAAATTTGAAGCATGGTGAAGAAACATGTTATGTGAATCATCCGATACGGCAATGTGTTATTTTAAAAGCGAGCTTGGGTAACCACTATGGTAAGAAAGCAGTTAATGACCAATTTGCAGCATATCCAAATTATTTCAATTTCTCATACATTTTAGTTTAAATATATAATTCCATAATTAAAAATGGAATTCAAGACCTCTCTATCTTCATATTTAAATTTTATTATCGTAGATTTGGTCTTGATTCCGAACTATTTATAAAATCATGGAATTTATATGAAACTTGTGATATTTTGAGAAACAGTCATTGCTGCAAATTCTCATTCTCATTTTTGATGCATTTGCTTTAATTTCAATTCCCTTGAGCACTAAGCATTCCATTTTTTACTGCTTGCTTTAGTTTAAATAAAATAAATAATGATTTTGGGGTTATATGATTTTGGTTAGTTTGACTTCTTCATGTTTTTAATATTAATTAAAATAAGAAGTCAGCCACTTTGGAGAAACTGATACCTTTCAGGTAACATCAAAAGCAATGATCCAATGGTAAGATTCATGTACCCACTTTCATTAATTTCCATTTCATCACTCTAGTTTCATTTTTGTTTTTAAATTATGCTGATATAAAACTCTGTTTTGTAGCTCTTCACAAAAATTTTCAATCTTCTGCCGAATCATATTTTCAAAGTCCATACTCTTCTTCTGGCTTTATTTCAATAAGCAGCGATAATCTTCATCGAAACAGCTACACCAGGAAGTTTCTGAACCTTTAATCTGTTTCTTTAAGCATTCCTTTTCTTTTAGAAAATGATTAAGATGATGCTTGGGAACAAGAAGACTCATATCAAACAGAAATTATTCATTGTGGCTGAATTTTACGATCACTGTTATCTAAAAGCCTAAAGCATTCACAACTCTGCAAGGTATGTTTTTCTAAATCTCAACATAAGAAGGAATGATTACATGCTTATTTTCTTTTTCTTCATATTGTTGGAGACATTGGTATAAACATTCTTGTTTGAGTTTATCTTGCGAGACTTGGATTTTCCTTTCCATTTTTAGAGATTTCTTTGTTTTTATTTTTGTTCGCTGATTTCTTTTCTCACTTTAGCATAAGACTTCTTTTCTTTTGGTTTTCAGTTTTGATTTTGGTGACTTTGCCGCGATTTATATGGAAGGTCTTCTTGTTACCTAACTATGGTCAGCATTCATGGAGAAAAAATTGTTAATACTACCTATTAGCTTTTTCTTAAATCTCTTAGTAAAGTTTGATTTTCTTATTATAAAAGTAGACATACTTAAGGAAGAGATTACCAATCAAGAGAAGTTGGCAAAGTATCATAAAATCTGAAAAATTTCTTTTTCATCAAATTGTAATCATTTTGAGATTTCAAAATTTTATTAAGATCTTTCAGAGTTCTATTATCAGTCAAGAAAAGTTATTTTTAACCAAGTAAAGACACTTTACAGCAAAGCACCTTTAACTCTGAAATTGTCATTCTTAACTCTTAAGGAGTCAATGATTCTCCCTGTCTCAAAGAGTCTTATTTTTCTAGAGAATAATCCAGAAATATATTTAAACTTAAAAGATAAGAGGTCTCATCGTGAGCCTGCTTACCATGATCATAGGGGAAAATAGGCTGACATTACCAACATTGCTAAACAAACCAGGGTAATGGCTTATGATTGCAAACAATTATAAGACAAGGGGTCTCATCACGAGCCAGCTTGTTCAGTCCAATTTTAACCAGTGAATGGCATTGTCAACTATCTGGCTACCATACTAGGACAATGGCTTTTAAGATTTAATAAAAAAATAAAAAAATAAAAAATAAAATAAAAAGTAATACATATATAAATGGATTTATCTCTAGATCAATAATTCTTAAACAGATGGGATTCTGAATCATTTATGATTAAAAGGTAACCCTGTCGAAACTATAGACGTTTGCTGGCAACAGTGGCTCTACCTGTGACAAGCGAGTATATTTTGAAAGCTAAGCTGTAAAGTGACCCCTGCTTTATCTCTACAACTAATTAAGGACTGATGTAGAGTTTTGAAATATTTTAATGTATGAGGAATTTTAAGAAAAATTACAATTAGATGATTCTTGCTTTTATTCAGACTACTGAACTTAATCAAGCATTTCACGCAAAATTTTCTCTTCTTTAATTATTTTTACTTTAATTTTAGGAAAATCTCATTCATAACAAAAAGAGATAACTGGTTCTTCTCCCGTGTGTCGCCAATTGTTGTGGTAAAAACACAACACCCCCCATTATTGATGCGTCCACTTCGAATAATGGGGACCCTTTCTATAAAAATTTTGGCTAAGCACCTTTTTGGATTTTTATTGATTGCACTACGCTTTGGTTAATTTTACATTTTCTTTGGATTCTTGTTTTGATTGCTTTGTTAGAGTCGATTTTTTATAAGCTTCTCATTGACGCTTGTTTCGCCTCATTTGGTCAACTGGTTTGAAAATGGCACTCCTTTGAAGTCTCATCATTTATCTAGCCTGGGTTAAAAATGTATAAAATATACAATATTGCACTTTCTAAATAAATTAGTTCAATAAGGCATTCATTTTAAATATTAACCCATAGCAAGTTTTTACTAACATTTTTCATTTTTTAGTCATGCAGCCAAATTATTAATTGTCTGGGTTTTAAGAAATTCACTCCAATTTCCAAATCAAATCTTAATCTCGAAAACCCAAACATTCAAGTGGCTGTAGTTTATTTTTATTATTTTTCATTTATTTTCTAAGTGGCTGTAGTTTTATTTTTAGCTGTAATTTAAAAACTTATATTCATAAAAATAAAACAAAAATAAATATATAATAAAATTGTTCCGATGCGATATCGGGTCGCAAGTTTGGATTTGCAACATATTTTACAAACCCCGATATCCCGTCTCCCTCCCGATCCGATTTGCCGATGCGAAAGGCATAAGTTACTTATCAATATTTATTGGAATATATCGCATCGGGCTCTCATATGAAACGAGTTTAAAAAAAATCCCTCTTCCTCCCGATGTGATATCGCATCGGGAAATTTGGCTTGACCATTTTAATAGACCCCTCCATCCTCCCGATTGCCGATAAGCGAAAAGGAATAAAAAAAGAAGTTTTAAATAAGTGGTTCAAACGACTTGTTTCTTGGACTCACACGTAGGGTAATATGGTTAGTTTTAATATACATTAGATATGGTGATATGTTAGTTTTAACGTTTTTATATATTATGAGTGAAGTAAGTAACGATTATGAGTGGAGTAAGTGAGGAGTAGGGTTAGTTAATATATATTAATTAGTTTATATTAATATGTAATATATTATGTTATTTAAAATAATATGTAATATATTATATTATTTAAATTAATATGTAGTATTTAATTAATAAATTTTAAATTAATCATATTAATTAATTTATGATATTTAATTAATTTGATTAATTTAGATTTAAGTATCATTTAGAATTAGTTTTTAATTAGATTTAATTTGTTTATAAATAATTAATTAGATATTAGTTAGTTAGATTAATAATTAACAATTAAATTAGAAACTAATTTAGGATTAGATTTTTAATGAGAATTTTGATTTTTAGCCCAGCAACAGAATTTCCAGATTCATGTCAGATTTGACTCATCAACTTTGGAAGCTCATAGAATCAGTTATACTTGGCCAAATGAGGCCCAGGACGGCTCATTGGAAAGAGAAAATCAAGGAGAATATTTCTGAGGAGATTTCATTGATAGATTTGGTCATTTATTGGGTCAAAAATCAGGCAGAAGATCAAGCTCCGAATTTTGAAAACAAAATTATTTTTCTGAGTTTTATTTTCATTGGTCCAGGCCTCTTCAAATTGCAGATTCACTCGTCAATGATATTCTTGGCCAATTAAATCACCCCGGGCATCAAAAGAGAGTTTATATTTTATAGAATTTGATTGGATTTGATTTAAATGCCAGCAATGCCATGTTGATTTTATTGTTGCATTTTAATTTATTTTGATTTCTTTTTGCAGAAAAACAGTGGAAGAAATATGGAGAAAAAGATCTCAGTCAATGAGAATGCTCCAGCAATTGAAGATCAGAATTTTGAGCAAGTAAAATTGGATTTGGCAGATTTCTCTTCACCAATCTTTCCTCTCAAGAATTCCTTCACAGATAGTATAAGTAATAGATTGCAGAATGTAAAATGGGCTGCTCTCCTCTGCAATTTTAGAGCTTCTAAAAGCACTATTGTAATTGGAACTTAGAGTTGTAGGAGGGAGGAGTGAAAAATCTCAGATCTGGGGATTATTGAGGATTTTCCCTTTGTATATTGAATTATGCATGAAGAACAAAGCTTGCACTATTGTGGCTCTAGTTTTGAAGGCAGAAGTTCAAGCAATGTAAAGGGCTGTTGGAGACCAAGAACAGAGAAATGGATACAATAAATTGGTATTTTTAATACTACTGTTTCAAATATCAGTTTTAATTTTATGGTGATATGAATGTGTCATTTTATTCATGTTTGTGCACTATTGTCAATATGGGTAATTTGTCTCAATCTTGTTATTATGTATCTCTGTTTTTATGGATTAATTTCTCATTTTGGAGTAACTACTTACTCTGAAATCTGTCTTATGAAACTGATTTATTGAATAATAATGTGTTGTGAACTATTTCCACATATCATTATTCAATTATTGGATTTATTGATTTGATAATCAATATCATTTTGAGAACTACTTCCTGAATGTTGTTGATTTATTATTTCAGTTTTAAGGTCTCAATAGAATGTGTTTTGGTAACCATAATATCAGTTAATTGAACTACTTCATTAACTTGATATTCATTATAAGCAAGACATGTTTAAATCCTAATATTTTAATTATCTTGCTCTTAGTTGGGTTAGATCTATATCTACCTAATTAAGATAGGATTTAGATTAGTTTCTTTTGCTTGCATCATAGAATAAGCTTGCATTTAGAATAAATTCTACATTCTTTTAAGTCCTCTCCTCGAAGAGGCAAAACTTTAGTTGTGGCTTGGCTGAACCCAAATCAGCTTAAGGGTCATTCTCTTGCCTGATCAGCAAGAAGAAGTGATCTGATGTCCCTGTCTATTGGTAGTTAAGGATACATTATAAACCAATAGCGATAGGAAGAAGGTAACTGGACCTAGATGAACAGTCGGAGCCACCACACCAAACGGAAAAGGAGCTGCTTTTAAGGTCCGGACCGGGTGGTTATCCCCCAATGTTGTTGCAGCGATTTTCGAGGCATCAACACCCCCCAAGTTGGATTTTGGCTGTAAGATAAGAAAGTCAGTCGAATACCTCCAGGAAGCTATTGTGATTACTATGTCTTCTAACACCCCCTCGGGTTTGACACGGGACCTGTCTGCTAATTCGAGTATAGTAGGAGCATGTCTAAGCCCATGTAGCCCCAGGGTGGTAAAGATATCCTTTGTCATCATATTAATGGCAGCCCCAATATCGATTAATGTGTTAGTTATGGGCTGATCATTAATGTAGAAAGTAACCGTAGGGTTTCCTGGATCATTATACTTGGTTAGAAGAGGCTGAGAAGACATTAATTCAGATAATTTCTCCATCACATGTATAGTAGCAAGGTCTTTAGGCTTCCTTCTAGGTTTATTAATGCATAATTCTCATATTGTTTTAGCATAAATAGATACTTCTTTAAGAGCTTGCAGCAGAGGAATTCGTACATGAAAATTTTTTAATTCCCTAAGAAAATCAGATTTGGGCTATGAGGTCATTCCAGGCTCAGTTAATCTCTAAGGATACGGAGGATTCTGAGTTATAATAGTCGAGTCGGCTTCTACAGGTGTATCAACCTTACCCGAGTTGGTTGTTACAGGGGTAACAACCCTTCTTGGGTTGGTTGTTATAGGCGTAACAGTTTGCTCTGTATCAGTAATTACAGGGGTAACAGATGCCTCAAGATCTACTGTACCTCCTCTGGAAGGTTCATATTCCTCCTCGATAATGATAGGGGAGTGATTTGGTTTAATTATCTTACCCGACCGCAATTTAAATTCATTAAGTCCCACGAGGGTTATAAGGTAAGTTTGGAAGGTAGTTGGAGCCTCTATGCCCTGAGTTGCTTTATTGTTTGAGTTAGGGTTAGGTTGCACAGGTAATTGGGGTCACACAAGTGGTGTAGGAGCAGGAGTTTGGAAGGGAGGCAATTGTAGTTGTTGCTGCATTAGTAATCTAGGTGGAGCTATATTCTGGTTATTCCCCCTCCAGTTCCGGTTCCAAGGGTATGGTTGAGATGCTGGATATTGGATAGAGGGATAGGGAGACCATTAGTTCCACAATCATCCCTTGAAAGGGTGGTAAGGATGGTAAAGGAATATTTTTCATGGGAGCTTCGCCTCTGATATCCTCAATTAGGAACTCAAAGGTGGTGATAGTAGCATCTGTTTTAGCATTGTTTTCATTGTTGTCCCCCATTTCTAACCCTTCTAATCCTTGTTGTAACAGACGCCTTCAAACTGCTCTTATGATTGTCTTACATACGGAATTGATGGCTCAGGCGACTTCAAGGCTGACTGTTTCACCGCACTACTTGAATCTAGATATTGATAAACCAATAGGTGCCCTCTTGTCTCAGGTTTTTGATGTCCCCCTCCATTTTCCCCTTGTCCCTCAGTGCTAAAGTTTTGGATACTAGCTTCCCCCTGTTGTTCCTGAATTGGATACTAAATCTTGGGAGTATGTTCACTAGCTTTAGAATGGTATGGCTCCGAGATAGAGGAATTGGTTTTGTCCTTGTTATGGGAGTAACAGCTTTTTGTGGCGCTATTTTCCTTGCGCCCGTTTGAGAACTTGACTGTTCTTTTTCTACCTTGGAGATTAGTTATGGGATAAATGTTTTCCTTCCAAAATCTACACTCTTCCTTTCCTTTTTACGACCCGTTTTTCCCGTGACTAATTAGAGTGGGGGGTAATTTTGGTATTTCTATAATTCCTATAGTTGCACACAAGGAACCTATGTGTATTAATTCACAGCCTAAGTGTCTCAGTCTCCGACAGTGGTGAGCCCGTCTAGGTATGTTAGAGCAATGCACAAGTTCTGACCTCTCGTCTTACTGCCTAGAAACTGAAGAGCTGAAGACACGATTAAAAAAAAACCAAAATGCCACACCCGAAGTTCCCTAGTGATCACAATGGTGAGCCCGCTCAGGCATGTTAGAGCGATGCACAGGTTCTTACCTCTCGTCTCACCGGCCAATGATTGTGGACTAGGAACACTCTATCCTCAAACAAACAACTTGGTTGTCTGTATCGTCAACTGCCATCCCCAAAAACGATGCCAAAATGTAGTGTTGTTTTAATTAATCCTAATTGATCAATACCGCAACCATTAATTGTCAACCCAGGGTAGGTCATGATGTTTCAATGGAGTTCGCACTGTCTATGCCGATACACTACAACCAAGAATGAAGAATAAAAAGAGACAGTAAAGAATGTTGTTGAATCAATTGTAGAAATTAAATCATTCATGCAGAAATTAAAACACTCCACAGAAATGAAATCACACTTCACGATTACCAGAGCAAGGGTGTGCCACACAATAAACTAATGACTGCACTAGCTAGTTACTATCATTCTATTTAATCAAACCAGTGTAACAGCATAATATAATCTGGAACTAAAGAAGATGTATTTTACAATTTATACAGCAATAACAGAAAACCATACAACAATAAAATAAACAATAATATATGACTACTTCTACCACTGCAATCCCTGCTAAAGAGGAGGGCCCTTCCTCCCTAGTAGGGGCGCATGAATAAACACAAGATTAGTTAAAGAATTAGATGAGGAACAGTAACAACATCATCGTCGTGGCTTCAATATTAAAATAATTAAAAGTTACAAGATCATAGTAACAATTCTTTTCTATCTGTCATCCCTGTATAGTATAAATCGAGTTTCTTTTATAGTTATTACATACCCAAAATTAGGAAATAGATCAGTCATGAGAATCTTACGATTCTCATGCTAATCATAGAATAGAATTAGTTATAACCTATTTCTAAATATAAATGCTTCTCAGATACATTGGTTAAGATCGCAACCGTTTGGATCTGTTGCTTCTAAATAACAATTCATAACCCCCGACAATTTTTGTGTGGAATAGTACCCACGACTTTGCCAACTATAGTGCAACAACATCCCAAAGTCAAACGACAGTTCAGGATGTAACAACAATCACTGGGTAAAAACATCCTTGGTGTAACAATGGTCATCTGTATCAACACGTGGTGTAACAACAGCTTGTAACGGCATACAGTGTGTAACGACAACCTGTAACAACATACAAGGTGTAACAGCACTCTGCTCTACCATGCTCTGAAACCGATCAACACGGCATGTTCACTCCATAACCTCATCCCTGCAGGCAATGCCTGAAAAAGAGAAGAGGGTCCAAAATACTTCTCTAATTCTTACCCCAGTTAGCCACAAAA
This sequence comes from Pinus tabuliformis, assembly GCA_031772625.1. Taxonomy (NCBI): domain Eukaryota; kingdom Viridiplantae; phylum Streptophyta; class Pinopsida; order Pinales; family Pinaceae; genus Pinus; species Pinus tabuliformis. The sequence goes on from CM062805.1 coordinate 641,751,114, forward strand.
AAGAATATTATATGGTTATATCCAGCAAAACAAGGAAAAATAACATGATGGTGAAATAGGGTGTATAAATGAGAAAAAAGGTGATTAACATGTGAAGTTTCATGGGCCTGGAGGAAAAGAGGATCAAAACTGGGGGAAGAAAGTGTAGGAAATAGGTATAAAAGTCACACCCAACAGAGACTAGTCTGAGAAACTCCATGGATATTTTGCTACAAACTGGTCTCACATGTGACTGAAAGCCAAACCAAATTCGAGTTGACTGACAAAAACACATGAAACACACAGTGATTTAATTTGAAGGTGATAATGAGACATTATCGTTCAATAATAATATTATTGGAAACTACTCAGCTAAGTCATTTTTAGGGAACTTTAAAGCACATGAATTTCCCTTTCTAGATAATGTTGTCACCACACAAATTGAAAATTTCTCACAGGCAGATGCTTCCAACTATAAATTTTTTGTAAATAAACCTTTAGTTAATACTTTATTTTGGACTTTATATTTTTATGGTTCCAAATCTAACGATGGTGCAGGAGCTCGTTGCATTTTAATCAACCCAGAAGGAGAAAAAATCATGTTATCTTGCATATTAGAATTTGAATGTACAAATAATATCGCAGAATATGAGGCATTGGTTCAAGGATTATACAAAGAAATTGGCCTCAACATCAAATATCTACAGGTTTTTGGAGATTCAAAAATTATCATTAAACAAGTAAGAAATACTATTCACTTCCTTTCTGGATGCTGAAAAATGGCAACAAGAAATGCTAAAAATAGAAGTGCTAAAAATAACACTACTAAAAATCGCAGTTTGGGTACCAGTGCTGGATTGGGCAACAGAGAATGAAAAATGGAAGTGCTAAAAATAGAATTTATATTTTTAGCAGTTCAGGATGGATTCCTAATTTAGTCAATCCCTGGACTAAAAACAGGAAGTAAAATTCGAATTTGGTCTTAGCAGCTATTTGAAAATAAATTAATTAATTCACCATGAGTTAATTAGTTGTGAAAATTCAAACATGAAGTCTATGTGAGGACATGCAACAATTTCTCCACTGATTAAGGAAGTTATCCCTTGATTAAAGCAGATAAGGATGAGTTCTAATTTGAGTAGTAATTAGTTGGCTCAGTTAACAGAGTCAAGTCTAGTTAGATTGATTTAAACAGTTTGTTTAAATTAATGTGAGTTCAGTTAGTTAATGCATGCTTGCATATAACTATTACACTTCAGATAACTGAAGATTCTCTCATGAATAACTCATGCATGTCAATTCAGACAGAGACCTAGTTGAGATCAAAGAAGGGATAGTGTACTATCAATTGGATGATTTTCTTCCTATAAAGGAAGCTCATCCATGAGAAGGATTTATCTCCTTCAGATTTGTGTAGTTAGATCAGAGGTTAGTGAGTGTGTGAAGAGGCTAATTCACACAGGCGGCAGCACTGGACCCAAGGAAAACTACACAAGGAAATAGGAGGCTTGGAGGGCAGAGGAGAAGCTTTGTGAGAAGCCTTTGACTGTCTATGAGTAGTAGAGGGATTATACTGAGAGTTGGATAGCTTCCGAGCTAAGGCTTTGTGTAATCCGGACTATATTTCCAATTGTATGATAACACAGAGTTGGGGTTTTAGGCTGAGGCTTTCCCCGGGTTATTTCTTCTGTGTTATGTGTGATTGATTTCTTCTTATCAGTTATATGTGTTCAATTGATCTTGCTCAATTCGATTAAGCTTCCACATAATTGTTTGTAGAAGTGGATCAAGTATTTTGCTTTAGTATATTGTATTATCAAGTGATCTACAGGTGGGAATTTCTACATGGTATCAGAGCTAGCTGATTTGTAAAAAAGTTCTACATCATATCGGAGAAAAGGTGATCAAAGCAGAGAACAATATACTGGTGGAGATTTTGAAGTTTTGAGTTTTGGGCCGAGAGTTTGCAGAGCATATCTGAAAATTTTTGCATTAAATTTTCAAAAAAAAGAGCATATTTGTATTCTTTATGAAAAAATACCCAAATTCAAAAAAAAAATCAGCTGAATCGAAGTTCGGATGAGGGAGATATCGTTGATTTAAAATCAGCTCTTTTTCCCGAAAATTTCGTGACGGCTGGAAAGATGAAACAAATTGGTGTGCTAGCCAAGAACCTGTATGCACTTTAGGTACAAGATGCATGCAAATCCTTGAGGAGCAAGGAAAATATTAGATTGGTTGTTGAGAGGGAGAGTAAATTACCTCTCAACATGCAGTGCCTGAAGAAGTCTCAGATGATTGTGGAGGAGCCACAATTGGTGAAGCAGCTTCAGGAGGTTGTGGAGCAGCCACAACTAGAGAAGCTGAGAGGAGATCGAATAGAGACATCTACTCATGCAGAGACCTCCAGTAGGGGGGAATTTCGAGCCAGGTGGGCAGAGGGATCACATGCATCCATACCTCCAGGTAGGAGGTGGGGCAATGTGGAGTGATCGTCCCAAGAAAGATGGAATAGGAGCAGGATCCTTGAGGTACCCAACCTCTTTGATTCGACTATGCTACATGAGCCCCGATGAGGAGTAGCAGACTGATTGATTGGGTAGAGACAAATGTGGATGGAGCAGTATAGAGAGCTACAGTGCAGGAGTCCCAGGACTGTGTAGAGCTAGTAGGCTACAACGATGTGAGAGGCACAGGAGTGTTGCACCAGTACAGGATGGCACAGAGAGGTGTGCAATGGTGAGAGATGCATGGAGTGTTGCAGCAGCTCAGAGGTCAGAGAGGGAGCACTTGTCAGCAGCAAGTAGAGCTTCAGCATCAGAGTATGTTTCTAGACCAATAGAGATGTCATTGGGGAGTTTTTTGTTCCGAGAGTTGCTGGAGCAACCACTCTTGGTAGATGTGTTGCATGAAGAACATTCCAGAGGTACAGGATCAGGTTCGTGTTGAATCCTTTCTTGTTGAGAGGGAGTACTGAAAAATGGCAACAAGAAATGCTAAAAATAGAAGTGCTAAAAATAACAATTTGGGTACCAGTGCTCGATTGGGCAATAGGAAATGAAAAATGGAAGTGCTAAAAATAGAATATATATTTTAGCAGTTCAGGATGGATTGCTATTTTACTCAGTCCCTAGACTAAAAATAGGAAGTAAAATTCGAATTTGGTCTTAGCAGTGGTTTGAAAATAAATCAATTAATTCACCGTGAGTTAATTAGTTGTGAAAAATCAAACATGAAGTCTATGTGAGAACATGCAACATTTTCTCCACTTATTAAGGAAGTTATCCCTTGATTAAAGGAGATAAGGATGAGTTCTAATTTAAGTAGTAATTAGTTGGCTCAATTAACAGAGTCAAGTCTAGTTAGATTGATTTAAATAGTTTGTTTAAATTAATATGAGTTCAGTTAGTTAATGCATGCTTACATATAACTACTGCACTTCAGATAACTGAAGATTCTCTCATGAATAACTCATGCATGTCAGTTCAGACAGAGACCCGGTTGAGATCAAAGAAGGGACAGTGTACTATCAGTTGGATGAATTTTTTTCCTATAAAGGAAGCTCATCCATGAGAAGGATTTATCTCCTTCAGGTTTGTGCAGTTAGATCAGAGGTTAGTGAGTGTGTGAAGAGGCCAATTCACACAAGTGGTAGCACTAGACCCCAAGGAAAACTGCACAAGGAAATAGGAGGCTTGGAGGGCAAAGGAGAAGGTTCGTGAGAAGCCTTTGACTGTCTATGAGCAGCAAAGGGATTATACTGAGAGCTGGATAGCTTCCGAGCTAAGGCTTTGTGTAATCTGGACTATATTTCCACTTGTATGATAATATAGAGTGGTTTTAGGCTGAGGCTTTCCCCAGGTTATTTCTTCTGTGTTATTTGTGATTGATTTCTTCTTATCAGTTATATGTGTTCAATTGATCTTGCTCAATTCGATTAAGCTTCCACATAATTGTTTGTAGAAGTGGATCAAGTATTTTGCTTTAGTATATTGCATTATCAGGTGATCTACAGGTGGTAATTTCTACACTGGACATCTTAGGCATTATCAATCATTAGTCCAGGATCTTACATCACATTTTTTGGCATTTAATATTTCTCTCATACCTAGAATGCAAAATGCTAGTGCAGATTTGTTTGCTAATGTTTCATCAAAACTCATACCATCTGAGGTTTATAGCCCTAATAGGTTTTCCATTGAGTTAATTTTTAGACCATCCATTCCTGACAATGTCACTAATTGGCTAATCTTCAACGATGATTATGATAGTGTAAATTTTCTAACATCGGAGGGGTCGTACGATGACCAAATCATAGATGAAAATGAGCATGACCTTTAGTTAAAACAAAAGGTTGATGAAAATCCCAAACCTAAATCTGTAGCCAAATTAGAAGATCTTTATGATCTCAAAGACAAATTCAAGAAGGTAACTAATGCCAAATCCAAAGCTCAACCTTGAGATTTGAATTCGTGAACCTCGGAATTGATGACAAGCCTCAGAACATTAATCTAGGTCTCAGTCTATCCTCTGATGAAAGATCATCATTCATTCGATTATTGAAGAAATACAAAAGTATCTTTTCCTGGGATTATAACAATCTCAAAACTTATGATACTTCTATCATACAACACACCAATCCTATGATCTCTAATGTTAAACCAGTGCAGCAGAAACTAAGGAAGATTCACCCGAACCTTGAAAGTCAAATCAAATCAGAGTTGAATAAACTCCTAAAGGCCAGAATCATATTTCCTGGTAGGCATTCGAAATGGGTCTCCAATTTAGTGCCCGTTAGGAAAAAGAATGGTGACATTCGTATATGCATAGCTTTCATAAATTTGAATAAAGCATGTCAAAAAGACAACTTTCCACTGCCAACCATGGAACATGTGCTGCAGTCAGTAGCTGGTTCTGAGCTCAGGTCTTTCCTTGATGGGTTTTTAGGATATAACCAAATCCTGATTCATCTAGATGATATATTAAAAACCACATTCAGAACTAAATGAGGAACATATGCTTATCAGAAAATGCCTTTTGGTTTTATTGATGCAGGTGCCACAATTCAAAGAGTTATGGATATAGCCTTTAAAGGACTCATTAACAAATCTATTTTTATTTACCTGGATGATATCACTGTTTATTCCAGGAAGAGAAACAGCCATTTGAACAACCAAAAGCAAATCGTTAAACGATGTAAAAAATATGGGATCTTGCTCAATCCAAAGAAGTCTTATTTTGCCTTAAGCGAAGGTAAGATTTTAGGGTTTGTCATCTCAAAAAATGGTATTTATATTGATCCAGAAAGGATTAAGGAAATTGAGAAAATCCCCTTACCCCATAATAAGAAATCCATGTAGTCCTACTTTGGTCAAATAATTTTTCAAAAATATTTGTCCCTGACTTTTCACATATAGTTTTACCTTTATAGTCTATGACTAAGAAAAATTTAGTTTTCAAGTGGGGTCACAATGAAAGAGAAGCATTTGATATAATCAAACAAGATATTATCAATGCTCCCTCCCTGACAACTCCCAATTTTTCCAATCATTTTATTTTATATACATTTACATTAGAAACATCATATGTTGTCATTTTGACACAGCTCAACAATCAACAAATTGAAGCACCAATTTTGTTTTTAAGTTCAAATCTACAAGGTGCTTAGTTAAATTACTCTACTGTGGAAAAACAGGCCTTAGCTGTTTTTAAGTCAACAAATCACTTTGGACAATTTCTCCTTAAAACTCACACCAAAATCATAGTTCCATTCCCAGCAGTAAGGAAATTACTGGTGCAAAGGGAAGTAGGAGAAAAGAAGGGCAACTAGGAAACTACACTGGAAGAATATGATGTCGAAATCAAACCAGCTAAAATTGTTAGGGGTCAAGGATTTTGCATAATGTTAGCTGGAGCATCCAACTTACTAGCAGAAGAAGATTCAGGTGATGATATACAAATATCTGAGGTAATCCTGAACGATATTGAATCTCAATATGTTGATCTCATCTTTTATTTAAAAAATGGATATGCCCCTATGTAGCTTAGCTATAAAAGAAAAAGGGCTTTGAGAATAAAATCAAAGTAATACGAAATCGTCAATGATGCTTTGTTTAGAAAGAATTATGATTATGTTTTACTTGGGTGCCTTGAAAAATCTGAGGCAGAAAAGGTTTTGTAGGAACCCCATGATGGACTAGCTGGTGGACATTTTGGAGGAGACACAACAGCACATAAAATCCAGCATGTTGGATATTACTGGCCAACCTTGTTCAAAGATGTACATGAATATGTAAGGAAGTGCGAAACCTGTCAAACTGTTGTTGGAAGACAAAGGAAACCTGCATTTCCGTTACAGTTGGTCAACATTGAACAACCATTTGGGAAATGGGAAATGGACATAATAGGTGAGATCATTCCTCACTCTTCAAAGCAACATAGATACATCCTTACAGCAACTGATTACTTTACTAAATGGGTGGAAGCAATTCCACTAAAAGTAGCCAATTCTGAGAACATCATCGAATTTATTGATCAAATTATCATTACCATATTTGGACTACCAACTACCCTGATGTTTGACAATGCATCTTATTTCAAAGGCAACACTATGACAGAATTCGCTCTCAAAAGAGGTTCCAAACTTAAGTATTCTTCTAACTATTATCCTCAGGGAAATGGTTTAGCTGAATCAACCAATAAAAACCTCATTAGGATCATTAAACAAATTATTAATCAAAATCAAATAAACTAGCATAAATCTCTAACATTTTCTCTATGGGAAGATCAGATAACACAAAAGGCCTCAATAGGCACTTCTCCATTTAATCTAGTCTATGGGAAAAAATATGTCCTTCCTACAAATGTAGTTATTCCCTCTCTAGCCCTAGTTAAATTTATTGAAGAAACTCCTTCTTCTTCATTACAATTAAGGAAATCACATCTCCTCAAACTTGAAGAGGAAAGAGAGAAAGCCAAAATCATACATGCCCATCATCAACAATTAGTTAAATCTTCCTTTGATGCAAATTTTGTAAGTCCAAAATCATTTCAACTTGGAGACCTTATATTGAAGTGGGATAAATCATACGAGGAAAAAGGTAAGCATACCAAATTCCAAAAAATGTGTCTTGGACCATTTCAGATTGCAGAACAAATTGGCCCGTCAACATTTCTATTGCAAGATTTAACAAGCAAGAGAGATTCTCTACCTATGAAGAGGCAGATTTTGAAGAAATGTTTTTCATAAGAGATAACTTCTTCTATCTCGTGTAGACTATCGCCTTTACTTTTTCTAGGAAAATAAAAGTTAAATAGTATTTACTTTTGGCCTTACAATAAAAAATCTCTTGAAATATTTTGATTTTTTGTTTTTATAAGTAGAGATTGTTAAGGAAATAATTATAACATTTGAAAATTAACTAGGTTCTATCTCTCTGAAATCTGCTTGTTTCCACCAAAATTATTTATTCTTTGAGAAACCTCCAACTTTATCAAGAAACTTTTGTTCTACTATTAGTCAAGAAAAGTATTCTTAACAAAGTAAAGACTCTTCGCAGATAAGCATCCTCAGCTCTATAATTGTCATCCAGAACTCTTAAGGAGTCAATGATTCTCCCCATCCAGTAAACTTTTCTCTTTTTAAAGTGTAATTCTAAAATATACTAAAACTTAAAAGATAATAGGTCTCATCAAGAGCTTGCTTACCATGTTCATAGGGAAATAATAGACTAACATTACCAATACTGCATATAAAAATAGGGTAATGGCTTGATATTATTTTAATCAAAAGACAAGGGGTCTCATCACGAGCCATCTTGTTCAGTTGAATTACAAGAGTGAATGACATTGTCACTATTTAGCCACCAAACCAAGACAATGACTTTTAAGCTACAAAAAAGGAAAAAAATTTCAAACAAATAAACTGTTTAAAAAAAAGGAAAAAAAAAAGAGAATAAGTATATGATTTCGAATTTATCTCTAAAAACTGCACTCTTATCTGGATGGGACACCAAATCATTGATGGTTAAAAGGTATCCCTGTCGAGGCTATGGACGCCTGCTAGCAGTAGAGGCCCTACCTGTGACAAGTGAGTACATCTAAAAGACGATCTGCAAGAGCCCCCTACTTTATCTTTAAACTAAGTAAAGACTAATATAGACAAACGAATTTTCATTTTGAAGAGGATATCAAATGAATTATAATTAGGTGAGTTTTTTCTTTTTTTTTATTCAGAGAAATTTTACTTATCTTAAATTTCATGCAATTCTTATTTCCTGAACTACCTTTATTTTGAAAGTTTTAGAAATTACAAAATTATCAAAGATAAGTGGTTCTTCCAATGAGTCTCCAATTGTTGTATTGTTCAACAACCCCTCCCCCCCATTTATTATATTAATATTTAGTATTGTATTAATAAATGGGGACACTTTAAAAAATTTCAAAAAACTTAGAAAATAAGAGCTTGCCTTTTGAAACCATTCGGAATAAAACTTTGGATAAAATTAAGATATCAAACCAAGTCACTTTGTGATTAAGCATTCCCACTTTATCGCAAATCGCAAGATCTGAAGTAACAAAGGTTAGACGTGAGTTAAAATCCGTGAAATGCGATAAAAGAAACCCAGTAAAAGACCCAAATATAGCATTTGAACTTTTTATAAAATCTAAGGCTTAAGATATTCCTTAAAAGTATTCATTGCAATCACATTACGGCTTTTATAAAGGGTGCAGATATGCAAACCATAAAAAATTGCGAAATACGATGAGGTCTAGACATGACGTAACAATAAAGATTGTTATAATTTAAATAAAGTCTGACCTATTGCAAAATAGTCGTTTCAGTTAAATAATCATTTGTCTGAGAAAATGCGCTCGATAAAGTAAAAATTATGCTTCTCGCTTCAAATTGCAAAATATCAAAGCAAATTTAAATTGATCTACTCCCAATTTGTGATTTTTTATTTTCGATCTTTCTGATATTGCGATTTGCGATTTGCGATATTGCAATTCATCGCAATCGCAAGATCGGTATCTTCCATACACAAACCTATTTGAAATATCATTTTGAAAACTTGCGATGCGATATTCTAAGAATACATGAAGGAAATCTTATGTAGGACTTAATGCATAGTTAATGAGGTTTAAATGCATTTATCCATTTAACGGTTCAAGATGATAGATATCTTTTTATCTGTGTTTGAAATAAAATCTCCATTCTTACGTTCTTTCAAAATTTACTGTACTAATTGTGTTTCTGCTTGCATTTACAGCTTTGCGTTTTTATCTTGTTTTCTTCATTTGCCCGAATTTCAAGAAAATTTTGAAGAAGACAGCGCTCATAGAAATTGTTAAGAAAGGAAAAGAGACTGCAGAGGCTATTGCGTCTGAGGAATCAGACATGCAACCACTCTTCTCTGATACCACCTATAACAAGGACAGTGGGACTACATCTTGGGAGGCAATGTATAATTTATTGGAGGAAAAAAAACCCAAGGCCCCTGGAAACTAAAGCAACAAAAGATGCCACAGATTCATCCGACGCTTCTTACTTCGAAGCAACATGTTCTTTCCTACATAGGATAGCTGCAAGGTCGAAAATATTACCATACACAGATATGGTAAGATGGATTATTGATAATGTGGATATTTCGGATAGAACGTTTAGAAACTCCAGGAAAGAAGTCATGGGGTCATTCAAACCAGACAATTTGACCCAAATGTACCACCTGCCATAGCCACAGAAGATCTATGATAAAGCCTTTATTGAGAATTTCACTAAATAAAATGAAGACCCGATGGACGTTATGCAAAATTGGAGGTCTAGAACAAACAAGTACAGGCGGGAGAAAACTAGTATGTACCCCATTGCACCTCTGTCAGCCCCACACAATTTTGCAACTACAATGTTGTGTATGCTATTCGGAAAAGCTGATACCACCAATTTTATATTGAATGGGTTCCCTTGATTGATTCAATTGTAAATGCTATGATTATGAACTGGAGTAATATTTTGTGAGACAATCTAACCATAGACATTAGAGAATACAGGTGCAATAGAATTGTCTCCACTCGGGTTATCCCTCCCTTTTACATGAGTGCTTATGTCATGGATGCTATATGTTTTTGCTCACATTTTCCAAACATGGGCTGGAAATTGACTTTAAAGGATCCTTCACCCATCCATGCTTATCATAAAAAATTTTGGGAATCACAATTTGGCTCTCATTTTTATAAAATTTGTCATGGTGTCATGTTGCCAATTTGTCATATCATTTTTAATAAGAAAGCCCCTAGGATTTTAGAGGAAGCAAAGGTAGACATATTGCCATGGCAAGATGGTTTGGTGAGGAATTATTTACTTATATCATAGTTTTTAGGAGTATTACAGCTCCATGTGTTCTAACATATTATGTTTCAAATAAATTACTGGCAAGAGAGATTGCTTATCATACAGTGAGTGATGGTATAACCAAAACCCTCAAAGAGTAGAAGAAATCCATCTAGCCAACCTTCCCATTGCAATGTGGCACTTTCACATTACATGATCTTGGGCATGCGACAAAAGAAATAAGGAACATCTTGTCTCTAAATATGGGTACCATGCCAGGCAGACAATATGATCCTAACAAGATTGCCAAGAGTTTCACTATTATGGTCAAAACCAGGCAATTCGTTCATGAGGATAATGAGTTTGATGATATCTTTGAGAAAGTTGAGACATTTTCACAGGTTTTACATTTAGCGTCAATAAAACTAGACCCATCAAACCTCAACAAATTCCACATATACAGGAATAGAAGGCTCAAACAAGTCCTTTGGACCTGTTACAAATTGAATAAGTAAGAGAACCTACTCCCAGCGTAAGCTTGGAGGAGAGTTCCAAGCACAATTCTGATGAGGAATCACATGAAAAGTCAATTCAAGGTTCAGAAGACTCTGAACACCAATCTGAGAATAAAGAAGGAAGACAAACCCTGAATAGGATATAGAAGAAAATCTTGAAGAAACGACCGAAAAGGTATTAACTGAAGAGCACATGGAGACTGGCTCCACACAGGTTCAAACAGAAAAGATCATGGTTGTTGATCTAGATCAGGAGTGGGAGAAATTTAATAAAAAACTCCAAAAAAAGATGAGTCTTGAAGGGTTTTCTGGATTCCAGACCCCACAACACACTCAATAGGTTATAAATCCAGAAACGACAATACGAGAAACTATAACTACTCAAGATATTGAAGTCATCCTGGCACACCCAACTTCTGAAATTGTTTTAAATATTGAGGAAATACCAACACCATACATATTCTACAGCCCAACACATAGGCTGTTGTAAAAAGGCAAAGGAAGAAAATAAAATTGGATGTATCAGCACCAACAACTCTTGGAAGTGAATCAATGGAGGTAGTATGGAAAGACACCCCCATTGATCCATTAGAAAGTGTTACAAAGATATCACAATTTGTGGGTGCCTATGCAACTGCAACAATCGATAAGGCAGCAGAAGTTCAACTTTTGCTTAAAGAAAAAGAAGAAAGAGTTCAGCTGCTTGAACAACATCTTGAGCAGGAAAGACAAAGCACCAATAGGAAAGCAAAAATACAAATGGCACAGCTTCAGCAAGATTTTGAGCAAATGACCGTACAACATCAGATAGATATTGCAGAGAAGAACGGATATATTCACTAAATGCAGGCTATACTGGATAAATTCAAAGATAGTCTTCAAATAGATGAATTCATTAAAAAGACACTTGAATTAAATTCTCTTTTGGCACAACAACAGGAGATATTCTGTCAAAGAATATCATTGATCAATACCTATTGTGAATCAAGTGATAAATTAAACAATCAATTGATTGATCAAAGATTGGAATATGAAGAGCTAAATAAGAGGATATCAGATTTCATTTCTTGGCAATAATATGAAGAAGGAAAAAAGGTCGATTTACCAAAGATTGAGGAGTTCCACAAGGATATCTTATTCACAGATTGGGACATATAATTAAAGCAAGTAGAAAGGACAACAACAAGATCAGCTAGTACCACAAACAACATCATTGAGGTTGTCACGGAAAACCTCCACACTCCCAATCTTATCAAAAAATGAAGGACAAAAGCTCTCCCAGGCATTAAACAGTTAGAAGAAAAGTGGAAAGGAGTTGCCAAAACAAATGCAGAGGCAATCAAGAAACTATCTAAGCTTGACTGGGAAACCTACTGGCGGTTTCTGGTGAAACCACATAGTCATTGGATGACTCTACGTTGTTTAACCAATTCTGCTCAAAAGATGGTGCCACCTCTCACTGATGTTGTATTCACAGGACAATTGAGATCTAGAATTGGCTAGCCTCCCCAAGTTAAGCCAATGATAGACATCTGTGAGCTCAAGGACCGAATGGCTGAATAGGACCATTCAATTTGAAGAAGCTTGTCATCATTTTATTTTTATTTTAGTTTTTATTTCACTTATTCTGAGGAAAGTTGTTTGAAACCTCCTCAGCTTTTTATGTAATAATATATTTTTGATACATATGTGTATTATTTAAACCTCTCTCATGCATTTAGAGAAGGGTCCATAATTTTATCAAAAACACTTTGCAAGAGCTTGCACTTCTGTACTTTTGTGACTGTTTTGATGAGATAATTGGAACAAGATCTAATTTTCTTAGATATTGAAGCATACTCTACTGAATTTGCATTTTTGTACTCTTAGAGTATATTTAGTTGAAAAGAAACAGATCAATATTTTTGATCTCATGACTAGGACCTTTCATATCTGGTACTTCTATCTTTATGATTGTGTTTCGTTTAAGAATTAGTAGTAATCTTTCTTATATTGTGTTATGTATGAAATCTGAGTTATAGTTTGACATCAAAGAACTTTTGTACAAATGCATCATTTGTAATTCCTTATTGAATACATGATCAATTGATATATGCGATATATTTTCCATAATTATTTTGCCTAACTATTTAGTCAAAATAATCATCATTAACAATTTATTATCTTATAGCAATTGATTGATCTTTATTACCTTTTGCTTTAAGACATCTTTATAGATCGCATGATTTGAGTTATTCCCTGGTAAATATTAAGATATAGGTTAAGATAGATAGATGCATGTGTTTGTTATTTTATTAGATCATTTTTAGTCAAAACATTTCCCATTATATCCTATATAAATCCAACATCATCATATCAATTCTTGCTGGGATGCTCGTCCCATTATCCCCAGCCAGAGCCACCACACCAAACAGAAAAGGAACTGCTTTCAAGGTCTGGACTAGATGGTTATCCCCCATGTTGTTACAACGGAATTACAGGGCTTCAACACAGTGCGAACATCATCATATTCCATTTTCCTTCTTCATGTTACACATCCAATCTCTCGGTCAAAAGACTTACGTTTTCCTTCACCCCTTTTGAGTTTGGCCCTAATTATCATTCACACTCGTAGTTCACATTAGCAAGAAGACCTCTTTGATACCAAACATGATTTGGTATTCCTCTGATACCAACATTATCCAAGATACGGTTGATGTGATTAGAATTGCATAAAAGAGCATGTGCAAACAATTAAAGAAGAAGCAACATCAAATGAGACCATAAAGACAATACACACAATGTATGACAATGGAGTTCGTCCTATGTGGGCTAGATCTCTGGACCTTACTTTAAGAGAGGGGAGGCCTCTTCATTCATCTTAGCAAAAATGAAAATGAGTACATGGAAAAATACATCATTATACCTCGAATTTTGAGGATGACTTGAAAATGGGTTGCTGAAATCCAAACATAGGCTACACTAGTGAAATCATGGTGAAATATCAGTTAAAATTAGTATAAACTCATCTATATTATGCCTTTGTCAACTCTAGACCCCCAGAGAATCTTCAGATTCCACAACAAAATCTTTGTGGGAATATTTTGAGAATATTCCTCAAGAATCGTGCCTTAGGATTCCGCTTCAAGGTTATAGGCTCTAGGTTCCACTGGCCCTCGACCAGGTTTTGCTCTCCGACTACTCTCGGCTCTATCATCCCTCCATTTTTCGAATGCCAAATAAATGGTATTTTTATATGGGTTTGTCAGACGACGGGATGGTTAGTGCACTGTAAATAAAACGTTGACCCCATGATTGGGTGTTGTGGGTTCAAAACCTCGACTATCTATTTTAACATTTCAAACAAATGTGTATTGAACTGTCGAATATATTTTAAACAACCCGTTTAACTGCCTATTGGAACTCTTTCACCTGCTGGGATAACAAAATTTATTTAACATATAATTGCCTGCCATATTAAGTAATAACATGTTGTTTAATAGTCGTATGGGTTGGAGGTGCCGCCAGATTTGGAAACTCGCCAATTGTTACCATATTTTTAATACAAAGCCAATAACACTTGTCCATTAAAATTGTTTAACAAAAAATAATTTTTTGTTGTTACGATAACAAACCACTGATCCACCGTAACCATTGAACGATTTTACCGGCACGTGCTTAGATTAACTCATCTGTTAATTGTAGACCATTGAAAACCAGTTTTGGAACCGTTAACACAATCCATCGAATATAACATAAATTTAAAAACTCGGTTATAATCGTGTTGACCGTCAACTTGCCAAGTGACTGGGTTATTTTGGCTACCAAATGGGTGCCACGTAGTGCCAACCAATTAGGTCGCGTGGAACTAGTTGATTGGGCCACACTGCCCCTTTTTATTGGGCCAACTAGCGCTTAGTCACTGCTACCAAATTTAGTTTGGTTCCATTATATTTGGTAATTCCTCCAACTTTGCTAATGCCTCTACTTTTATCTGGCGGTCCACCAATTTTAGCCCCCAATTTCAAAAAATTTCAAGACCACCAACTTTGGCATTGGTCTAAATTTATCTGGTACCCTGCTAAATCTGTCATTTTGCCAAGTTTAACCAGAACTTTGACTGAGCATAACTCCCACATACGAACTTGCATTGAAGCATCGTTTACTATCGTTGGATTCCTTATGATGAGCTCTTTGATATGGTCTTGGTTTTGCTGCAATATAAGGAATTTTTATTTTTGGGCCATTAGGAATCCACCTAGATTGGTGACACTATAGGAGAACCGAACACACTAATAGTAGGCAGACATGTCCTAATAATATTGTTAAAAGAATTTTATGTCACTAGTTCTTGATAGCAATGCTAAAGAGTTTGCGACTAGGTGGATAATGTTCACCCAAACGACTTCTAGATGTACAACATGAATGGCCCTTGACATACCAACCAGGGTTCAAAGTTGAAGTTAGCATTTCCCGACAAGAGCTATATAGCTTGTCATAGAAGGGCATAAAATTATTTCTCAATGAAAATTAAAATAAAAAATTATTTATCAAATTTTGAAATGAGAATTATTTTAGAGATTTTTAATTGAATGTAAAAGAAACTTTTCATAATATGTAATACTTATCATTATTTTTTATAGTTTTCCCATTTTTTTTGCTATATATCATGACAATTAAAAAAAAGGAATGTTGATCACTTGTTGATAGTTCAAAAAAATAAATGTTATTATTTTTTAAACTAGAATATGATTTTCATTAAGTCTATGCATGCATGTATCACCTATTTATTGAAATTACATCTTACTAGTGGGCATTAAAGATCAAAAGCATTGGTTGTGGTGAATCCTCTTGTTCGCTCATAAAGAAGAAACAATTCCAATTAAATTGGCTCCTCATCCTCTTGTTATTTGGGTTTACAAATGTTATCTACCATCTTCGAGGGCTACACCTACATATCTTCTTTAGGCCTACTTTGCTTGCTTGCATTTATTGCTTACTGTGTTTGTTGGCGGCTACTATCTACTCTTCTTGCTTGGATACATGAATAATAGTTGCATGTCTTCTTCATACCTACTCAATATGAAAACATGACAATGGACACCAAGGAACAAAATTGGATCAAAATTGATTAATGCAAGTTTGATTTCTTTATATCTTCATAAAGCCAATGCAAAAATAAGTAATATTCAATTTAAATATTAATTTTTTTTTTGACAAAAATCAATGTTATTTTTGTGTCCTCTTGCTGACGGTGTTCTAAATCATGATGCACCCGTGCATGACTATAATTTTTCTAGAAAATGGTTCTAAATCACGATGCACATGTGCGTGACTATAATTTTTCCAGAAATCGATTCTAGTAAGTTATATTCCTTTTAAGAGATGGTGCATTGTTGGATGTTTTAAATAGTTGTTTTTATTGGACATTGCAATGATATGTTTAAAATAAGACTATGGTTTTAATTGAATATTGCAATGATATGTTTAAAATAAGCCTATGTTTTGATTTTGGTTAAAAAGTCATTGTAATTGTTTGAATGATTTGATTAATTACCCTGTAAGAAATAAAAACAGTTCCATTGTATTTGAGGAATCACATGTGGGGGATCAAAGAATAGATGGTCCTATTGAATCCCCCCCATATAGTTACTATATAAATTATGTTACTGGTGAACCAACATTGCATATATGTGTAAATGTTTGGTAAGAAGATAAGATTCTTTGTTTGAGGTCCACAACTTAATATAATAGGAGTGGTGTGTCAGATATATATCAAATTTCAATTTGTTTTCTATTTTCATATGAAAAGAATAATGTATTCCAACTTGTCATAATGAGAATGTTAAAATAAAATTAACTAATCAAATTGATATAACCCTTTCCTGCAAATTTGATCCCTCATACCACCCCATGAACAAGTTCTTGCAACTTAATTTGGTTGTGCAACGGGACCATGGCATCATCACAGGTGCTTGATATATGTGGGCACGAACAATGAGTGGGTAAAACAAAGGTTACATCTAATTCAATTGCAACAAGACATATTCCACGAGAGACGAGAGATGTTGTTAGGTAACACTACTTATAAAATAATAAAATTTTACTTACATTAACACATTAATGTTTAGTAATAACAAAAAAAAATTCAATGTCCAACACTAAAAAATAATTTAATTTCCACATTAATTTTACATCAACATTATGCAGAGAGATAAAGCACTTAATGTAAAAGAAATTGATTTATAATTATATTTTATTTTTTAGATGTCTATTTGGAGTTAATACATTGTATTTAAAAATAATATTGATATTACAATTTAAAATGGAAAATGGAAGAGGTGTGTAACTCATTATGTGTTCAATTGATATGTGGAATTTCACTTTCAATTGCTTAACTTCTCAAGTTGATATAAAGTTAAGGTGGGAGTTGAAGCATTTTATTTGTGATTAATATTGAATCTTTTGTATTGCTATTTTTGTTACCCCAAAGACACTTTCCAACCCAATATGGTAGATATGTTGTAATGTAATAATCTTAAAAATAAAATTAATCCTACATGAAAACAATTTTACACTGTCAAAATAAAGTTCAAATAATAATAAAAAGTTAAAATAAAAATAACTTCATAGAGTTCATCCATGGTATGAAAAACCCAAGATATGGTATTCATGTGGAATGTAGCTTATTGAAAGTTTGAAATTAAACCAACCTAGATCCATCTGAGCCCTTTGGTATATCTTGAATTAAGCTGGATCCAAATTGGTTTAAATCGTTAATGTAATTTGTTAAATACGGTAATAAACATACAAACCACCCATGCACAGAGTTTACCTATAGCATCTAAAATAGCATTCCTATTATAAGTCCAAATGAAAAAGATACTCAATTCATTCAATTTGCTCATCTTATTATTATTGGCATATAATTTTTAATTTAAAATATATATATAGTAATAAAGAAATTATTTCATTGTAATAAATAATATAATTTTATATCAACTTTGTATAGAAAAATAAAATAATTGAATATGAAAATTTCTTTGCAAAAAAAATTTAATTACTTTATTATTTATCAATATAAATTCATCTTAACTTACCAAACAATCAAATTACAATAAATACAAACATTTTCTGAATTTTAACCTTAAAAAACAGTCTAAATAAAAAAGTCTTAGCATCCGTATTTACCTCTCCGACCAAACAAAACTCCCTCGCGGACGTGAATACAATCTCCACAAATATCATTTAATTTATTTGGTGGAGAAAGAAACGCGTAGACACGACATTCCAATTTCCATGTCGGTTGCAGAAAACAAGAGAGTCGACTTTGATGGCAATGTTCATTGACCGGCGTCAATACTGTGGGCCGCCATGGCTACTGGGTTGGAAAGACCACTTCCCAAAAAGATCAAATGACAATAAATACAGACATTTCCTGAATTTTTACATTAAACAACAGTCGAAATAAACGAGTCTTATCGTCAATATTGACCTCTCTGACCAAACAAAACTCCCTCGGGGACGTGAATACAATCTCCAGAAATATCATTTAATTTATTTGGTATGACATGACATTCCAATTTCCATGTCTGTGGCAGACTTTGATGGCAATGTTCATTGACCGGCATCAATCCTGTGGGCTGCCATGACTACTTCCAAAAAAATGCGGGACCACTTCCAAAAAAATGCGGGACACGTGGAAGGAATACGCATTGATCCATGTTCCACTGATGATGAGTCAGGACAATGGAGAAGAAAATTAGTGGGCTGAAATTGACCGTGAAAGCATGGTACTGGACTCGTACTTTGAGAAAAAGTTTATTGCAATTTTTAAAAGTGGTTCTTAATATAAATATAATTAGTTTATTGCAATTTTCACGGTGGTTCTTAATCTAATTATGGTAGTCATAAGTTTTTAGAAATGGTGTTTTCATTAATCCCAAAATAGATGGTATCACGATCTTGTTTGAAGGTGGGCCTTAAATTTATTTATTTTTCTCCTCTGATTTTTCATCAATCCACTGGTTTCGTCTTTGAGGAACAGTTTATTGCAATTTTCAAGGGTGGGCCTCTGTTTAATTATCTCACCGAGAGAGCTTTATTCCACGTACAAAAGAGGAGGATGCGTATTGCTTTCTTTGGCAATGGCAATGAATATCCAGTAGAATTATTTTTTAAGGTTGGGTTAATATAAGGATAGTATTAAATATAATTTTTGAGAAGAGAGGCTAATTTTATAGCTTAGTATGATGTGTAAGGGTGTTTGACGTCATCACAGCTAAAATTTTATTATATTAATAAAAAAAAATAAAAATTATACACAACATTTAAATGATATCTGATCATAAAAATAAAAAATCTATATTAATACATAAATCTATATTGGGCAAAGCGGAGGGCAACATGTAGCTTAGATTTCGAGGCTCTGACGTTGGTGGTGGTCTCATGATTTTTTTTCTTATCACTGGAAATTAATATGCTGTAAATATTTTATTCTTTTATGATTGAGATTGATGTGCCGTAAATATTTTATTCTTTTATGATTGAGATTGATGTGCAGTAGATATTTTATTCTTTTATGATTGAGATTGATGTGCCCTGAATTGATAACAAGAAATCCCACATGCATAAACTTACATTACCGTATGTTCAAGACTTTTATGATTGAGATTGATATCGATGTGCCCCCTGAATTGATAACAAGATTAAAATGAATAAATCCCACATGCATAAACTTATATAATTGTATTTTCAAGACTTTTATGATTGAGATTGATGTGCCACCTGAACTGATAACAAGATAACAACGAATAAATCCCATCCCACATGCATAAACTTATATAATTTTATTTTCAAGACTTTTATGATTGAGATTGATGTGCCACCTGAACTGATAACAAAATAACAACGAATAAATCCCATCCCACTAATTTTCTTCTCCATTAGTGGGCTGAAAACAACGAATAAATCCCATTTTCAAGACTTTTATGATTGAGATTGATGTGCCACCTGAACTGATAACAAAATAACAACGAATAAATCCCATCCCACTGATTTTCTTCTCCATTAGTGGGCTGAAATTGACAGTGAAAATTAGTGCGCTGAAATTGAAAGTGAAATTGACAGTGAAATTCAGGATAATGCATAGCAACTTTAATTAGTGGTGTCATGTCATACCTACTTTGTGTCTTTTCTTGTATCTTCGGTAGATATTCCTGACCTTAAAGGTGCTTTTCAAATATTTTCCCCTATTTAAATATATTTTTTTTATCGAGTGGGTTATAATGTCTAAAGTTGTTCCAGCTTTTTAATTTTTTTATTCGGTGGGTTATAATGTTTGAAAGTTGCTTATACGGTAAAAGTGGATGAATAGATTTTCTTCTATTGTTTAAAGTTTTTCTACTCTCCGTGACTTGCAACTATCTAATTAGTGGTGTCACGTCATAGCTACTTTGTGTCTTTTCTTCAGTAGATATCCCTGGCTTTAAAGGTGCGTTTCAAAGATTGTTGAGAAAGATTTTCTTGTATTTAAAATTTTATATCCAGTGGGTTATAATGTTTTTTTTCATTTGGTGTGTTATAGCGTTTAAAGTTAAGTATTTTGTACGGTAAAAGTGGATGAATAGAATTTTTTTTTATTTAGTAGGTTATGATGTTTAAAGTTTTTCCATTATTTAAAATATTTTATTTGATAGGTTATAAGTTTTAAAATTAAGCATCTTGTACAGTGAAAGGGAGTGAATAGATCTAGAACTTTAGTTTTCAATGAGCTAGCGTAGAATTTTTTGAAGTACATCTTTGCATTTGGGAAAAGTAAGTTGTGAAAAACAAGGGCTGAAATCTTGAATCATGGATTTATTTTGTAAATGTTTTTTTCTTTTATTCATATTAAGCTTTTGGGTTCACATTTATATTATGATAAAATTTTATATAATGTTATATTATTATTATGTAAATTATATTTATATTATGATAATATTTTTATATAATGTTATATTATTATCCTCTCAATTATGATATAGTGTAGTGTTGTATTTTTCTATATAGATAAATTAGTGTATTACTCTTTACTTTATGGAACTACATATCTCAAATTGGTATCAAACTCATAGTTCTTCATATTTCCCCAGTTGCTTATTGGCTTTTAGAGTTTTGTATGGCTTCATGTATTCTCTAATTTCTTCACCTTAGAGTTTTGTATTGATTCATGTATTCTCTAACTTGTTCACCTTGTGCCTCCCAAATTGGTATTAGAGCAAGATGACGTAATTTTCCTGGTCGACTCTTAGCCTCCTAATTTATATTAAATCTATGAATATGAATCATAACCCATATAATTTTTTATTTCTTTTTTTAAAATATCAAAATTTGAGCTTCACCATATAATTTCAAACTATAAATAATTTAACATTCCAACTCATGACCATATCGTAGTTAGTAACATTTTCCCCTAGAAATAATTTGGTGGAGTGGTGGTGGCTCCACCTTACTGGTAGGACACCCCACCACCCTACTTCCTTTGATATTAGTGGTGGTCAAAAGTGGAAACAGTGCACTTGGGGGGCACATTAATTGAAGAGAAGGTGTTTGTCACCCATGAAGTAATGCAATAGTGACCAAGGAGTAGCCCAACATTGATAATAGTGTAAGGGGAAGGGAAATGTGTTGCTTGTGGCAAAGCATGGGTGAATTTGTGAGTGCAAGGGCTAGGGGAGGTTACAATTTTTGTAGTGGGTGGGGTTGTTACACAGTGTTTTGTCACACCTCCTACACTTCCCTATGCCATACCCCAAACTGCCTGAAACATGACCATTATACAGTACACTCATCCATGTATACAACTCAGATCCCTCCTAAGACTTTGTTTGGAAAATGTCTTGAGCTTTCCCTGAAGAAACAACGCTTAAAACCCTAAAATGAGAGTCATCGCTCTTATGAGGCTTAAAACAACGATGGTCGCCTGTTGCACTGTGTTTGACCCGCGGTAGCATCGCTCTGTTCTCTTGCATACCTGCGATGATCCCAAAAAGGTAATTTTCCCAAAGGAGATGAGAAGCTTCATGATCTAAAAGCTTCCAGAATGGCAAGCTGGAGGTGCTTTCGCATAGATGAGGTCGAATCCTCCTAACTTGACCTCTTTGTCTTATCCCTATGAGCTACCTCCTTGAGATGAGGGCCTAATTCTATCTTTGGAGAGGTCCTAACTCCCTTTCCCAGCCTATATATTCATCCTCTCCCATTCCTAAATGGTTAATTAGGTTAGAGACTGGTTGGTCTATGTCTATTTTCACCCTTATGCTAAGCTTGTGCCTAGAGGCTATTCATTAGACTTGGAGAAGGAGTGTTTGGAGAGTTTCTTGGCTTGGACATGGATTACCACTCAAGGAGACCCTTTTAACATCAAGGCTTTGGTTGTAAGCTTACCTTTATTCCTTAAATAATATACAACTACTGGTTCATCTTCCCCAAATATATATGTTCATGTGTTTATTTATGTTGACAATCCTTGATCAGTTAAGTAGGTTGTTATTGGATTTTCTATTGGCTTTGGCATGCTTTGTTATCTCTTGATCACTTGTGCAGGTACATAAGCACTGAGAGAAGTAGGAACAAGTCTGTGACACAAGCGGTTCGAGGCCCTCAACGAAGGAAATCATAATAGCATCAGAACAAGGTAGGTCATCTCTTTCGTTCTACTTTTCAATTATAACCTAGGATGATTTCTAGTTGATTGTCACTTCAGTTGCTAGACCCACTCATTGGGCTAGAGGGATCGTCTCTGTCTGTAGAGAGGATTAACCTTGTCAACAAAATGGCGACTCCACTGGGGAGCCTATGATCCTTTCCATCCAATCTTTCACCCTGATCTTTTTACTAGTTTGACCAACCATCGATTTTTCGGCTTGTCCGCATCAGTCTGGGTATATACCATCACTGATTACTGCCTTAGAGTGCTAAGTCTGGATTGTTTCTTAGAACCTTTTTAGTTTTGCCCCATATTCCTCGCCAATCGCGGGTTTAGCCTTAACAGTCGCAATCGCATTGCGGTTTTTACCTTTACAATTGTGATGATTTTTTTTCTTCATTATTTGGTCGCACTAAAATCATCACTACTTTTCCTATACAAAGTAGTGATGCCATCGCATGTTTTCCTATGAAAAGTAGCGATAATTGCGGGTTTGGGTATATAAAGTAGCGATGATCCTTGAATGTGAGAATTTTTTAGGTTCTTCCTAAGAATCCAGTGTGTCTTGGCCCCTAAGGTCTTTCCCATCCTGTATGCTTGGATTTGCCAATGTTTTGATTGATTGCTCTGATTAATTTTCAAAATTTGTCTCGTTGGCTTCGAAGTGAAGTATGATCGAATTCTAGGGTTTCTAGTCATTGGTCATTTCTTACTTCTTGTTGATGTCATTGAGATGCTTGTTTTCCTGATTGGTTGAGTCTTGTTTTCTGTGGAAATCATTGAAAACATCATTTTGCATTTGTTTTAGCTTGTACTTCGAAATTTACTTTTCGTGGAAATGCATTAGATTAGTTGCATTGAAAAGTTTTTTTTTTGAGATTCATCATTGAAAATAGATCACATTTTTCGATGATTGAAAGCGAAAAACTGTGTTAGGTGCATCAAATCATTCAAAACGAAAAGAAAAACATAATTCATAAAAGTGCGTCTTAGTAAAGTAAAATCATTTTGCTTTCGAAAAGTTGCATTTAGGATATTTTTGACATTTGAGAGATGAAAGTGAAAGTTAGTGGAAGGAATTTTGCATGATGCATTATTGATTAAATTTTTTTCCCTTGATTAGTCTAGCTTTCAGTAAAATGGAAGGTTTTCCTTTTCTCATATAATTGCATCATAGGTGTTTAGCCTTAACAGTCGCAATCGCATTGCGGTTTTTACCTTTACAATTGTGATGATTTTTTTTCTTCATTATTTGGTCGCACTAAAATCATCACTACTTTTCCTATACAAAGTAGTGATGCCATTGCATGTTTTCCTATGAAAAGTAGCGATAATTGCGGGTTTGGGTATATAAAGTAGCGATGATCCTTGAATGTGAGAATTTTTTAGGTTCTTCCTAAGAATCCAGTGTGTCTTGGCCCCTAAGGTCTTTCCCATCCTGTATGCTTGGATTTGCCAATGTTTTGATTGATTGCTTTGATTAATTTTCAAAATTTGTCTCGTTGGCTTCGAAGTGAAGTATGATTGAATTCTAGGGTTTCTAGTCATTGGTCATTTCTTACTTCTTGTTGATGTCATTGAGATGCTTGTTTTCCTGATTGGTTGAGTCTTGTTTTCTGTGGAAATCATTGAAAACATCATTTTGCAATTGTTTTAGCTTGTACTTCGAAATTTACTTTTCGTGGAAATGCATTAGATTAGTTGCATTGAAAAGTTTTTTTTTGAGATTCATCATTGAAAATAGATCACATTTTTCGATGATTGAAAGCGAAAAACTGTGTTAGGTGCATCAAATCATTCAAAACGAAAAGAAAAACATAATTCATAAAAGTGTGTCTTAGTAAAGTAAAATCATTTTGCTTTCGGAAAGTTGCATTTAGGATATTTTTGACATTTGAGAGATGAAAGTGAAAGTTAGTGGAAGGAATTTTGCATGATGCATTATTGATTAAATTTTTTTCCCTTGATTAGTCTAGCTTTCAGTAAAACAGAAGGTTTTCCTTTTCTCATATAATTGCATCATAGGTGTTTAGCCTTAACAGTCGCAATCGCATTGCAGTTTTTACCTTTACAATTGTGATGATTTTTTTTTATTCATTATTTGGTCGCACTAAAATCATCACTACTTTTCCTATACAAAGTAGTGATGCCATCGCATGTTTTCCTATGAAAAGTAGCGATAATTGCGGGTTTGGGTATATAAAGTAGCGATGATCCTTGAATGTGAGAATTTTTTAGGTTCTTCCTAAGAATCCAGTGTGTCTTGGCCCCTAAGGTCTTTCCCATCCTGTATGCTTGGATTTGCCAATGTTTTGATTGATGGCTTTGATTAATTTTCAAAATTTGTCTCGTTGGCTTCAAAGTGAAGTATGATTGAATTCTAGGGTTTCTAGTCATTGGTCATTTCTTACTTCTTGTTGATGTCATTGAGATGCTTGTTTTCCTGATTGGTTGAGTCTTGTTTTCTGTGGAAATCATTGAAAACATTGTTTTGCATTTGTTTTAGCTTGTACTTCGAAATTTACTTTTCGTGGAAGTGCATTAGATTAGTTGCATTGAAAAGTTTTTTTTTGAGATTCATCATTGAAAATAGATCACATTTTTCGATGATTGAAAGCGAAAAACTGTGTTAGGTGCATCAAATCATTCAAAACGAAAAGAAAAACATAATTCATAAAAGTGCGTCTTAGTAAAGTAAAATCATTTTGCTTTCGAAAAGTTGCATTTAGGATATTTTTGACATTTGAGAGATGAAAGTGAAAGTTAGTGGAAGGAATTTTGCATGATGCATTATTGATTAAATTTTTTTCCCTTGATTAGTCTAGCTTTCATTAAAACGAAAGGTTTTCATTTTCTCATATAATTGCATCATAGGTGTTCAGGTGACATTGTTTTGAGCCTCAAAACTGAAATATAATTGAAGATCAACTTTAAAATCTATCAATTAATTTAAGGAGCATTTGAAACATTAACATTCATACTTAGTGGTCTAGGTTAGAGACATGTTCTAGCATCTATAAAACTTAGTAGCTGTCGTTTGCTTTTGCATTAGACAACGCTAGCACGAACTTGTGCTCCTTGTACCGTCAAGTATATAAAGGGATACCCTCATACGTTGCAAACCTTTATCCATAGGAAGTCAAGTCTACCACCCTATAAACATGATACATCGAACACAACATTCAGGGATATTGTCTGCATGTACGTCAAGTCCTTTGTAAATTTATTTGCTGAGGTGTATATTGCAGTTCATGGTTACTTGGTACTCCTTTTTTCCTAGAGTTACCTGAGTGGTCATTCCGATCTTTTCAGACTCTTTAAATTTTAAAAGATCATCGAGCACTTATCCTTTCAAGCTCGCTAAACCAACGAAAGCGACTAGAGTCACCTTTGCATCCTTTTCTCGACTCTTAAAACATGAAAAGGTAAAGTTTTTGTTTCAAATTCTAAAATTAATTGACCGCAAAACAACATCCTTCCTGTGGAAATACTCCTTAGTAGATCCTAGGTTTATACCAATGGAAACATTTCTTGAGTCTACTAGTCAAAGAAACCCCCTTGACGGGAATCCTAGTCATTTTCCTTCTTTTCAAAATAATGGTGCTCCCTATATGGAAACGTTGTCCCTTCCTGGATTGACCATTGGTCTGCCAGTTTGGTTATTTTCAACCTCGGTGGTCCCGAGTGTCCAAACTGCTTTTCAACCGAGTTCTCCTCCACCTGAACAACATAAACCTCATGTTGATCCTAAATTTGAACCCTTGCCTTCTTCGCCTGTTTCTTCACCCCATTCTTCCTCTTCACCCGGCGAAAGTCTGGATTCTAGTAACCAGGAAGCTAAGAAGAAGAAGAAGAGGATGAAGAAGAATAAGCAAAAGAATTTTCTGCAAATTGCCTACCAATCTCTCTCTAAGAACATATAGAAAATATGATTGTAGATTAACTTGATAATGCAATATAACCAAAGCAAAATACTATAATCTTCTTTTACTATCAAACTTGCAGAAGCTTAAAGATCAAGCTGAATCAAAGTTGAATAATATAACCATAAGAAGAAGAATCAATGCTTATGAAACATAGAAAATACTCAGGGGAAAGCCTCAGCTAAAAACCCCACTATCTGTATTATCATACAAGGTGGAAATACATCGGAATTATACAAAGCCTTAGCTCTCACAGCTAGCCAGCTCTCAGTACAATCCTCCTTGATGCTCACAGGCAATCAAAGCTTCTCACAAGCCTTCCTCTCTTCCCTCCAAGCTCTTATTTCCTTGCGCAGTTCCTCTGGGATGATCTCCTTCACCCAGTGGAACACTGCTCTCACAGACTGCTCTAACAAACTGTTAGAACTACGCAATCCTAAAGGAACCTTATCTTGAATGCATGCATGAGTTTCCTTTATAGGAAAACACATGCAACTAATAGTACACTGTCCTTGACATTTAGCTCAGCTGGGTCTTTCTCAGAATAGACATGCATGAGTTTCTAATGTGGGAATCTTCAGTTATCTGGAGTACACTGGTTGAGTGCATGCATGCATCAACTGACTGATAACTCACAATTAGTTCCTCAAATAGTTTGGAACTAATTTAACTGGACTTAACTCAGTAAACTAAGTTAACTAATTACAACTCAAATATAACTCAATCTTATCTCCTTAATTAAGGGATAATCTCCTTAATTTAAGGGATAACTCTTGCATGACTTCAAAAAGACTTCTAACTTGAATTTCTCCAACTAATTAGTCCATAATGAATTAATTAATTATTTCCAAGTAGCTCTTGAGACTAAATTCGATTTTAATTCACAATTTTAATTCAAGGATAAATTAAAATTGGAATTTCTGGATTCTAGTTTTATCATTTCTTGTTGCTATTTTCAACAGTCCCTCTCAACAAGAAAGGAATTCAACTCGATCCCGATCGTGAACCTTTGGAATGTTATGCATGCAACACTTCTCTCTAGTGTTGTTGCTCCAACAACTCCAGAAACAAAAACAGCCAACCTGAATCAGTATGATGCATCTGTCGTTAAAGTCTCTGACTGCTACTGCCTCTATCAACTGAAAACTTTGTGCTTTTGCTGACTCTGCCTTTCTGCACTATTGTCAATCCTTCTCTACGCCCTTCAGTATCTGATTGCTCTAGCCTCTGTCACTTTGATCTTTGACTGCATCAATCCCACTAATTCCTCCCGCTACTATGTACTTTGGACTCCCGTAGCAAAGTACAATCCATGAGATAAAACCTCTCAATGGACCTTGCCCAATTTCAGCCTTCTTGGGACTATCACTTCACATCGCCCCACCTCACACCTAGAGGTATGGCTGCATGTGATACCTTTGCCCACTTGGATCGAAATTCCCCCCTAATGGAGGTATCTGCATGAGTGGATCTCTTCACTTGGTCGCCTCTCTGCTTCTCCAATTGTGGCTCCTCCACAATTGTCTGAGACTTCTTCTGGGACTGCTTCTCTATTTGAGTGGATCTCCCCACTCGGTCTCTTGTCAACTTCTCTAGTTGTGGCTGCTCCACAACTTCTTGAAGCTGCTTCTGAGGCTTCTCCAAGGGCTGCATGTTGAGAGGTAATTTACTTTCCCTCTCAACCACCAAGTCTCTAACATTTGCCTTGGTCCTCAAGGATTTGCATGCATCTTGAACCTCAAGAGCATATAGGTTCTTAACTCGTGAACTGATCTGTTTCACCTGTCTCGTGGTGATGTGTCTAAGGAAAACCTTTCCCTTACTAAAGACAACATCGTAGCCTTTGTTCTCCAACATCACGACCGTTACCAAGTTCTTATTCAGTCTAGGCACATACTTCACATATGTCAAGGTGATAGGAGCTCCATGCTCCCTCTAAAAAGCAACCGTGCCCACTCCTGAAACACTATACCTTTCGTCATCACCCATCTCTATGCACATCTTGAGGTCTTTCTCCTCCAAGGCACTGAATAACCTTTTATCACCGGTCATGTGGAATGAGGCTTCACTATCAAAATACCAACGACAACCCATCATCGATGACACCATGCATGCGATGAGGGTAAAGTCCATTTCGAACTGAGAGGCTAATGCCTCATCTTCCGATCCTTCTGAGGATCCCTTCTTGGACTTCTTCGATGGGCCATTAGTTGCATAATGCCCCATCTGGTGACAATTAAAGCATCTCACTTTAGACTTGTCACCCTTCTTCCCTCCATGAAAAGAATTCGATTTGTAATGGGAAGCCTTCCTCTTCCCTTTCCCTGCCTTACTTGCTAATGCCAGATTTTCTTCATCATCATCCTTGGATGAAGAACCATCTCATGTGCTCCTCCTGATCTCCTCCTGCATGAGATCTGACCACAGTTGTTCCCAATCCGGGAGTTTCTCCTTTCCATTCACAAAGTCTTGATAGCTATTCCAACTCATTGGAAGGCCAAGGAGAGTGAGGCTCACCATATCATCACCGGCAGTAGTTATTCCCACACTACCAAGATCATCTCTGTAGGTGGTGAGCTTGTTCAGATATGTGGAAATAGTATCGCCCATCTCCATCTTGATTCTTTGAAGCTTATCCTTGAGCGCCAATTTCCTCTGGTCGCTATTGTTCTAGTAGAGGTCCTTCAATGTCTTCCACATTGAATACAGAGTATCCTTCCCATGGAGACTCGAGACAATATGGTCTCGAAC
Organism: Pinus tabuliformis; assembly: GCA_031772625.1. Taxonomy (NCBI): domain Eukaryota; kingdom Viridiplantae; phylum Streptophyta; class Pinopsida; order Pinales; family Pinaceae; genus Pinus; species Pinus tabuliformis. The sequence goes on from CM062805.1 coordinate 641,780,280, forward strand.
TCCCTCAAGGATGATCTGTCTCGCCCTCGCCACACACTTCTTCCACTCAGCCAACTCTTGTGCATTAGTTGAACTTGGCTTTGGGATTTCTTGATCATTGAAATACTTCGAGCCATTGTCTTCTAATACAGCCTCCATGTGATCTTTCCATGCTATGTAATTCGAGCTACCTTCCAAGGCATACTTGAGTCTCAAGCCATAGAATGCCATTGGCCAACCTTGAAGTATGATAAGAATTCGATTTTCACCTGCAAACCCAAACTTCAAACTTCGAATTCTCTTCTCCGCATACTGTTCACAGTTCCGATAAACTTGGCTCTGATACCATGTAGAATTTCCTGCAAATTGCCTACAAATCTCGCTCTAAGACCATGTAGAAAATCTGACTGTAGATTAACCTGATAATGCAATATAACCAAAGAAAAATACTATAATCTACTTCTACTATCAAACTCGCGGAAGCTTAAAGATCGAGCTGAATCAAAGCTGAACAATATAACCATAAGAAGAAGAATCAATGCTTATGAAACATAGAAAATACTCAGGGGAAAGCGTCAGTTAAAAACCCCACTATTTGTATTATCATACAAGGTGGAAATACATCAGAATTATACAAAGCCTTAGCTCTCACAGCTAGCCAGCTCTCAGTACAATCCTCTTAGATGCTCACAGGCAATCAAAGCTTCTCACAAGCCCTCTCTTCCCTCCAAGCTCCTATTTCCTTGCGTAATTCCTCTGGGATGATCTCCTTCACCCAGTGGAACACTGCTCTCACACACTGCTCTAACACACTGTCAGAACAACGCAATCCTCAAGGAACCTTACCTTGACTGTGTGCATGAGTTTCCCTTATAGGAAAACACATGCAACTGATAATACATTGTCCTTGACATTTAGCTCAACTGGTCTTTCTCAGAATAGACATGCATGAGTTTTTGATGAGGGAATCTTCAGTTATCTGGAGTACAGTGGTTGAGTGCATGCATGCATCAACTGACTGATAACTCACAATTAGTTCCTCAAACAGTTTGGAACTAATTTAACTGGACTTAACTCAGTAAACTAAGTTAACTAATTACAACTCAAATATAACTCAAACTTATCTCCTTAATTAAGGGATAATCTCCTTAGTTTAAGGGAAAACTCTTGCATGACTTCAGAAAGACTTCTAACTTGAATTTCTCCAACTAATTAATCCATAAAAAATTAATTAATTAATTCCAAGCAGCTCATGAGACTAAATCCAATTTTAATTCACAATTTTAGTTCAAGGACAAATTAAAATTGGAATTTCTGGATTCTATTTTTAACATTTCTTGTTGTTATTTTCAACAACCAAGCAATCATTGCTACGAATGCAACCAATGTAGAAAAGCCTTCCAAACAGCCCCGAAAAGTAAAATTCCCTTGCATTTTATGTAAGGGTGACCACCTTCTTCGAAATTGCCCTGGTATTCCCAAGGTCTTAGAAGTGTGGTCTACAGGTTCACATCAACCTTTGTTATCAGCCTTTGGTGATCATGCTAGTGACAAACCTTCAACTAGTAACAATAAAGCTCATGGGAAAAAGGGAAAAGTCAAATTTCCTTGTAATTTGTGTGAAGGTAATCATCCCATTCACCTTTCCTTTTATGGATGATGCTTCCAAAGAGTTTGAAAACCTTACAGCTTTTCAACCTTATCTTCCGACTCAGTATCGAAATATTTCCCCTGATCCTTCGCTAGTGATCTAGTGATTGATCAAAAGTCATATTTGGTCGACCCCACTCTCTCTGGAAGTGAGTCTCATGAGTTCGTTCTCGAACATCCATTGGTTGATAAAATAGTAGATGTGACTCCACCTTCAGTTAAACATAAATTTTCGGTATAGAGTGAACCTCGTACTGCTCAAGTTCTTTTGGTTTCTTAAATTTCGAATGAACTGGAGGGAAATCCTCCTATTCCTGAGGTGCATGAGAGAATTTCTCCAGTTCCCATAGAGAAAAAGGGTAGCTCTCACATTCCTACGACACCCCCTTCGAGTAGTTTGTCACTTCTTTTGATTGGAGTCGACTGGCAGGATATCATCTTCCGTCTTATGTACCTTTCCAGATTACAACATAGGCTTACCATATGACCGTACCTAGCACAGTCATAGACGAGGGCACATCTGTTAGCATCCTATCCTCAACTTCTTGGAAAGCTTTAGGTTCTCCTTAGCTTGCTCCTGTCAAATAGAATCTATTAGCTTTTAACAGAGGAACTAGTCAACTGTTAGGGATCCTTCCTAAGTTACCTATTACTTTGGGAGGAAAGACTGTCTATGTAGATGTGATGGTTGTCCAGGTCCATTAGATTTTAATCTACTCCTTGGTCATGACTATGTTTATGTCATGGGAGTTCTTGTTTCTTCTCTCTTTCGAGTGATGTGTTTCCCGCATGAAGGAAGCATTGTGATCATTGATCAACTTACATTAATTGGTCCTAAATCAACTCCCAATCAACCATCATCTCTAAATGGTTCTCATATGCAAGTAGTATCACCCTCACCAAAAGTTAATTACATGGCCACCTATTCCATGCCCATAGCTACTGATGATCTAGTAGGTGATGTAGTACACCATGTACTTGGGGCATTGGAACCCGATTTTTCATTTGGATCCCTGGACATGTATCCCTTCCAGAGTGTTGTTCTCCCTTCTGATGACAACCTCTTGGAAACCATGGCCTCCTTTGGTCTATGATTAAGGACCATGGAGCAGAGTTCCTTGTCCTGTGTCAGGCTCGTTAAAAAATGAAACAATGGATGGAGCATAGTTCCTTGCCTTGTGTCAAGTTCGTTAAAAAATGAAACAAGGACCATGTAGCAAAGTTCCTTGTCTTGTGTCAAGCTCCCTACAAAATGAAACAAGGGATCTGGATTCCTTATGATGAGCTTTTTTATCTGGTCCTAGTTTTGTTATGATCCAGGGACTTTTATTTTTGGGCCATTAGGGATCCACTTAGATCATTTGTCCCCACTGAAGGATTTTTGGTCCTCCAAAAGTATAAACAATATTGCAATCCAATTCACTCCGATTTGCATAACAAATGTCTCTGATAGGTCGGACTTTTTTCTTCTTCACCTTTGTACTTTGAAGCCAAAAGTGATGAAACTGACACCTGTATCTATATGAAAATTTATAGTTGATAATGCATGTAAAACTTTCAAGATTCCAAAAAATACCATACTTTCCAAGAGTTTATAACACATTCATGGTCATGTTTTATGATAGAACCCATACCCATTTCATATCCAACTAAAGGCCAAAATATCAATATGTTTCATATACAAGTGATGTTATACATTCATCACTTTTACAAACATTTTCACAACATGTGATTTACAATGGTGGCCATACTCAACTACTTAAAAAGGCTACCCATATCTCACCTAACCGGGCTAATGGGCTTTCATCCTGTAGCTAGATTCCTTATTCAAGTGCTTCATCGGTTTGTTCCTTCATAGGTGCTTTCATATGCTTCTAGTCCTTCTTTGCGCATAGCTCTCGATGACGCTTCCAACATGTGTATTTATGATATCCACCCATGTTGTAATGATTACAATGGTTTTTCTTCCTCTATACCTTTTTTACCTTATTCCTTGATTAGTTGTCTTTGGTACGGATGAAGCGAGGAGATCTTGCCTTAGCTCTTCCTTTGAAATTATCACTATCTCTAGAAGGTTGTGATGAGTTCTCAAAAATTTTAATTGTCACAGACTTGTTGCTTGAAGGCTATATTTTCTCTATGGGTTTGGAGTGTCTTTCATCGATGATCTTGGAAAATGTCCCATCTTCCTTTTTGACATAGCCTAGCTCTACATATCGTGGTAGTTCCACCACTTGGATGGGATTCACAATGCCCCGGCCATTAACTCCTAGGCCCTTTCCTTCATATCCCATCTTCTTCTTTAGCTTTGAACAAATTCCTGTAGTGTTCTTTTCAAATGCACCAAAATAATCATCATAATGAAAACGTGAAATTGAAGAATCACTCACACTTTTTACCTCAATTTATGATTCTGAAGCGAGTGATGATTGCTTCACTAAGCCTTTGTTTTACTTCAACTTTTTCAAGGCCTCTTATGTGGCTCGTAACTGAAGCTACAATCCCCGCTTCTCCTCTTCTGCTTCTTGTAGAAGTCTTCTTAGTTCAACATTCTCTACTTGAATGCTTTAGTTGATCTCCTCAAGTTCTTGGAGCCATGCATTCTTTGGTGCTCTTCTCATCTTTGGTACAACACCTACTGCAATATTTATCTCATCGCCTAAATCAGAACCCAAGTCAATTGGTGCATCACCTACAATCCCAACAACTACGATCTTCATCTCATTGCCTAAATGAGAACCTAGGCCAATTGCCCCAACACCTGTAATCCCAGTAGTTTTAATATTCATCTCATCTCCTAAATCATATCCAAGGCCTTGTTGCACTGTTTATACAATTTTTTGCTTCCCTTTTCCACTATACTTCTTTGGCTTTAATTCTGGATGTAGTTTTCAGAAATGATCCTCATCATGCCCTTCTTTTTAACAATGAGTGCAAGATGGATTTGGTTCCTTTTATTGGTCATCATTGTCTTCTTTGCATTTTTTTCTTGCTCATACTTTCCATTGCTTTCAAGGTGAATGGATTTCACACTACTCGCATAAAGAGTAGTGGGTTCAAACAAAAACAATGAATGTTGAAAGTAGTTATGTAAAGAATTGATATATTTCATCAAAGCGTCCGGTGAATCCAAACGAGTGCCCAATGCTAATGTTTGTCTCCTAAATTCCTATGTGAAACTTTGAACATCTTGACCCTTTCCTTGTCTCAAATGTTTCCATTCTATCATAGCTTTTTTTCAATATCCCAATGGAAAAAAAAAATCCATTTTAAAGTAGAAAGAAATTTAGACCAAGAAGAAAGGAGTTTACCCATATGCTTGCTACCTTTTTGAAGTTTTCTCTCCCACCATGTAAGAGTTGTGCTTCCCAGTCGAAGAGATGCCAACTAGATCTTTTCCTCTTCCTCTTTGATGTGTTGTATTCTACAATATACTCCAATCTACCTAATCCAATTGTTTAATTTTTCTCCATTAGATTCTCTGTTAAACATAGGTGAAACAAAATTTACATCCACCTTAAAAATGGATTTCTAGAAAAAATTCTATGCCAATGATTAGAACGATGAGAATGAGATGATGAAGAAGAAGACAATTCGCTTGAAGATGGAGATGGAGGTTCATGAGGTTCTCCTCCATTTCCCTGATTTAGCAAAGAATTATCCTATTTTTTTCTTCCTTCTTATTTTCCTTCTTTGCCACTCTCTTTTCATAATATGCAAACAATTTATTTACGCTATTTGCCATTATGTAGAAATATTTCTCAAATTTTTTGTCATTCTCAGTTCGAAAATCATCATTTGCCATTTTCCTTCTTCATGTTACACATCCAATCTCTGGGTCAAAATACTTAAGTTTTCCTTCACCCCTTTTGAGTTTGGCCCTGATTATCTTTCACACTCGCAATTCACATTAGCAAGAAGACTGCTTTGATACTAAACATGATCTGGTATTCCTCTGATACCAACATTATCTAAGATCTTTTGCTCGGTTGATGTTAGTAGAATTGCATGAAAGAGCATGTAAAAACCATATGTGCAAACAATTAAAGATGAAGCAACATCAAAAGAGACCATAAATACAATACACACAATGTATGATAATGGAGTTTTCCTTGTTTGGACTACATCTCTGGACCCTTCTTTAATAGAGGGGAGGCTTCTTTATTCATCTTAGCAAAAATGAAAAAAAGTACATGGAAAACTATATCATTATACCCCCTATTTTGAGGATGACCTAAAAATGGGTTGCTCAAATCCAAACACAAACTACACTAGTGAAATCATGGCAAAATATTAGTTAAAATTAGTATAAACTCGGTTATATTATGGCTCTATCAAATCTAGACCCCTAGAGAATCTTCAGATTCCACAACAAAATATTTGTAGGAATATTTTGAGAATATTCCTCAAGAATCATGCCCTTAGGATTTCGCTTCAAGGTTCTAGGCTCTAGGTTCCACTAGCCCTCAACCAGGTTTCGCTCTCTGCCTGCTCTCGGCTCTGTTGTCCCTCCATTGGTCAAATGCTAAATAATGGTATTTTTATATGGGGCTATCAGCTGGTGAGATGGTTGGTGCACCGTAAATAAAACATTGACCCCATGATTGACCAATCAAACCACTTGTTGGTGGTGCTTCATACCAATTTTGGGCACTTTTTAAGAAAATTTTGTCATTTTTGAATTTTTGAAATTCAATACACAGAAAAACTTGGCGCTGTGCTTTTTCTAGGGGCACCCAATGGAAAAATGGCTTGAATTTTTGGATTCAAGGCATTGAGGACATGCACCCAAGCAATTTTCAGAATTTTTGGAGCAAAACTAGTCCATCAGAAGGTCCAAAAACACTCCAAAGTTGACTTTTCTGCTAGTTTTTGGACACACAGAAGCAGCCTTGGGAGAATCAACTTCGAAGGGATCTAATGAGCCCCAAATGAAAAAATTTTAGGTGTTCTGGAAAGTAGACTTGAAGACCTTTCCAATGAGCTATCCTGGGCTCAATTTGGATGATGGAAAGGCCTCCAAAAATGGCCTAAAAGTGGCACTGCGCGTCGGACAAGTGGCGCTACACATATTTTGCCAATTTTCGACTATTTTCATGAGTTCTCTCTCATGGCGGATGATTCACTGATGTAATTAATGTCATGGATTTTAAATATGATGGTAAAACACTTGTATATGGTAGATTCATTAGATTAAAAGTGGTTTTGAGAGTAGTGAATCAGTTTCCCCTCTTTTAGAGGCAAGTGGTTTGATTGCGTAGATTCCAGTTCCTTGATTAGAAATGGTTGAAACAACTCCTTTTCTCATGTTTTCGACCCTTGATGGTTAGGATGAGTGATTTGGATGTCTATATCATGTATTTTCTTGGTCATTTGAAAAGGTTGGATTCAGCTGCATGCTCATGTACTAAACACATATCACTTTGTAGCAGTTTTGGCAAGAAACTAATAAAGTTGCAACTATGTTTATTGGATCTATATGGCATGGCCTTTAGCATGTGTTTCTTCTTCTGTGATTATGTTCTCATGTTACTTATATATGCCTCTTTCATATAATTTCTTCTGATTGGATGTTTTCAAGTCAGATAGGTGGAATACATTAGGTTTTAATGCTCTGCCTTAGGAAAACACCAGTATTTCATGTTTTTTCTATTGTTTAGGAAGGATTCATGACTTGCTCATGCCATTATTAGCTCCTCACCAGTCTAGGATTTCACCCCATCAAGCCTAAGGTGCTGAAGCTTATACCTACCTTGCCCCAAAGAATCCCCTGCAATTTTGACTTAGTTTCCCAGACCCAAATTGCCCAGCTCCTCTTGATCTGGCAAAAACACCAAAAACTTCAATCAAAACCCTTGAGCTACTATACCTAGCATAAAATCTTGTCCCTGATCCAGTCATCTTGACTGAGATCCATAAGGAGAGAGCCCTCTCCTGGCCTGGTAGGGCTAGCTACCAGGTTAAGCTTGGTTTGTGGTTACCATAGAAATTGCCTCCCTTCAGCCCGAGGTCAATCTAGGTGATAACACAACCTTCATGTAGCCCTAGCCTACTACTCAGGTACTTTTGCACTGTTATGGCAGCGTGCAGTGCAAATTCCCCAATTAATCTAAGTGACTTGCTTATCTTATCAAACAATTATAGTTAACACACGTAAACAAATATTTGTAAATGCATTCAATTATTCAATGTAATTGCATTCATTCACACACCACATAAGCATAATAAAGGAAATTCATACATAACATATCAAGATGCATAAAAAAAAAAAGACACAATAATTCCAAATATTTCTATGTATTGATATCTTCCAAGTGATTACAGACTCTATCCGCCCTGCGCACACAGCTGCAGGGGTCTACGCACTCAGTTGCGGACTTCAACCCTAGGCCTTTGCGCACTCAGCTGCAAAGCCTCTACCTACGCTACAACCCAAGACTTAGACTTCTTACTTCAAAGCTACGACTCTCTTTCATCCTATCTCTAAATTCTTGGAGCTTAACTCTTTTTATACAATCCCATGGTCTGCAGACCATGGGTAGATATCTTACAGCCAACTTTACTTTACAAAAATAAGGGCGGACTACCCTTTATGACACATGACACCTTCGCGCTCCATGACCACAAAATGTGGAGACTTTACAATTTTATTACAAATTTGACTCAAACATGGGCTTTTAGCCCCAAAACTGTCCTTGGGGGATCCCTCTCCCAACAGGCCCCCAACACAAACATCATGACTCGCCCTCAAGTCACTCGGTAGGTGCAGAGATCTTTACACAAAGCCCATCCAGCTCGACCTGTATGATGCTACCTCGGCTGTGCACTGAGCTGCTGCCTACTTTGCATCTTCCACTATCTATTTAGTCGCTGCTCCTACGCTGTCAGCCTGAAGCTTTTGTTGTGTCGCTTGCAGAGTCACAAGCTTGCCTTCAATATTTCCTGTCACTGCGTAAGCTTCCTCCAGCCAGGGCTTTAGTCTCACCTTCAACACTGCTTCCTTGTGTAGCACGGAGTCCACCTGTTCCTTCAGCTTCTTGGCCTCCTGTAGCTTGGCTAGCCTTTGTGTTAGTGTGATGGTTCTCGTTGTGCCCTTAACCTCATCGTAGTGCTATTGTGGCTCACGCACTTCCGTCTCTAGCCTTTGTATATTAGGGTCCTCCTGCAATCTTGTCACGACCTCAAAGGACTACTCAAACAACTGTGTGTAGTCTGCTGCTGCATTCTCTACCACTGCTACTGCCTCTATGACAGTGGTTGCCCACTATTCCTTTACTTCTGGCGATGTTGAAGGCTGGGCCCCCAACTGTAGCTCTATAATTTGTAGGTTTAACTCCAACTGAACCCGCACCATCTCAGTCTGAGTGTCGCACACCCCTGTGGCCAACTTGTGGATGCGGACCTCGACTGGATCCTCCTTTGGAATGGCCAATTATGGGACCATTCGGCTCATCTCCTCAACGACCTACATAATCCTCTTACTTTGATTGGTCACCTCGGTCTAAGTGGCAATGGCAACATTTCTCTGAAGGGTCATCTGTTTGTTGTTGATCCATTGTTCACTAATTATCTGGAGGACATGGTGCTCACGGGCCTTTAGCTCTGCAATTACTCCATCCTATAAGAGGTGGAGTGCTTCACGTGGAAGTGCTGCTAGGTTTAGCCCAACTCCCTTCAAGCTGCTGATAGTGGGCCTGTCAGCCTCATTTTCAGTGGTCAGTGCTCCATCTGGTAGCACTATCGCACTAGAAACATGCGTCCGCAACATATTGGTAGCCTCTAAAGTGCCGATAGCCAAGCTAGTAGACACTGTACCAGCCTGCGATGTGTGGGTCTACAACTCCTACAACTCAGTCTCGATAGCCCCTAGGATGATCTAATTTTGTTTTTCAAATTGCTGTCGGGCCTCCGTAGTGACATCCCTGATTGTGTCACCAATATCTTGTAAGTTTCCCTCTAGCAATGTGATAGGGTCCAGTGAGGTCTTGGTCACCTTTGACTTCTTCTTGGACTGTCCCTTTTCCATCTCTCTTGGGCACTTAATGCAGGCGGACATCTCTTGAGGGTTTGTGTCATGCTGTTCTATTTCTTCCTCTTCTATCTCAGGTGAAGGCGACCTCGCACCTTTGTTAGATCCACGCTTTGTTCCACCTGTCTGATTTTCTACCTACTCCACTTGGGCCTTACTAGTGGCCTCCTTTGACCTTTTCTCGACCAAGTGTGCCATCTTCTGCTTGGCCTCCTCCTTCTTCTGCACGGTGGAATTGCTCCTTCCAACTGCCAAGTCCATGGTAGTGTGCCACTCTGCCAACCATTGATCAAGCACCGCATCAATGGCATCATCCATGGCCAGATACGGCAAGTCGTACCACTTCTGCATAGGGTCCTTCCATGCCCTAATGGATACTCGATGGAAGTTGCCTTTGATTTTGGCGTAGCCCTGCAGGTTGGCGTACACCGTGGGTGACAATCATGGCTTGCGATTGATGTCCATCCTGATTTTCATCTCCATCAAGATCCAAAAGATCTTGTTGTCCCAAACTCACTGCGCATCCTTGGTCACCCACAGCGAAGCGTACTTCACTGCTTCAGGGAGTTCTGGTGTGACCAAAGGGAACTGGCTGTCCTCTGGTAGCTCCCATGCTACCAGCACAATCGACCACAAGAGCCACACGTAGTTGAATGTCTTGTTGAGCTCTTGTGCTTCGCGGCAGTTCACCAAGAACTTTTCGCGAAGGTAGTCTGACTAGTTAAATTGGACTCCTTCAGCACACTGTTGTTCGAGTGTGACGACATGCACCAGCACCTCATCAACGCGACACTTCCTCATTACCTTCCCTGTAAGGATCTGTGTGGCTACCTTCACAGCGGGGTCATAGATGCTAGAGATAGTGTACCCGCATGGCTTCTTCACCAGCTTGAATTTTTCCTTCATTGACTCTGCAAGAGCCTACTCGCCACCCTTTCTGCCAAATATCATGGCTGGATTCTCACCTATATACGGCAGGTGCGTTATGTGGTGAATCAACATATCTATGATGGGTATGGGCTCCTCTAGCCACAGAGACCCATCATGCACCAAGCACAGCATCTGCTTGATGACCAACATTGTCACCGGGGTGCGGTTATAGTGCGACACCTAGAGTAGGTTGAGAAACCCTGCCTTTTCTACTCCTTTGAGCCACCTCTGCGGCTCCAAGGTGGTAATTCCTGTATTCGTATCTATGATGCAGCGCATCAGCTACTCGGTCATTAGGTGTGGGAACTTTTCATGGTCCACCAAGTCCTAGTCTTCAAGCTTTAATATCGGCACTCATGCCAATCGCGGACCATCAAAAACAATTTCGTTTGGCAGCAGAGGGGTTTGCAGGGGAGTCTTACTCTTGTCGATGTCGTTTGGGACCTTGGACTTAGGCTTGCATGGAGGGACATAATCCAACAACCACGTAATATGGTTTGCACCCTGGGCTTCAACCTCCTCCACTTCCATTCCCACTTCCTCATCATCCATCGGGATGTCTTCGATATTTCCTCCTCTAGTTCTAGGTTTATAGCCTTGCCTTTCTCCTGTGTAATGGGTTTTTTGGGTTTCTCCTTGGTGATGCATGCACCGGTATGGCAGGTTGCTTAGCCTTCTTGTCCTTCACAGTCTCCTTAGTTGGGGTCGGCTTCGGTCTCGGTGTTCTCAACGATTTATGGACCTCTGCCAATACTTCGGCCACTTTTGGAGCAGCTACTTCTACCTCTCTTTCCATTTCCTATGCTGGCTCTTCTACTACTTTTGCGGTATTTATAATTTCTGGGGGTGCCAACATGATTTTATGCAAGAATTCTTGTGTTTCCATCAGCAAAGTCTCAAATACATTAGTAGCTATCAGAAGCTTGTATTGCAAGTGATTCATATGCGCTTGAGAACTCAACAACTCAATTCTCAAAATTCCAAGTGTTTCTTGCTGGACAACCACTTATAATTTATAGGGAATTTTGAATTCAAATCTGACCATTCCCCCCAAATTTCGTTCATTAATGCCGGATTGGCGGTATATTTTCAAGAATCTAAACCATAAATTTCATCTTAAATGTCGGCCGCCTGCTCCATTTGGCCTCACTGCTGCCGTTGAATCATGAACAGTGACTTTAACAGTCACTTTCTAGCTAACCTGCACGATTTATCCCTGGGTAGCGAAACTCCCTCTACGCTGCCGTAGATCCTATGACACTTCCTTGCTTCGTACCATCCTCCAATCACGCAGCTCCCCAACTCGGGTAGTGTATTTTATAGTCTCATACCTCCTTTTAGCTGCCTGGAGTGCTAAGACTGTGCTACCTTCATTTAGTCACATGGTTGGACCTTCGGTGTATGGCTTCAAGCAACTACCATTCACCTTTCCTAGGAAGGGTTCTCCATTCAATTTGACCAGCTATACCACTCCTCCATTGGTAATTTCCTTAATGACATAAGGCCCTAACCAGTGCATTTTGAACTTCCCTAGAAATTTATCAAACTTACTATCATATAACCAAACTAGGTCATTTACCTTAAATGAGCGCAGCTTAATATGTCAATCATGCCATGCCTTTTCGCACTGCTTTTGGACCTGTTGGTGAAATCCAACCAAAAATCTCTCTTCCTTGAGCTCATCCAATTGTGCAAGCCTTTCCTCTAGGGCTCCACAATCCGTCATACCTGTGAGCGCTACTATGCGCAGACTAGGCACGATGTATTCCATAGGCATTACTACTTCAATGCCATAAACGAGCCTAAAGGGGCTTTGTCTAGTCAACTTCTTGCATGTCGTTCAATAAGTCCACAATACTAGAGGTATGCGTAGGTCCCAATCACTTCACTGAGCCTTGCAAACCTTCGTCAGCACGTTTTCGAGCACCTTGTTGAACACCTCCACTGTCTCGTTAGCCTGCGGGTGATAAGGTGTGCTCTTTTGGTGGTATACTTGAAATTCCTTTGTCAGTGCAATGATCATCTCATTCAGGAAGCATGTACCGCAATCACTCACCAAGATCTTCGAACATCCAAATCACGTCAATACATGCTCAAAGAGGAATTTTGTAGTGGTCGCACTTGTGCAATCCTTCGTAGGCTATGCCTCTGCCCAACGAGTTAAATACTCCGTCACGGTGATAATGTACCTTGCTCTTGTTTTTCCTTGGGGCTGAATGGGTCCCACAAAATCTATCACCCACTTCTCAAAAGGTTGCAATGTCATCTGTGGATTCAAAGGCATCTCATCCCTCTGTGATGGCCTGCCAGTCCTTTGACACACTTCACATGCCTTGCAATATGATTTTGAGTCCCGATGGAGGGTTTGCAACCATAACCCAACACGTAGAATCTTCTGTGCGGTTACTCTTCCTGCATAATCTCCTCCCACGGTGCCCCCATGAGCATCCACGAGGATGCTGCTTCTTTTGAACTCAGGTACATACCATCGCAATATCTCATCAGTCCCCATCTTATATAGATGCCCAACAATGACAGAGAAATTTGTCGCAGGTACTACTAATTCCTTCTTCTGTTGGACAATGTATCCTTCTGGTGCAATACCTGTCATTAGGAAATGTATTATATCCTCAAAATCACCATCCGCGATGTGCACTGAAAATAGTTGCGCATCAGGAAATCCTTCTTCCAAGTTAGTGGGTTCCTCCCCTGTTTCGATGTGTGACAAATGGTCTGGTCCCACATTCAGTCGTCCAGGCTTCAAAATAACTTCAAAATCATACTCCTGGAATAATAAGAGCCACTTGCAGATTCTCCCCCACAACACATGCTTATTAACTAGGTATTTCCACGTGGAATGATTTGTATACATCTTAAAATGGCCTCTCAGCATGTAGTGCCTAAACTTCTGGAGCGCATACACCATAGCTAACCCTTCGCTTTCAGTGGTGGAATAGTTCTTCTCTGCTTTGGATAATCTTCGGCTTGCGAATGCGATAGGATGGTCCAAGCCTTCTCCGCCAGCTTATGTCAGTACTACTCCTAGCGCTATACATGATGCGTCGACATGTACATGAAACTCTTTCTTCCAATCCGGGAAGACTACAATCGACGCAGTGACAATATTTTCTTTCAATATATCCAAGCTCTTCTTACAGTCATCGTTCCAGCAGAATGTGACATCCTTCTTCAACAATTTCTCCATAGGCGCAGTGATCTGGGCATAACCTTTGATAAAATTTCTGTAATATCCCATATGTCCCAGGGTAGCGCACAACTTCTTGCAAACCACAAACCACATGCCCCAATAGGTTCCCAAAAGGAACACAAAACAAACACTTCTTGATATTGAGCACGATCTAGTATCTTCGACAAGTATCCAGCATCAGGCACAAGCTTGCTACATGGAGTTTAACCAACCCAAACATGTTCCAGTCATCAAAATATACCTCCAGGAACTTATGAATAAATTCCTTGAACGTAGCCACAACTACGAGCGAGAAGATCGCAGGTGGATTCTTCAATCCAAATGGCATTATGGTGTACTAAAAGTAATCCCCCTCAGTTGTGAAAGTCGTCTTGCTCTTATCCTTGGCGTGATTTTGATCTAGTGGTACCCCGTGAACCCGTTAGTAAAGGAATATGCTTCCTAGCCACCTACATATTCCAAAACATCATCAGTGAACGGAGTCGGGAAAGGATCATGTACGCAAGTGTCATTCAGCTTCCTAACATCCACGCATATCCTTATTTCATACTTCTGCTTCCTTTCCTCTACCACCATTGGGCTTACCCAGTCAGATTCGTCCACAGGCTCAATGATGCATGTCACGAGCATCCTGTCTAGCTCTAAGTGGACCTTGTTCTTATATTTCAAATTGAGATGGTAAGGCCTTTGCTTAACCGGCTTCGCATCAGGCTTCAACGTGATTTTCATCGTACCTAGGTCCTCGATTATCCCCTTCAGATCTGTAAACTTGGTAGGGAATAAATCTTGGTATTCGTAGAGCAATTCAGTGACCTTATCCACCATTGTGTCGTCCCAGTAATCTCCAATCTTCGTGAATTTGGGTTCTACCTCCGTACCAATGTTTACTTGTCTCATTTTCAATGGCACAGTTATATCAGGGTTTTCCATCAGCGGTCCTTTAACCTCGCGGTGACCTTCTGTTTCTGGGATGTTAATCTTTCACGGATCCTCATCTTCTTCTTCAGTGGTCATGTTATAGCATTCCAGCGAGTGACTTAGCTGAGTAGCCCACTTGGGTTGAATCAGGTCCAAAGTATCCTGTGGCATCCCAAAGATGGCTACTTTCACTTCTTGTAGCGCTTCATCAATACTGTCAAACCCGTCTTCAAAATTGAATGTCATCATGAATCCTTCGTGCGAGACATCCCATTCACCTATCCTATGGCAGAGCTCTATTTCTATATACCGTTTCATCGGGACAATATCCAAGGTATGACATAACAAGTGCACCCACTCAAGTTGGGGCTTCTCTCCATAAGCCTGTGCCCATTTGGCCAAGTGTGTGCACGGATCATCCTACCCATCATACTTGTCTGTCATTCACATCTTTGGCTTCCCAAATCGAGTTCTCATCATTCTCCTACATTCTTGCCAATCATCAAAGATTCCCTTGTGCATACCCCACCACCTTGCTGGCGTAGCGCACAGTGCCCAATACAACGCCTAGAAGTGCTACTTTTCTGGTACTTCCCTCTCAAATGCATCTAGAAAACTATCTACTTCAATCAGGTCATCATAAGTAGGAATATTTCTTACCTCTGAGGACACACAGCGCAGTGATCAGGTCATCATGTTGCAATATAGCATAGTTACTTTATGTAACCGATTCTGCCAGCATTCTAACTCTTCATCGGAGTCTGAAGTGTAGGAACTCTCACGATCCCAGGTAATCCGCCCATCCACGGCGGGATTCACCCAATCTTAATCTCGCGCCGTTATCTTATAGATATAGTCCAAATCGTCATCACTCTCATAATCGCAGACTGGTTCAGTATAGCGCGATCCCTCAACAGGATCTAGGGGTACTATTACACGTAACGATTTCTTCTCAAATATCATCTTCCGCTTCTTTAGATTGATTACCGCATTCATAATAATAGCCCAATCAATTCCTAGGAACACAAGATAAGGATTGTTATCATCCACTATCTATATTACTTAAAAGTCATCCAGCGTGCTCGCACCTTCAATATCCACTGTCACCCCTGCAGCCGCCCCGTGGGGATGATCTTCTGCTGATTGGCCATCCTTAACAGAATTGGAGACCACTACAGCGCAGGTCTCCCCATTTTTTCCCAAGTCTGCTTTGGTAGGAAGTTCGCATCTGACCCCAGGTCCAAAATAGCCTGATCCATTTCATACTCTCCTGTCTGCGCGGTCAATCTCATCTCCCGTCCCATTCTTGTTTTATGCTTGCCAATCTTTCGTACTATGTGTGGCTCACCCGACGCAGTTCCAGCGTATCTATTGATGAGCTCTTCTAACCTTTCATAGCCTTACTATCGCACAATAACTTCATACAGGTCCTCAAGAAAGTTGTGAGCATAGAGGGGCTCATCTCCTACTCAGGCTTATCCTTGCTTCCTAAGGTGGAGGCCTCAACGAAGCTCTTCTTAGCTTCCATGAAGGTTTCATGTGCGCACTCCAAATTTAACTTAGTGACCTTCGCCAAAGCTTTGTGGACACATGTATTATCCTCTGGTTGTTTCCCCTTATCATATCCTATCGCGATGCCACTCCTGAGCACTATATTTACATTTGGATCCTCATTGCGCGACTCATACCTCATCAATTACAGGTTCTGAGTCGACTGTAGTGGTAGCGCCCCTTTGTCACATATCCTAGCTATCAGCATAGGATAGTCTTTCGTTTCATGATCAAACAACGTGCAATGCTTGCACAACAGACATGTTGGGTTAGTGCAATCATGGGCATAGTCTCCTAGACCTCCGCAATTGTAGTAGATCAACTGCCCTCAACCTGTGCTAGGTCCTCCTCTGCCTCGGCCTCGTCCGTGCCCCTGAAATCCTATCCGCGCCATCCTTGCGCTCTGGTCAGGGGGTCGCGTTTCTTTCTGAACCCTATAAGCAGGAGTTCTATCCACCATCAACTCATAACTCCTGCAATTATGCTCATCATGCCCAATAGACCTAGAGAGGTTGTAGAACAGTTGTTTCGGTGCCTGTACAAACTTCTGTAACAAGTGACAGTTATCCATGGCATGTTTTTCTGCTACTTGACATATAGCGCACCACAATGCAGGCCCCGCGCTCGGTCCTTCTTGAGCTTCCGGCCTCAAAGGCATTGGTCCTCCTCCAGTAAGGTAGTTCGCAAAGACTAGACGATGATCTTTGTCATGCCCCTAACTCTTGCATTTCAGACACCATACCTCTTCACGCACCTCTGGTCGAATTGTCCTGTCCTGCTTCAAGCTCTGCTTCTCAAGGAAAAGATTTTTTAACTGCGCATGGATCTACTGAACCCCCAGATTTGGATCTTGCATCGTTGTTTCATGCAGCCTCATTACGATATCTAAGGCCTCTGCCTGAGTTGTTATCTTCTGTTGCAACAGTGCAACCCTTAAGTGTGGCAGGAGTGAAGCAACAAACAACTCGCAATGTTGTTCGTCTGTTAGGTTCATGTTAACTTCGCGGATTGTACACTTCAATCTCTAATTGAGTTCCCAAGGTGTCTCACCTAGTTGCATCGTGATTTATTTGAATCCCACGATAGACTATGCTTCAAACTTAGGCCTAATGAATTCTCTATTCAGTGCTGTATGGATGTTTGCCACTTGAGGATTCGGGTTATCATTAGGGTAATTTATATACTAGGTTAGCGTGCTATCTTGCAGAGCACTAACCAATGTCACCTTCTTCATGTTATCATCTATAACATCCTGAGCTTCCCATACAACTTTCACAATGAACCAGAATTGGCTTGGGTACTTTGAACAAAGGAAGCTTCACTTAATTTGCCATACTGAACTGCGGTGGAGGTGGAGGTGGTACAAGTTAAGTCACAGGTGATGGTGGTGAAGTTGGAGGTGGTGTGGGTAGAGGTGGTATTCGCGGGAATCCTTGTCTTATTAACCGAATAGAACTTCACTAAGAAACCTTCGTTATTCCCTCTTCATCACCTCACAGAGGTGAAATCAACAGACTATACTCAAGACCCTTTTTTCCTTCGTTTCTATAAGTTTTTCTACTTCGCATAGCCCCAAACATCAAGGTAGCTGCATAACCCATTTTTCGTACAATAACATTTTAATCCAGGTATTCAAAGATTTTACATACTTACCTCGCAGTCCTTTGAAAAAGCATCACTTTGCCTCATTGTAGCTAACTGAGGTGTCGACTGTGAACTCTGTCACAAACCCTCCTATGACGCGATCGAGCTAATGATCGACAGCGCGGGCGATCTTGTCCTCAGATGCTTCCAATTTATGTACTAGCTTTGGTGTCCAAACAATAGGACAGTCAAGTTTCCACCTTCCTTGGTTGTTTGCTAGCTTCGCGATCCACTCGTATAGCTCAATTGGGAAGGATTAGAAAAAGATCTCATGGATTTCTGTATATGGGTATCTGTCCAACCACTTTATTTTGTCAGTCGTGGGTTTTTGTTCTCATGCACTACGAAATCGTGGGTCTTCCTATCCAACCAGTCTCTAATCTCCTTCTTAGTCGGATTCCAGTGATACGACATCACACATATCTTATGTAGATTCTGGTCCCGTTAACGGAACCATTTGTTGGCTTGAGGGGTCCTAACCCAGGTTCAGCGTTAATTAGCCAAACAAATCCCCACACTACTGGCCCTTTCGGAATCAGGCCATGGAGTGCGGACCGAAGTCTCACCCGAAGCAGTATGGGGGGATGTTGGAACCAAGTTTCCACACCCTGAGATGGTTGTGATGTCATTTTATTCACTCTATCCCTGCCTTCGTGCAGGTCGCTTTGCTCTAGGGCTTGCAAGTTGAACCATTTATTCCGTCCTTCAATACCTCTGCGAAAGAGTATGATCGACCATCGCACAGGCCTAGCCTGCTGCTCAAGTACTTTCGCGCTGCAATGGCAGCATGCAGTGTAGATTCCCCAATTAATCTAAGTGACTGGCTTATCTTATCAAACAATTATAGTTAACACAACGTAAACAGATATTTGTAAATGCGTTCAATTATTCAATGTAATTGCATTCATTTGCGCACCACATAAGCATAATAAAGGAAATTCATACATAACATATCAAGATGCATCAACAAAACAAAGACATAGGAATTGCCGAATATTTCTCTTTATTGAAATCTTCCAACTGATTACAAACTCTATCCGCCATACGCACATAGCTGCAGGGGTCCGTGCACTCATCTGCAGACTTCTACCCTAGGCCTCTGTGCACTTATCTGCAGAGCCTCTACCTACGCTACAACACAAGACTTAGACTTCTTACTTCAGAGCTACGACTCTCTTTCATCCTATCTCTAAATACTTGGAGCTTAGCTCTTTTTATAAAATCCCATGGTCTGCGAACCATGGGTAGATCTCTTACAGCCGACTTTACTTTACAAAACTAAGGGCGGACTACCCTTTATGACACATGACATCTTCGCGCTCCGCGACCACAAAATGTGGAGACTTTACAATTTTATTACAAAATTTGACTCAAACATGGGCTTTTAGCCCCAAAACTATCCTTGGGGGATCCTGCTCCCAACATACATGAACTTAGCAAACTGAAGCAACAACAAAATATTTTTCTTAGAGAATTAAATGTAGTTCCTACTTCGCCCCCACTTGCTGTTGTTGTATCTCAAGCTGCTAAAGGCATGGGTAAACCCGCCAGTCCTCCAAGCAAAGTCGATCCTATAAATGTTATCCTTATCAATGACCAATCTCTCTCACACATGCCTCCTTTCCTCTTAACTTATGAAATTTTCAATAGGAACCCTAACAATTGTTTGATTGAATCAGGAGCCTCTTCTAATATAATGGCGACAACAGTTTATGCTAAGTTGAAAGTCACTCCTCAAAAGTCTGTTCTTCAAATAGTACAACTTGATAGAACTAAGGTAGAGGTCTTAGGAGAAATAAATTCAATTAGCATTTGACTTTCCTCAAATTCCAAAGTTTGTCAAATAATTGATATATTGGTCACTTACTTTCCTAAATTCTATGGTCTAATTCTAAGTAGAGACTGTATTGTTGTTTTAATCGCTCCTAATTGACCAACACTGCAACCATTAATTGCCAACCCAGCGTAGGTCTTGTTGTTTCAATGGAGTTTGCACTGTCTGTGCTGATACACTACAACCAATAATGAAGAATCAAAAGAGATAGTAAAGAATGTCGTTGAATCAATTGCTGAAATTAAATCATCCATGCAGAAATCAAAACACTCCACAAAAATGAAATCACACTTCATGATTACCAGAGAAAGTGCGTACCACACAATAAACTAATGACTACACCAGTTGGTTACTATTATTATGTTTAATCAAACCAGTGTAACAACATAATATAATCTGGAACTGAATCGGATGTATTTTAAAATTTATACAACAACAGTAGAAACCATACAACAATAAAATAAACAATAATATATAACTTCTTCTACTGCTGTATTCCCTACTAAAGAGGAGGGCCCTTCTGATAAGCCTCATCATTGGGCAACTATATGGACCTTAACACACCTCATAACTTATTCAAATCAACTCTTCTCACAATTTATTACATATTTTGATTGTATTTTGTTTAATGAGATGAGTCAAAGAGAGATATTATGTCTAGAGCTAGTTTATCTTGAGTTTGGGAGCCAAGCCTCCCTAGATTTAAGGAAGTCATTGGAGACTTCAATTGTATAAATAAAGAGGTCTAGAGCCTCATTAGGATTCAAATTTTTGGTGTAAAAACACTATTCATTTTCGAGTTCAAGACTTGTGGAAGACATTGTTATGTAATTTTCTAATTTGATAATGATAATGAGAATTTCCTTGATCCAACACTAAGTTGACTCAGAGGACTAAAGCTCTCGGGTAAGGGCCCAAACCTAGCAGTGAAGGCTCCTCTTCTTGTATTTGTATGTTTCGTTGATTTCATAGTTGAATTGTCTTTAGAATTATTTCATTGCAAGTAGTTGTAGATTTGATTAGTCTTCTTCCATTTGTTCTTTACTTCAGTAGTAGCTTAGAAGAGATAAAGGAACATCAAAAAGATGTTAGTAGGTGATTTTGGCCTCGCTTCTTCCTTCAGGGATCATGGTTTGAGGAAAGAACTCCTATGCAACCCCAAAAAGACAGAATTCTACTTTTTCATGGAATTTAGGGTTTTCTGTACTTAGGCCAGCATTTGATTAGTTTGCAAGAATAGGATTTAGCTATTAGTTCTTCTATCTTCAGTTTTACTTCAGATCTCATCAAGGTTTCATCTTATTCTACAAGTTTTCCTCATGCATGAAGTAGGCAGTTAGCTCATGAGATTTTGTTTTCCTTAGTTAATTGAAATCCTTCTTGTTTACATGATTTATGGATAAATATCAATGGTTGATGCATTGCAGGAGTTTCAGAAGTACATAGAGATTTCATTATCAGCAACCTCATCCCAACATCATCCATCCATGGTTACCACTTTCTCTCACTAAATCCCTCACCAATTTCATCATTTCACAAGAATACCCCTCCAAGCTTGTTGAGCAAATCCAACCATCTCCCAACTCTAGTTTTGAGTTCTAAAGTGGTCCTAGGCATTCCCTTGCCTCATTCCATCCACCAACCTTCTTCCCTAAGCCTTCCATCACCTTCAACATCCCTCCTTTTTCTCTCTGCTGTATCTTGTAGGAATACAGGGGATCCTGTAGGTTTTCAGGACATCCTGTAGAATGCATTAGGACATCCTATATGTTGATTTGTAGTGGCTTGTTTTGCGGCCAAATTGAGGAAAAATCCTCTAAGAAGCTAGAAAAGGACCCCTTCTTATCTCCGAAGCCTTCTGACCATTCACCATCATCCTTAATCCACCTGCCACATCACCAAAAGAAGTTAGCTTTCACACTTTCACACAAAAATAGGACAAAAATAAAAACAGAGTTATTTCAATCATTTACATGCACAACAATAGAATGTTTGATGTTTCAATTTACATGTCTAGGACAATAGGATTGCGTACATGTTAACTTAGCATTATTTTGAAGCAAAGCCTCTTAGCAGTTAGTTGGAAAATGGTGTGTTTAAGCCTTTGATTTTAGTCTTTTTCCTTACTGTAGTAGACAAGCTTTCTCTTAGTGTAGATTTCTCTTTTCCTCATTGGTAATCAAGCTTCTTCTGAATCCATAGAAGTCTGGTTTGAAAAACCTTAGTGGCCTATTGCCAGCTTATCAGTGACAAAGAGTAGACCCATCACATTTACTTGTGTATACAACATTGTCACCTCCAAGTTTGTATGAACCCCAGGTTGATAAATTAAAGTAGGTAGCCCCAGGAGTTGCAGCATTCTTGCTGCAATATTGGTGCTCATCACTTTTTGGCACCGTTCCTGGGGAGGTGTCTGAGTAATATGTGATTACTGCTTTCCATCTTCCATTTCTTATATTTGGCATTCTACCATTAGCTTCATTTTTGCAAAAGTAATTTAGTTTTCTTTCTTTTCCATTCTGCAAGTGAGATTTCATTCAAGCAGTTAGTTGTCATTCAATGTGTGATTTCAATTCTGCAATTATTTTCAAAGCTTGAAAAAACACAAAACAAAACAAAAACACTTCTTTCATGCCTCATAGGAATAGGGATAACTTAGGAAAATTTCTGCCAAATACCCCCACTAATTCAAACAGCCAACCTTCCCTCTTCTTTGTTGGTTGTGAATTGGAGAAATCCTTTGGTGAACAACTAGAGATATTTGAAGAGCTTACAGGGGGAGAAGAAGAAGATGAACCCATTTTGACGGACCCAATGGCTGAAAATAGAAATGATAGAGGAAAAAGAGAAAGAGTTGAGGGTGCCTTTCCCATCAGAGAAACTAATGGGGATACCAAGATGAAGAATATAAGCCCTTCTGCCCTTCCTCATTTCCATGGCCTAACCTTAGAAGATCCAAACACTTTCTTGTTTGAGTTTGTTATCATATGCAGAACCTATGATTACACCAATCATGAGCAGAAGTTGAAACTATTCCCAACCACTCTCAGGGATGCAGCTTTGCGCTGGTTCATGGGTTTACCTGGGGATAACATCATAGCTTGGGCTCAGATGCAATAAGCATTCAACAACAATTATCGAGACTACTGCAGGTCAAAAGACACTAAAGAATAAATTTGTAGGATGACCTTAGGGCATGATGAATCCCTAGAGGATTATGAAGAAAGATTCCAACTTAGCTACAAAAGGGCTAGCTGCACACTTGATCCTGAGTCACTGAAGCTAGTCCTTCTTAGAGGGGTAAGGGAAGATCTTCTAGATACCCTAAACCTATTAGCAGGAGGGGATATCTACCAGCTACTCTATGAAGATATCAAGGTTGTCTTTAGGAACCATTCCACGGAAGCTAGGAAAAACGGTAGGGGTAGTCAACCTATGGTAAGTCCATCATCTTCCAATACATCCATCAAAGGTGAAATTGGAAACATGTTGGAAGATTTCAAGAGTGAAATGTTGCAAACCCTTTCCCTACAGGTGGACACTATGCATAGTGAGATAAAATAGGAGGAATCAGAGAGAGCCTTAGCCATTTTTTGCCATAGATGCACGAGGAGGCACCCGAGGAATGAATGTCCATTGAACTTGATTGAAGTCTGCTCGGCCTGTGAAGAAAACCACTCCATAGACAAGTTCCCTTCTCTACCTGGACTAAAATTTGTGTATCAGGGGACTCAAGGGGTGAATTAACAGCTCTGCTACATAAATCAAAGGAGACCTCATGGGCCTCAGCCATACCAGCAGGGCATGCAAGGGTCATCCCATGCCTATTACAACCCTAACCAGACCATATCCATTCCCTCTTAGAGGTCCGCTACTCATCCTTCCTGGTTTACACCTCCTCATTGGTCCTTTGCACCTCAGTACCATTCCCAACTGGCCAGCTAGTCATTTTAGCGATATGCTCCACCACAGCCTCAGTTGAATGTATCGCCCCAGGGGTGGAGCCCCCCATACAACAATGCTCCAGGTTTATTTCCTTCACCACCTACTCAACCACAACTTTTACACCCTGCTTCACCTAAACAATGCCAGATGCTTGCCTAGCCAAATCTAAACCCGAACAATAGAAAGGAAGAGAAAGTATATAGTGGAGAGGCATCCTATCCTGCTTATGTTGTGGAGATTAAGGAAATCAACCTGAGATCTGGGAGAGTACTCCCAGACAACCAACCTCCACCTCCAGCTAGGAAGAGTGAGGAAGAAAGAGAGGAAAACATGCCTAGAGTAAATCCACCACCCTTTCCTGAGATATTAACCCATCCAGTCCAGCCTAACCCAAAAGAGAATGAACTTCTGGGAGAATTGAAGAATCTATGTTTCAAAATTCCACTTCTCCAAGCCATACAGGATGTACCTATTTACAACAAGTTGATTAAGGATAAGTGCTTCAAACATCCAGGGAGGCGAAAAAGAGATACTCGTACCATTAATGTCATTGGACAATTGTCCGACTTAATGCTGGGGCAGGTAACTTATCTGAAGTATTTGGACCCTGGAAGCCTTGTAGTATATGTGCACATCAATGACACCATTGTCCCACACACTTTGATTGATCTTGGGGCTGCCATTAATGTGATGACTAAGGACACCATGCTCAAGCTCAATCTCCAGGGTTCATTGAGAAAGACCACAACAATCTTGCAACTTGCAGACCGTTCCATAGTGACCCCTGTTGGGATTGTGGAGGATGTGATGGTTTCCATTGACTCTTGGGAGTACCCTATAGATTTCCTAGTTCTCCAGCCTAAGGCCAACCTTACTGGTTACCCTATCATCCTTGGGAGGCTCTAGTTAGCCACTATCGATGCCTACATTAGCTGCAGGGCTGGAAAAATGACTATAAAAAATGGGCATATGTCCAAGCAGTTAGTCCTGTACCCTCATGCTCAGTCGTGTCTAGAACATAACTTACCTTCATGGCTGGAAGAGGAGGAAGAAGATGAAATTTAATCAGCCCAACTCTATACCTTAAAAACAGCCATGGGAGGAGGACAACCGGATGAAGATGATTTGATTGAACACATACTCCAAAGTTCAACTCCCAACACCTTGTCCTTAGAGGAAGTGGTAAAGGAAACCCATAAAAACCCTCAGATTGATCTATGCTTAGCTAATTCAAACCCTACCTCTGTCAAAACCA
Source organism: Pinus tabuliformis (assembly GCA_031772625.1). Classification (NCBI taxonomy): domain Eukaryota; kingdom Viridiplantae; phylum Streptophyta; class Pinopsida; order Pinales; family Pinaceae; genus Pinus; species Pinus tabuliformis. The sequence goes on from CM062805.1 coordinate 641,805,223, forward strand.
TGGAATTCAGCCTTGAGAGAACTTTGAAAATCAACCCATCTCTTTCTGTACACCAAGAAGAAAAGTTGTGCAAAATGCTAAAGAAATGTATGGATGCCTTTGCTTGGAGTTACAAGGAAATTAAGGGAGTGCACCCCTCAGTGTGTACTCACCACATTTATATCAAAGAAGGTGTTGGGTCCCTATAATACTAGTGATTACCCCACTACTATTGTAGTTGTACCCCTTATTAATATTGTTGTGCCCCTATTATCCCCATATTGTTATTACTGTGCCCCATAGAATCCCTCTATTGTTATTTTTGTGGCTTTATATTATTATTGTTAGGTCGGCTGGGTTATATTGTGACTCCTTAGACTCCTATATATAGAAAGGAAGTTTTGTCATTTGAATCATCCAAGAATTGTTCATTTATGTAATGTAAAGGAGGTTTCCCCCTCGAAGAGGCTGAATTCTAAGGCGTTGATCTATCTTTTCTATCTTTTCTTGAGCTTGTTTCATAACATTTGGTATCAGAGCTTTGGATTCTAGGGTTTCGCCGCTCCAAATAGAACATCGTGGAATTTTCACTATAACATTTTTTATGCGATGTTTCAAAAGCTTAAAAAAAACCCATTTGAGAAGAGATTGCACTAAACCTCAGGTCCGAATTTCGTAGCTTTTCGCACTATATTTGTGGAGATATGATATGAGGAAGTTGGTCTTTTTGTAGACTCCTGAATTCCATTCCAAACAGGTGACCTGGGGAAAATCGTCATAACTTTCTCTCTGAGCATCGGATTGAAATATCATAAGAAGGTATAGAAAGAGGACGGACGTTAGTTTCTTTTATATATTTTTCAGAGCCAAAGGTCGAAAAAGTGACTCGTGGCACGTCATACAAGTTCGTTCTACTGAACTAGTTTATAATTAGGTCACTGTGGGAGATTTCGCATAACTCTTCCTTGAAGAATCCAATTTGGATCAGACTGGTGGCATTGGAAAAAGGACATAGAGGGCTACTATAGGTCACAATTTTAGAACTGGATGATCTAAAGTACAGAGATACATCAGAGGCAATATCGAGCTCCTACAAAGTGAAAAAAGGTGTGTAGATTCTTTTAAATTTTTTCTTAAGATTGGTTTGAAAATTTATTTTGAAGGAATTCAAAGGGCTAGTAGAGCATTATTATCAGTAACTGATGCCCCAAGGAAAGAAAATGAAAACACCTAGTAAGCAACCTGAAAGCTCTAGCATGACTCATGAAGAAGAGGAATAAATGCAACATGATATATCAATATTACAAGCCCAAGTGCAACAACTGTCCCTTGCACAAAAAGGAACATAATCTAAGATGGATGGTTTAAAGAAAGGCGTAGAAGCTAAGATGGATTGTTTAAAGAAAGGTGTAGAAGCTAATATGAAAGACGTGGAAGCTAAGATGGATGATTTGAAGATAGATTTGAAGACAGACATGGAAGAATTGAAGATAAATATGAATAAGTTGCTACAAGAAAGGGTCACTAATGGTGAAAGGGTAGTAAAGGAAACTCATGATGAGATCAAAAGAAATGTTAATCATGATTCCATAGACTCTAATGTTGGATCAAAGACCCACCATATTCCAAAAATTGATATGAGGAAGTTTGATGGCAAGGATCCGACAACATGGATATTACAAATGGAGCAATTTTTCGATCTCAATAATGTGCAAAACACACAAAAGGTACGTATTCCAACTTTATATTTGGAACCAAATCAGTTTGTATGGTATCAATGGCTTTGCTCTCGTAAACAATTTATCACTTGGGCAATTTTTACAGAAGAATTGATAGCACATTATGGGGATACAAAAAGCAACACTTTTTTTAGCCAATTGATAAGTCTCAAACAAAAGGGTTCAATAATGGAGCACATTGAGGAGTTCCAAAAATTGAACATAAGGGTAAAAGATATTCCAGAGGAGCATAGGATTGATGTGTTCATAGGGTCTTTAAAGGATAATAACCAACATGATGTTCGCCTTTGGGAACCTGATTCATTAGAGAAGGCATTCAGGTTAGCAAGAAAAATGGAAAGCAAAATTATGGCAACTAGGAAGCATACCACTCACAACTATAAAGACGGAAGTGTTGTTGCCGCTAGTCTTCCACAACCTATAAGGTTGACACCACAACAATTGGAAGAAAAAAGAGAAAAAGGGCTTTGTTACATTTGTGATAGCAAATACACTAAAGGTCATAAGTGTGCTGAGAAGAAATTATTATACATAGATTGTGAAGAGGAAGAAGAAAAGGAGCAAGAAAGGTCAAAAGAAGAGGATATACTCCAGGAACAAAGCCTAGATAAAGAAGAAATGAATCCGACCATATCTTGTAATGCATTGGCGGGAATTACCACTCCTCAAACCATCAAGATAGAAGGACAAATCAAGAAGAAAAAAGTAATAGTGTTGATTGATTCAGGAAGTACCCACAATTTTATTCATTGTAAGGTAGCAAGAGAATTGAATTGCTTCTTATATCCAACACCAGAGTGTCAAGTGATGGTTGCAAATGGAGGAACAATAAATTGCTCGGGAAAGTGCCATAATATCAAGCTATCCATGGGAGAATATGTATTGACTAGCCCAATGCTTTCCATTCCAATGGGAGGTGCTGATGTTGTACTAGGAGTCCAATGGCTACAATCCTTGGGTACAATAGCTTTTAATTTTCAAGAACTTTTCATAAAATTTTCTGTGGAAGGAAAGGAAGTTGAATTAAGGGGTATTGTAGGGAAACCGGGAAAGATAATCAGCTCTAACAGTATGACAAAGCTTCTAAAAAAGGAACAAAGAGGTGTAATTGCACAATTATGTTCGCTAGATGTGTCCACATTGGAATCATCTATTTCTCCAGATCTCCAAAAAGTCTTGGACAATCATTCCAAGGTATTTGAGACTCCCAAAGGTCTCCCACCTATTCGTGATCATGATCATGCTATTCATCTGATTCCAGGAAGTGTTCCTCCAAACATCAGGCCGTACAAATATCCCTATGCCCAAAAGAGTGAAATTGAACGTATGGTTGCAGAAATGCTAGAGGCTGGTATAATTCAACCAAGTCAAAGTTCTTTCTTTGCTCCATTGTATTGGTGCACAAGAAGGATGGATCATGGCTCATGTGTCCGGATTATAGGGAGCTCAACAAGCTCACTATTAAAGATAAGTTTCCCATTCCTGTCATTGATGAATTACTGGATGAATTGCATGGATCAATTTACTTCACCAAGTTGGATCTTCGTTCAAGATATCATCAAATCAGAATGAAGATTGAAGACATTCCGAAAACAGCATTTAGAACTCATGAGGGTCATTATGAATTTTTGGTCATGCCTTTTGGCCTTACCAATGCACCTTCAACATTTCAAGGTTTGATGAATTCAATTTTCAAACCATTCCTTAGAAAATTTGTGTTAGTATTTTTTGATGATATACTAATCTACAACAAGTCTTGGAAGGATCATGTTGAACATGTTGACAGGGTGCTACAACTATTGGAGGAGAAACAATTATATGCAAAAAGATCCAAATGTTTCTTTGGAGTACAAGAGGTGGAATATCTGGGTCATATTGTATCTCATGAAGGAGTTAAGGTAGACCCTAGCAAAATTAAAGCCATTAAGGAATGGAAAATTCCCACATCCATAAAGCATCTGCGAGGATTTCTCGGGTTGACAGGGTATTATCACAAGTTTGTTAAGAATTATGGGAGAATAGCAGCACCTCTAACAACATTATTGAAGAAAGATGCATTTTCATGGACTCCAGAAGCAACAAAGGCATTCGAACATCTTAAAGAGGCAATGTGCCAAGCACCGGTCTTAGCTACACTAGACTTCACAAAAACCTTTATTGTGGAATGTGATGCTTCAGGAAATGGAATTGGTGCTATTTTAATGCAAGATGAAAGACCCATTGCTTTTGAAAGTCGTCCAATCAAGGGAAAGTTTTTACACAAAGCTATTTATGAGAAGGAAATGTTGGCAATACTCCATGCACTTAAGAAATGGTGACCCTACCTAATGGGAAGACACTTCAAGGTAAAAACGGATCATGATAGCCTTAAATACTTTTTAGAACAAAGATTATCCTTTGAAGAGCAACAAAAGTGGGTCACAAAGATGTTGGGTTATGACTTTGAAATCATCTACAAAAAAGGGAAGCAAAATGTGGTGGCAGATGCACTCTCAAGAAAGGATGAGGATGTGGAAGCATTGTTGTGCGCCATTTCTATTATCCAACCAGATTGGATAAACGAAGCAAGGGAGGAATGGAAGAATGACGAAGAAGTGTGGGCACTTATTCGAAAGTTACAACAAGATTCCAGTATGTCTGATACATTTAGCTGGCAAAATGATTCGTTATGGTACAAAGATCGCTTATACCTCTGTAAGAATTCCCAGCTAAAACAAAAGATTCTTATGGAATTGCACACTTCTCCCTTAGGAGGGCACTCAGGATTTTTAAAAACTTACCACAGGGTTAAGAAGGAATTTTTTTGGGATGGCCTTAAATCAGATATTCAAAAGTTTGTGGCGGAATGTTTGGTTTGCCAACAAAATAAAGTTGAAACAATTAAGACACCGGGTCTATTACAACCTTTATCCATTCCAAGCCAACGTTGGGAGGAGGTTTCAATGGATTTTATCACAGGTTTACCCAAGTCTGAGTGAAAGAGTGTCATCATGGTGGTAGTTGATACACTTACCAAGTATGCACACTTTTGTGCATTATCACATCCATTTAAAGCCAGTACAGTTTCTACTGCATTTATGGAAACAATTCAAAAGCTACATGGAAACCCAAAGATTATTGTAAGTGACAGAGATCCCATTTTCACTGGAAATTTTTGGACAGAATTATTTTCTTGTCTTGGTACTCAGTTAGCTCATAGCTCATCTTATCATCCTCAATCTGATGGGCAAACTAAGATAGTAAACAAATGTTTGGAAGGATATCTTCGTTGCTTTGTATCTGATAAACAGACACAATGGGTCAAATGGTTGCCTCTGGCTGAATGGTGGTATAACACTTCCTTCCATACAACAACAAAAATGACCCCATTTATGGAACTTTATGGGTATCAGCAACCATCCATCACATCATATTTAAGAGAAAATTCTAAGGTTCAAGCAATGGAACATCACATTGAACATCAACAACAAGTCCTCCAACTCTTAAAGGATAACCTCGTGTTGGCACAAAATAGAATGAAACAACAGGCATATCAACATCGTAGCAAAAGAAGTTTTGATGTAGGTGATTGGGTATTCCTATGGCTACAACCATATAAGAAAATGTCCCTCAAGCAAGCTAAGAAGGATAATAAATTATCACCAAAGTATTATGGTCCATACAAGGTGTTGCAAAAGATTGGTACTATGGCATACAAATTGGAGCTTCCTGCAGCTTCTCGATTGCACCCAGTTTTCCATGTTTCATGTTTAAAGAAGGTTATAGGCGACAAGCTCCCAGTTCAAACAATATTGCCAGAACTTGACGAGGAAGGAAAAATTATATTGGAACCGGAAGCAGTCACAGAAACAAGAACTCGACAGCTACGAAATCGATCAATTTCGGAGTATCTTATCAAGTGGAAGAACTTATCCGTTGAAGATTCCACATGGGAGGATGAGAATTTTATACAGAAGCATCCAGAACTTCTCAAGCGTTGAGGACAACACTTTTTTGAAGGAGAGGGGCATGTTGGGTCCCTATAATACTAGTGATTACCCCATTACTATTGTAGTTGTACCCCTTATTAATATAGTTGTGCCCCTATTATCCCCATATTGTTATTATTGTGCCCCATAGAATCCCTCTATTATTATTTTTGTGGCTTTATATTATTATTGTTATGTTGGGTGGGTTATATTGTGACTCCTTAGACTCCTATATATAGAAAGGAGGTTTTGTCATTTGAATCACCCAAGAATTTTTCATTTATGTAATGTAAAGGAGGTTGCCCCCTCGAAGAGGCTGAATTCTAAGGCGTTGATCTATATTTTATATCTTTTCTTCAGCTGGTTTCATAATAGAAGGTTGCAAACTAGTCCGAAAACCCTAAAGCAGAATGAATCCAGCTCTCAAGGATATAGTCCAAGAAGAACTACAAAATCTACTAGATGCAGGACTCATTTACCCTATCTTAGACAGTGAGTGGGTCTCTCCTTTGGTGTTGGTTCCAAATAAAAATGGGAAGTGGAGGATTTGTTCCAATTACAGAGAGTTAAACAAAGAAACAAAGAAGCACCATTTCCCTTTGCCTTTCATTGACCAAGTGCAAGATGGCCTAGTAGCGAAAAAGTTTTTCTCTTTCCTAGATAGGTTCAATGGGTACAATCAAATCCAAATCAGCCCGGAAGACTAGGATAAAACCACTTTCACTTGTCCTTGGGGTACTTTCACCTATAGGGTCCTTCCTTTTTGCCTATGCAATGCCCCTACCACTTTCTAGAGAGTAGTACTGAGTATCTTTGTCGAGCTAGTCCATGATGCAGTAGAAATTTATATGGATGATTTTACACCTATGGGTGTGATTTCTAGGAGGCTCTGTCCAACCTAGGTAAGGTGTTAAACAAATGCATTGAAATGAACCTATCCATTAGTCCCAAAAAATGTGATTTCTTGATGATTGCAGGGACTGTTCTAGGTCATTCAATCCCAGCAAGGACTGTAGGTGGACCCAAACAAAATAGCCATCATCCAAAGGGTCCCACCTCCGCAAAAACTGTAGAAATTTTGAATAATAAACACTTATTCAACAGAGATTATCTTGATTATACACTATTTCAGAATACATGCATAATACATAAGCTCCTCTACATTGATCATCAATTTAGCAGCATCAATAACAATGAAACATCAATAGCATGCACACATTAACATAGTATGTAACCCGGGGAAATCTTACAGCTGAAAAACTAAACCTATCTGTATATTAATGATTGAGAACATGTAACATTACATAGTAAAATACTCTTCCAAGTATCTCAGTACTATCTCCACCTTTTACACATAATACAACTCAGATCTGATCTCCAAATCTCCTCCGCTGCTTGCCTGCCTCCACTGCACAATCCTGCAAATGAATCCAAACTCGTTCCAAGTTCTATTTACCTTGGAAAATCACTCACACTGGAAATCATGTGAGCACATGCTATATTACTGGGCATTCTCATGGGCATACTCAATACATTGCTTGTGCAAAGTCTCATGCACAACTCTAGTCACAACTGATAACAATCTCAACCTCTAACACCTGTCTCCACTGAACTGTACATGCACTGAGTTAACTGATGTATTCTTCAGTTGCATTATGAGTTAATAATTAGTGAATTAATTAATAACTAATTCACACAACTCATCACTTAGTCTATTGGCTAGTTAGACTAAATACAACTAGTTCAACTAAGTCAAACTGAACACAACTCCATTAACTGCTCATCTAACTCCACAGAACTAAACCACATGAGTTCTAACTGATGTCCTGCATGCAATAGCTCAACTGACCCACAAAGAAAGCGTATTTCCTTCTGAAAGCTGCATGTGCCACATCTGTAGCTCAAACTGAAGTGCTCCAAGAGGATAAGATAAAGTTTATAGTCTAAATATTATTATGAGACAATAATATTTGACTTTTCTATTTTTGACTAGCAGTCTAAAAAATAGACTCTGATCACTCCTGCTGTGATACAAAAATAGAAGTCCATCTATTTTTCCCAACATGACCAATCATCCATAAACAGAAAACTGCAACTCATAGACCATGATCCATATGTCTAAAAATAGACATAGTTTAAAAATAGACTTTACGCCAAAACTTGCCTGCGGGACCACTTAGTGAAGGCAACTCCTTTCCACTAAGCTCCATCATCTTGTTGCTTTCTCAACAAGCATTTCTTGTTGCACACTTTTCAACACTCCCTCTCAACAAGAAAGGCTTCCTCTCAAACCCGATCCCATAACTCTGGAATGTTCTGCATGCAACACATCTGCTCGGTCCTCTTTGCTCCAACAACACTTGGAACAAAAACACTCCCAACTGACCACTCTGTTGGGCTAGGAACATACTCTGATGCTGAAGCTCTACCTATAGCTGAAAAGTGCCCCCTCTTTGACATCTGCGCTACTGCAACATCTTCATGCATCTCGCACCATTGCACACCTCTCTGTGCCACCTAGCACTGTGCAAAACACTTGTGCCTCTCCCATTGCTACAGCCTACATGCTATGCGCTGTCCTGGGATTCCCTGCACTGTCGCTCTCTCTGCCGCTCCATCCGCATCTGTCTCTACCCAATCAGTCAGTTCCTGCTACTACACATCGGGGCTCTCGTAGCAAGGTCTCATCCAAGAGGTTGGGTACCTCAAGGATCTTGCCCCTCCTCCTTGGGACGATCACTATATATCGCCCCACCTCCTACCTGGAGGTATGGCTGCATGTGATCCCTCTGCCCACCTAGCTCGAAGTTTCCCCCTACTAGATGTCTCTGCATGAGTAGATGTCTCTACTCGATCTCCTCTCAGCTTCCCTTGTTGTGGCTGCTCCACAACAAGGGCTCCTCCACAATCGTCTGAGAATTCTTCTGGATCTGCATGTTGAGAGGTAATATATGCTCCCTCTCAACCACCAAGTCTCCATCAGTTGCCTCGCTGCTCAAGGCTTTGCATGCATCTTGAACCTCAAGAGCATACAGGTTCTTGACCCGTGAACCAATCTACTTCACCTGTCTAGTAATGATGTGTCTAAGGAAAACCTTTCCCTTACTGAAGACAACATCATATCCTCTATCTTCTAGCATCGCGATCGACACCAAGCTTCTCTTCAATCCTGGTACATACTTGACATCGGTCAAGGTAAGGCGAGCTCCATGCTCCCTCTGAAAAATAACCGTGCCTACAACTGAGACACTATACTTCTCATCATTACCCATCCCTATGAGTATCTGGAGATCTTTCTCCTCCAAAGTACTGAACAAACTTTTGTCACCGGTCATGTGGAAAGAAGCTCCACTGTCAAGAAACCAACCACTTTCCACCATGGATGAAACCATGCATGCGAAGAGTGTGAAGTCCAACTCAAACTGTGAAGCAAGTGAGGCTGCCTCACCTTCAGATCCTTCCCTGGATCCCTTCTTGGACTTCTTCTTTGGGCAATTAGTAGCATAATGACCCAACTCATGACAACAAAAGCATCTCACCTTCGACTTGTCAACCTTCTTCCCATCATTGGAAGAACTGGATTCGGAAAGAGAAACCTTCCCCTTCCCCTTCTTCACCTTACTCGCTAAGGCACAGTTCTCCTCATCATGCATAGATGAAGAACTATCTCTGGTGCGCCGTCTAATCTCCTCTTGCACAAGATTTGACCAAAGTCTCTCCCATCCTAGCAATTTCTCCCTTCCATTCACCGAGTCCTAGTAGATATGCCAACTCTTAGGAAGGCCAAGGAGTGCTAGACTCACCATATCCTCATCCTCAACAGTTACCCCCACACTTCCCAGCTCATCCCGGCATTGGGTGAACTTCGTGAGATACTGGGGTATACTGTCTCCATTCTCACACCTAATGTTTCTGAGTTTATCCTTGAGTGCCAACTTCCTCTGGTTGCTCTTGCTTTGGAATAATTCTGTCAACATTTTCCACATCAAATATGGAGAATCCTTTCCATGGAGGTTGGACACAATGTGATCCCTCACGCCCTCCAACAGAATCCTTCGACACTTTGCTGTCTTCTTTTGCCAATCCCTGACTTGAGCAACATCAGTAGGTTTTGGGACATCCGCATCTATGAACTCCTTCAACCCATTATCATCTAACACCACCTCCATCCTGTCCTTCCATGCAATATAGTTCGAGCTGCCCTCAAGGGCATACTCCAATCGCAATCCGTTGAAAGACATTTCAACTTTGACACCAAGAAAACACTACTACAAATTCGAATTCCACCAACTCAAAACTCAACCGCCTCTGATCTAAGATTCGTGAGACCAAAGTATTTCTCTTATAGAGATTGACTGTATGGGCTTTTACCAGATATTTCACCTTCCAAAGGAAGGATGAATCCAGAGGCTACCTGGCCCGATTACAGACTCTACCTGAAGAAATAGAATGTAAACACTTCCTGAATAGTAGATCTGATGATCAACAACTTTGATACCATGTAGAAATTTTGAATAATAAATACTTATTCAACAGAGATTATCCTGATTATACACTATTGCGGAATACATGCATAATACATAAGCTCCTCTATGTTGATCATCAATTTAGCAGCATCAATAACAATGAAACATCAATAGCATGCACACATTAACACAGTATGTAACCCGGGGAAAGCTTATAGCTGAAAACCCCACACTATCTGTATATTAATGATTGAGAACATGTAACATTACATAGTACAATACTCCTCCAAGTATCTCAGTACTATATCCACTTGTTACACACAATACAGCTCAGATCTAATCTCCAAATCTCCTCCGCTGCTTGCCTGCCTCCACTGCACAATCCTGCAAGAGAATGAATGAACCCTAACTCATTCCAAGTTCTATTTACCTTGTAAAATCACTCACACTAGAAATCACATGAGCACAGGCTATATTACTGGGAATTCTCATGGGCATACTCAATACATTGCTTGTGCAAAGTCTCATGCACAACTATAGTCACAACTGATAGCAATCTCAACCTCTAACACCTGTCTCCACTGAACTGGACATGCACTGAGTTAACTGATGTATTCTTCAGTTGCATTATGAGTTAATAATTAGTGAATTAATTAATAACTAATTCACACAACTCATCACTTATTCTATTGGCCAGTTAGACTAAATACAACTAGTTCAACTAAGTCAAACTGAACACAACTCCATTAACTACTCATCTAACTCCACAGAACTCAACCACATGAGTTCTAACTGATGTCCTACATGCAATAGCTCAACTGACCCACAAAGAAAGCATATTTCCTTCTGACAGCTACATATGCCACATCTGTAGCTCAAAATGAAGTGCTACAAGAGGATAAGATAAAGTTTATAGTCTAAATATTATTATGAGACAATAATATTTGACTTTTCTATTTTTGACTAGCAGTCTAAAAAATAGACTCTGATCACTCCTGCTGTGATCCAAAAATAGAATTCCATCTATTTTTCCCAACATGACCAATCATCCATAAACATCAAACTGCAACTCATAGACCATGATCCATATGTCTGAAAATAGAGATAGTCTAAAAATAGACTTTCCGCCAAAACTTGCCTACGGGACCACTTAGTGAAGGTGACTCCTTTCCACTAAGCTCCATCATCTTGTTGCATTCTCAACAAGCATTTCTTGTTGCACACTTTTCAACAAAAACAGAGATATGTCATAAGCTTTCTAGGTTTAGCTAGATCCTATCGGAGGTTTATAAAAGACTTAAGCAAGTTAGCTTCCCCTTTATTTGGGTTGTTGGCCAAAGACTCTGAATTTGTATGGTTAAAAAGTTGTTAAGAGGCCCTCGACACCCTGAAGAAAAAATTGACCACTGCACCTATTCTCCAAGGCCAAAATTGGGCCCTTCCTTTTCATATACATGTCGATGCCTCACATAAAGCCATAGGAGCAGCTCTAGGCTAGATAGATGACAAATTTCCTTATGCCATTTACTTTATCAGTAAGAATCTGTCAAAGGCTGAATTGAACTACAAAGTGACTGAAAAGGAGCTCCTAGTTGTTGTACATTCATTGAACAAATTTAGGCATTACATTACAGGTTACCAAACATTTGTACATACTGATCATGCTGCAATTAAATATTTGATGAATAAACCTGATGTGAATGCCTGTTTTTAGATGGTTACTTTTATTATAGTAGTTTGATCTAACTATTACTAATAAGCCTAGCAAGGAAAATGTTGTTGCAATTTTTTTATCCAGGTTAACTTTTCCTGTAGGGGAGGAAGGAATGGCTGATGATCAGTTACTAGATGAAAACTTATTCGCCATTTCAATTCTTTCTCCGTGGTTTGCTGACATAGAAAACTATTTGGTGTCTGCACAGTTCCCATTGAATTTGTCCTCCAAAGAGAAAAGAAAAATTGTGAGGAAGAGTGCCCCATTCACTTGGATTGGGGGAAACCTCTTCAAACTAGGCCCAGATCAAATTATGAGAAGATGTGTCAGGGAGGAGGAAGTATTTGACATCCTTTCAAACTATCATGATGGGCCTTGTGGAGGTCACTTTGCAGCCAAGAGGACAACATTCAAGGTGTTACAAGCTGCTTATTATGCCCACTCTTCATTAGGATGTGAGAAGGTATACTAGTCAGTGTGATCGATGCCAAAGGATGGGAAAGACTACTCCAAGGGATGAAATGCCTCTACAACCTCAAGCGACTTTCGAGCAATTTGACAAGTGGGGCATGGATTTCATTGTACCTATTTACCCTCCATCCAAGCAAAAGCAGTACATCGTTGTGTGCACTGGCTATTTGACCAAGTGGGTTGAAACCAAGGAAATCAAGGCAGCAACAGAGGAGAAGGTGGTTGAGTTCTTAAGGGAAAATGTATTTTACAAGTTTGGGTACCCTAGAGAACTGGTCACTGACAAAGGTAGACAGTTTACATCCAACACAATTGAAGACTTTTTAAGCCAGCATAAGATCAAGCATAGAACATCCACTCCTTATCACCCACAAGCTAATGGGCAAGCGGAGGTGACCAACAGAGCGCTAGAGGGCATTCTGACCAAAGTGGTTAGCAGCAGTAGAAAAGATTGGGCAAATAGATTAGTTGAAGCCATGTGGGCCTACAATACCACCTGGAAGACCACCACTGGAACCACCACTGGATTCACACCCTATGAGTTGGTCTATGGGAAGAAGCCCTATTATCCATTGAATTTGGCTACAATACATTGAGGATGGCAGCCCAACTAGATCTAGATCTCAACAGTGCACAAAAAGAGAGATTTCTCCAGCTGAATGGGTAACTTAGATGAGTTTAGAATGCAGGCCCACCTACACACATAGGTGTCTCCAATTCAGAGAAAGATCTGGCATGACAAGAACATCAAGGACAATCAATTTCAAGAAGGTGATTGGGCTTTGTTATATGATTCCAGATACAAATATTTTAAGGGCAAGTTAAGGACTATATGGTTAGGGCCTTATGTCATAGAGAAATGTCATGATAATGGTTCAATGTAGATTAGAACCATTGATGCAGAGGCTATTCCTTTACTTGTTAATGGTCACAGATTGAAGGTTTACAAGAAGCCATTTTCAAAGCAAGAGTTCATCGATGGCATTAGCAAAACAATGATGGTGGTGGAGCAAGTCTCAGCTTCTACCTCATCAAGTCATTGAAAAAGAAAAAAGAGAAAAAATAAGGAGACTCAAGTGAAAACCTCCATGAGATACCTGAGTCCCACTGTTGGGTTGAAAACCTCTTGAGACAGCCCAATGGTGTCAAAAAAAAAAGGAGAAATAAAAATATCTCTGGGTGAAAACATCTTTTGAGATGCCCAGGGAAAGCTGCTAGAATGAAAAGCTCTTGGAGGCAGACTAGTTGCATTCAAAAAGAAAATAAAATTAAAAAAGAGAAAAAAACTCTGAAATATAGTTTACAGGTCAGCAGGAGGAGGATCAGAGCAACAAGAAAGGATCAAAAGGGAACTATACATTTATGTTTTCATTTCTCCATTCCACATCCTTCATCATTCCATCGTTCCCTTCATTCTTCTTACTTATTTAGCTCAGTTTGCAGGGGTTTTGTGCTTTCTACAGGATTCCCTGTAAACCTATAGGATTCCCTGAAAACCTACAGGATGATCCTGTAGGAATTACAGTGGCTTGGGAATCCCAAAGAAGGTAACCCTAGAGCAAGGGGATGACCTGCTCATGTCAAAATGATAAATTTATACTTCACCATCTCATCACCATTCCTCTTTCCACTATGATCATCCTACATTCATCTAATAAAATCAGTTTAATTTTTTTTTTTTTACAATTTTCAAAGAAAAAAAATAGAGAAAAGAGGATGAAGACAGAGAACAAGTGGAAAACACTTGAAGGCTATTTTGCTCATTCACAAATCCCTATACCCCTTCTCTGCCCATGCAAATCATCCTCATGCTCCAGAAGTAAAAAATGATTAAAAAAAATTTGAGGGAGAGGTAGTTACATGACATCCTATAGGAAATCCTCTAGCAGCCTATCCCACAAAACAAAAAATCATAGATTGTAGTCAGCTTCAAGCATGAGATCCAGAGGTCAAAGAAGATCCTCTAGAGCTTAGCAGCAACATCAAGATCATCACCATCACAATCTAAGTAGCTGCACATCAAAGAAAAGTATCAAAGAACAATAAAAAAAAGGGAAAAGCACATGCAGAAAATACACATCAAGGACTTCACTCTTCAACAAATAGCATCAAGGCATCATTACCACAAGTATGTGTCTTGCTTCCACGCTCTCGTTAGCATAATACGATAAGACATGTAAAAGTTTTGAAAGAGCTGGTTTTATAAGAAAAATGTCACCAGTTAACTTGGCCACCTTCGCTCAGTCAACGAGGAGAAGACAGTTAGTCCTTACACACGTGGCAGCAGTCAAGTCAAGGAGAAGGAGAGAGGAGGTCAAAATTGGTTAAGACACGGATGCCCAAAGTGGGAGTTGATTACGAGGTAAGGAGAATGATGATGTGGTAGTGGGACCAACGGTCCAAAAATAGATATTCATACCTTGGTTGCCAGCACACCACCACACTCAAATCACCCATATGAGGAAATAAATTTTGATCCCCATGGATAAAGGCATTCACATTCTCGAGGATACACACTAGAAAAGTTTCTCTCAGCCCTCAAGTAGTCTACAGGAAAGGAAAAATTCGTTTTTTTCCTGTGCAGGAGCACCTATAGGATCCTACAGGAAATCCTACAGGATCCTACAGGAGATCCTACAAGATCCTATAGGAGATCCTACAGGATCCTACAGGAGATCCTACAGGATACAGAACATTACCTATAGGATTGGCAGTGAGAAGTTTTAAAAGGGAAAAATAGAGGTTGGCTTCATCAAGCAATGATAAGGAGGTAGGCTCTATACTTTCCCACATTTTCCAAGTGAAAGGAATATAGGAAAGCCTTCTAGTTTATTGAAAAATATTGCAGTCTAGGGGAATTGTATACACATAGTTTTCATTTAAAATTCCTCATCCACTAAATTTCGTATTAGACATATACTACCCTCCATCCATCAGAAAAATGACAAGGGGATTTAATAAGTGGCAACCCATCAACATAGTGAGGATTCATCAGCACCCTCCTGTGCTAGAGATATTCACAAGGCACAATTGGATGGGTTTCTTTCAGAAATTGAGGGGGTATGATGATGAAGTAGCCAAAGATTTTGCTATCTCCCTCATTCCAGTAACTAGGACCCATGCCACTGTTGTGGTGAAAGGCCTCTCTATAGAACTCACCCTTGAAATCATAGTCAGAATCACCACCCTTCATTTATGGATGCCTTGGAGAAAGGAGGATAAGGGAAATAGCCAAATTGCAAAGAAGAAATTAATTTTACAAGGAGAGGATGCCATGGAAGATAAAAATGGAGTCAGAAGAGCAAGCTTATCATATCCTTGGAATGAAATTAGCTACCACCTTATAAAATATATATCATGTGAAGGTAGGTACAGTGTGGTATATGGATACCATTTTAGGTTTCTCCAATAGTTGAAGTTTCGAGCAGACACAGCTCCTCAAAATGGACTTAGCATACCCTACTTCCTTCTTCAATTAGTGATAGATATGAGCATTAAGGTGTAGGAAGGAAACCATCAACAGCTAGCCCATCATGGGTTAATTAGACTTATCATAGAAGATGCCGTCCAAAACCTCAGAATCCCTATCACATGGGCAACTTTAAGAGACATGCAGACAGAGAAAGAAATAAAAGCCCTTAAATATGACAAGAGCCCCACTGCCAGTGAAAGGGATGAAGAAGAAATAGAGAAGGATGAAGAAGAAACTCAAAAGAAGGAAGAAGAAACATAGAGGGATGAAGAGGAAATAGAGGAGGAAGAAGAGGAAGAAAAGGAGAAGGAAAGTGGTCAAGAGACAAAAGAAGATACAAATGAGGAAACTGATGAACAAAGTGAGGAACTAGAGGGAGAAGAAGAGGAGAAAGAAAAGGATGAGAAGGATAATGGAAAAGGGGAGACAGAAGACAAGGAAGAGCATAGGTCTACAATGCAACACAAAGAAGGGGAGGAGTCTCCCAAGGTATCTCCAGAACCCACTGAGAAAGAGGCAGTAGCTGCCCTCATAGCCCTTAGTACCCCTATCAAACAAAAAGGGAAGAGACAAAGACAAACTCCATTGTACTTTAGGACAGGAAAATGTACAAGAATAAGGCAAGGAAAACCTCAAACTCCCACCAAGTTTCCTATTTTTATTGAAGACTCACCAAAATAGTAGGAAAAGATAGCTCCTCTTATGAAAACTCAAGGAGAAGGATCATGAGGACAAGCCTCTCCCAAGTCTCTTATTACTTATGTTAGGAGGCATGTCACTAGATCTGCCTCATCCAAAGTAAAAGGCCTCCTCCAGGATACACAGAAGGACCTATAGGAAGAAAAGTAAATCCTACAGGAAACTCTACTAAACCTATAGGAAACTTAGAAATTGGACAAAGAAGGGAGTATGCAATAAGAAAGAAAGAAGGAGGATCCAGAGCTGAGGGAACTTAGTCCTCAACCTAACCTTGACTCCTACTACAGATTTATTGAAGGGGGTAGGGTCATTCCACAGAAATTTTCCATCCCATTATTCTTTGAGCTTGAGAAATAAAGGGCAAGAACACATAGATGGATGTAAATTGCTAGATCCAAGGGAGTGGAGGACATAGGTCACATGGAGGAAAAAGTTAAGGAGATGGGCAGAGAACTGAGCAGCTTGAGGGACAGAGAGGCAATGATGAAAGCTCAGTTGGAGGTAGAAAAAGTATGGTTAAGAGGACAAATACAAGAGAGAGAGAATCAATTGGCATCCATGGCCAGTCTATCCTTAGAGGCAATCCAGTGTAGGATGCCAGCTAAGTCCTATGCATTGTACCTTAAGGAACAGTGGTTGCAGTTCCAAATCAAGACTTTAGCACAAAGAGGCACTATGCCATTCCAGGATTATAGATAATTCATTGATCTTTGTGATCAAAGAACATTGGAAGATAGGGCTAAAATGACTGAGTTCTACCTACATAACTTAGCCTTGATAGTTCTGAATGTGTGGGACCCTAATTCAAAACAAGGGGACTTATAGTTGATGGCTTTAACATCATGGATGAACCATGAGGAAGCAAGGGCTACAGAAATGAAGAAAATAATGGCAAGGGAAGAAACATAACCTCTCATGATAAGATTTGAGCAGTCAAATCCAATGGTTGTCATCAACACCCATAACTTGATTGCAAATAACCCTCAACTTGCGCCTAGGTACCCTGTTGCCCAAGAGCAAGCAATCACACACTTTGAGGATATGTTCAGGGTGTTAGGGGATCAAAACAGGCAAGATTGCCAAAGGAGATGGAACACTTTTCCCTACAGTTTGAAAATCATAGAGTACTCCTCAAAGATGAGAGAATCACTAAACAAGACACCCATGTACAAGCAAGCTCTCCAAAGACTCAAAGTCAATTAGATTGGCTTGAGACTTGATCCACCACTGCTCTTAGGAATGTTTGAAGGAAGGAAGGAAGAGGAAAAAAGAAAGCAGTGGGAGGATATAGAAAGGAAGGCAAGATTTTATGCACAGGAAGAGGAAACTACAGCAGAAACATGGGATGTCAGGGAGGCCACTAGAGCAATGAAAGACATGGATACAAATTGAGTTGCTCAGAGGATGAGCAGCAATTTCAGTAGGGGGTGATGATGAGCCTCATCATTGGGTAACTATATGGACCTTAATACACCTCCTAGCTTATTCAAATCATCTCTTCTCACAATTTATTACATATTTTGATTGTATTTTGTTTAATGAGATGAGTCAAAGTGAGATGTTATGGCTAGTGGACTAATGTGCATTGATTGTAGGTTTTTGAGAGAAAATCATGGAAATTTTGGCTAATTAAGGGCTGAAACTTGAATGAGACAAGAAGGAGAGATTGTAGGAGGTAGATCCTCCTCATTTACTCCTCACTCACTTGAATATTCCTCCATCAATCATACTAGCTCGGAGTACAAGCGGCCAAGTCATGGATATCAAAAGGCAATTGAGTAAGTGACAGTTAAAGAGCTAGTTTATCTCAAGTTTGGGAGTCTAGCCTCCCTAAATTTAAGGAATTCATTGGATACTTCAGTTGTATAAATAAAGAAGCCTAGAGTCTCATTAGGATTCCATTTTTTGTTGTAAAAACACTAGTCATTTTCAAGTTCAAGACTTGTGGAAGACATTGTTATGTAATTTTCTGATTTGATAATGAGAATGAGAATTTCCTTGATCCAACATTGAGTTGACTCAGAGGGCTGAAGCTCTTGGGTTAGGGCCCAACCCTAGCAACAAAGGCTCTTATCCTTGTATTTGTATGTTTAGTTGATTTCATAGTTGAATTGTCTTTAAAATTATTTGATTGAAAGTAGTTGTAGATTTGATTAGTTTGCTTCCATTTGTGCTTTACTTCAGTAGTAGCTTAAAAGAGATAAAGAAACATCAAAAATTTGTCAGTAGGTGGTTTTGGCCTCACTCCTTCCTTTAGGGATCATGGTTTGAGGAAAGAACTCTTATGCAAACCCAAAAAGACAGAATTCTACTTTCTCATGGAATTTAGGGTTTGATGTACTTAGGCCAAAATTTGATTAGTTTGAAAGAGTTGCAACATTCTCACTGCAATACTGGTACTCATCACCTTCCTCCCTAATAGGGGCACAGGAATAAACGCGATATTAGTTAAATAATCAGATCAGGAGTAGTAACAACATCACCGTAGTGACTTCAATATTAAAATAATTAAAAGTTACAAGATCAGAGTAACAGTGCTTTTCTATCTACCGTCCCCATACAGGAGAAAATGAGTTTCTTTTATAGTTATTACATACCCGAAATCAGGAAGTAGATCAGTCAAGGGAATCTCATGATTCTCATGTTGATTATAAAATAGAAGTAGTTATAACCTATTTCTAAATACAAATGCTTCTCAGATACATTGGTTAAGATTTCAACTGCTTGGATTTGTTGCTTCTGAATAACAATTCATAACCCCCGACAGTTGTTTTGTGGAATAGTACCCACGAATTTTCCAACTACAGTGCAACAACATCCCGTGGTCAAATGACGGTTCAGGATGTAACAACAATCACTGGGTAACAACATTCTTGGTGTAATAGTGGTCATTTGTATCATCACGTGGTGTAACAACAGTCTATAACAACATACAATGTGTAACAACAACCTGTAATAGCATATAGGGTGTAACATCAATCTGCTCTACCCTGCTCTCAAACCGATCAGCGCAGCCTATTCGCTCCATAACCTCATCCCCACCAGCAACACCTAAAAAGGAGAAGAGGGTCCAAAATACTTCTCCAATGCTTACCCCAACTAGCCACAAAAAGGAATATTGTATCGTTATATCCAGCAAAACATGGCAAAATAACATGACGGTGAAATAGGCTATATAAATGACAAAAAGGGTGATTAACATGTGAATTTTCATGGGCCTGTAGGAAAAGAGGATCAAAACTGGGGAAAGAAAGTGTAGGAAAAGAGGTATAAAAGTCACACCCAACATCTCCCCCCAACTAAAGCAACTGCATGTCCCCATGTAGAACCTCAGCTTCTCTTACTATACCCTTGATGCAAGTCTGTGAAATTATAGGCACTAGTAGTGTCTTCATTAGGAGCCCTGTACCCCTCAGTAGCCATCAACTATTGCAGCAAGGATTCTTCTTCACAGTCACATAGGTGGTAGTTTGATTGATATTATTCTACTGGTAACCAAATCAAAGGAAATTTAAATCTAAGTCTACTCTAGAATGCTCCCAATGTCTGCACTACTCGAGCATATTCGGGTACCCGTGTAACAATAGCCATGAAATTTCTGTACTCAAAAGGATCTCCTTCTTGCAACTCAGCACTACATGCCTCAGTGCACTTAGGGCACCCTGCTAATGCTCAACTTTTCATTTGTGCATGCAAATTGAGGCAAATCCTCACAATCCTCTTCCTATAGGTGGCTGACTATTCCCTGACCCCCGGGGTACTTAGTAACAACTTAAACTCATGTCTTAGTTCATAAACCATTCTTGGTTTGCACTAACCCATAATACTTCACTCTCTTCATTAGTCTCGGCTGATTTCATGGACAAATGGCATTCGATTTGGTTTCTCATAAATGAAAGGAAGACCCGCAATTGTAAATCTCCCATGTAGGAGAAAACACTTGCAACCATTTTTGTGCTGACATACTCACACATTATATTATGTAAAAATAGCTCAAAAAGTAAGCTTTGTTCTTCAAAATCACAAGTACGAAAAATTTCAAGAAAAGTCCGGGTCGAAGAACCCAAATAAGTCATGTTCTCAAATATTTCTTTTAACTGAAATAAATAATAGAGTTCCCAGAGGAACATTGGATACGATGGGGAAGGCCACCTACATCCTAGCAAGTTCAAGGCAAGCTCATGAAGCTTTGTCTTATCATTGGTCAAATCGAGAACCTACCGTTGTAACAACTACAGTTGTTCGTCCTTTTTCTTCATGGCTTCCTTATGTCTCCGTGCTTCCCATTCTTCCTTTAACCATTTCTCCCTGAGTGAATCCATCATCCTTTTGTGTGCCTTGAGCGAGATCATTCCCTCTTGTAGAGAGAGCGCCTACTGCTTCCATTTCTATAACTCTGATATCAACAACATTTTTTCAGAACACCACCCCTCATCAGGACCCAGTGTTCTCCCCCATGCACTAACAATCGAGGGTGTAATAGCCTCGTGAGGGTGAAACTACTCCATTTCGACTACTGGTTCTTGTGTAACAACAGTGTCATCAATGGATTTTTGTGTAACAGTTTCTTTCTCTCCTTGATCAGCTTTGACTTCCACTGCTGGTTCTTGTGTAACAACAATGTCATCCACAGGTTCTTGTGTATCATTTTCACCTTGGTATGCTTTTGTTTCCACTCCTGGCTCTTGTGTAACAGTAGTGTCCACCACAAGTTCATGGATATCAGCTTCTTCTTCTTTACCTCGGTTGGATTCTGTCTCCACTGCTGGTTCTTGTGTAACAACAATGTTAACCAAGGTTTCATGTGTATCAACTACCAAATTACTTTCTATGGACTGCTCCATCTCAGATGTTGGTTCTTGTGTAAAAACAACGTCTTCAATGGGTTTTTATGTGTCATCTTCCATTGATTCATTTTGTATTTCCCTCGAGATGGTGTCCACTACATAGACTCTATAACCCGTTTCCACTAGCTTCTTAGCACAAGCCATGCAAACAACACTGGAACATTTCCCTTCCGGGCCCTGTCTACAGCCTCAGCCAAAGTGTCTAACCCTGGGGCCCTTACCTCTACCTTCTCCTATGCTAACTTCTTCCTTAGCTTTTCATTCTCTTTTTCTAAATTTTCAATTTTGAACAATAAGGATTGAGTCTCGTTCTTACCTAGTGGGGAAGGTTCCTTCGGCCAACCCTGCTCTTCATCCTTCTGTTCTGCTACCTCCTTGTTCTTCTTAGACATGGATGGGGACTCTGGGCACCCAGTAACCCTTATTCTCTATCTTGACCACTTATCATGAATTGGCTTGTCAATTGGCCTCTTTCTAACCCTTACTTTCGAAGGTTGGGGCTGCTCCTCAGTTTCCACCGCAGCTTTCTCAGACATCCTAGTTTGTTTCCTGTGGATGATTCTATCCTTGTTTCTCATGAATTCCTCTCATCTCCTGCCTTGGTGACTCAGGGCATCCAACGTAATTATCTTAATGAGGCCATGGTTTGTGACGCATGTCTCCGGATGCGCATCTGTTTTTACGGCCATATGCCTGATATTTTCCAGCAAAAAGTAGGGAAGATTTATCAACTGTTGATGTCAAAGTTGGTTTAGCACGGAAAGTGGTAATTGAATATGATTGTTTCCCTTCCCTCACAGGTGATATACTTGATGATTTAAAGGACGACATCATCCCATGGCTGGGGAAGTGACAACCTGTCAAGCCCTCTTCCTTTCTTTCCAAGTTGTTCCTCCCCTTGGAGAAAATCCTCCTTCAAGGAGGGGTCATTAATTTTCCTGTTAAACCACCTTTCTCCTTCTACTGGTAATTTCCTCACTCAGGAAATTACCCCTTCTATAACCTCCAAATTTAATCCCTTGACCTCCGTTTGATTCCTCTCTAAATTCTTCACAAACTCCATGGCAATTCCCTTGTTTGATCCTTCCAGTCTCTAGAAAAACTCAAACCAGCTTGCGTCTTTAAAAATTTGACATGATTTGGGGTATTTTTCCAAAGCCTTTGTTGACCCTACTTCATGCCGAATTTTTGCTCCACCCATCGCTACACCAATTCAATGTTGTTCTCCTCCCTTTTCCCTCGTTGAGAAGTTCTGAAGCGGTCTGCACAATACTTAGTTGTTTCAGCCCTGCACTGTTCTCCTCCACTTCTCTGAGCACTCTAAATGGGGATGTAATGCTCCAGCAGGGGGTAAATGGTAGGGTGACACATGCAAGAATTTCAAATTAGGATTTTTGATCATGATTCCTACTACGTCGTAATATTTCCTTATTAATGCTAGGTTATGGGAAGTCTAGTCGGAGGTACAATTCCCTTTTCTGGCATGATCGGTCATTAAGTGACAATGATTACCAGATCATCATGCTTTGGTTGTGATTTTAAATACTCACAGGTCATACAAAGGTCATCACCATGTAATTTGACCCCCACCCCCCCCACCCCGACTTAAATGTGACAGTTGACCTCGACCGTCAAAAGGGATATCGTCTTAGATTGCCATAATTATTGAATAAAAGTGGATAATGATATTACCTTTGTATGACGTACCTGGTGTGATGTGGGGAGAAGACGTTGGTGGTGAGGCATGCGAATTTAATTCCGATGGTCAAGGCAACTGCTTCCCAAACCACGATGATGCATGTTGTGTGTCACAATAAATATTTTACTCGGATTATTTCCAGAAGTCATCAGTTGTTATAGATGTAACAACCAAGACGACTGTTATGTATTATTGATTTTCACAAAAGGTAAAATCAAAAGAGTTGTTTAACAACATTATTGTTATCGGGAAATCTAGTGTCTATGCAGAGCTGCTAGTCCCTCTAAGACTGGTAGCTATCTTAGAAACAAACAAACTAAAGGTACTTTCATTTTCCTTTATGGGAAGTAGATAAGAGGGGGAACAAAGGAGACCAACCTCCGTCTTGCGCTTGGTTCCTTGCTTGATTCCTCTCCCTTCTGATAGATATTTTCCACTCGCTTCCTCGTCTACCCAGCTTCAAAGAGCACCTGTGGAATCAAAGCAGCATAACACTATCCAAGAACAGAGATCTACTATCACAAACAATATAGGACCAAATATATATTGACCACACAAATGCATATATCATCAATCATACAAGAATGTGGAGGAAAACTTGAATAGCTTTATTAATATCAAGAATAGAAAAGAGGATTACAACCAATTGTTCTGACCCAGCGTCATCCTCTCAGCAAGAAAGCCCTTCTTCACCTCATGAAAAGCTTAGATCACCCAACACTATGATGTTACACCAAGAAACCAGCAACACTTCCTTACAAGATACAAAATTCCAGCCTCTGGATCTCTAGGATGAGGGATCCATATATAGATGATTGCAGGGAGGTGAGTCAGCTTCTGAGATTTGATTAGTGTCCTCTCTCTGATAGTTCTTGATTCCACTTGGAGATTGATGATCTCTTACTCATCCCTGGGCGAATTCAGAGAGGCAAGTGTCATAGGAGAAGTTTCTGGAAGATTCCATGTCGAACCACCTTGCAAACTGTCTCTGCCATTTGTCCACTCTCGCTTTTCGCACCCTATAGAAGAGCTATCCAGTATGCATCACACCTTTTACTCTGGGCAAGTGGGATGCATCGCACCTTCTGCACTGGGCAGTCTGTATGGTCCAGATTTGACCAGTTCTAAGCAGTTTTCTGTGGAGAACTTCTGGGAGATGATGTAATTAGCTGACCTTGTTCCTTTAGGGTGTGAAACAACACTTTTAGGGACTTAGGAGCCCTTGGTTTATGGACATATATGATTGGGGTCATAGTGCCCAAAAATTTCTATAACAGTTGCCCCCTAAAGCATGAGGTCGTTAATCTTTTGATGTCGGGTGAAATGCTTTATCATGAGGATCCGAAGTTTTTTTGAGCTGGAAGGCGACCTGTAATAAGATACAATACAATACATTATCTTCATAATATTTTCATGATCTAGCTGAGGCAGGCATTCCCATGCTCAACTTTATAAATTCATTTTCATGTACATAAGACAGACAATCGTCTGTGTGTAGACTGATGATTCTGGTAGAGCCATCATCCCTTAGATTGGATGATTATCTGTGCAGCAATGATGTACATTTGATGTCTTTATTTTCCTGAATATATATCGCAGCCCGGATGGATGAAACTTGATCTGGGGTCTTCAATCTCATTCGATCTTCACTCAAAGTACAAGTAGATCCATGTGAGAGATGTTTTGGAGTTGAACATGGAAAGACATCGCCTGATCACCAGCCAGTGATGTAAGATGTTAACAGGCACGAGAGGAATCACCGATAATGATGATGACCCTCAAGGTACGACAGTACAATTCATGTGGTGTGAAAAAGGGACTTGGTGTTGAACACCACGCAAAATCTTTCGGTCGAAGGCCATTGATGTAAACCTATCGCCGGAAGTGAGAAACTTGCCATTGAGGCATGAAAGCTTCAAAGTACTAAAAGGGTTGTTCCTAGATCGACTTCCTAGATAATGAGCTAATGTTGAAAAGAAGCGATCCGTTGTAGGAGGGCTTTAATCAATCCCACATATACGACACGAAATGGAGCAAATGATTTTAATGGAGGTGAAAACGATCTGATTATATAAGGTTCAGGGTGGTGGTCATGAAAGAATGGAGCGTAAATGTATTGCAGTGGATGAGACACAGGTGAATTCTCTGAGCGACTTCTCTTGAACATATCGGTGACACTGACATGATGGATTGGTAGCATTAACCCCAAATGTGGATGGTGTGATGGACCAATGGTGATATTACCAGTGAACGGAACAACCCAACCCGACTCGGATGCGGAGTGAAAGTGTCATGTTCAAGAGCGACTTGCTACCAATAAAGTTTCTTCAAGTTTTCTTCCCGATTTTTCCCCAGTCATTGCTGACCAGTACCTCTTTATTTTTGTCAAGCTTGAGGAGGATAGCATATGCTTGTTCTATAATTTTCCCTTCGGGCAAACCGATCGCTATGTTTTAACGAGCCTAGCGATAGTGAAACTCGTTCTTGTCTGTATGGACAAGTTTGTCGCTATTCGGTTTTAACGAGTTTAACGACAAAGACAACTCGGTCATTTTCAATTTTAGAGAGTCTGAAAGGGACGTAAAGAAAACTCCAATAATCCTTTTTCATCTTATAATCCCTTAAGTCCGAAAAAGTATAAAATAATACAAAAGGGATGAATTTTCGGTAATTTTAACGAGCTGAACAAAACAAGCGCTCGATCTTTTTGTGTAATAATCCCTCAGGTCCAAAAAGATCAAAATCTAGAGGAGGGATAGCACTTCTGGTCACTTTAACGAGCTGGAGAGGCTAATTGCTTGGCAATCTTTTCATATTTTACGAGTTAGATGAAAAGAGCTTAAAGGAGACTCATTTTTCGAGGAATGAGTGATAAATTCGGGTAGCAGTTGATTCTAGGTAAGGTTTGGAATTTTCCAATCATGGCAGTGTCACAAGGATGGCTAACAGGATCACTCTTCACAACTGTTCCTCAAAAAGGGTAAACAATCAAATGGAGGTGAATGATCGGCCAAAACAGAGTGGAGGTGATGATGAGAACACGACCAAGGCTCAAAGTTTGATGATAATGCATTCACGATGGTTATTTACCGGAAATTGGTTCATTTTTTAATGAATGAGCTTAAACTCCGGGGGAAACATTTGCTCATTGCTTATGTTTAATTTTTAACGAGCTTGAACTCCACATAAAAACTGCTCGATACAATGGTCATTGATTACCTTGATTTTACCATTGACACCTTTGTTCCTTCAAAGGTTGTACTGCCTACTCAATTGCTTCATCAAACTAGTTACAAACGAATAATATATGCTTGAAAAATGAGTCAAAACACTAATATTTTACTCGAATTACGTGAAAAGTAATTTAAAAGTGGTTTTTACCTCTCATTTTACCATTTCATTTGAAATTTGGTTTGTTGGAGCTTTGGAGGTGCTTTCCCCCTTGATTTTCACTAGCTGATTTCGAGAGATTCTGTGGACGATTCTTGGCACCGTCTAGACCAGGTAAGAACTAAACCTGAGCTCTTTAGTTTCATTCTTTCCTTTTTGAATTCTGAGCATGTTTCTTGGTTTTTCTGAGCCCCTGGGGTTTGAAAAATTCACCCTGGCTCCATCGCACCTTTCCTACATCGAAAAGTGTGATGCATATTGGCCTGGCCATTGGCCAGTCAGTATGCATCCCACCTAGTACACTGCTGGGGGTGCGATGGGCGCAAGGAGGGAAACTTGTGCACAGTTTTTTCATGGAATTTTTGCCTGTTTTTCACCAAATCAGGACCCTGACTCTTCTCTTGTTTGTTTTCAGAGATTCATCGGAGCAAAATGCCTATTACATGGCGAGAACATGAGCATGAAGAAGAGGACATGCTTGCTTTACGTGATCCAGGTACGGTAACTGCACTGCGGAACTGTGGCCTGTTGAAGTTCTTTCGCATCTCTAGCATGAGGCAACAAATCAACTTGTTGCAATATTTTCTCGATGCATGGGATCCTACTGACCAGGTGTTCCAGATTAGGGGAAAATCCATCCCCTTGACTGTCGTCGACATCTATTTTTTGACCGGTTTATCGAGGCGTGGTGCCCCTATCTCATTATCAGGTTCTGCCCGTGGGGGTGAATTCGTGAGAGATTATATTCGCTGGTATTGCAGAGAGGGATCTTAACCGAGTAGGGATGGCAAGATCAATATTCGAGACGTCACTGACAGGTCCTTGAGGACCATTCTGTTCACTTTTACTAGACTGGCTGGTAGTGCGGCTCTTCATGTGGCCAACAGGTCTTATATGCAGTATGCCTTGGAATGCCTTGAACCAAAGGTGTTCAACTGGTGTGATGCATTACTCCTTGTGATGAAAGAACAACTGACCAAGGTAAAAATGGAATATTGAAGAACTTTGGTTATGGTTCTATTTTGACTGCTTTCACCTTGGAAAAGATCCCACTGATGCAGCCACAGTATATTTCACTTGGTTTACCTCCACCGTATGAGCCACGGATGTAGAGATGGGTTGACTTCATGGCCCGACATGCGGGTCAGTCCCAGATTTATTTCTCTGATACCTTCTTTGAGTGGTTCAACTGTCAGCAGATGGTTTTTGCCGAGTGTCCATATGCTGGTATGGATTTCCGGGGTGATCGGGATTTGGCACTGTTGGCTGGTGAGCAGTGGGGTGCCATAGGTAAATCCTCTGATCATATTCCTATTTATTGCTTTTCATAATGTTCTTGTTTTTCTTTACTCAAGACTAATAAAAAATCATGCACTCATGCAGACATTGGACCAGTTCAACCAGTAGTACGTCCGAGAGCGCCAGCTGCCGCTTCGGCAGGAGAGGCTGTGGGGAGGGCTATCCTTCACGACCTTGATGTGGCCGAGACTCTTTCAGCACTGTAGGATCAGGTCGAGGGTCTCACTCTTGGTATTCCAGATGTGAGGACCGACGAGCTGCCTCTGAGGTTGCAGCGACATACTATGGCGTGCCAAGTCGATGGACTCGACTTTTACACATGATTGCACAGGCGGTGACTTGTTATCATTAGCACCATTAGACTAGGGTGCCCCCTAGTATTTTGAGTTTTGGGTCATCTGACCAATTTTGTCTTGGTTACAGAACATTATGTGTAAACCACAAACAGTTATATATATATTTTTTATTTTCGGAGTTTTATTTTGGTTAAGTTACATGATCCTGATGCAAATATTGATGAAATGCTTCTTTTTATAAATGTTGCAAATGTCTATCTAACACATAATTTTCCAATGAGTCTGTTAATGTGTTTAAGTTTCTGGAAATATGCTGATATTGAATAGAATCAAACTGCCTTTCCAAAATATTGACCCTTAGGAACATGCGATAGATAGCTGGATTTCGGACGGAGTAGATACCAGTGAGTTGTAGGATGACGAGTTGTGAGTCTAGCCTGATGACAAGTCGGCGTATGCCATGTGTGATGGCATCAGAGAGGAGTTCTATCAACGCGCTATATTCAGCGATGTTATTTGTTGACCGACCAATACATACCCCTCTGAAACTTACTAACTCACCGCTTGGATAAAAAATGGCCCAGGCCACAGAAGATAGGTTCCGCGAACTACGACTCGCTCCGTCGGCATATCCAACAAATGATTCCAATAGGTGCAACATTTGCAACAAATGTAAAAAGTGGATTACCTGACCAAAACAATTACCCTTAGAGAAAACAAAAATGTAACAAAAGCATGGGGGTTACTACACTGAATCATGCGTAGTAACGCTTAAGGTACAACCCGTTACTAGATTGCGCCAGTGGAATCCCATCATAATCTACTAACTCGTAGGTCCCTTTTGCTAATACACGTTTAACAATATAGGGGCCCATCCACAAAGACTTGAATTTACCTGCTCCCAATTTATCGGATTCCTGGTCATAAAGTAAGACCAAGTCACCTTCTGAGAAGACACGGGCTTTGACATTCTTGTCGAACTGCGCCTTGACTCATTTCTTATGGGATTCGTTAGCCAAAGCGGCATCACGACAAGTTTCATCCAATTGGATTAGTTCCAGGAAACGAGCCTCCTCTTCTGATGTTCCGGGGAGAAGGTCGACTGCGAGCTTGAGGGACAAGATTTCACACTGAACTGGTAAGATTGCTTCTAGGCCATACACCAGTTGAAAGGGTGTAAACCCGGTTGCATTCGTTACCGATGTTCGGTATGCCCACAAGGCTGAGTACAAGATCAGGTGCTAACTCCTTTTGTGGACTCCAATCATCCTTAGTAGCATCCGCTTCAGGACCTTGTTGATTGCTTCAACTTGTCCATTGGCCTGCGGTTAATATGGAGTAGAGCTGTCGTGGGACAACCCTAATTTGGCAGCCAATTCAACCATCATGTGATTGCGAAAATGTGATCCATGATCTGTGACTATGGCTTGTGGAACGGCGAATCTGGAGACTACATGATTGAAAAAGAAAAGGGCAGTCGTTTCACCGGTGTTGTTTAATGTAGGCATCACCTCGGCCCATTTGGTAAAATAGTCTACTGCGACTATGATATACCCATGCCCCCCGGTCAAGGTGGGGTTACATGTCATGAAATCTATGCCCCATTTGGCGAACGGCCCAACAACAACTACTGGTTTCAGGGGTGCGAGTGGTCTTCTGGTTTTGCTATCGAAAATTTGACACGCATGGCAACTTTTGACTGCGGTTATGCAATCTTTGAACATTGTTGGCCAGAAGTATCCTGCTCGTAAATTTTTTTGCGCCGTAGCGTAACCAGATTGATGCCCCCCACACACACCTAAATGGAAATCATTCAGGACTTTTTCGGCCTCCTCATGGGTGAGGAACCTCCTCAGAACTGTATCGACACCACGACGGTAAAGCGTATCACTGACAATAATGTAGTCTTTTGATTGGTATCGAATACGTCTTTGTTCCGAGCGAGAGGTATTAGACCTATATTTTTGGGTTTGGAGATAGATGATTATATCTCCATACCACGGATTGCTTGAAGATATCAGAAACAAAGATTCATCCACGATGGTTTCTTCGGATGTTTCATCGTTGGACGACGATGGGAGATCGCATATTAATTCCGCGAAAACCAGGGATTTCTTTGATTTGGATTTTACAAATTGCAGATCAAACTCTTGAAGAATTGTTATGCATTTTGAATATTTGTCCCCCAGCAACTGTCGCAACAAGATATAAGTCATGGGGTTGCAATCTGACAAAATGGTAGTTTTTTGAAAGAGGACATAGTGTCAAAATCTCTGTATCGCTTGAACAGCTGCGAGAGCCAGCTTTCCAACGTAGGAATACTTGCTTTCTCTATCATTTAAGTTTCTACTCAAATAATATATAGGATGTTCAATTCCATTGTCTTCTTGAACTAAAACCATTGCGATGGTTGTATCCGCTGCAGTCAGATACAGGTTAAAGTCTTTTTGATAATCAGGAGCATACATTAATGATGCTTTTATTAGGGATTCCTTTAAAGCATCAAAGGAAGCTTGTGCGACCTGATCCCAGACGAAGGGTACTTCTTTTTTCAATAGACGTGTATAACCTTTAGCAAGTTCGGCGTAATTTGGAATGAACCTCCTCAGAAAGTTTGCTTTCCCTTGGAGTTTCTGAATCTGAAGCAAATTTGAAGGTGGAGGCAAATTTATGATTGCCTGAACCTTACATGGGTCGAGACGAATCTCGTCCTTTGAGAATACAAAGCCAAGCAAACGACCAGAACTGACACAGAACATACATTTGTGTGGATTGAGTCGTATCTTGTAGTGTCGGCAACGTAGAAATATCGCTCTCAAATGCTGCGGATGATTGGTCCGCTTTTGCGAATGAGCTGGAAGATTGTCGAGATATGGTTGAACGATGTTTTTGATGTCATGGAAGGCATAATTCATTGCCCTCTGAAATGTTTCCCCTGCGTTCTTTAAACCAAAGGGTAACTTGCGATATGCAAATGTGCCCCACAGACAAATAAATGCAGTCTTTGACTGGTCCTGTGGGCGGATATTTATTTGATTATACTCGGAGAATCCATCCATAAATGAAAAGATTTCACATCTGGCGCATTCATCAATTATCTGGTCAATAAAGGGTGTAGGGTAGTTGTCTTTTGGACAAGCTTGATTTACATCCCTATAATCGACGCACACTCTAATCGTTCCTTGTTTTTTCATTACAGGAACAATGTTCGATACCCAATCGGTTAGAGGAACCGGGTAAATAAAACCAGCATGGAGAAGTTTTTCAACTTCTGCCTTGATGGCAGCGGCTTTCTTGGGGTGCACCTGCCGTAGCCGTTGTCGTACTGGTTTGACATCTGGATACATCTTTATTTCATGTTCAACTATACTCGAGTCAATGCCTAGCATTTCATCATATGACCACGCAAAGACATCTCTAAATTCGCGAAAAAGAACTTTGTATATTTCCAGTTCTGAAGGAGAACAACATTTGCCAACATAAAAATTCTCTATAACATCTGTTTTGGTCGAGATATTTATGGCGATAGTCTCTTCGATATTGGACAAGTTTCGCTCGGAATCCACCGTGTTTACAGTATTTGATAGGAAATCAAAAACTGAAGGATGATGAAGGTCATCAGGAGTATCTTCTTGACAATCCGGAAGATGGGAATGATGGTGGTAATCTTCCCATGGCGCCCCATCAATTATCATTGACGGAACAATTCCTTCATCTATGTAATGTACTTGCGACCAAGGATCTGAAGGGGTGCCATATTCCTTAGACCTATCTATCCAAACGCTTGATGAGCGTTGATTTGGCTTTGCCTCCCATGCCAAAAATATTGATTGCTACAACATTTCTATTGGGCTTGGAGGCAATACCTGCAGATGATCCATGTTAATATCGTTTTTTGAGATCTTTTGAATGGAAGATATCATATTGTAGGTTCCTACCGTCACCACTTCCGCCAGATTGATTGGAGGTGGAGGGCAAAAGTCCCCATTAATATAGGGTCTTTTAGTAGGCCTACTCTGATATTTTGAAGCGGATGGGGGCTTCCATGGATCATCGGAATGCTTCTCGTAACTTAGGAACTATTGGGGAGAAATGTTTGTTGGTCAATGATTGTAATTCCCCCTTGAAAGGGAAATGCAATCTTCCTGAAGTAGGTCGACACAACCACAACCATAGCATATATCCAGGGCCTTCCCAATAGGATGTTGTAATCGAGGTTTCCGTCGATTACTTCAACATCTATTTCTACTGTTTCCCCCCCCAGTTCAACTTGCAAGTTACTTAAAATCCCATATGGGGTATATGTTCGTCCATCAAATTCTTTTAATGTCGTCGAAGATCGCGACAAGGTTGGAGATCCTAAAGTTTTCCAGCAACTCATCGACATAATACATGTAGATGCCCCCTCATCAATAATTGTTCGATGAACAGTGTTGTTGAGGGCTTTCACTTGAATGAGGAAAGATAGTTGAGTTGGTAACTGAGGATCATATCCTTTGTGATTAAAGGACACAAGATTAGAATCCTTTGGGTCAATCCCACCTATTGCTGATAATAAAGCCTGCTTTTGGGAGGTGCAATTTTGCAGTACCTCAAGTGTCGACATAGCGGATGGCGATTGGGCCAGATCTTCCACTATATTATAATGTTGTGCTGCTCTGTCACGAGGATTAAATGTCGACTTGTGTACTACTCCCTTTGGCGGTTTTATTGTTAGCTCTGGAATGATGGGCGGCACAAATTCTGTCGAAGTTGTTGTCGAACTACTAGGTTGATCTTTATCCTTGTTGTTCGACAGCTGTGGATTCCCGTAATCTTTATTCCTTGTTGTTATCAAAGCATCATTTTGCTGTTTCGAAACCGACAACATCAGCACTTGGGATGGGGAAGCATTGTCACTGGCAACTAGATTTGTTCCTAGATTTGGAAACGGATGAGTTAATACTGCTGAGGTTTTTGAATTCTTGAAGAATTTTTTAAGCTCAGCTTTATATGGACAATCTCTTATCCAATGATCCTCATCACATATAAGACATGGACGATTTGGTTTCTTATCTCCAGAAGGGTTTACAGAAGATTTTTCAGGTGATGCTTCCTCCTGTTTCTTCTTCTTCCCTTTGTTTTTCTTCTTGCATCCTGGTTGCTTGGTTTCTTTGCCATTGTCAGTTGAGACGACATTTACTTCCGAGGCGAGAAGTTCCTCATTTGCATTTTGACTAGAAATATTATGGGCCTTTTTAGATGTAGCCTTTTGTTGATTTCATGTCTGTCATATCAATCACGCCATCGCCGGCATGAGAGTCATTGTTTGATTTAGGAGGAGGAGGAACAGAAAATTCTGGTCTGGGAACGTCAGGGATTTTATCGTAGAGCGTGCCAGACTGAGTATAAGTCAAGTCTAAATATTTCGCACGAGCAATAACTTGCTCTTCAGTGATGACTCCTCCCTTTGCCACATCTTCTCTAATGGAAGGTAATAATGACTTAATAAACCATTCAACTAAAAGCTGATCAGGAACATACGTTTTTACCATTCTACGGTGACGTCGCCACTCATGAATATGATCGGATATGTGAGTGGCCGTCGTTTGCTTGAAATTGGTAAGAAGTTCTGTTCCCGTTTCGTACCTTATGGGTAACTGAAAATGGGTTAAAAAGGTTGTGGCTAGGGTACTAAAGTTATCAAACGAAGCTCTAGGTAATTCGA
Source organism: Pinus tabuliformis (assembly GCA_031772625.1). Classification (NCBI taxonomy): domain Eukaryota; kingdom Viridiplantae; phylum Streptophyta; class Pinopsida; order Pinales; family Pinaceae; genus Pinus; species Pinus tabuliformis. The sequence goes on from CM062805.1 coordinate 641,838,969, forward strand.
TATACCATTTTTCTGCTGGACCAGTCAACGTTCTCTGAAAAAGGTGAAGCCTAATAGAATCATCATTTAGGGTGTTTGATGAACACCATAGATGAAAGGTCATCACATGATTTGACAGGTCTTCACCCGGATTTCCATTAAATTTAGAAATATCTGACGAAAGTTTATGCAGAATTGCTGGCCACCAAGGGGCGTAAGCAATTGGATCGTTCATTAGCCGATTTAGATCCGGTAACTCTAAAGTCGCCACGAAGGGTAACTGTTGACTCAGGTTTGGTGAAGCATACCTAGGATAAGATGGAATTGCCTGAACAATTGGTCTTTGCATACTAGCATAATGCATTTGATGCTGGTAACTTTGGTAAGGTTGATGGGCATAACCATTATAGAATGGTTGATTTTGACCATTTTGAACATATGGCTGCCCATTATTTGCAAAGATTTGTTACTCAGATCCTTGGTAAGCTTGTTGGAATTGCGGTTTTTGATATTGCACTAGCCATAGTTGTGAGGCCATGTGCTGTTGTCCAATACTAGCTGTTTGACCAAGATTAGGGGTAATTGTACCCATTTGGGCCTGTGTCATTCCACTAGTTGGTGATTGTGGTTGAGTCGCAGGGATAAGAGGTTGTTGCATTACGACCTAAGAAACCTGAGGTTGGCATACAACAAGCAATGCTTGTACTTGCGACACCGTTGCAATAGCCGGCGTAGTTGGTATATTTGACATAGGTAAACATTGTTGCATCAAGTATACAACTCTTGGTTGTTGAGGCAGTATTGGCACCCAACTACTAGATGTAATTCCAACATAACCTGAATTTTGTTGTGAACTCTCGTATGGTTGTTCTCCTGGAGGAGACAATGAAAGGGTATATTGCCCCCCATATGGCAGTAATCCAGTACTCAAAGGAATGATTTGCCCTTGAGGACCGGACTGCCCAAATTGACATCGTGAAGGATCAAATTGTTGAGACTCAACATAAGATCTCTCATATATTACTCCGGATGAACAAACGGGAATGGACCATACTGTCAAAATAGCCCCTGAGTGGGCCCCACCTAGCGATTGGGAGCTAGTTGGGACAGATGGTATGCCGACAAACATTGTTGGAGTGACAACAGGAAGTTCTGCCGTTGCTGTGTCAGATGACACAGTCCTAGATGTCGACAGTTGTTTAGACATTTCTAGTCTATCTAAAAGATTTCCTAGCGATTCTACAGGAGCTTCCGGTAACGGTAGATTAATTTCTGATGAAGAAGGATATAGGGTTATCCTGACTCCAAATTGCGATGGAGTACTAGATGGAGGATCCTCCACAATCTCTTCTATAGCAATCAGACCAGGTGGAAGAGGTAGACCGTCAAGTCCGTAAAATATTTCTGGTGTTGAAGAAGGTACAGATTCTGCAGCGACAGATGTTTGGGGAATAACACCTTCCGAATCAGCTGCAGATGGAGTTGGTTTAGTAATACAAGTGTTTACCTTCACACTAGGATCAGCTCTACTGTCCTTTGGTGGCTGTGGAACTTCTTCTATAAAGGCAGGGATACTAGAAATGTTTGGAGTAACCAGAGTCTCCGATGGTGTCGGAACACTTGTTCCAACTTTACTAGGGGATTTTCAACTGGTTAAACGATTTCGCTTCGTCTGTAATAGTTTTGATTCTGTAGACAAAGACGGTTGACTTGTAAGCCTCCGTGAACGACAGGGTTTCAATTGACTTTCTTCCACGATTGCGGATTGCTCGATCAACTAAAAATCAAGGGGAAATATGTTTCCGAATTAAATGAATTTTAGATGCTTTGACACAACTTGTTTTTTCAATTTTTAAGAGTCGAGAAAAGATGACTCTAGTCGCCTTTGATTTTTAATGAGCTTGAAGTGACAAGTGCTCAGATGGACTGTTTCCTTTAAGGAGTCTGAAAAGGAATGAAAGAGACTACTCTGGAAGTCTAGACAGAGAGATTACCAAACCAATCGCAAAACTGCAGAATACTTTTTACGGTACGACAGTCAATCTTCCCGAATGCTGTGTTCAGTACATTGCGATCGATAGGGCGGCAGACACGGCTTCCTATGTTTAAAGGATATAGCCTATTGTGGTCTCCCAATATATACTCGATGGTACGTGGGAGCACAAGTTCGTACTTGCACTTGTTGTCTCAAAGTGGAGGAATCACCCAACCAGCAATGAAAACAACAGTTACCAGGCTTTACGACGCCGGAATACATCTCTAGCCTAGACTTCTAAATGTTGTGCGTTAGTTTCCAAAAAAATTTTAGATTCATTAAATTTATTTTACAGTTGATCTTGTTTAAGAAATTTTCCTTTCAGGTTCACCGCATGATGTAGATATGCAATTCCTAAAATGCAATCTAAGATGATAAACAATTGTTTAATCTTCTTTTTGCAATGAAAATCCTAGCTACTAAAGAAAGAGAGATGATATTCTCTCAACATAGAGCAGAGAGCACACACTATATGCACTGTCCTAAATCAAACCAAAAAACAGTCTAAATGCAAATGCACATGCACGTATTTGTTTTTCAGCCTTCTTAATGTGTGAATGATAAAAGAAAGCTAAGTGCAAATCTGAATTATTTTTCAAAGAGACATTACTAACAAGCTTCTTTTCAAGACAAAATGAAGACAATGACGACACTTTGAAATTTGGAATTGAAAACTTGCTTTTCGACACTTGAAAAACTATTAATTCAAATCAAATACAAGAGTAATAGTGTAATCGACTATCAATAACAATCAGATTCTCTTCTATGACTGAAAATGACACTTGCGACACTTCCAAATCAAGAAACGACAGTTCAATTACGCTACTTCTTTGTAAAAGAGAACTAAAAATGGCTCACAATACATAAAAACATTTACAGTTCTTTGCACAATGGAGGCGGAATAATGGCAAGGAAGGGGGCTTCCATAGAGGTATACTGACTACAGACAGCAAAACTCCTGAATAGAGCTGAAAAGAGTGAAGAAAAACCAAAGTCTGGAGGCAAAATTAGCCTTCTCTGACCTTCGCACCTGTTACACAGGGATTCCAGTATGCATCCCACCTACTGCACTTGGGAAGTGTGGTGCATACTGATATCCTTGAAGAGAGGGTGCGATGGTATAGTGCGAGACTTTTCATCCAGTTCTTGATCACGGTTTGCAACATAGTTCAGGGATTTAGGCCGAGCAAGTGATAATCAATAAATAAATCATAGGGGTAGATCTAAGGAGGTTACTAGAGCCACCACAAGGGCAATTAGGATGTTTACAAATCAATTGTTTAGTTTATAAACAAAACCCGGAGATAGACTGAAACAGCATTGATCTACTTTGCACTAGCATAGCAAATGCAGTTCGAAGGCTAGCTGGCTTGACTTTAGGCTCCGTCTGTAGGTTTATAAAACAAATAAGTATAGAAAAGAAAACAAGCTATTCGCTCCCCAGTGGAGTCGCCATTTTGTTATCGGGAAATCTAGTATCTATGCAGAGCTGCTAGTCCCACTAAGACTGGTAGCTATCTTAGAAACAAACAAACTAAAACTACTTTCGTTTTCCTTTATGAGAAGTAGATAAGAGGGGGAACAAAGGAGACCAACCTCTGTCTTGCACTTGGTTCCTTGCTTGATTCCTCTCCCTTCTGATAGATCTTTGCCACTCGCTTCCTCATCTACCCAGCTTCAAAGAGCACCTGTGGAATCAAAGCAGCATAACACTATCCAAGAACAGAGATCTACTATCAAAAACAATATAGGACCAGATATATATTGACCACACAAATGCATATATCATCAATCATACAAGAATGTGGAGGAAAACTTGAATAGCTTTATTAATATCAAGAATAGCAAAGAGGATTACAACCAATTGTTCTGACCCGGCGTCATCCTCTCAGCAAGAAATCCCTTCTTCACCTCATGAAAAGCTTAGATCACCCAACACTATGATGTTACACCAAGAAACCAGCAGCACTTCCTTACAAGATACAAAATTCCAGCCTCTGGATCTCTGGGATGAGTGATCCATATATAGATGATTACAGGGAGGTGAGTCAGCTTCTAATATTTGATTAGTGTCCTCTCTCTGATAGTTCTTGATTCCACTTGGAGATTGATGATCTCTTACTCATCCCTGGGCGAATTCAGAGAGGCAAGTGTCATAGGAGAAGTTTCTGGAAGATTCCATGTCGAACCACCTTGCAAACTGTCTCTACCATTTTTCCACTCTCGCTCATCACACCCTGCAGAAGAGCTATCCAGTATGCATTGCACCTTTTACTCTGGGCAGGTGGGATGCATCGCACCTTCTACACTGGGCAGTCTGTATGGTCCAGATTTGACCAGTTCTGAGTAGTTTTCTGTGGAGAACTTCTGGGAGATGATGTAATTAGCTGACCTTGTTCCTTTAGGGTGTGAAACAACACTTTTAGGGACTTAGGAGCCCTTGGTTTATGGACATATATGATTGGGGTCGCAGTGCCCAAAAATGTCTATAACAATTATTGTAAGATATGCTTCAAATAACAAATGTTTTTACAAAGAGTGTAATAGCCGCCACATAATGGTTTTCAACTGCTACAGAAATTGTCTGTCTGCGCCCGGAAAAGGTTTTCACAGCAAAATTGTTTTATTTTCTTCTTCTTCTTCTTCTAGTTCTTATTATTATTATTATTATTATTATATATAGCAGGTGTAACAACCGCCACATAGTGGTTTTCAGCTGTTACACTTATTGAAAAATTAGAATTTTGGTAGCACAAGGGGGTTTTCCCTTGCTCCTGTAATCTAAAGATCTAAACTCATGACAATCTTAACAAATGAATCGCTTTAATAAGGTTTATGATATAACCGAAGACGGTGTCTGTTTGCAAGCAATGGTGTCCTCACATTGTCAATGGTAACCAAATTGACAGTCCCATTGTCAAAGACTACATGTACCTCATAGGGACCTAGCCATTTGGTGCAAATCTTACCCTTGAAGTCCTTGAATCTTGAATCATATAAGAGATCCCAATCTCCTTGCTAAAACTTCTTCTTCTTGATGAACTTGTCATGCCACTTAGCTCTCTACTGCTAAATAATCTATGTTTGTTGGATAACAACCAGTTGTTTCTCCTCCAATTCATTGAGCTGGTTCAACCTTTTCTTCTGTGTTGTAGCTGGATCCAAATTCACCTGCAATGTTGTTCTCAATGTGTTGATTTCGAAATCAATAGGGAACAAGGGATTTTTATCATACACAAGTTCATATGGTGATAATCCTGTGGTATTCCTCCACATAGTTATGTATGACCACAACACTTCTGGAAGTTTATCAACCCAATTCCTTCGATGACTAGCCACTGTCTTGGTAAGAATCCCCTCAATGACTTTGTTGGTGCTTTCCACTTTGTCGTTCATTTGTGGATAATAAGGTGTTGTGATTCTATGATGGATTTTATATTTTTCAACCAACTTTTGGATCATATGGAATGTAAACTGGAGCCCTCCATCTATGACTATCTCTCTGGGTATTCCAACGCAAACAAAGATGTCTTCAAACAGGAAGTCTGAACCAACTTTCTCCATGGCTCTGGTTAGTGCTTTTTCCTCAAACCATTTTGTGACATTGTCAGTGTAGACCAAAATGTAGGATTTTTTTCTGGATGAAGGATTAATTGGTCCCACAAAATCCAAGGACCATTTCTAAAAAGGTTCTAAGATGATTTGAGGTTGTAATGGCATCTCATTTGATTACAGTGGTCGGCCCATTCTTTGGAAACTATCACATCCTTTCATGAAATTCTTGGCATCCTAAAATATTGTTGGCCAACAATACCCTATCGAAAGGACTTTGTATCCTATCTACTTGTCTGCGAAGTGCCCTCCACAAGGTTCCTCATGACAAGCCTTAAGGATGCCAAAGATCTCATCTTACCTCACACAACGTCTAATTTGGAAATTTGGTCCAGTGTGATAGAGATTCTCATCTATCCAGGTATAGGTAGCACTCTGTCGTATGATCTTTCTCCTTTCTTTGGAGGACAAATATTATGGAAACTTCTCTACAGCAAGATAATTGGCTATATCTGCATACCATGGTGAGAAAGTAGAAATAGCAAAGAGATACTCATCAGGAAAAGAATCCTCAGTAGGAATGAAATTGTCGTCAATAGATGACCTAGAAAGGAAGTTAGCTACTACATTATATTTTCTAGGTTTATCAACAATTGTGATATCAAATTCATGTAACAACAATAACCAACATGTAATTCTACCATTGGTAATTGGCTTATTCATTAAAAAATGAATGGTAGAGTGGTCAATGTGTACAAATACTTGATACAAAGTGATATAATGTCGAAATTTATTAATAGCATGCACTACTGCTAAGAACTCCTCAATCATTTTGTAATTGAGCTCAGTCGGAGTCAAGTTCTTGCTTATGTAATAAATAGCATAAGGTTTCCTGTCCTCTAGTTGGCCCAAAACAACACCAAAACCAATATCGGATGCATCTGTAGCTATGTGAAACAATAATTCCCAATTAGGTCCACATAAAACCGGAGCTGCTAATCCACAACCTTTCAGCTTCAAAAAGGCATACTCACACTTTCCTGTCCACAAAAAGTCGAAATCTTTCATGAGCAAAGAAAATGATGGCAATGCAATTTTTGAAAAAAATTATATAAACATTTTGTAATACCCTGCATGTCCCAAGAAACTATGTACCTCTTTTTGCATCTTGTGAGTTGGAATTTTCAAAATTTGTAGGAATTTACAGAGTAATTTCCTCAGACAAAGCACCAAAGGACACCGCTCACAAACAGATCACAGATCAATACACCAGTATTCTTGACGTGGTTAAAACCCTCAAAGAGGGAAACAATCCACGGCCTGAGCCAATGTGGCCACTTCAGGAAATTTATTAATAAAAGAATGAAAATTTACATAAGCTTCTCTCATGAACGGTTACCCTACAAATGACCCTCCATGATCTTTAAATAGAGATCATGGACCAATCAGGTGTTAAGCCACGGATCAAGTGTCGGTAATACCGAGGAGAGAATGAGCCGTTGGATCACTACATATCGTGACCATCGGATTGTAAATTACAAAAGTACATAGTAAAGAAACACACTTTACCTAACTCTACACTAGACCAAGTTATACTTAACTATTTCCTATGTGTCAGAATATCCTAACATCCCCCCTTAAGAACAACTTGGGATAGGATTAAAGGATGTACAAATATGAAAAAATAGGAGAAGGAAGGAGGCATTAGAGCCTATCCCCCCTTAGTGATAAATTTTTGAACTCCAACCATAAATCGAAGTTTAGTAAACTTCGCCTCTATGAGAGCCTTTGTAAAGATGTCTGCAAATTGATCATCTGTTGAACAATATTGCACTTCAAGAACATGGTCATGAATGAGCTTTCTGATGAAGTGCATGTGCAATTCAATGTGTTTTTTGTGCTGATGTTAGACTGGATCTTTTCATAGTCGAATGGCACTTTGATTATCACACCAAAGTGTAGTCGGATGCTAGTGCTGAAAGCCAAACTCTGACAGAATCTGACGAAGCCACAAGGCTTCCTTACTAGCTTCTACAGCACTAAAATACTTTGCTTCTACTGAAGAAAGAGAAATGGCACTTTGTTTCTTGCAAGCCCATGTAATAGGTCCTGAACCAAGAGTGAACACATAACCTGCAGTAGACTTCCGATCATCAAGGTCACCAGCCCAATCAGAATTAGTGAAACCAACCAATAGAGGAGATGCTTCGGCACTCTAATGAATCCCAAACTAAACTGTACCTTGAACATAACAAAGTATTCTTTTAGCTGCTTTCCAATGACTTTCATGTGGGTTTTGCACGAACTGAGCAATAGGGCCAACAACAAAGGAAAGGTCAGGACGAGTATGGGTCAGATACAAAAGTTTTCCTACAAGTTGACAGTATAAGGTAGCATCAACTTTAGGGGAAGTACTAGTGACTAAAAGTTTGGCTCCAGACTGAAAGGGAGAAGGGGCTGGCTTACAGTCTTCCATGTGAAAATGGCGTAGAAGATCACAGACATACTTGGACAGGGAAAGGTAAATACCTTCCTTGGATTGCAAGATTTGAAGACCAAGAAAATAATGCAAGTGTCCTAAGTCTGTAATTTCAAACTTCCTTTTAAGGCTAGACTTCACATGGTTTATAAGGTTGGGATCACTACCAGTAAGGATAAGATCATCAACATAAAGAACAAGAATGATAAGAGACTTTCCCACTTTCTTGGTGTAGACAATATTGTCAAAATGACACCTAGAAAAGCCAGTTTCTAAAAGAAAGCTATCCATTTTGGCATACCAAGCCCAAGGGGCTTACTTGAGACCATAAAGGGATTTCTTAAGCCGACATACAAGGCTAGAGTCTGTTTTATAAAGCCATTAGGTTGTTCCATATAGATTTCTTCATGCAAGTCCCCATGTAAGAAGGCCGATTTAACATCCATCTGATGGACTTCCCATTTGAGAGAGGTAACAAGGGAAAGAACAAGGAAGATAGAGTTAATTTTGGCAATAGGGGAGAATGTTTCAGTATATTGAATGCCTTCAACTTGTGAAAAGCCCTTAGCAACAAGACGAGCTTTATGTTTATCAACTTTTCCATCTGTTCCATACTTGGTTCTGTAAACCCATTTGCATCTAACAAGTTTTCATCCCTTTGGAAGAGGAACAAGATCCCATGTATCATTTGCCAATAATGAACAATATTCTTCATTCATAGCCGTGTCCCAATCTGGAAGGCCTAAAGCTTCTGCAAAGGTGTCAGGATCATAATTCGTTGAAGCTTGAGCCAGTAAAGAAGAGGCTCTATCGAACTGAGAACATGTACGTCATTGATCTGTAAGATCACCGGCAAGAGCACTTGCTGCATCCCGAGTAGCATAGACCCATTTTGGAAGCTGAGGAGCAGGAGGAGGATCTTGAGAAGGTGTGGGAGGATTGTCATCCTTGCTGTCATAATCTGAAGAAGAAATATTTTCAGAAGTAGAAGGGATAGAGAGAGCTGGCACATCCTTCGAACTAGGTTCGTAGGCCAATATATTTTCAGCAAACTTTACATCTCTTCTAATGATAACATTTCTGGACTTAAGTGGAATAAGTTTATATCCTTTGACATCTTCAAAATATCCAACAAAAACAGATTTTTCACTCTTAGGTTCTAAAGCTTTATGTTTCTCATCTGGAATATGGACCCATACTTCACTTCCAAAAACACGAAAGTGACTTACATCTGGTTTAATTGAGCTCCATGCTTCTTCTGGAGTGATATTCTTTAAAACCTTAGTAGGATTGTGATTTACTATATAATTTGCACAGTTGATTGCTTCTGCCCAAAAATTAAGATTAATTCCTTTAGATTGAAGCATACAATTAGCCATTTCATGTAAGGTGCAATTCTTCCTTTCAGCTACACCATTTCTTTGTGGAGTATATGGAACAGTATGTTGCATTTGAATTCCATTCTCAGTGCAAAAGTTGATGAATTTGTTGAAAACATATTCTCCACCATTATTAGATCATAGCTTAAGAATTTGATGTCTAGATTGTTTTTCAACAAAGGCCTTAAAGGCCAAGAACATGTTAAATACTTCACTCTTGAGTTTTAAGAAGTATACCCAAGTGCATCTGGAAAAATCATCAGTGAAAGTTAAGAAATGCTTGTAGCCAGAGAATGAAACCACTGGAAGTGGACCACATAAATCACTATGCACAAGGTGTAAAGGGGCTGAGGCGTGGCAAGAGGCACGTTTTTCAAAACTATCCCGATGATGTTTTCCAAGTACACATCTGGAACAAACACCATCTCTATAAGATACCATTGGAAGACCTGTCACCATATTTTCTTTACATAGATTCTGAAGGGAGCGATAGTTTAAGTGACTCAATCGCTCATGCCAAAATTCGCTCACTTCATCATTATGAGCAACAAGTACTGAGGGAAAATTTGATGACCCAAAGTTGTTAAACTTATACAACCTTGTAGAATCATCAGCAATTCCAATAGCTAAAATTTGTCTAGGATCTCTTAGGTCCTTAATTACAACATCGTGAAGTGAAAATTCAACGATTTTACCTTCACCTGAATGAGTTATCTGATATATAGATAGAAGGTTGCAGGAGAAGTTTGGAACACATAATAAATCATTAAATTGACCATTGTCTAAATGAACAGTTCCAATCCCTACAACACTAAGAGATCTATCATCACCAACAGATATATTTTTGGTGTTACAATCATTTAAAGAAGAAAACATGGCTTTGTTTTTGGCCATGTGATAAGAAGCTCCAGAATCAATGAGCCACTCATGAGAATGAGGAAGAAGATACATTTAGTGCATAACCAGACCGAGATGCTTGACAACCACATGCAAAAAGTGTTATTCCTAAAGATGAAGTTGAAGTTGAAGAGTGATCCAAATGGATGTTATGCTTCTTCATTGTTGCTTCCATGGCTTCCATCTTCTTAAAGCATTTGGATTCTAAGTGGCCATCTCGATTACAAAGGTGGTAATGTCTATCCGTCTTCTTCCCTTTGTTTTTAGTTGTCTTATCATTTTGTTGAAATGATTTTTCATTTTAAGACTGAAATTGTGTAGGACCCTTTTTTGGTTTAAGACCATTCTTTTTAGGATACTGCTTTTTAGGATTCTTTGAATTTGGTTGTTGCTGGGAGGCTAAGGCTTTCTTAGAAAAATCTTGGGACATACCTGGAGGTCGTGGCTGCCATGGTCTTCTAGGTGTGATAAAATAAGAGGACCACACTTCTTCACTCAATTCTCTAAGTACTACTTTCAGTCTAGGAAGCTCCGAATATTGACCTGTCAAATGTTACAGGTCACAAATATTGCACAAGATGATGCTATTCATTTCAAATTCCCTCAAGGGGTCTTTCTTCTAGAAATTCGAGCAGAGCACAACTAGAGGTGTATCAGTTTCTGCTTGTGTTTTCTTGATCTATGTTGTCATTATCTGGGCAAATAGAATACTGAGGATGTCGGTCTTGAAATTTTTGAATAAATTCTTGATCTCTGCTCTGGTTACTCCTCCGCCAACAGATTTTTGTATTCAAGCAGAGGCATCTCGGATTGTGCTTCTTCCCTTAGACAATCCTCTAGAGCATCTTAGACAGATCTTTACAATTTCGGTGAATGGTTCCTAAGATATGTCCCATTTTCCTAGTAGGTTCAGGGTATCAAGGCATTCGTCCCTCATTCCTCTTATAAATATGGTCTTCAAGATCTCATGATCTAAATGATTGTGTTAAGATCTCTGCAAATTATAGTGGAACCGCTCTACATAGTCCTCCATGCTATCATCCTCCTTTTGTGTCATTCTTAATACTTCCTCCCTTAAGTCCCTAGTTCTACAATAGTCTTGGTACTTTGATAACAATGTCTCCTTCATATCGCTTCATGTTTGAATAGAAGCAAAGCCTAACCCCATGAACCATCTCTAGGATGCTCCTTTTAAACCAACAGGAAATAATTTCAGTTTCTGAGCATCTGAGACATAGTCATAACTCCTGCATAAGACATCAAATTCAAATAAGAAGGTGTCTGGGTCTTCCACAGTCATCCCTTGAATGGATGGTAAGGATGATAAAGGAATATTTTTCATGGGAGCTTCGCCTCTGATATCCTCATTGGGAACTCAAAGGTGGTGATAGTAGCATCTGTTTTAGCATTGTTGTCATTGTTGTCCCCCATTTCTAACCCTTCTAATCCTTGTTGTAACAAAGGCCTTCAAACTGCTCTTGTGATTGTCTTACAGGTAGAATTGATGGCTCAGGCGACTTCAGGGCTAACTGTTTCACTGCACTACTTGAATCTAGATATTGATAAACCAATAGGTGCCCTCCTATCTCAGGTTTTTGATGTCCCCCTCCATTTTCCCCTTGTCCCTCAGTCCTAAAGTTCTGGCTACTAGCTTCCCCCTGTTGTTCCTGAATTGGATATTGAATCTTGGGAGTATGTTCACTAGATTTAGAATGGTATGGCTCCGAGATAGAGGAATTGGATGTTTCTATCCTTGTTATGGGAGTAATAGCTTTTTGTGGCACTATTTTCCTTGTGCCCCTTTGAGAACTTGACTGTTCATTTTCTACCTTGGAGATCAGTTATGGGATAAATGTTTTCCTTCCAAAATCTACACTCTTCCTTTCCTTTTTACGACCCGTTGTTCTCGTGACTAATTAGAGTGGGGGTTAATTTTGGTATTTCTATAATTCCTATAGTTGCACACAAGGAGCCTATGTGTATTAATTCACAGCCTAAGTGTCTCAGTCTCCGACAGTGGTGAACCCGTCCAGGTATGTTAGAGCAATGCGCGAATTCTTACCTCTCGTCTTACCGCCCAGCAACTGAAGAGCTGAAGACACAATAAAAAAAAAACCAAAATGCCACACCCTAAGTGCCCTAATGATCACAATGGTGAGCCCGCTCAGGCATGTTAGAGCGATGCACAAGTTCTTACCTCTCGTCTCACCGTCCAACGATTGTGGACTAGGAACACTCTATCCTCAAACAAACAACTTGGATGTCTGTATCGTCAACTGCCATCCCCAAAAAGATGCCAAAATGTAATGTTGTTTTAATCAATCCTAATTGATCAATACTACAACCATTAATTGTCAACCCAGGGTAGGTCGTGATGTTTCAATGGAGTTCGCACTGTCTATGCCAATACACTACAACCAAGAATAAAGAATAAAAAGAGACAATAAATAATGTTGTTGAATCAATTGCAGAAATTAAATCATTCATGCAGAAATTAAAATACTCCATAGAAATGAAATCACGCTTCATGATTACCAGAGCAAGGGTGTGCCACACAATAAACTAATGATTTCACTAGCTAGTTACTGTCATTCTATTTAATCAAACCAGTGTAACAGCATAATATAATCTAGAACTGAAGCGGATGTATTTTACAATTTATACAGCAACAGCAGAAAACCATACAACAATAAAATAAATAATAGTATATGACTACTTCTACCATTGCAGTCCCTACTAAAGAGGAGGGCCCTTCCTCCCTAGCAGGGGAGCATGAATAAACACAAGATTAGTTAAAGAATTAGATGAGGAACAGTAACAACATCATCGTCGTGGCTTCAATATTAAAATAATTAAAAGTTACAAGATCATAGTAACAATGCTTTTCTATTTGTCGTCCCCGTACAGGATAAATTGAGTTTCTTTTATAGTTATTACATACCTAAAATTAGGAAATATATCAGTCATGAGAATCTTACAATTCTCATGTTGATCATAGAATAGAATTAGTTATAACCTATTTCTAAATGCAAATGCTTCTTAGATACATTGGTTAAGATCGCAACCATTTGGATATGTCGCTTCTAAATAACAATTCATAACCCCCGACAGTTTTTGTGTGGAATAGTACCCACGACTTTGCCAGCTACGGTACAACAACATCCCAAAGTCAAATGACGGTTCAGGATGTAACAACAATTACTGGGTAAAAACATCCTTGGTGTAACAATGGTCATCTGTATCAGCGCATGGTGTAACAACAACTTGTAATAGCATACAGTGTGTAATAACAACCTGTAACAACATACAAGGTGTAACAACACTCTGCTCTACCATGCTCTGAAACCTATCAATACGACATGTTCACTCCATAACCTGATCCCTGCAGGCAATGCCTGAAAAAGAGAAGAGGGTCCAAAATACTTCTCTAATGCTTACCCCAGTTAGCCACAAAAAGGAATATTGTATCGTTATATCTAGCAAAACAAGGAAAAATAACATGACGGTGAAATAGGGTGTATAAATGAGAAAAAAGGTGATTAACATGTGAAGTTTCATGGGCCTATAGGAAAAGAGGATCAAAACTGGGGGAAGAAAGTGTAGGAAATAGGTATAAAAGTCACACCCAACATAGATTGGTCTGAGAAACTCCATGGATATTTTGCTACAAACTGGTCTCACATGTGACTGAAAGCCAAACCAAATTTGAGTTGACCGACAAAAATACATGAAACACACAGTGATTGAATTTGAAGGTGATAACGAGATAGTATCATTCAATAATAATATTATTGGAAACTATTTAGCTAAGTCATTTTTAGGGAACTTTAAAGCACATGAACCTCCCTTTCTAGATAATGTTGTCACCTTAGAAATTGAAAATTTCTCATAGACAGATGCTTCCAACTGTAAATTTTTTGTAAATAAAACTTTAGTTAATACTTTATTTTGGACTTTATACTTTTATGGTTCCAAATCTAACGATGGTGCAGGAGCTTGTTGCATTTTAATCAACCCAGAAGGAGAAAAAACCATGTTATCTTGCATATTAGAATTCGAATGTACAAATAATATTGCAGAATATGAGGCATTGGTTCAAGGATTATACAAAGAAATTGGCCTCAACATCAAATATCTGCAGGTTTTTGGAGATTCAAAAATTATCATTAAACAGGTAAGAAATACTATTCACTGCCTTTCTAGATGCTGAAAAATGGCAACAAGAAATGCTAAAAATAGAAGTGCTTAAAATAACACTGCTAAAAATATCTGAAAATTTTTGTACAAAATTTTTAGAAATAAAGAGCATATTTGTATTCTTTGTGAAAAAATACCCAAATTCAAAAGAAAAATCGACTGAATCGAAGTTCAGATGAGGGAGATATCGTTGATTTAAAATCAGTTCTTTTTCCCAAAAATTTCGTGACGGCGGGAAATATGAAATAGATTGGTGTGCTAGTCAAGAACCTGTATGAACTTTAGGTACAAGATGCATGCAAAGCCTTGAGGAGAAAGGAAATGATTAGATTGGTTGTTGAGAGGGAGAGTAAATTACCTCTCAACATGCAATGCCTGAAGAAGTCTCAGACGATTGTGGAGGAGCCACAATTCGTGAAGCAGCTTCAGGAGGTTATGGAGCAGCCAGAACTAGAGAAGTTGAGAGGAGATCGAGTAGAGACATCTACTCATGCAGAGACCTCAAGTAGGGGGAAATTTCAAGCCAGGTGGGCAGAGGGATCACATGCATCCATACCTCTAGGTAGGAGGTGGGGCAATGTGGAGTGATCTTCCCAAGAAGGCTGGAATAGGAGCAGGATCCTTGAGGTACCCAACCTCTTTGATTCGACTATGCTACAGGAGCCCCGATGAGGAGTAGTAGACTGACTGATTGGGTAGAGATAGATGCATATGGAGCAGCAGAGAGAGCTACAGTGCAGGAGTCCCGGGACTATGTAGAGCTAGTAGGCTACAATGATGCGAGAGGCACAGGAGTGTTCCACCAGTGCAGGATGGCACAGAGAGGTGTGCAATGGTGATAGATGCATGAAGTGTTGCAGCAGCTCAGAGGTCAAAGAGGGAGCACTTGTCAGCAGCAGGTAGAGCTTTAGCATCAGAGTATGTTTCTAGACCAATAGAGATGTCAGTGGGGAGTTTTTTGTTCCGAGAGTTACTGGAGCAACCACACTTGGTAGATGTGTTGCATGCAGAACATTCTAGAGGTACAGGATTAGGTTCGTGTTGAATCCTTTCTTGTTGAGAGTGAGTACTGAAAAATGGCAACAAGGAATGCTAAAAATAGAAGTGCTAAAAATAGCAGTTTGGGTACCAGTGCTGGATTGGGCAATAGGGAATGAAAAATGGAAGTGCTAAAAATAGAATATATATTTTAGCATTTCAAGATGGATTCCTATTTTACTCAGTCCCTGGACTAAAAATAGGAAGTGAAATTCGAATTTGGTCTTAGCAGTGGTTTGAAAATAAATCAATTAATTCACCATGAGTTAATTAGTTGTGAAAAATCAAACATGAAGTCTATGTGAGGACATGCAACAGTTTCTCCACTTATTAAGGAAGTTATCCCTTGATTAAAGGAGATAAGGATGAGTTCTAATTTGAGTAGTAATTAGTTGGCTCAGTTAACAGAGTCAAGTCTAGTTAGATTGATTTTAAACAGTTTGTTTAAATTAATGTGAGTTCAATTAGTTAATGCATGCTTACATATAACTATTGCACTTCAGATAACTGAAGATTCTCTCATGAATAACTCATGCATGTCAATTTAGACAGAGACCCAATTGAGATCAAAGAAGGGACAGTGTACTATCAGTTGGATGAATTTTTTTCCTATAAAGGAAGCTCATCCATGAGAAGGATTTATCTCCTTTAGGTTTGTGCAGTTAGATCAAAGGTTAGTGAGTGTGTGAAGAGGCCAATTCACACAAGTGGCAGCACTGGACACGAAGGAAAACTACACAAGGAAATAGGAGGCTTTGAGGGCAGAGGAGAAGGTTTGTGAGAAGCCTTTGACTGTCTATGAGTAGCAAAGGGATTATACTAAGAGCTGGATAGCTTCTGAGCTAAGGCTTTGTGTAATCTGGACTATATTTCCACTTGTATGATAATACAGAGTTGGGGTTTTAGGCTGAGGCTTTCCCCAGGTTATTTCTTCTGTGTTATGTGTGATTGATTTCTTCTTATCAATTATATGTGTTCAATTGATCTTGCTCAATTCGATTAAGCTTCCACATAATTGTTTGTAGAAGTGGATCAAGTATTTTTCTTTAGTATATTGCATTATCAGGTGATCTACAGGTGGGAATTCCCACACTAGACATCTTAAGCATTATCAATCATTAGTCCAGGATCTTACATCACATTTTTTGGCATTTAATATTTCTCTCGTACCTAGAATGCAAAATGCTAGTGCAGATTTGTTTGCTAATGTTGCATCAAAACTCATACCATCTGAGGATTATAGCCCTAATATGTTTTCCATTGAGTTAATTTTTAGACCATCCATTCCTGACAATGTCACTAATTGGCTAATCTTCAATGATGATTATGATATTGTAAATTTTCTAACATCGGAGGGGTCATACAATGACCAAATCATAGATGAAAATGAGCATGACCTTTAGTTAAAACAAAATGTTGATGAAAATCCCGAACCTAAATCTGTAGCCAAATTAGAAGATCTTTATGATCTCAAAGACAAATTCAAGAAGGTAACTAATGCCAAATCCAAAGCTCAACCTTGAGATTTAAATTAGCGAACCTCGGAATTGATGACAAGCCTCAGAACATTAATCTAGGTCTCAGACTATCCTCTGATGAAAGATCATAATTCATTCGATTATTGAAGAAATACAAAGGTATCTTTTCCTGTGATTATAACGATCTCAAAACTTATGATACTTCTATCATACAACACACCAATCCTATGATCTCTAATGTTAAACCAGTGCAGCAGAAACTAAGGAAGATTCACCCGAACCTTGAAATTCAAATCAAATCAGAGTTGAATAAACTACTAAAGGCTGGAATCATATTTCCTGGTAGGAATTCGAAATGGGTGTCCAATTTAGTGCCTGTTAGGAAAAGGAATGGTGACATTCGTATATGCATAGATTTCATAAATTTGAATAAAGCATGTCAAAAAGACAACTTTCCACTACCAACCATGGAACATGTGCTGCAGTCAGTAGCTGGTTCCAAGCTCAGGTATTTTCTTGATGGGTTTTCAGGATATAACCAAATCCTGGTTCATTTAGATGATATATTAAAAACCACATTCAGAACTAAATGAGGAACATATTCTTATCAGAAATGCCTTTTGGTTTTATTGATGCAGGTGCCACAATTCAAAGAGTTATGGATATAGCCTTTAAAGGAATCATTAACAAATCAATTTTTATTTACCTGGATGATATAACTGTTTATTCCAGGAAGAGAAGCAGCCATTTGAAAAACCAAAAGCAGATCATTGAACGATGTAAAAAATATGGGATCTTGCTCAATCCAAAGAAGTCTTATTTTGCCTTAAGCGAAGGTAAGCTTTTAGGGTTTGTCATCTCAAAAAAGGGTATTTATATTGATCCAGAAAGGATTAAGGAAATTGAGAAAATCCCCTTACCCCATAATAAGAAATCCATGTAGTCCTGCTTTGGTCAAATAATTTTTCAAAAATATTTGTCCTTGACTTTTCACATATAGTTTTACCTTTATAGTTTATGACTAAGAAAAATTTAGTTTTCAAGTGGGGTCACAATGAAAGAGAAGCATTTGATATAATCAAACAAGATATTATCAATGCTCCCTCCCTGACAACTCCAAAATTTTCCAATCATTTTATTTTATATACATTTGCATTAGAAACATCATATGTTGTCGTTTTGACACAGCTTAACAATCAACAAATTGAAGCACCAATTTCGTTTTTTAGTTCAAATCTACAAGGTGCTCAGTTAAATTACTCTACTGTGGAAAAACAGGCCTTAGCTGTTTTTAAGTCAACAAATCACTTTAAACAATATCTCCTTAAAACTCACATCAAAATCATAGTTCCATTCCCAGCAGTAAGGCAATTACTGGTGCAAAGGGAAGTAGGAGAAAAAAAGTCCAACTGGGAAACTGCACTGCAAGAATATGATGTCGAAATCAAACCAACTAAAATTGTTAGGGGTCAAGGTTTTTGCAGAATGTTAGCTGGAGCATCCAACTTACCAGCAGAAGAAGATTCAGGTGATGATATACAAATATCTGAGGTAATCCTCAACAATATTGAATCTCAATATGTTGATCTCATCTTTTATTTAAAAAATGGATATGCCCCTATGTAGCTTAGTTACAAAAGAAAAATGGCTTTGAGATTAAAATCAAAGCAATAAGAAATCGTCAATGATGCTTTGTTTAGAAAGAATTATGATTATGTTTTACTTGGGTGCCTTGAAAAATCTGAGGCAGAAAAGGTTTTGTAGGAACCCCATGATGAACTAGCTGGTGGATATTTTGGAGGAGACACAACATCACATAAAATCCAGCATGCTGGATATTACTGGCCAACCTTGTTCAAAGATGCACATGAATATGTAAGGAAGTGTGAAACCTGTCAAACTGCTGTTGGAAGACAAAGGAAACCCACATTTCCGTTACATTTGGTCAACATTGAACAACCATTTGGGAAATGGGGAACAGACATGATAGGTGAGATCATTCCTCACTCTTCAAAGCAACATAGATATATCCTTACAGCAACTGATTACTTTACTAAATGGGTGGAAACAATTCCACTAAAAGTAGCCAATTCTGAGAACATCATCGAATTTATTGATCAAATTATCATTACCATATTTGGACTACCAACTACCCTGATGTTTGACAATGCATCTTATTTCAAAGGCAACACTATGACAAAATTCGCTCTCAAAAGAGGTTCCAAAATTAAGTATTCTTCTAACTATCATCCTTAGGGAAATGGTTTAGCCGAATCAACCAATAAAAACCTCATTAGGATCATTAAACAAATTATTAATCAAAATCAAATAAACTGGCATAAATCTCTAAAATTTTCTCTATGGGAAGATCAGATCAAACAAAAGGCCTCAATAGGCACTTCTCCATTTAATCTGGTCTATGGCAAAAAATATGTCCTTCCTACAAATGTAGTTAATCCCTCTCTAGCCCTAGTTAAATTTATTGAAGAAACTCCTTCTTCTTCTTTGCAATTAAGGAAATCACATCTCCTCAAACTTGAAGAGGAAAGAGAGAAAGCCAAAATCATACATTCCCATCATCAACAGTTAGTTAAATCTTCCTTTGATGCAAATTTTGTAAGTCCAAAATCATTTCAACTTGGAGACCTTATATTGAAGTGGGATAAATCACATGAGGAAAAGGGTAAGCATACCAAATTCCAAAAAATGTATCTTGGACCATTTCAGATTGCAGAACAAATTGGCCCATCAACATTTCTATTGCAAGATTTAACAGACAAGAGAGATTCTCTACCTGTGAATAGGCAGATTTTGAAGAAATATTTTTCATAGGAGATAACTTCTTCTATCCCGTGTAGACTATTGCCTTTACTTTTTCTAGGAAAATAAAAGTTAAATAGTATTTGCTTTTGGCCTTACAATAAAAAATCTCTTGAAATATTTTGATTTTTTGTTTTTATAAGTAGAGATTGTTAAGGAAATAATTATAACATTTGAAAATTAACTAGGTTCTATCTCTCTGAAATCTGCTTGTTTCCACCAAAATTATTTATTCTTTGAGAAACCTCCAACTTTATCAAGAAACTTTTGTTCTACTATTAGTCAAGAAAAGTATTTTTAACAAAGTAAAGACTCTTCGTAGATAAGCATCCTCAGCTCTATAATTGTCATCCAGAACCCTTAAGGAGTCAATGATTCTCCCCATCCAGTAAACTTTTCTCTTTTTAGAGTGTAATTCTAAAATATACTAAAACTTAAAAGATAATAGGTCTCATCAAGAGCTTGCTTACCATGTTCATAGGGAAATAATAGACTAACATTACCAATACTGCATATAAAAATAGGGTAATGGCTTGATATTATTTTAATCAAAAGACGAGGGGTCTCATCACGAGCTAGCTTTTTTAGTTGAATTACAACGGTGAATGACATTGTCACTATTTAGCCACCAAACCAAGACAATGACTTTTAAGTTATAAAAAAGAAAAAAAAATTGCAAACAAATAAACTGTTTAAGAAAAGGAAAAAAAGCGAATAAGTATATGATTTCGAATTTATCTCTAAAAACTGCACTCTTATCTGGATGGGACACTAAATCATTGATGGTTAAAAGGTATCCCTGTCAAGGCTATGGACACCTGCTAGCAGCAGAGGCCCTGCCTATGACAAATGAGTACATCTAAAAGCTAATCTACAAGAGCCCCCTACTTTATCTCTAAACTAAGTAAATACTAATATAGACAAAGGAATTTTCATTTTGAAGAGGATATCAAATGAATTATAATTAGGTGAGGTTTTTTTTTTTTTTTTTTCCAGAGAAATGTTACTTATCTTAAATTTCATGCAATTCCTATTTCCTGAACTACCTTTATTTTGAAAGTTTTAGAAATTACAAAATTATCAAAGATAAATGGTTCTTCCAATGAGTCTGCAATTGTTGTATTATTCAACAACACCTCCCCCCCCATTTATTATATTAATAGTTAGTATTGTATTAATTAATGGGGACCCTTTAAAAAAATCAAAAAACTTAGAAAATAAGAGCTTGCCTTTTGAAACCATTTGGAATAAAACTTTGGATAAAATTAAGATATCAAACCAAGTCACTTTGTGGTTAGGCATTCCCGCTTTATCGCAAATCACAGGATCTGAAGTAACAAAGGTTAGACGTGAGTCAAAATCCATGAAAAGAAACCCAGTAAAAGACCCAAATATAGCATTTGAACTTTTTATAAAGTCTAAGGCTTAAGATATTCCTTAAAAGTATTCATCGCAATCACATTACGACTTTTATAAAGGGCGCAGATATGCAAACCATAAAAAATTGTGAAATACGATGAGGTCTAGACATGACGTAACAATAAATATTGTTATAATTTAAATAAAGTCTAACCTATCGCAAAATAGTCATTGCAGTTAAATAATCATTTGTCTAAGAAAATGCGCTCGATAAAGTAAAAATTACACTTCTCGCTTCAAATTGCAAAATATCAAAGCAACTTTAAATTGATCTACTCCCAATTTGTGATTTTTTATTTGCGATCTTTCCGATATTGCGATTTGCGACTTGCGATATTTCAATTCATCGCAATCGCAAGATCGGTATCATCGATATACAAACCTATTTGAAATATCATTTTGAAAACTTGCAATGCGATATTCTGACAAGACATGAAGAAAATCTTATGTAGGACTTAATGCATAGTTAATGAGGTTTAAATGCATTTATCCATTTAACGGCTCAAGATGATATATATCTTTTTATCTGCATTTGAAATAAAATCTCCATTCTTACGTTCTTTCAAAATTTACTGTACTAATTGTGTTTCTACTTGCATTTACAACTCTGCGTTTTTATCCTATTTTCTTCATTTGCCCAAATTTCAGGAAAATTTTGAAGAAGACAGCGCTCATAGAAATTGTTAAGAAAGGAAAAGAGACCACAGAGGCTATTGCGTCTGAGGAGTTAGATATGCAACCACTCTTCTCTGATACCACCTGTAACAAGGACAGTGGGACTACATCTTGGGAGGCAATGTATAATTTACTGGAGGAAAAAAACCCAAGGCCCCTGGAAACTAAAGTAACAACAGATGCCATAGATTCATCCGATGCTTCTTACTTCGAAGCAACATGTTCTTTCCTACATAGGATAGCTGCAAGGCCGAAAATATTACCATACACGGATATGGTAAGATGGATTATTGATAATGTGGATATTTCATATAGAACGTTTAGAAACTCCAGGAAAGAAGTCATGGGGTCATTCAAACCAGACAATTTGAGCCAAATGTACCACCTGCCACAGCCACAAAAGATCTATGATAAAGCCTTTATTGAGAATTTCGCTAAAGAAAATGAAGACCCAATGGATGTTATGAAAAATTGGAGGTCTGGCTCAAACAAGTTCAGGCGGGAGAAAACTAGTATGTACCCCATTGCACCTCTGTCAGCCCCACACAATTTTGCAGCTGCAATGTTGTGTAGGCTATTCGGAAAAGATGATACCACCAATTTTATATTGAATGGGTTCCCTTGATTGATTCAATTGTAAATGCTATGATTATGAACTGGAGTAATATTTTGTCAGACAATCTAGCCATGGCCATTAGAGAATACAGGTGCAATAGAATTGTCTCCACTCGGGTTATCCCTCCCTTTTACATGAGTGCTTATGTCATGGATGCTATATGTTTTTGCTCACATTTTCCAAACATGGGCTGGAAATTGACTTTAAAGGATCCTTCACCCATCCATGTTTATCATAAAATTTCGTGGGAATCACAATTTGGCTCTCATTTTTATAAAATTTGTCATGGTGTCATGTTGCCAATTTATCATATCATTTTTAATAAGAAAGCCCCTAGGATTTCAGAGGAAGCAAAGGTAGACATCTTGTGGCAAGATGGTTTGGTGAGCAATTATTTACTTATATCATAATGTTTAGGAGTATTACAACTCCCCGTGTTCTAACATATTATGTTTCAAATAAATTATTGGCAAGAGAGATTGTTTATCATATAGTGGGTGATGGTATAACCAAAACCCTCAAAGAGTAGAAGAAATCCATCTAGCCAACCTTCCCGTTGCAATGTGGCACTTTCGCATTACATTACCTTGGGCATGCAACAAAAGAAATAAGGAACATCATGTCTCTAAATATGGGTACCATGCCAAGCAAACAGTATGATCCTAACAAGCTTGCCAAGAGTTTCACTATTATGGTCAAAACCAGGCAATTCATTCATGAGGATAATGAGTTTGATGATCTCTTTGAGAAAGCTGAGACATTTTCATAGGTTTTACATTTAACATCAATAAAACTAGACCCATCAGACCTCAACAAATTCCACATATACAGGAATAGAAGGCTCAAACAAGTCCATTTGGACCTGTTACAAATCGAATAAGTAAGAGAACCTACTCCTAGCGTAAGCTTGGAGGAAAGTTCCAAGCACAATTCTGATGAGGAATCACATGAAAATTCAATTCAAGGTTCATAAGACTCTGAACACCAATATGAGAATAAAGAAGGAAGACAGACCCTGAATAGGATATAGAAGAAAATCTTGAATAAATGACCGAAAAGGTCTTAACTGAAGAGCACATGGAGACTGGCTCCACATAGGTTCAAACAAAAATGATCCTAGTTTTTGATCTGGATCAGGAGTGGGAGAAATTTAATAAAAAACTCCAAACAAAGATGAGCCTTGAAGGGAATAAATCCAGAAACAACAATACAAGAAACTATAACTACTCAAGATATTGAAGTCATCCTGGCACACCCAACTTCTGAAATTGTTTTAAATATTGAGGAAATACCAACACTGGACATATTATACAACCCAACACATAGGCTGTAGTAAAAAGGCAAAGGAAGAAAATAAAATTGGATGTATCAGCACCAACAACTCTTGGAAGTGAATCAATGGAGGGAGTATGGAAAGACACCCCCATTGATCCATTAGAAAACGTTACAAAGATATCACAATTTGTGGGTGCCTATGCAACTGCAACAATCGATAAGGCAGTAGAAGTTCAACTTTTGCTTAAAGAAAAAGAAGAAAGAGTTTAGCTATTTGAACAACAACTTGAGCAGGAAAGACAAAGCAGCAATAGGGAAGCAAAAATACAATTGGCACAACTTCAACAAGATTTTGAGAAAATGACAGTACAACATCAAATAGATATTGCAGAGAAGAACGGATAGATTCACTAAATGCAGGCCATACTAGATAAATTCAAAGACGGTCTTCAAATAGATGAATTCATTAAAAATACACTTGAATTAAATTCTCTGTTGGCACAACAACAGGAGATATTTTGTCAAAGAATATCATTGATCAATACCTATTGTGAATCAAGTGATAAATTAAACAATCAATTGATTGATCAGAGATTGGAATATGAAGAGCTAAATAAGAGGATATCCGAATTCATTTCTTGGCAAGAATATGAAGAAGGAAAAAAGGCCAATTTACCAAATATTGAGGAGTTCCACAAGGATATCTTATTCACAGATTGGGACATACAATTAAAGCAAGTAGAAATGGCAACAACAAGATTAGCTAGTACCACAAACAATATCATTGAGGTTGTCAAGGAAAACATCCAAACTCCCAATCTTATCAAAAAATGAAGGACAAAAGCTCTCCCAAACATTAAACAGTTAGAAGAAAAGTGGAAAGGAACTGCCAAAACAAATGCAGAGGCAATCAAGAAACTATCTAAGCTTGACTGGGAAACCTACTGGCGATTTCTTGTGAAACCGCATAGTCATTGGATAACTCTACATTGTTTAACCAATTCTGCTCAAAAGATGGTCCCACCTCTTACTCATGTTGTGTTCACGGGACAATTGAGATCTAGAATTGGCTAGCCTCCCCAAGTTAGGCCAATGATAGACATCTATGAGCTCAAGGACTGAATGGCTGAATAGGACCATTCAATTTGAAGAAGCTTGTCATCATTTTATTTTTATTTTGGTTTTTATTTCACTTATTTTGAGGAAGGTTGTTTGAAACCTCCTCAGCCTTTTATGTAATAATATATTTTTGATACATATGTGTATTATTTAAACCTCTCTCATGCATTTAGAGAAGGGTCCATAATTTTATCAAAAACACTTTGCAAGAGCTTGCACTTCTGTACTTTTGTGACTGTTTTGATGAGATAATTGGAACAAGATCTAATTTTCTTAGAGATTGAAGCATACTCTACTGAATTTGCATTTTTGTACTCTTAGAGTATATTTAGTTGAAAAGAAACAGATCAATATTTTTGATCTCATGACTAGGACCTTTCATATTTGGTACTTCTATCTTTATGATTGTGTTTCGTTTATGAATTAGTAGTAATCTTTCTTATATTGTGTTATGTATGAAATCTAAGTTATAGTTTGACATCAAAGCACTTTTGTATAAATGTATCAGCTGCAATTCCTTATTGAATACATGATCAATTGATATATGCGATATATGCGATATATTTTCCATAATTATTTTGCCTAACTATTTAGTCAAAATAATCATCATTAACAATTTATTATCTTATAGCAATTGACTGATCTTTATTACCTTTTGCTTTAAGACATCTTTATAGATCGCATGATTTGAGTTATTCCCTGGTAAATATTAAGATATAGGTTAAGATAGATAGATGCATGTGTTTGTTATTTTATTAGATCATTTTTAGTTAAAACATTTCCCATTATATCCTATATAAATCCAACATCATCATATCAATTCTTGTTGGGATGCTCGTACCATTATTCCTAGTGTTACACAGCAATTTGTCACCATTTGTCACCGTCCCTGTTACCCCTCACCCGCACATTGGAGGACTCATTCCGGGACCTGTGAGAAGTGACATGACCTGAAACCACTTGCATCATATTCCTCTAAGTATGAGCTTCATATGCCCTGAAGATATCTCCTGCAGAATACCCATGAAAACAGCTCTTTTTGCATTAGCGCGGGTCCACAGTTTACTGCCCGCGCCAATGAGGGAAATCCTCTAAAGATGGCGCGCTATTGGCGCTCTGTCTCAGAGTCGCACTCGCGCCAACCAAATTGAGTAAAATTTTTAACAAACAAGCTTCTGAAGGTTCTCCTTAACCCATTCACCAACTGAATCTATGTTGAGCTAGGATGGTTTGGCTTCGAATCTCCATAGAAGGGAAGTGGTTTGCCACCTTTCATGGAAGTTTCTAAGTGATAAAGCCAATCCCATGAATAATGTGGTTGATCCTATCTCTTTCCTCTCTATCTATAAAAGCTTGTCTCTATGCCTTGAGCAAGCTAGTAGTTCCAGCAGAGTGCTAGTGATAGTAAGAATTCCAGGAGTTCAAGAGATTGAAGTTGCAAGAGCCTTCTTTGCATCCATAAGGCCAAATCTAAGAGAGGAGATTCTTGTCACCAAGGAGAGAGAGGATTGTTCCCATCCCAACAAGCTTTACAAGACTTGTGTAGCTGACTACCCAGCCAAAGGAGGATTTGACGTCAGAACTATGGTTGTATTCTTCTTTGTTATTTATCAATAATAGATGACTATCATTATGGTTCCACTCTCATTGTCTTATGATTGATGTTGAGTTATATCTTTTCTGACTGATATATAGTTGCATCTATTGGATTTTATGCTTGTATTTGTGTTGTTCTTTGCATGTGCAGGTGTCCAATCATGGAGATCGTGGGGATCGTGACCGGCCGAGGCAAAGGAACGAGGGCGACGTCTCTTCTACGAATATTAGCGTTGGAATCCAAGTAGGTTCTCGTCATCCACTTTTATTTGCAATTAGGAACTTGCGTGATAGCATTGTTTGATTGTTGCTAGACCCGGTCTGGGCTAGTAGGGATCGTCTCTGTCCGCAGAGAGGATTTACCTCCACAAAAAATTTGGCGACTCCACTGGGGAGTTAGCTTGTTGTTTTATTTGTAAACTTTAGACGGAGCCTGAAGTACGGCCAGATAGCCTTCGAAACGCTATTGCTTTGCATTAGCGAAGTAGATCAAAGCCACTTCAGTCAATCACCGGTTTGGTTTACGAACTAAACAACTTGGAGTTTGTCTTGTCTCTTTGGTTTCTCTTGTTTTGATTGCTTAGATAGCTTTCTGGGTTGGATGCTCTGTTGTCTCTTGCTACCTGGTCTATCTGGATACTGTCGACCAAGCCTTGGACTGCTTGTTTTTATTTTTAAGCTAGCAAACTTGATTGGCGCTCTTTTTTGCATGATAGTCGCGCCAATTGGCGCCGCTTGCCAGTTTATAGCCCGCGCCAATCCTCAATTGGCGCTAGATTTCTGCCTGACAGTCGCGCCAGGCCTGTGAACTTTTCCAGTTTGCTTGTTTGCAGCCTTCCAAGCTTGGGTTTTGTGTCTAGCTACACCTTTTTCAATCACTTGAGTGTGTCAGAGTCTTGTTTGACTGGTTTTGAGTTTTTTTTTTTTTGGCAAATTATTAATTTGATTTCCTTTGATCATTACTTGGAGGCTTGTCTCAGGGGGGGCTAAATTGCGTATGAGTGTTAATCGCCTTTGAGTGTTTTTAGTTTATGATCTTTGGAACTCACACCCGTTTTTCTTGATTTGCACTTGATTGGTTCTTAGATTACATTAGAATCATCGTGTGTTTGAGAATTCTCTTGCATAGATCACACTTGCATAATTAGAATTCTCATTTCAGGATATGAATGAAAAGTGTGCATAGATTACATTTGCATACTTTGGGTGTTTGCCATTTTCCACCGATTTCACATTTTAGCCCTAGGGCATCTAGTGGCTTTGTGCATCGAGCCTTCCTTAGGAGTTTTGGTCTTATGTTGGTCCAATCAACTTTTTGGTTACTCTCTTGCACTTGTTCAATGATTGTTAAAATTTTTATTGCATTATTCGAGTGATTCTCTTCTTTTCGCTTGAATTTTGCTTGGCTTCATTTTGGGCTTAGATTACATGGCCCATTGAGGTCTTTGAGATCTTCTCTTGGTTCTGAAGGACTGCCTTGGTATTTATGGACTTGATTGTATTTTCATTGAGTGAAATTTGTCTTTTTACTCTTTGTTATTGTTTCTCAAAATTTGTTTAGTGCATTTTGCCATCAAAAAAGAAACAAACAATCTTTTTTGCTTTGCATTAGTTAATGGAAATTAAAGCTTTTCGTCGTTATTAGCGATTAGTAACTTTAGAGAAAAGTTTTGTTAATTGCCATTAGCTGCATGAGAGTTATTGTTGATTGTTTCATGGTCATTTTTGTTTGTGTGAAAGTTCTCAACTCTCTCGTAGTTAGTGTTCATCGAACGAAATGATACTTTTTGGCATATAGCCTGCATTTAGGGAATTGTGAGAGATTACATACGGTAGGACCTGGAAATCGAAACCTAATCAAAGATCAACCGTAAAATGAACTGAATAAACTTAAAAACGCATTGGAACATAACACTCACTATTTAGAGGTCTAGGCTAGAGACGTGCTCCGGTGTCGTTAAACCTAGTCACTTTTGTTTCACTTAAGGTTGGGTGATTCCTCCTTCCGTGACGCAACAAGTGGTCTAGCACGGACTTGAGCTCCCACGTACCGTCGAGTATATGGGGAGACCCCACTAGGTTATCATCCTTTATCCACAGGAAGCTGTGTCTGCCGCCTTACAAGCCGTAACGCACCGAACACAACATTCGGGAAGATTGATTGCCGTACAGGAAGTCCTTGGTTTTCATATGACTGCCAAGGTGTATATGCAGTTTTACGGATTTGTTTGGTAAACCATTTTGCCTAGTTCTCTAGAGTAGTCACTTTTGATCCTTTTCAAACTCCTTAAAAGAAAAGGCTCACTTGAGTAGTTTGTCACTTCAGGCTCACAAAACATTCGAAGGTGACTAGAGTCACCTTTTTGTCCTTTTCTCGACTCTTAAAACATGAAAAGGTCAAGTTGTGTCCTTGCGTCTTAAAATTTATTTGGCCGCAATTAACATTACTCGGTTAGATCTTGTTTGCGTTAGCTTGAGTAGGCTTCTTTTCATTCTCGATGGCAACTTTTCCGGGGTTCACCAACCCAGGGATCCCCTCTGACGGGAACCCTGGTCATTTCGCTCCTTTTGGAAATGTCGGTGCTCCTTATATGGCGACGTTGTCCCTCCCAGGGTTAACTGTTGGGTTGCCAGTCTGGTTGTTCTCAACCTCTTTGGTCCCTGCCGTCTCACCGTCTAGTCAATCCGTCCCTCCACCTGAACAACATCATGTTGATTCTAAGGTGGATCTCTCCCCTTCTACGCCCACTTCTACATCCTCATCTTCCACTTCACCTGGTGAAAGTCTCGATTCGAGTAACCAGGTGGCTAAGAAGAAGAAGAAGAAGACGAAAAAGAAGAAGGCTCCTAAGGGAGAGGTTAAAAGTGCAGCTACTGCCTCGAGTACACCTCCCGTCGGACCCCCTTCCGCTCCTCAGCAGAAGGTCAAGTTTCCTTGTCGATTATGCAAGGAGGACCATATTCTTCGCAATTGTCCTGGCATTCCCAGGGTACTAGAAGTATGGTCTCGCGATCCGGCCCGCCCCTCATCGTCCTCTGAAGCTCACGGCGATGCTACCTTATTAGTCGGGAATGGTAAGGGAAAAGGGAAGATTCGAATCCCCTGTAGACTTTGTGAAGGCAATCATCCCCTTCACCTTTGTCCACTCATGGATAAAGCCTCCGTTGTCTTGGAAAGTCTTACAACCCCTTCACCCCAACTTCCTGTTGGTTATCAACATCTCTCTGTAGCCACAGATCGTTCCCTGCTGACCAAGAGATTGATTCATGTTCTTCTCTTATCCAGCCTCCTCTTCCTGAACCTGGCTGTGCCCAGCCTGTTCCAGACCAACCATTGGTCAGAAAGAGTGTCGACTCGAGTTCACCACCCGTCGATCACTCTGTTTCGGAAGAGCATCACTCCCATGTTCTTCTCGTCTCCTCAGATTCTCCTGAGTCCGGAAATGACTCTCCTATCCCAGCTACTCCCGAGAGTCCTGCTTCAGTTCCTTTAGAGCAGGGGGTCAATCATATGATTCCCCCACCAAGTAGTTCAGTCGTTTCCTTTGACTGGAGTCGTTTGACTACCTCCCCCCTTCCATCGCATGTGCCTTTCTGGGTCACGATACATGCCTATAATAAGGTGCTACCTGGCACTGTGTTGGATGAGGGAGCATCGGTTAGTCTTATGCATGCCACTACTTGGCAAGCCTTGGGTTCCCCACAGCTTGTGCCAGTCGCACCGAATTTGACGGCTTTTGACGGAGGAACTAGTCAACCATTAGGGATCCTTCCATAGTTCCCTGTTACTTTGGGAGGCAAGACCGTCTATATAGACGTATCGGTTACCCAAGGTGCTTTAGACTTCAATCTTCTCCTTGGCCGTGACTATGTTTATGCCATGGGGGCCCTGGTCTCTTCACTTTTCCGGGTGGTTTGCTTTCCACACGATGGAAGAATAGTGACGATAGATCAATTATCGTTCGTTCGTCCCCGGGTGCCTCCTGCACAGTTGTCATCCCCTCCTGGTTTTGATCCACCAGTTGCATCTGCCCCATCACAGATCAACTACATGGCCACCTATCCCGTGCCGGGATCCAGTGATGCCACCGTCGTGCATAGTGTCTTGGAGGCATTGGGCCCTGACTTCTAAGATGTTGGCCTTCCATCAGGAGTGACACTCTTGGGAGCCTCAACTTCCTCTTCATTATGGTGAAGTTCCATCAGAGCATAGGTCCTTGTCTTGTGTCAAGCTCATTAAAAAATGAAACAAAGAGTCCCGATCATGGTTCTTGATCTTGTGTCAAGCTTGTTAAAAAATGAAACAATTCCCCCTTTCCAATCGTGTCTTTTAAGATCTCGTGAAGCTTCATTCCATCCACTTTGTTGAATACAATGAAGCTTGGGGGGCATGTACCTCATCCTACGCCATTGCACTAGGGGCATGCGCATTTCCAACAAGCAGAGTCCTTCCTGGTTCAAGCTTGTGTCCCGAGGATAGTTTTGATCTTGTGTCGACCTCGTTAAAAAACGAAACAAGGTGGTCGAGCATAGTTCCAGATCTTGTGTCAAGCTCGTTAAAAAAATGAAACAAGGGTTATGAGGATAGTTCTTTCACTGTGTCAACCTCATTAAAAAATGAAACAACTCCCTTTCCAAATCGAGTCTTTTGATTAAGATCTCGTACAATACAAGTCGAGTCTTTCATAGATCTCGAGAGTGAACCTTCATTCCATCCACTTTGTTGGATGCAATGAAGCTTGGGGGGCATCTACCTCGTTTTGCGTCATTATGTTGGGGGCATGCGAACTTATAACAAGCATACTTTTTCGTTTCAAGCTTGTGTAAACATGAAAATGAATCCAAGCAAAGTTCTCCATGGTTCAAGCTTGTGTAAAAATGAACCCATACCCATTTTACATCTCGTGATTGCTGTCTTTATCTGCTAAATTCTGCTAGATGAGCCTTGGTTGTTTTCATTCCATCGCCGCCATCTCTTTGGCCGATCATATGCTCTCACTTGGTTGTTTTTCCTTTCCTGAGGAACCACAGCGATGAGTGGTTTTATTAGCCAGCCTCTGGACCATTACATGTTTTGAGTAGTTCCACCATTACTGGAACCAGTTGCTACCCTTTATACCACTTGTTCCTCTAGGATGAGTCACCTTTAAGCTCTTTTCTAACTCGTAAAATATGAAAATATTGCCGAGTATTTTCCCTTTTTGACTTGTTAAATAGAATAAAAATGGAGGTCTGCTTTCAACTCTTTTCCGACCGTTTAAAGACGAAAATATTGCCGAGTTATTCCTCTTGACTCGCTAAACGTAAATAAGAGGCGTCATCTTTAAACTCTTTTCCAACCGTGTAAAGACGAAAAGATTGTCGGGCCCTTGTCGTTTCAGGCTCGTTAACGGTTACGAAACGACGTGATATCGATCGCTTTTTTACTTTTTCAAGTCGATGTCACTACATATGAAAAGTACTCCTCGATCGTAATGATTGGGCGGTTCTTTCGAGCATTGTTTTATACTTTTTCGAGCTCGCGAGACACAACTTTACGAAAAATGACCCCCCCTGGAGTTCACTTTTCTGTTGTCTTTTCAAACTCTCTAAACATGAAAAGACGCCGAGTTCTTCCTTTGTCAGGCTCATTAAAACCTGATGACATCGGATCCCGTCGGAATGACGCTCACAAGCATATGCTATCCCCGTCAAGCTTGTTGATAAAACTAACCGGGGTACTCACTAGAAATGGTGGGGAAAATGGAACCATGATTATCATCGTGTCGGCAGTATGTCGCTCTTGAACATGGCACTTGTCTGCATTCGTGTCTGGGTGGGGACATCTCATCTTGTTTTTACACTTGCCTCCGTGGGTTTGGGTGATCCTATTTGACCTCTCATCTGCTCATTGCCTTGTCACCATGACCTCTGCTCATTTGATGTCAAATACTGCCAAGTCCACTGTCGTGCCGCCGATATGTTCAAGAGAAGTTGACCTCTGCAGCATCACAACCTCCCTCTGATACCTCACGTAATTCTGATTCACCACAACATCTTTCCTCTGTCTCGTGTCAATGATGTGGGAAACATTATGGCCCACTGTTGATCAAGGTCACTTCCTGTCGACTTCAGCTCATTATCCAGGAAGCTGATCTAGAGACTCCTTTCCAGTGCCTTGGAGCCTACATGCCTCAATGGTAGGTTCTTCGTGTTCGACGAGAGGTTTTCATCATTGGCCTCCGATCGAATGATTCTACGGGTGTTCGACGCCAGCTCATTGATTCGCACGCCGTAGATTGTACCTATAGTACCTTGAGGGCCATTGTCATTATTGGTGGTACCTCTCACGTCTGTTAACATTTTTCACTATTGGCTGGTAATCAGACGATGTTCATGCATGTTCAACTTCAACTCATGTATTCACATGCTTGAACTTGTACTCTGTTCGGGTCGAGATGGAGCGCAAGACCCTGGATTTTCTTTGTTGGGATCCAGGTTGCGATTTGTGGCTTATTATGATCATTACATGACTCATTCACTAGATGGCTGCGACCATGCCTGAGTCTATTTATCGATCCTCACTGGATCGCTGCGCCCATACCTTGGATCTAGATTATTATGTACTCTGCTATGGATGGCTGCGCCCATACCACATATATCATGTACTTGAGATATCAGCTATACTTCTTTACGCAGGTTCTCTGGCAGCCGTGTTTTCAGTCACGCATGTTCTTGTAAAGAATTTCACCCCTCTCTCTCCCTCGGGCCTCATGCTTTAGGGGGCATCTGTTACACAACAATTTGTCACCGTTTGTCACCGTCCCTGTTACCCCTCACCCGCACATTGGAGGACTCATTCCGGGACCTGTGAGAAGTGACATGACCTGAAACCACTTGCATGATATTCCTCTAAGTATGAGCTTCATATGCCCTAAAGACATCTCCTGCAGAATACCCATGAAAACAACTCTTTTTGCATTAGCGCGGGTCAACAGTTTACTGCCCGCGCCAATGAGGGAAATCCTCTAAAGAGGGCGCGCTATTGGCGCTCTGTCTCAGAGTCGCACTTGCGCCAACCGAATTGAGTAAAGTTTTTAACAAACAAGCATCTGAAGGTTCTCCTTAACCCATTAATCAACTGAATCTATGTTGAGCTAGGATGGTTTGGCTTCGAATCTCCATAGAAGGGAAGTGGTTTGCCACCTTTCATGGAAGTTTCTAAGTGATAAAGCCAATCCCATGAATAATGTGGTTGATCCTATCTCTTTCCTCTCTATCTATAAAAGCTTGTCTCTATGCCTTGAGCAAGCTAGTAGTTCCAGCAAAGTGCTAGTGATAGTAAGAATTCCAGGAGTTCAAGAGATTGAAGTTGCAAGAGCCTTCTTTGCATCCATAAAGCCAAATCTAAGTGAGGAGATTCTTGTCACCAAGGAGAGAGAGGATTGTTCCCATCCCAACAAGCTTTGCAAGACTTGCGTAGCTGACTACCCAGCCAAAGGAGGATTTGACGTCAGAACTATGGTTGTATTCTTCTTTGTTATTTATCAATAATAGATGACTATCATTATGGTTCCACTCTCATTGTCTTATGATTGATGTTGAGTTATATCTTTTCTGACTGATATATAGTTGCATCTATTGGATTTCATGCTTGTATTTGTGTTGTTCTTTGCATGTGCAGGTGTCCAATCACGGAGATCGTGGGGATCGTGACCGGCTGAGGCAAAGGAACGAGGGCGACGTCTCTTCTACGAATATTAGCGTTGGAATCCAAGTAGGTTCTCGTCATCCACTTTTATTTGCAATTAGGAACTTGCGTGATAGCATTGTTTGATTGTTGCTAGGCCCGGTTTGGGCTAGTAGGGATCGTCTCCGTCCGCAGAGAGGATTTACCTCCACAACACCTAGTAAGAGCCACCACACCAAACAGAAAAGGAACTGCTTTCAAGGTCTGGACCAGATGGTTATCCCCCATGTTGTTGCAACGGAATTACAGGGCTTCAACACAGTGCGAACATCATCATATTCCATTTTCCTTCTTCATGTTACACATCCAATCTCTGGGTCAAAAGACTTAAGTTTTCCTTCACCCCTTTTGAGTTTGGCCCAGATTATCATTCACACTCACAATTCACATTAGCAAGAAGACTACTTTGATACCAAACATGATTTGGTATTCCTCTGATACCAACATTATCCAAGATACGGTTGATGTGATTAGAATTGCATAAAAGAGCATGTGCAAACAATTAAAGAAGAAGCAACATCAAATGAGACCATAAAGATAATACACACAATGTATGACAATGGAGTTCATCCTATGTGGGCTAGATCTCCAGTCCTTACTTTAATAGAGGGGAGGCCTCTTCATTCATCTTAGCAAAAATGAAAATGAGTACATGGAAAAATACATCATTATACCTCGAATTTTGAGGATGACTTGAAAATGGGTTGTTGAAATCCAAACATAGGCTACACTAGTGAAATCATGGTGAAATATCAGTTAAAATTAGTATAAACTCAGCTATATTATGCCTCTGTCAACTCTAGATCCCTAGAGAATCTTCAGATGCCACAACAAAATCTTTTTGGGAATATTTTGAGAATATTCCTCAAGAATCGTGCCTTAGGATTCCGCTTCAAGGTTATAGGCTCTAGGTTCCACTGGCCCTCGACCAGGTTTCACTCTCCAACTACTCTCAGCTCTATCATCCCTCCATTTTTCGAATGCCAAATAAATGGTATTTTTATATGGGTTTGTCAGATGGCGGGATGATTAGTGCACTGTAAATAAAGCGTTGACCCCATGATTGGGTGTTGTGGGTTCAAAATCTCGACTCTCTATTTTAACATTTCAAACAAATGTGTATTGAACTGTCGAATATATTTTAAACAACCTGTTTAACTACCTATTAGAACTATTTCACCTGCTGGGATAACAATTTATTCAACATATAATTGTCTGCCATATTAAGTAATAACATGTTGTTTAATAGTCGTATGGGTTGGAGGTGCTGCCAGATTTGGAAACTCGCCAATTGTTACCATATTTTTAATACAAATCCAATAACACTTGTCCATTAAAATTGTTTAACAAAAAATGTTTTTTTGTTGTTACAATAACAAACCACTGATCCACTGTAACCATTGAACGATTTTACCGGCACGTGCTTAGATTAACTCATCCAAAAATTGTAGACCTTTGACAACTAGTTTTGGAACTGTTAACACAATCCATCGAATATAACATAAATTTAAAAACTCGGTTATAGTCATGTTGACCGTCAACTTGCCAAGTGACTGGGTTATTTTGGCTACCAAATGGGTGCCACGTAGTGCCAACCAATTAGGTCGCGTAGAACTAGTTGATTGGGCCACATTGCCCATTTTTATTGGGCCAACTAGCGCTCAGTCACTGCTACCAAATTTAGTTCGGTTCCATTATATTTGGTAATTCCTCCAACTTTACTAATTCCTCTACTTTTACCTGGCGGTCCACCAATTTTAGCCCCCAATTTCAAAATTTTTCGAGACCACCAACTTTGGCATTGGTCTAAATTTATCTAGTACCCTGCTAAATCTGTCATTTTGCCAAGTTTAACCAGAACTTTGATTGAGCATAACTCCCACATACGAACTTGCATTGAAGCATCGTTTACATCGTTGGATTCCTTATGATGAGCTCTTTGATATGGTCTTGGTTTTGCTGCAATATAAGGAATTTTTATTTTTGGGCCATTGGGAATCCACCTAGATTGGTGACACTATAGGAGAACCGAACACACTAATAGTAGGCAGACATGTCCTAATAATATTGTTAAAAGAATTTTATGTCACTAGTTCTTGATAACAAAGCTAAAGAGTTTGTAACTAGGTGGATAATGTTCACCCAAACAACTTCTAGATGTACAACATGAATGGCCCCTGACATATTGTTATCACTCAGGTTGTCCTTAAAGCTCCAGAAAAGGATAC
Source organism: Pinus tabuliformis (assembly GCA_031772625.1). Lineage (NCBI taxonomy): Eukaryota > Viridiplantae > Streptophyta > Pinopsida > Pinales > Pinaceae > Pinus > Pinus tabuliformis. Next base: position 641,875,480 of record CM062805.1, read on the forward strand.
GGCCGAGGTAACCACAATCCAACTTTGGGCTGCAGGTTCTAGCCTGCCTGCAGTCAGAGAGGGTTCTCTCTTTTAGATTTAGCTTTGTTTGAAAGGATTTTAGGCTAGGTATTGGGTTTAGGGGGTTCTTTATTTTGTTTTGGTGGGAAGGATGGTGCTTTCAAGTAGAGAGGCAAAACATTATCTGGTCGATTTCAAACCATTGGGCATGGAGTCAAAGAACAGGACTGCTGGTATGTTTTCTTGGTCACAAGATAAACATGGAGCAAGGTAGTTGCATATGAAACAATTTTTCAAGCTAAAAGAATGGAGTGAAGGCTAAGGCATGAGAGGAAATTAAGAATCTCTCAAACATGTTTAGCAGAGGGAAATTGAATGAGGTTTGCCCAGGAGCAATTAAGAATTCCTAGTTAACAATCATTCAGATGTGAAAAAGGTTAAACATGAGCCATGAAGGAATTCATATCCATCCCTAAATCAAGAGGAAAACATTAAGAAACCACAGAAACTGAGCATAGAGTGCAGGCATGCAAATTCTAAACCAATCTTTCTTTCTGTAATTTAAGCATATGGGAGATGAAAATAACAGAGATGAGGAACACTTATTGATCCATACAGCAGCGCAAGAATTCCACATTCACATCTTCAACCATTAAACACAGCGCAGACCGTTGTCCTCCAAACTTTTGAGCAGTCTTTGATTATAGAAAAAAGTTTCAGACATACAGTGCGAGTCTCTCTTGAGATACATTAGCCGACCAACCCTTTTAACAATGCAGAGGGTGGTATTTATACAAAATTTGGATACAAAAATATCTAGACGAGAAGTTAATAGCTAATAACTTCTCTACCAACTCTTAAGGAGTGGTTGATGAAAAGTAAATGCTGAAATAAATACGAATGTGACAGCTGTTCTTTTATGCCAGGAAATATTGACTTTTGATTTTCGCTTAAGTTGGTTGGATTGCGCTTTCAAAAATTTACGCTCTTGGGCTTATCGTCCCAGCGGGTCGCTTTGTGACTGCTTCAACCTGTTCCGCGTGCTCTTTGACTGCTCTGCCCGGTCTCTTACGTCATTGTCCTGTGATTGTCGCTGACATATAGCTGACTGTAAATTTGAAAATAAACAACATGGGGCAAAAACTGACATTACCTGGGCAAGACAGCTAGCATTGCCCGCCACCAATTGTCAGAAGGTAGCTGATGCCTTTGTATTTTGACGAGTGTTTCATCGGCCTCCGTGTATTTGTAATAACTGGGTGGCATCTCAAACAGATGATTGACTTCATGCTCTAGGTAAAATAAGCTCTCCAGCTTGTCGTAGAGTGTCTGTCCTGTAGGCGGCCCTGTCTCTGTCGCCGAACTTGATGCTGCAGTAAGCTGATTAGTGACAAAATTATTGAGCCGGGTAGCATATTGCTCACAGGTCAATAGCCTTCCAGCGCTGGTCAACAGGCTGGGCAATCCTCTAATCTGCAGTGCCGCAAGCTTTACGTCAAAATTGTCTAAATCCCTTTGTATATCCCGGCATCTTGCCTCCAGAGTTTGCACAAAGCCTCTCAGGGTCAGCACACTTTTTGCTGTGAGTATGGCATCTGTCCTGTTCATGATATTGAGTGCTGCCAACTCTTCCCTAGTCTGGTGATTCAGAAAATTGATCATTCTGTTGGCCTGGTCAGGCATATTACCTAATGCTGCCTTGGCTCTCTGGATTTCATTTTTAGCACGACCAATAAGCTCCACTTGTTCATATATTGCCTGAATTGACCTCCATTGGCCAGTGATTGACTGATTTATTTTAGCCCACAGAATTCTCTTTATTTCAGCAAAGGCCTTGTTCAATGACAACTCTTTCTCCAATGTTTTGATTATGTCCTTTAGGGCCTTGATTTCTCTTGTCTGCTCCGCCACTGTCATTTTGGACTTGTCATACTTTGTTTCTAGCTCAGTCAGTTTTTCTCTGGCTTGTTTAGCCTCTATTGCCTGAAGCTCTACCTCTTTGATAGCCCTTTTTAATTCGTCCATGCTCATACTAGCCTCAGGAACTATTGTTGTCGCCGCTGTGGTTTCTGTAGCTGTTGTGGTTGTTGAAATAATTGGAGGGGTGGCCATTGCTTGTTCTGGAGGAACAACAATACCTGTTGGAACTGTTTGAGGTGCCTGGGAGGTCGACTCTCCCTCCTTGCTTTGTAGTGCCCTCTCCAAATCTCCCTCTAAATCAATTACTTTCTGATTTAATTTCATTATCAAATCCCATTGATCCTCAGCTTCTTTTTCCTTTTGCAGTTCACCTGTTTGAGGATGCTCAGTAGGTAGCAACCTCAATCTTTTCTTCAGTGCAGCAATGTCATCATCTTTCTTTTTCATAAGGGCCCTCACACCCTTAGGATCTTTTGGATCATGACCCAAGTCAATAATGATCTCCTCCAATGTTTTGATTCTATTATCCTTAGCTGTGGAGGACAATCTTTCAAAATCCAGCTGAGTGTTGGTATTCTTCAAAGATTCGCCTAACTCATGGGCCAATGTGGCCTTTTCTGCAAGGGTAGCATAAAGCATTTCAACTGTCTGCTTGTGTAGCTCTATCTGGTCCATCGAGTGAATATCTTTGGACAGGACCTCTAGCCACGTTTTAACGAAATCTGCAACCGATTGTGGCTATTGAATCTTGGGCTTGAAGTGGGTCAGAAACATCTTTTCTTGCTTTATATCATATGCTGCCATCAGTCTTTCCTGTTTGGTAGGTGTTGCTTTTAGGAATTGTTCATATAATTGCACTCTTAGTAGCTCATTTTGAGCTTTGATCTCTTTAAAGCTGGCCTTGGTGCTGACTGGTTTCTTACCCCTTTGTGTGGAGGATGATACCTCCATGCCGCGCTGTACATCTTGCTCTTGCCGTCTCTGTTGCTCTTGCTGAAAAGAGCTTGTTGGTGTATGCAGGCTTGCTTCCCTTCTTGGACTTTCTATAATTTCTTCACTGACTTCCTCCTCAATCGGAGAGTCCCCTCTTTGTCTTTTTGACTCAGGCTGTTGCAGAGACCCACTAGCAGGTGTGGAGTCTTCTCGGTCTCTTTTCCTGCCTCTCTCTTCATGGGCAGGCGTCTACAAAACTGGTATTTGGGCTGCCTCTGTTTGTGGTGGAAGGGCTTGCCCTTGAGTTTGTTCCGTTGAAGTGTCCGGCTGCTCAGTAACTATCTCTTGCTCTGTCTCCATCGGCTCCTTCCCTTTGGCTGTACCTGCTGCTGATGTAGAAGCTCCTTGGGCAGTCTGTGAAACTGCAGCTGTAGATAGGCCCTCTTGCACTTGATATGGCAGCCTGAAATTTACCTGGTCATCAGAATCCAAGTCAAGAGTTTTTTCAAGATCTCTAGCAGTTTGTTCCAAAATTTCCTCTTGAGTTAATTCTTCAACTAAAGTTCCATGTGCCCATGCATCTTGATTGGCATATTTTTCAATGTCTGGTTTTTTGGAATGGTCATAGGGTGTTAACCTATATTTGACCCTTCTGGCATTAATGAAACCAAGCGGGTCATAAGGGGCCCACCAGAAGCTCTTCTTCAACTTGAAGTGATCACTGAGTACCAGGTCAGCTTCTTGCCAACCATCCTTCTTATTCATGATGAAGGGGCCTAGGCGGTCTCTGAATTTCAGTTGTGCCCTTTTCTTAGTGCTGTGGAAGTGAGTCAAATCTGAATTAATGAGCTGCCTGTAGTATTCTAATGCAAACAGCCTCATCGGCACATATCTCGGAAGCCTGTAAGGACACAGCTCACAGCCATAAATTCTGATGACAGTATGGTTTTCATATAGGTACCAATCACCTAATTTGAAATTCTTGGACAGCTGTAAGATCTTTTGCATTTCATAGGTTATTCGGGGAGGAGGAACCTTCATTAAGAGGCAGGACACAGGATATACAAACTGGTCAATGAACTCAGAGTATGAATAAGGAGAGTCTTGGACTTGGTGAAATACAGCTGACCAGAAAACCACAGACCTCCTTTCTCCCTTTGAATCCAGTTTCTTGATAGGGCATTGGAGGATTTCAGATTGATAAAACATGAACAAATGATAGATATAGGAGGAATATTTGAAGATTCCCTGCCTATCTAGTCTAGTGAGCTGGTCATGGATTTTATCTGATATGAACCTGGCATAATTATACTTGACAGCAGGAGGCTGTCCTTGGCTGAAAGAAGACAATATAACCAGCACTGCTTCGTCTACAAGTTCAGTTGATGTGAAGCCCAACACATATGATATCATGTCTATCAGTAGCTTACCCACCTCATTGAAATAGTCATAAGGATATGGAGGTGATTCCTTTGGCTGGCAATCTGGCCTCATGAAAGTCTCTGTGATCATTTCCATCTTGGTACCAAGTAACCAAGAGGTCTCTTGCAGCAAACTGTTTATGGAAAAGGGCAATAGCGTGTGATTGGTTCTGAAGTTCAGCATCTGGTTGATGGAGTCAGGAGTAGTGTAGAAAAGTATGCTTCCAGATGAAGACTTAACGGCCCTTTGACTTAGTTCATAATTTGCAGCACAGAGATGAATAATCTTAGGAAAAATATTCACAGAAGGGAGGAAATAATATGGCAGAATGGACTCCCATAGGTAATACTTGTCAGTTTTATCCAGGAAGCTGTTTCTCAGCTGGCAGTAGGTGCGTAGATGATTCCTTTTGGCAACAAAGTCTTGGATGAGATAATCTGTATCGGCCAAGGGCATGGACTCCAGTTCTTTACTTGGTGGGTTTACGGGGGTGACATTCAGAGCAGATGGGGCAGCCATTATGCAATTCTTTGAAGGCTTGAGCTGAAAAAGGGCTAACACAACAACTGGCGAACAAATTTGCTTGCAGAAACCAGCAGGAGCAGGCAAATTACACTCAAATGCAACAATAGCTGGACAGCTCAAAAGCTTATGCTATAAGGGACCAACTTTGCGGAGTTTTTGTGTCGATTTCCCTTTTTTTAGTGAATTTCTCTGAAGTTAGAAGTTGTGAGGAATAATGCAGAGGAGCAATGAGCAATTATGGTTTCAGCGGAGGCTTTAAACAGCGGAAATAAGGTAAAATAGGGCAATGTAGGACCGCTGCGGGATTTCTTACTAGGGGCCGAGTTTAAACAAGATTTCGCCAGTAAAATTGCAGATGGGCACCAGGTTTTTGAGACTTTTCTGGTGTAAAGGGTTTGCAGTGGGTTTAATGGAATCTCAGGTGCAGCAAGGATACCAATTGGGTATTTTACAAGCTTACAGTCATGTGCAGTGGATAAACATGAAGAACAGGCGTGAAAAAGAGGAGGATATGGCAAATACCTGGTTTAAAACAGCGCCAAAGAGGACGAACTGGTGCTTAGATAAACTATGAACCCGAATTGGAGGCTGCAGTCGCTTGCTTGGTTGATTTCCAGCCTTGGGAGTGAACAAGTGAATGAAACAGGGGAGCCGAGCGTTCAAATGAGGCGATAAAAATGAAAGGTAACGGTCGTTAGCGCGCTCTTTTTATGCAAAAATTTTGACATTTTGGCGCTTTTCCGGGATGACGTCGGCATGACGTCACCGGCGGGTCCCGGGGTACGGACGGACGACGTGACAGGATGATGTCAGCAGATGACGTCATCATGTACGGATGGGTGACATGGCAGTGACGTGGCAATGCCACGGAGGCAGGGCGCAGGTACAACGGGGTGAGGTGGCGGCAACGTGTCAGGACAACGGAGCGCAGAAGGTGACGTCAGCAGATAAGACGTGGCGCTGACGTCACGCAGGAGAGGGCGGTAAGCAGTTTCTGGGCGCACCGCTTATGAACGTAAGTAGTTTTGGGAGGAGGGGCTCCGCCACACCCTAGAGCCTGACGCGTGGCGGGAGTACGGCGGGAAAACCGCCGAACTCCCGGACGCTAAAGCTCGGGCGTGTTGCATATAGAAAAGCCCGCCCACCGTAGATCTGGGGCGGGCCAGATCTAACGGCTGGCGGGACAATCAATGTGACGGTGGGTTATGGCGGGGACCCGCTCGGCATTTTATTTAATTTATTGGTACAGCGGGGGGGTTACAACATTAATAAAGTGGGTTTTTCGGGTTTTACACAGCGGGCGGGGTTATGAACTTTGGAAACATGGGTTTTGCGGGTAAGGTTTAAGCGAGGGGGAAATGAACAATTTAATGTTTAATGAGGTATTTTAAACATTAACTGTGGGAAACGACTGCGGAGGGGGATGGAACGGTTATCAGTTCACCAGAGGTTAACTGATCCCACGGGACAGACGAGGAAGGTTAAATATGAGTCCCAGATGGACTTGATATTTCCCTAAATTTTTAGAACATATGGCTATAGTGCCTAGGGAGGCTATTTAATATTTTTTGGGATTTTTATATAGTTTTAGTAATGAATAGGGATAAGGGAGAAATTAGGGAGCTACATAGTAGAATTAGGAATTAATATGAGTTTATGAAAATGAAAATGGAGGGGAAATGATGAAAAGTCTGTGAACTGATGATAGACATAGATGGTTGTGTAGAAGATGAAAACATGACTTTTACACAAGAAATGTGGCTTCTTTTCAGTTAAGAAAACCAACTTTACCTTGATGTTTTACAAAAATGAAATGGAATGAGGACTTGTTTGGCAGATCCCAAGGTCTTTAAGGGGATGTTAGTGAGGGAGGGGAAGGAGAAGGGAAGTTAGACATGCTTCAAAAATTCTGCCATTGATGAGATGAGCTGTGCTTGTTAAAGCCCAAAACTGAAGACAATCTTGTTTCTGCAACCCCAAGCTACTTACCCTTTTTACAACACCTAGCATTTTTTGTTTCTTCAGGGAGGGTGCACTTAGACTTGCAAACCCTGATTTCCTTTTCTTTTCAACTGCCTTCCTATCTAAAAACTACCCTTATTTCTGCCAGGGGCTCAGCTTGAACTGTTGAACCCCAAGATTCTCTACCTATCTGCACATCTGCCAAGTTTAAACTGTTTGGCCAGATATTATTCTCTATATTCTAAGGCAAGCAAATTTAAACCTAGGGAAACCAAGCTTAGGCTGTTTGGCTTTCCCTTAACTGAAAAATCATTCAAAAATGGAACTTTTGCAGCTTGAAAAAGATGAACATTTTTGGTACTTCCACTGTCAATCATGAAATATGAAACCTGTTGCAACAGGAGGCTAACACATACCAACCAGGGTTCAAAATTGAAGTTAGTATTTCCCGACAAGAGCCATATAGCTTGTCATAGAAGGGCATAAAATTATTTCTCAATGAAAATTAAAATAAAAAATTATTTATCAAATTTGAAATGAGAATTATTTTAGAGATTTTTAATTGAATGGAAAAGAAACTTTTCATAATATGTAATACTTATCATTATTTTTTATATTTTTCCCATTTTTTTTGTTATATATCATGACAATTAAAAAAAAAGAATGTTGATCATTTGTTGATAGTTCAAAAAAATAAATGTTATTATTTTTTAAACTAGGATATGATTGTCATTAAGTCTATGCATGCATGTATCACCTATTTATTGAAATTACATCTTACTAGTGGGCATTAAAGATCAAAAGCATTGGTTGTGGTGAATCCTCTTGTTCTCTCATAAAGAAGAAACAATTCCAATTAAATTGGCTCCTCATCCTCTTGTTATTTGGGTTTACAAATGTTATCTACCATCTTCGAGGGCTACACCTACATATCTTCTTTAGGCCTACTTTGCTTGCTTTCATTTATTGCTTACTTTGTTTGTTGGCGGCTACTATCTACTCTTCTTGCTTGGATACATGAATAATAGTTGCATGTCTTCTTCATACCTACTCAATATGAAAACATGACAATGGACACCAAGGAACAAAATTGGATCAAAATTGATTAATGCAAGTTTGATTTCTTTATATCTTCATAAAGCCAATGCAAAACTAAGTAATATTAAATTTAAATATTAATTTTTTTTGGACAAAAATAAATTTTATTTTTGTGTCCTCTTGCTGACGGTGTTCTAAATCATGATGCACATGTGCATGACTATAATTTTTCTAGAAAACGATTCTAGTAAGTTATATTCCTTTTAAGAGATGTTGCATTGTTGGATGTTTTAAATAGTTGTTTTTATTGGACATTGCAATGATATGTTTAAAATAAGACTATGTTTTCTATTGAATATTGCAATGATATGTTTAAAATAAGCCTATGTTTTGATTTAGGTTTAAAAGTCATTGTAATTGTTTGAATGATTTGATTAATTACCCTTTAAGAAATAAAAACAGTTCCATTGTATTTGAGGAATCACATCTGGGTGATCAAAGAATAGATGGTCCTATTGAATCCCCCCTCCCCATATAGTTACTATATAAATTATGTTACTGGTGAACCAACATTGCATATATGTGTAAATGTTTGGTAAGAAGATACGATTCTTTGTTTAAGGTCCACAACTTAATATAATAGGAGTGGTGTGTCAGATATATATCAAATTTTAATATGTTTTCCATTTTCATATGAAAAGAATAATGTATTCCAACTTGTCATAATTATATTGTTAAAATAAAATTAGCTAATCAAATTGATATAACCCTTTCCTGCAAATTTGATCCCTCATACCACCCCATGAACAAGTTCTTGCAAATTAATTTGGTTGTGCAACGGGACCATGGCATCATCACAGGTGCTTGATATATGTGGGCATGATCAATGAGTGGGTAAAACAAAGGTTACATCTAATTCAATTGCAACAAGACATATTCTACGAGAGACGAGAGATGCTGTTAGGTAACATTACTTATAAAATAATAAAATTTTACTTACATTAACAAATTAATGTTTAGTAATAACAAAAAAAATTTCAATGTCCAACACTAAAAAATAATTTAATTTCCACATTAATTTTACATCAACATTATGTAGAGGGATAAAGCACTTAATGTAAAAGAAATTGATTTATAATTATATTTTATTTTTTAGATGTCTATTTGGAGTTAATACATTGCATTTAAAAATAATATTGATATTACAATTTAAAATGGAAAATGGAAGAGGTGTGTAATTCATTCTGTGTTCAATTGATATGTGGAATTTCAAATTAGAATTTCACTTTCAATTGCTTAACTTCTCAAGTTGATATAGAATTAAGGTGGGAGTTGAAGCATTTTATTTGTGATTAATATTGAATTTTTTGTATTGCTATATTTGTTACCCCAAGGACACTTTCCAACCCAATATGGTAGATATGTTGTAATGTAATAATCTTAAAAATAAAATTAATCCTACATGAAAAAAATTTTACACTATCAAAATAAAGTTCAAATAATAATAAAAAGTTAAAATAAAAATAACTTCATAGAGTTCATCCATGGTATGGAAAACCAAAGATATGGTATTCATGGGGAATATAGCTTATTGAAAGTTTGAAATTAAACCAACCTAGATCCATCTCAACCCTTTGGTATATCTCGAATTAAGCTAGATCCAAATTGGTTTAAATTGTTAATGTAATTTGTTAAATACGGTAATAAACATACAAACCACCCATGCACAGAGTTTACCTATAGCATCTAAAATAACATTCCTATTATAAGTCCAAATGAAAAAGATGCTCAATTCATTCAATTTGCTCATCTTATTATTTTCATATAATTTTTAACTAAAAAAATATATATAGTAATAATGAAATTATTTCATTGTATTAAATAATATATTTTATATCAACTTTGTATAGAAAAATAAAATAATTGAATATAAAAATTTCTTTGCAAAAAAGGTATAATTACTTTCTTATTTATAATATAAATTCATCTTAACTTACCCAAAAAAAAATCAAATTACAATAAATACATATCAAAATTTGAGCTTCACCATATAATTTCAAACCATAAATAATTGAACATTCCAACTCATGGCCATATCGTAGTTAGTAACATTTTTCCCTAGAAATAATTTGGTGGAGTGGTGGTGGCTCCACCTCATTGGTAGGACACCCCACCACCCTACTTCCTTTGATATTAGTGGTGGTCAAAAGTGGAAACAGTGCACTTGGAGGGCCACATTAATTGAAGAGAAGGTGTTTGTCACCCATGAAGTAATGCAATAGTGACCAAGGAGTAGGCCAACATTGATAATAGTGTAAGGGGAAGTGAAATGTTTTGCTTGTTGGGTGAATTTGTGAGTGCAAGGGCTAGGGGAGGTTACAATTTTTGTAGTGGGTGGGGTTGTTACACAATGTTTTGTCATGCCTCCTACACTTCCGTGTGCCATACCCCAAAGTGCCTGAAACATGACCATTATACAGTATACTCATCCATGTATACAACTCAAATCCCTCCTAAGACTTTGTTTGGAAAATGTCTTGAGCTTTCCCTGAAGAAATAGCTCTTAAAACCCTAAAATGAGATTCATCGCTCTTATGAGGCTTAAAACAACGATGGTCGCCTGTTTCACTGTGTTTCACCCGCAGTAGCATCGCTCTGTTCTCTTGCATACCCGCGATGATCCCAAAAAGGTAATTTTCCCAAAGGAGATGAGAAGCTTCATGATCTAGAAGCTTCCAGAGTGGTGAGCTGGAGGTGGTTTCGCATAGATGAGGTCAAATCCTCCTAACTTGACCTCTTTGTCTTATCCCTATGAGCTACCTCCTTGAGATGAGGGCCTAATTCTATCTTTGGAGAGGTCCTAACTCCCTATCCCAACCTATATATTCATCCTCTCCCATTCCTAAATGGTTAATTAGGTTAGAGACTTGTTGATCTATGTCTATTTTCACCCTTATGCTAAGCTTGTGCCTAGAGGCTATTCATTAGACTTGGAGAGGGAGTGTCTGGAGAGTTTCTTGGCTTGGACTTGGATTACCACTCAAGGAGAGCCTTTCAAAATCAAGGCTTTGGTTGTAAGCTTACCTTTATTCCCAAAATAATATACAACTACTGGTTCATCTTCCCAAAATATATATGTTCATGTGTTTATTTATGTTGACATTCCTTGATCAGTTAAGTAGGTTGTTATTGGATTTTCTATTGGCTTTGGCATGTTTTGTTGTCTCTTGATCACTTATGTAGGTACATAAGCGCTGAGAGAAGTAGGAACAAGTCTGTGACACAAGCGGTTCGAGGCCCTCAACAAAGGAAATCATAATAGCATCAGAACAAGGTAGGTCATCTCTTTCATTCTACTTTTCAATTATAACCTAGGATGATTTCTAGTTTATTGTCACTTCAGTTGCTAGACCCACTCATTGGGCTAGAGGGATCGTATCTATCTATAGAGAGGATTAACCTTGTCAACAAAATGGCGACTCCACTAGGGAGCCTATGATCCTTTCCATCCAATCTCTCACCCTAATCTTTTGACTAGTTTGACCAACCATCGATTTTTTGGTTTGTCCGCATCAGTCTGGGTATATACCAACACTGATTACTGCCTTAGAGTGCTAAGTCTGGATTGTTTCTTGGAATCTTTTTAGTTTTTTCCCATATTCCTCACCCATCGCGGGTTTAGCCTTAACAGTCGCAATCGCATTGCAGTTTTTACCTTTACAATTGTGATGAATTTTTTTTCTTCATTATTTGGTCACACTGAAATCATCGCTACTTTTCCTATACAAATTAGTGATGCCATCGCATGTTTTCCTATAAAAAGTAGCGATAATTGCGGGTTTGGGTATATAAAGTAGCAATGATCCTTGAATGTGAGAATTTTTTAGGTTTCTTCCTAAGAATCCAGTGTGTCTTGGCCCCTAAGGTCTTTCCCATCTTGTATGCTTGGATTTGCCAATGTTTTGATTGATTGCTTTGATTAATTTTCAAAATTTGTCTCGTTGGCTTCGAAGTGAAGTATGATTGAATTCTAGCTTTCTAGTCATTGGTCATTTCTTACTTCTTGTTGATGTCATTGAGATGCTTGTTTTCCTGATTGGTTGAGTCTTGTTTTCTGTGGAAATCATTGAAAACATCGTTTTGCATTTGTTTTAGCTTGTACTTCGAAATTTACTTTTCGTGGAAATGCATTATATTAGTTGCATTGAAAAGTTATTTTTTTGAGATTCATCATTGAAAATAGATCACATTTTTCGATGATTGAAAGAGAAAAACTATGTTAGGTGCATCGAATCATTCAAAAGGAAAAGAAAAACATAATTCATATAAGTGCGTCTTAGTAAAGTAAAATCATTTTGCTTTCGAAAAGTTGCATTTAGGATATTTTTGACATTTGAGAGATGAAAGTGAAAGTTAGTGGAAGGAATTTTGCATGATGCATTATTGATTAAATATTTTTCCCTTGATTAGTCTAGCTTTCATTAAAACAGAAGGTTTTCCTTTTCTCATATAATTGCATCATAGGTGTTTAGGTGACATTGTTTTGAGCCTCAAAACTGAAATATAATTGAAGATCAACTTTAAAATCTATCAATTAATTTAAGGAGCATTTGAAACATTAACATTCATACTTAGTGATCTAGGCTAGAGACATGTTCCAGCGTCTATAAAACTTAACAGCTATCGTTTGCTTTTTCATTAGACAATGCTAGCACGGACTTGTGCTCCTTGCATCGTCAAGTATATAAAGGGATACACTCATACGTGGCAAACCTTTATCCATAGGAAGTTGAGTCTGCCACCCTATAAACATGATACATCGAACACAACATTTAGGGAGATTGTCTGCATGTACGTCAAGTCCTTTGTAAATTTATTTGCTGAGGTGTATATTGCAGTTCATGGTTACTTGGTACTCCTTTTTTCCTAGAGTTACCTAAGTGGTCATTCCGATCTTTTCAGGTTCTTTAAATTTGAAAAGATCATCGAGCACTTGTCCTTTCAAGCTCGCTAAACCAATGAAAGCGACTAGAGTCACCTTTGCATCCTTTTCTTGACTCTTAAAACATGAAAAGGTAAAGTTTTTGTTTCAAATTCTAAAATTAATTGACCGCAAAACAACATCCTTCCTATGGAAATACTCCGTAGTAGATCTTAGGTTGATACCAATGGAAACATTTCTTGAGTCTACTAGTCAAGGAAACCTCCTTGATGGGAATCCTAGTCATTTTCCTTCTTTCGAAAATAATGGTGCTCCCTATATAGAAACGTTGTCCCTTCCTGGATTGACCATTTGTCTACCAGTTTGGTTATTTTCAACCTCGGTGGTCCCGATTGTCCAAACTTCTTTTCAATCGAGTTCTCCTCCACTTGAACAACATAAACCTCATGTTGATCCTAAATTTGAACCCTCGCCTTCTTCACCTATTTCTTCACCCTATTCTTCCTCTTCACCTGGCGAAAGTCTAGATTCTAGTAACTAGGAAGCTAAGAAGAAGAAGAAGAGGATGAAGAAGAATAAGCAAAAGAATTTTCTGCAAATTGCCTAAAAATCTCGCTCTAAGAACATGTAGAAAATATGATTGTAGATTAACCTGATAATGCAATATAACCAAAGCAAAATACTATAATCTACTTCTACTATCAAACTTGCGGAAGCTTAAAGATCAAGTTGAATCAAAGCTGAACAATATAACCATAAGAAGAAGAATCAATTCTTATGAAACATAGAAAATACTCAGGGGAAAGCCTCAGCTAAAAACCCCACTATCTGTATTATCATACAAGGTGGAAATACATTAGAATTACACAAAGCCTTAGCTCTCACAGCTAGCCAGCTCTCAATACAATCCTCCTGGTTGCTCACAGGCAATCAAAGCTTCTCACAAGCCTTCCTCTCTTCCCTCCAAGCTCCTATTTCCTTGCGCAGTTCCTCTGGGATGATCTCCTTCACCCAGTGGAACATTACTCTCACAGACTGCTCTAACACACTGTTAGAGCTGCACAATCCTAAAGGAACCTTACCTTGACTGCATGCATTAGTTTCCTTTATAGGAAAATACATGCAACTAATAGTACACTGTCCTTGACATTTAGCTCAACTGGGTCTTTCTCATAATAGACATGCATGAGTTTCTAATGAGGGAATCTTCAGTTATCTGGAGTACACTGGTTGAGTGCATGCATGCATCAACTGACTGATAACTCATAATTAGTTCCTTAAACAGTTTGGAACTAATTTAACTGGTTTAACTCAGTAAACTAAGTTAACTAATTACAACTCAAATATAACTCAATCTTATCTCCTTAATTAAGGGATAATCTCCTTAATTTAAGGGATAACTCTTGTATGACTTCAGAAAGACTTCTAACTTGAATTTCTCCAACTGATTAGTCCATAATGAATTAACTAATTTTTTCCAAAGCTCGTGAGACTAAATTCAATTTTAATTCACAATTTTAATTCAAGGATAAATTAAAATTGGAATTTTTGGATTCTAGTTTTATCATTTCTTGTTGCTATTTTCAACAGTCCCTCTCAACAAGAAAGGAATTCAACTCGATCTCGATTGTGAACCTTTGGAATGTTATGCATGCAACACTTCTCTCTAGTGTTGTTGCTCCAGCAACTCCAGAAACAAAAAACAACCAACCTGAATCAGTATGATGCATCTGTCATTAAAGTCTCTGACTGTTATTGCGTCTGTCAACTGAAAACTTTGCGCTTCTGCTGACTCTGCCATTCTGCACTATTGCCAATCCTTCTCTACGCTCTTCAGTATCTAACTACTTTAGCCTCTGTCACTTTGATCTTTGACTGCATCAATCCCACTGATTCCTCTCGCTACTATGTACTTTGGGCACCCATAGCAAGGTACAATCCATGAGATAAAACCTCTCAATGGACCCTACCCAATTTCAGCCTTCTTGGGACTATCACTTCACATCGCCCCACCTCACACCTAGAGGTATGGTTGCATGTGATCCCTTTTCCCACTTGGATCGAAATTCCCCCCTAATGGAGGTATCTACATGAGTGGATCTCTTCACTCGGTCACCTCTCTGCTTCTCCAATTGTGGCTCCTCCACAATTGTCTGAGACTTCTTCTAGGACTGCTTCAATATTTGAGTGGATCTCCCCACTCGGTCTCTTGTCAGCTTGTCTAGTTGTGGCTGCTCCACAACTTCCTGAAGCTGCTCCTGAGGCTTCTCCAAGGGCTGCATGTTGAGAGGTAATTTACTCTCCTTCTCAACCACCAAGTCTCTAAGATTTGCCTTACTCCTCAGGGATTTGCATGCATCTTGAACCTCAAGAGCATATAGGTTCTTAACTCATGAACCGATCTGTTTCACCTGTCTCATGATGATGTGTTTAAGGAAAACCTTTCCCTTACTAAAGACAACATCATAGCCTTTGTTCTCCAACATCACAACCATTACCAAGTTCTTCTTCAGTCTAGGCACATACTTCACATCTGTCAAGGTGATAGGAGCTCCATGCTCCCTCTGAAAAGCAACCGTGCCCACTCCTGAAACATTATACCTTTCGTTGCCACCCATCTCTATGCGCATCTTGAGGTCTTTCTCCTCCAAGGCACTGAATAACTTTTTATCACCGGTCATGTGGAATGAGGCTTCACTATCAAGATACCAATGATAACCCATCATCGATGATACCATGCATGTGATGAGGGTAAAGTTCATTTCGAACTGAGAGGCTAATGCCTCATCTTCCGATCCTTTTGAGGATCCCTTCTTGGACTTCTTCGATGGGCCATTAGTCACATAATGCCCCATCTCGTGACAATTAAAGCATCTCACTTTAGACTTGTCACCCTTCTTCCCTCCATGAAAAGAATTCGATTTGTAATGGGAAGCCTTCCTCTTCCCTTTGCCCGCCTTACTTGCTAAGGCCAGATTTTCTTCATCATCATCCTTGTATGAAGAACCATCTCGTGTGCTCCTCCTGATCTCATCCTGCATGAGATCCGACCACAGTTGTTCCCAATTCGAGAGTTTCTCCCTTCCATTCACAAAGTCCTGATAGCTATTCCAGCTCATTGGAAGGCCAAGGAGAGTGAGGCTCACCATATCATCATCAACAGTAGTTATTCCCACACTACCAAGCTCATATCTGCAGGTGGTGAGCTTGTTCAGATATGTGGAAATGGTATCACCCATCTCCATCTTGATTCTTTGAAGCTTATCCTTGAGCGCCAATTTCCTCTGGTCGCTACTGTTTTGGTAGAGGTCCTTCAATGTCTTCCACATTGAATACGAAGTATCCTTCCCATGGAGATTCAAGACAATATGGTCTCGAACTCCCTCAAGGATGATCCATCTCACCCTCACCACACACTTCTTCCACTCAGCCAAATCTTGTGCATTAGTTGAACCTGGCTTTAGGATTTCTTGATCATTGAAATCCTTCGAGCCATTGTCTTCTAATATAGCCTCCATGTGATCTTTCCATGCTATGTAATTCGAGCTACCTTCCAAGGCATACTTGAGTCTCAAGCCATAGAATGCCATTGGCCAACCTTGAAGTATGATAAGAATTCGATTTGCACCTGCAACCTCGAACTTCAAACTTCAAATTCTCTTCTCCGCATACTGTTCACAGCTTCGATAAACTTGGCTCTGATACCATGTAGAATTTCCTGCAAATTTCCTACAAATATCGCTCTAAGACCATGTAGAAAATCTGACTGTAGATTAGCCTGATAATGCAATATAACCACAGAAAAATACTATAATCTACTTCTACTATCAAACTTACGGAAGCATAAAGATCGAGCTGAATCAAATCTGAACAATATAACGATAAGAAGAAGAATTAATGCTTATGAAACATAGAAAATACTTAGGAGAAAGCCTCAACTAAAAACCCCACTATTTGTATTATCATACAAGGTGGAAATACATCAGAATTATACAAAGCCTTAGCTCTCACAGCTAGCCAGCTCTCAGTACAATCCTCCTGGATGCTCACAGGCAATCAAAGCTTCTCACAAGCCTTCCTCTCTTCCCTCCAAGCTCCTATTTCCTTGTGCAATTCCTCTGGGATGATCTCCTTCACTCAGTGGAACACTGCTCTCACAAATTGCTCTAACACACTGTCAGAACTACGCAATCTTCAAGGAACCTTACCTTGACTGTGTGTATGAGTTTCCTTTATAGGGAAACACATGCGACTGATAGTACATTGTCCTTGACATTTAGCTCAACTGGTCTTTCTCAGAATAGACATGCATGAGTTTCTGATGAGGGAATCTTTAGTTATCTGGAGTACACTGGTTGAGTGCATGCATGCATCAAGTGACTGATAACTCACAATTAGTTCCTCAAACAGTTTGGAACTAATTTAACTAGACTTAACTCAGTAAACTAAGTTAACTAATTACAACTCAAATATAACTCAAACTTATCTCCTTAATTAAGGGATAATCTCCTTAGTTTAAGGGATAACTCTTGCATGACTTCAGAAAGACTTCTAACTTGAATTTCTCCAACTAATTAATCCATAACGAATTAATTAATTAATTCCAAGCATCTCATGAGACTAAACCCAATTTTAATTCACAATTTTAGTTCAAGGACAAACTAAAATTGGAATTTCTGGATTCTATTTTTAACATTTCTTCTTGTTATTTTCAACAACCAAGCAATCATTGCTACGAATGCAACCAATGTAGAAAAACCTTCCAAACATCCCCAAAAAGTAAAATTCCCTTTCATTTTATGTAAGGGTGACCACCTTCTTTGAAATTGCCCTGGTATTCCCAAGGTCTTAGAAGTGTGGTCTACAGGTTCGCATTGACCTTTGTTATTAGCCTTTGGCAATCATGCTAGTGACAAACCTTCAACTAGTAACAGTAAAGCTCATGGGAAAAAGGGAAAAGTCAAATTTCCTTGTAATTTGTGTGGAGGTAATCATCCCATTCACCTTTCCTTTTATGGATGATGCTTCCAATGAGTTTGAAAACCTTATAGCTTTTCAACCTTGTCTTCTGACTCGATATTGAAAGATTTCCCCTGATCCTTCGCTAGTGATCTAGTGATTGATCAAAAGTCATATTTGGTTAACCCCACTCTCTTTGGAAGTGAGTCTCATGAGTTCATTCTCGAACATCCATTGGTTGATAAAATAGTAGACGTGACTCCACCTTCAGTTAAACATAACTTTCCGGTATAGAGTGAACCTCATACTGCTCAGGTTCTTCTGGTTTCTTAAATTTCGAATGAACTGGAGGGAAATCCTCCTATTCCTGAGGTGCATGAGAGAATTTCTCCGATTCCCATAGAGAAAAAGGGTATCTCTCACATTCTTACGACACCCCCTCCGAGTAGTTTAGTCACTTCTTTTGATTGGAGTCGACTGGCAGGATATCGTCTTACGTCTTATGTGCCTTTCTAGATTACAACATAGGCTTACCATATGACCATACCTAGCACAGTCATAGACGAGGGCACATCTGTTAGAATCCTATCCTCAACTGCTTGGAAAGCTTTAGGTTCTCCTTAGCTTGTTCCCGTCAAACAAAATCTATTAGCTTTTAACAGAGGAACCAGTCAACCGTTAGGGATCCTTCCTAAGTTACCTATTACTTTGGGAGGAAAGATTGTCTATGTAGATGTGATGGTTGTCCAAGGCCCATTGGATTTTAATCTACTCCTTGTTCGTGACTATGTTTATGTCATGGGAGTTCTTGTCTCTTCTCTCTTTCGAGTGATGTGTTTCCCGCATGAAGGAAGCATTGTGATCATTGATCAAATTACATTAATTGGTCCTAAATCAACTCCCAATCAACCATCATCTCTAAATGATTCTCATATGCAAGCAGTATCACCCCCACCAAAGGTTAATTACATGGCCACCTATTCCATGCCCACAACTACTGATGATCTAGTAGGTGATGTAGTACACCATGTACTTGGGGCATTGGAACCTGATTTTTCATTTGGATCCCTGGACATGTATCCCTTCCAGAGTGTTTTTATCCCTTCTGATGAGAACCTCTTGGAAACCATGGCCTCCTTTGGTCTATGATAAAGGACCATGGAGCAGAGTTCCTTGTCCTATGTCAGGCTCGTTAAAAAATGAAACAATGGATGGAGCATAGTTCCTTGCCTTGTGTCAAGTTCGTTAAAAAATGAAACAAGGACCATGGAGCAGAGTTCCTTGTCTTGTGTCAAGCTCCTTACAAAATGAAACAAGGGATCTGGATTCCTTATGATGAGCTTTTTGATCTGGTCTTAGTTTTGTTATTATATAGAGACTTTTATTTTTTGGGCCATTAGGGATCCACTTAGATCATTTGTCCCCACTGAAGGATTTTTGGTCCTCCAAAAGTATAAACAGTATTGCAATCCAATTCACTCTGATATGCATAACAAATGTCTTTGATAGGTCGAAATTTTTTCTTCTTCACCTTTGTACTTTAAATGACAATAAATACAGACATTTCCTAAATTTTTACATTAAACAACAGTCGAAATAAACGAGTCTTATCGTCAATATTGACCTCTCTGACCAAACAAAACTCCCTCGGGGACGTGAATACAATCTCCAGAAATATCATTTAATTTATTTGGTATGACATGAAATTCCAATTTCCATGTCTGTGGCAGACTTTGATGGCAATGTTCATTGACCGGCATCAATCCTGTGGGCTGCCATGACTACTTCCAAAAAAATGCGGGACCACTTCCAAAAAAATGCGGGACACGTGGAAGGAATACGCATTGATCCATGTTCCACTGATGATGAGTCAGGACAATGGAGAAGAAAATTAGTGGGCTGAAATTGACAGTGAAAGCGTGTTGACTCTAACTTGTGTATAATGCATAGCAACTTCAATTAGTGGTGTCAATGTCATACCTATTTTGTGTCTTTTCTTGTATCTTCGGTAGATATTCCTGACCTTAAACGTGGCTTTCAAAGATTTTCCCGTATTTAAATTTATTTATTTATTTTTTTTATCGAGTGGGTTATAATGTCTAAAGTTTTTCCAGCTTTTTAATTTTTTTATTTGGTAGGTTATAATGTTTGAAAGTTACTTATACGGTAAAAGTGGAGGAATAGATTTTTTTATATTGTTTAAAGTTTTTCTACTCTCTGTGACTTGCAACCATTTAATTAGTGTTGTCATGTCATAGCTACTTTGTGTCTTTTCTTCAGTAGATATCCCTGACTTTAAAGGTGCATTTCAAAAACTGTTGAGAAAGATTTTCTTGTATTTAAATTTTTTTATCCAGTGGGTTATAATGTTTATTTTTCATTTGGTGGGTTATAGCATTTAAAGTTAAGTATTTTGTACAGTAAAAGTGGATGAATACATTTTTTTTTTAATTCAAGTAGGTTGTGATGTTTAAAGTTTTTGCATTATTTAAAATATTTTATTTGATAGGTTATAAGCTTTAAAATTAAATCATCTTGTACAGTGAAAAGGAGTGAATAGATCTAGAATTTGAGTTTTCAATGAGCTAGCGTAGAATTTTTTGAAGTACATCTTTGCATTGGGGAAAAGTAAGTTGTGAAAAAGAAAGGCTGAAATCTTGAATTATGGATTTATTTTGTAAATGTTTTTTTTTTTTTATTCATGTTAAGCTTTTGGGTTCACATTTATATTATGATAAAATTTTATATAATGTTATGTTATTATTATGTAAATTATATTTATATTATGATAATATTTTTATATAATGTTATATTATTATTCTCTCAATTATGATATAGTGTAGTGTTGTATTTTTGTATATAGATAAATTAGTGTATTACTCTTTACTTTATGGAAGTACATTTCTCAAATTGGTATCAAACTCATAGTTCTTCATATTTCCCCAGTTGCTTATTGGCTTTTAGATTTTTGTATTGATTCATGTATTCTCTAACTTGTTCACCTTGTGCCTCCCAAATTGGTATTAGAGCAAGATGATGTAATTTTCTTGGTCGGCTCTTAGCCTCCTAATTTATATTAAATCCATGAATATGAATCATAACCCATATAATTTTTTATTTCTTTTTAAAAAATATCAAAATTTGAGCTTCACCATATAATTTCAAACTATAAATAATTGAACATTCCAACTCATGACCATATCGTAGTTAGTAACATTTTTCCCTAGAAATAATTTGGTGGAGTGGCGGTGGCTCCACCTTAGTGGTAGGACACCCCACCACCCTACTTCCTTTGATATTAGTGGTGGTCAAAAGTGGAAACAGTGCACTTGGGGGGGCACATTAATTGAAGAGAAGGTGTTTGTCACCCATGAAGTAATGCAATAGTGACCAAGGAGTAGCCCAACATTGATAATAGTGTAAGGGGAAGGAAATGTGTTGCTTGTGGCAAAGCATGGGTGAATTTGTGAGTGCAAGGGCTAGGGGAGGTTACAATTTTTGTAGTGGGTGGGGTTGTTGCACAGTGTTTTGTCATGCCTCCTACACTTCCCTGTGCCATACCCCAAAGTGCCTGAAACATGACCATTATACAGTATACTCATCCATGTATACAACTCAAATCCCTCCTAAGACTTTGTTTGGAAAATATCTTGAGCTTTCCCTAAAGAAATAGATCTTAAAACCCTAAAATGAGAGTCATCGCTCTTATGAGGCTTAAAACAGTGATGGTCACCTGTTGCACTGTGTTTGACCCGCGATAGCATCGCTCTGTTCTCTTGCATACCCATGATGATCCCAAAAAGGTAATTTTCCCAAAGGAGATGAGAAGCTTCATGATCTAGAAGCTTCCAGAGCGGTGAGCTGGAGGTGGTTTCGCATAGATGAGGTCGAATCCTCCTAACTTGACCTCTTTGTCTTATCCCTATTAGCTACCTCCTTGAGATAAGGGCCTAATTCTATCTTTAGAGAGGTCCTAACTCCCTTTCCCAGCCTATATATTCATCCTCTCCCATTCATAAATGGTAAATTAGGTTAGAGACTGGTTGGTCTATGTCTATTTTCACCCTTATGCTAAGCTTGTGCCTAGAGGCTATTCATTAGGCTTGGAGAAGGAGTGATTGGAGAGTTTCTTGGCTTGGACTTGGATTACCACTCAAGGAGAGCCTTTCAACATCAAGGCTTTGGTTGTAAGCTTCCCTTTATTCCTTAAATAATATACAACTACTGGTTCATCTTCTCAAAATATATATGTTCATGTGTTTGTTTATGTTGACATTCCTTGATCAGTTAAGTAGGTTGTTATTGGATTTTCTATTGGTTTTGGCATGCTTTGTTATCTCTTGATCACTTGTGTAGGTACATAAGCACTGAGAGAAGTAGGAACAAGTTTGTGACACAAGCAGTTTGAGGCCCTCAACGAAGGAAATCATAATAGCATCAGAACAAGGTAGGTCATCTCTTTCGTTCTACTTTTCAATTATAACCTAGGATGATTTCTAGTTGATTGTCACTTCAATTGCTAGATCCACTCATTGGGCTAGAGGGATCGTCTCTGTCTGTAGAGAGGATTAACCTTGTCAACAAAATGGCGACTCCACTGGGGAGCCTATGATCCTTTCCATCCAATCTTTCACCCTGATCTTTTGACTAGTTTGACCAACCATCGATTTTTCGATTTGTCCGCATCAGTCTGGGTATATACCATCACTGATTACTGCCTTAGAGTGCTAATTTTGGATTGTTTCTTGGAATATTTTTAGTTTTTTCCCATATTCCTCGCCCATTGCGGGTTTAGCCTTAATAGTCGCAATCGCATCACGGTTTTTACCTTTACAATTGTGATGACCTTTTTTCTTCATTATTTGGTCGCACTGAAATCATCACTACTTTTCCTATACAAAGTAGTGATGCCATCGCATGTTTTCCTATGAATAGTAATGATAATCGCGGGTTTGGGTATATAAAGTAGCGATGATCCTTGAATGTGAGAATTTTTTAGGTTTGTTCCGAAGAATCCAGTGTGTCTTGGCCCCTAAGGTCTTTCCCATCCTGTATGCTTGGATTTGCCAATGTTTTGATTGATTTCTTTGATTAATTTTCAAAATTTGTCTCGTTGACTTCGAAGTGAAGTATGATTGAATTATAGGGTTTCTAGTCATTGGTCATTTCTTACTTCTTGTTGATGTCAGTGAGATGCTTGTTTTCCTGATTGGTTGAGTCTTGTTTTCTGTGGAAATCATTGAAAACATCGTTTTGCATTTGTTTTAGCTTGTACTTCGAAATTTACTTTTCGTGGAAATGCAAGATTAGTTGCATTGAAAAGTTATTTTTTTGAGATTCATCATTGAAAATAGATCACATTTTTCAATGATTGAAAGAAAAAAATTGTGTTAGGTGCATCAAATCATTCAAAACGAAAAGAAAAACATAATTCATATAAGTGTGTCTTAGTAAAGTAAAATCATTTTGATTTCAAAAAGTTGCGTTTAGGATATTTTTGACATTTGAGAGATGAAAGTGAAAGTTAGTGGAAGGAATTTTGCATGATGCATTATTGATTAATTTTTTTTCCCTTGATTAGTCTAGCTTTCATTAAAACGGAAGGTTTTCCTTTTCTCATATAGTTGCATCATAGGTGTTCAGGTAACATTGTTTTGAGCCTCAAAACTAAAATATAATTGAAGATCAACTTTAAAATCTATGAATTAATTTAAGGAGCATTTGAAACATTAACGTTCATACTTAGTGGTCTAGGCTAGAGACATGTTCCAGCGTCTATAAAACTTAGCAGCTGTCATTTTCTTTTGCATTAGACAGCTCTAGCATGGACTTGTGCTCCTTGTACCGTCGAGTATATAAAGGGATACCCTCATACGTTGCAAACCTTTATCCATAGGAAGTCGAGTCTGCCACCCTATAAACATGATACACTGAATGCAGCATTCAAGGAGATTGTCTGCATGTACGTCAAGTCCTTTGTAAATTTATTTGCTAAGGTGTATATTGCAGTTCACGGTTACTTGGTATTCCTTTTTTCCTAGAGTTACCTAAGTTTTCATTCTGATCTTTTCAGGCTCTTTAAATTTGAAAAGATCATCGAGCACTTGTCCTTTCAAGCTCGCTAAACCAACGAAAGCGACTAGAGTCACCTTTGCATCCTTTTCTTGACTCTTAAAACATGAAAAGGTAAAGTTTTTGTTTCAAATTCTAAAATTAAGTGACTGTGAAACAACATCCTTCCTGTGGAAATACTCCTTAGTAGATCTTAGGTTGATACCAATGGAAACATTTCTTGAGTCTACTAGTCAAGGAAACCCCCTTGATGGGAACCCTAGTCATTTTCCTTCTTTTGGAAGTAATGGTGCTCCCTATATGGAAACGTTGTCCCTTCCTGGATTGACCATTGGTCTGCAAGTTTGGTTATTTTCAACCTCGGTGGTCCTGAGTGTCCAAACTGCTTTTCAATCGAGTTCTCCTCCACTTGAACAACATAAACCTCATGTTGATCCTAAATTTGAACCCTCACCTTCTTCACCTGTTTCTTCACTCCGTTCTTCCTCTTCACCTGGCAAAAGTCTAGATATTAGTAACCATGAAGCTAAGAAGAAGAAGAAGAGGATGAAGAAGAATAAGCAAAGAATTTTCTACAAATTGCCTACAAATCTCACTCTAAGAACATGTAGAAAATATGATTGTAGATTAACCTGATAATGCAATATAACCAAAGCAAAATACTCTAATCTACTTCTACTATCAAACTTGCAGAAGCTTAAAGATCAAGCTAAATCAAAGCTGAACAATATAACCATAAGAAGAAGAATCAATGCTTATGAAACATAGAAAATACTCAAGGGAAAGCCTCAGCTAAAAACCCCACTATCTGTATTATCATACAAGGTGGAAATACATCGGAATTATACAAAGCCTTAGCTCTAACAGCTAGCCATATCTCAATACAATCCTCCTGGATGCTCACAGGTAATCAAAGCTTCTCACAAGCCTTCCTCTCTTCCCTCCAAGCTCCTATTTCCTTGTGCAGTTCCTCTGGGATGATCTCCTTCACCCAGTGGAACACTACTCTCATAGACTGCTCTAACACATTGTCAGAACTGCAGAATCCTCAAGGAACCTTACCTTGACTGCATGCATGAGTTTCCTTTATAGGAAAACACATGCAACTGATAGTACATTGTCCTTGACATTTAGCTCAACTGCGTCTTTCTCAGAATAGACATGCATGAGTTTCTAATGAGGGAATCTTCAGTTATCTGGAGTACACCGGTTGAGTGAATGCATGCATCAACTGATTGACAACTCACAATTAGTTCCTCAAACAGTTTGGAACTAATTTAACTCGACTTAACTCAGTAAACTAAGTTAACTAATTACAACTCAAATGTAACTCAATCTTATCTCCTTAATTAAGGGATAATCTCCTTAATTTAAGGGATAACTCTTGCATGACTTCAGAAAGACTTCTAACTTGAATTTCTCCAACTGATTAGTCCATAATGAATTAATTAGTTATTTCCAAGTAGCTTGTGAGACTAAATTTGATTTTAGTTCACAATTTTAATTCAAGGATAAATTAAAATTGGAATTTCTGGATTCTATTTTTATCATTTCTTGTTGCTATTTTCAACACTCCCTCTCAACAAGAAAGGAATTCAACTCGATCCCGATTGTGATCCTTTGGAATGTTATGCATGCAACACTTCTCTCTAGTGTTGTTGCTCCAACAACTCCAGAAACCAAAAAATAGCCAACCTGAATCAATCTGATGCATCTGTCATTAAAGTCTCTGACTGCTATTGCCTCTGTCAACTGAAAACTTTGCACTTCTGCTGACTTTGCCTTTCTGCACTATTGTCAATCCTTCTCTACGCTCTTCAGTATCTGACTGCTCTAGCCTCTGTCACAAAACTCTACAACAGGTCATTCCTCCTCTATCTAAAACTAACCTCACCTGTATGGATTCATTATTTAATTGCATCAATCCCACTGATTCCTCCCGCTACTATGTACTTTGGGCTCCCGTAGCAAGGTACAATCCATGAGATAAAACCTCTCAATGGACCCTACCCAATTTCAGCCTTCTTGGGACTATCACTTCACATCGCCCCACCTCACACCTAGAGGTATGGCTGCATGTGATCCCTCTGCCCACTTGGATCGAAATTCCCCCCTAATGGAGGTATCTGCATGAGTGGATCTCTTCACTCGGTCTCCTCTCTACTTCTCCAATTGTGGCTCCTCCACAATTGTCTGAGACTTCTTCTGGGACTGCTTCCCTGCTTGAGTGGATCTCCCCACTCGGTCTCTTGTCAGCTTCTCTAGTTGTGGTTGCTCCACAACTTCCTGAAGCTGCTTCTAAGGCTTCTCCAAGGGCTGCATGTTGAGAGGTAATTTACTCTCCCTCTCAACCAACAAGTCTCTAACATTTGCCTTGCTCCTCAAGGATTTGCATGCATCTTAAACCTCAAGAGCATATAGGTTCTTAACTCATGAACCGATCTGTTTCACCTGTCTCATGATGATGTGTTTAAGGAAAACCTTTCCCTTACTAAAGACAACATCGTAGCCTTTGTCCTCCAACATCACGACCGATACCAAGTTCTTCTTCAGTCCAGGCGCATACTTCACATCTGTCAAGGTGATAGGAGCTCCATTCTCCCTCTGAAAAGCAACCGTGCCCACTCCTGAAACACTATACCTTTCATCATCACCCATCTCTATGCGCATCTTGAGGTCTTTCTCCTCTAAGGCACTGAATAACTTTTTATCACCGGTCATGTTGAATGAGGCTTCATTGTCAAGATACAAACGACAACCCATCATCAATGATACCATGCATGCGATGAGGGTAAAGGCCATTTCGAACTGAGAGGCTAATGCCTCATCTTCTGATTCTTTCGAGGATCCCTTCTTGGACTTCTTCGATGGGCCATTAGTCGCATAATGCCCCATCTCGTGACAATTAAAGCATCTCACTTTAGACTTGTCACCCTTCTTCCCTCCATGAGAAGAATTCGATTTGTAATGGGAAGCCTTCCCCTTCCCTTTCCCTGCCTTAATCGCTAAGGCTAGATTTTCTTCAACATCATCCTTGGATGAAGAACCATCTCGTGTGCTCCTCCTGATCTCCTCCTGCATGAGATCCGACCACAATTGTTCCCAATCTGGGAGTTTCTCCCTTCCATTCACAAAGTCCTGGTAGCTATTCCAGCTCTTTGGAAGGCAAAGAACAACGAGGCTCACCATATCATCATCGGCAGTAGTTATTCCCACACTACCAAGCTCATCTCTGTAGGTGGTGAGCTTGTTCAAATATGTGGAAATAGTATCACCCATCTCCATCTTGATTCTTTGAAGCTTATCCTTGAGCGCCAATTTCCTCTGATCACTATTGTTCTCGAGAGGTCCTTCAATGTCTTCCACATTGAATATGGAGTATCCTTCCCTTGGAGACTCGAGACAATATGGTCTTGAACTCCCTCAAGGATGATCCGTCTCGCCCTCGCCACACACTTCTTCCACTCAGCCAATTCTTGTGCATTAGTTGAACCTGGTTTTGGGATTTCTTGATCATTGAAATCCTTCAAGTCATTATCTTCTAATACAACCTCGATGTGATCTTTCCATGATATGTAATTCAAGCTACCTTCCAAGGCATACTCGAGTCTCAAGCCATAGAATGCCATTGGCCAACCTTGAAGTATGATAAGGATTCGATTTGCACCTGCAACCCCAAAATTCAAACTTTGAATTCTCTTCTCTGTATACTGTTCACAACTCCTATAAACTTGGCTCTGATACCATGTATAATTTCCTGCAAATTGCCTGCAAATCTCGCTCTAAGACCATGTAGAAAATCTGACTGTAGATTAACCTGATAATGCAATATAACCAAAGAAAAATACTATAATCTACTTCTACTATCAAAGTTGCGGAAGATTAAAGATCAAGCTGAATCATAGCTGAACAATATAACCATAAGAAGAAGAATCAATGCTTATGAAACATAGAAAATACTCGGGGGAAAGCCTCAGCTAAAAACCCCACTATTTGTATTATCATACAAGGTGGAAATACATCAGAATTATACAAAGCCTTAGCTCTCACAGCTAGCCAGATCTCAGTACAATTCTCCTGGATGCTCAAAGGCAATCAAAGCTTCTCACAAGCCTTCCTCTCTTCCCTCCAAGCTCCTATTTCCTTGCGCAATTCCTCTTGGATGATCTCCTTCACCCAATGGAACACTACTCTCACACACTACTCTAACACACTATCAGAACTACGGAATCCTCAAGGAACCTTACCTTGACTGCATGCATGAGTTTCCTTTATAGGAAAACACATGCAAATGATAGTACATTTTCCTTGACATTTAGCTCAATTGGGTCTTTCTCAGAATAGACATGCATGAGTTTCTGATGAGGGAATCTTTAGTTATCTGGAGTACACTGGTTGAGTGCATGCATGCATCAACTGACTGATAACTCACAATTAGTTCCTCAAACAGTTTGGAACTAATTTAACTGGACTTAACTCAGTAAAATAAGTTAACTAATTACAACTCAAATATAACTCAAACTTATCTCCTTAATTAAGGGATAATCTCCTTAGTTTAAGGGATAACTCTTGCATGACTTCAGAAAGACTTCTAACTTGAATTTCTCCAACTAATTAATCCATAATGAATTAATTAATTATTTCCAAGCAGCTCATGAGACTAAATCCGATTTTAATTCACAATTTTAGTTCAAGGACAAATTAAAATTGAAATTTCTGGATTCTATTTTTAACATTTCTTGTTGTTATTTTCAACAACCAAGCAATCATTGCTCATCTTATTATTGACATGTAATTTTTACCTAAATATATATATGTGTTAATAAAGAAATTATTTCATTGTATTAAATAATATAATTTTATATCAACTTTGTATAAAAAAATAAAATAATTAAATATAAATTTTTTTGGCGAAAAAGATGTGTAATTTCTTTATTATTTATCAATATAAATTCATTTTAAATCACCCAAAAAAGATCAAATGACAATAAATAAAAACATTCCCTGAATTTTTACATTAAAAAACATTCGAAATAAACAAGTCTTATCATCAATATTGACCTCTCTGACCAAACAAAACTCCCTCGGGGACGTGAATCCAATCTCGAGAAATATCATTTAATTTATTTGGTATGACATGACATTCCAATTTCCATGTCTGTTGCAGAAAACAAGAGAATCGACTTCGATGGCAATGTTCATTGACCGGCATCAATACTGTGGGCCGCCATGGCTACTTCCAAAAAAATGCGGGACACATGGAAGGAATACGCATTGATCCATGTTCCACTGATGATGAGTCAAGACAATGGAGAAGAAAATTAGTGGGCTGAAATTCACAGTGAAAGCGTGTGGACTCTAACTTGTGTATAATGCATAGCAACTTTAATTAGTGGTGTCAATGTCATACCTACTTTGTGTCTTTTCTTGTATCTTTGGTAGATATCCCTGACCTTAAACGTGTCTTCGAAGATTTTCCCATATTTAAATTTATTTATTTTTATAGAGTGGGTTATAATGTCTAAAGTTTTTCTAGCTTTTTAATTTTTTTATTTGGTGGGTTATAATGTTTGAAAGTTACTTATACGGTAAAAGTAGATGAATAGATTTTTTTATATTGTTTAAAGTTTTTCTACTCTCCGTGACTTGCAACCATTTAATTAGTGTTGTCATGTCATAGCTACTTTGTGTCTTTTCTCCAGTAGATATCCCTGACTTTAAAGGTGCATTTCAAAGATTGTTGAGAAAGATTTTCTTGTATTTAAATTTTTTTATCCAGTGGGTTAAAATGTTTATTTTTCATTTAGTGGGTTATAGCGTTTAAAGTTAAGTATTTTGTACAGTAAAAGTGGATGAATACATTTTTTTTTATTCAAGTAGGTTGTGATGTTTAAAGTTTTTGCATTATTTAAAATATTTTATTTGATAGGTTATAAGCTTTAAAATTAAGCATCTTGTACATTAAAAGTGGATGAATAGTGTTTTACATCAGCATTAAAAGTAAATGATTATTAGTGTTTTACATCAGCATTAAAAGTAGAATTTTTGTCTAAAGGAAGTATCCTAGAGTTTTGTATAGTGCATTCATACCATTTCTGGTTCTATAAAAGTGTTGAATTTAGTGTAATGCATCTAGAATTTGAGTTTTCATTGAGTCAGCGTAGAATTTTTTTAAGTGCATCTTTGCATATGGGAAAAGTGAATTGTGAAAAAGAAGGGTTGAAATCTTGAATCTTGGATTCATTTTGTAAATGTTTTTTTCCATATAAAGTTTTTGTGTTCACATTTATGTTATAATAAATATTTCATATAGTGTTATGTTATTATTATGTAAATTATATTTATATTATGATAATATTTTTATATAGTGTTATGTTAGGATATAATGTAGTATTGTATTTTTACATATAGATAGATTAGTGTATTACTTTTTACTTTATGAAAGTAAATTTTTCAAATAAGTATCAAACTCGTAGTTTTTTTATATTTCCCCAGTTGCCTATTGGCTTTTAGAGTTTTGTGTGGCTTCATGGATTCTCTAATTTGTTCACCTTAGAGTTTTGTATTGCTTTATATATTCTTTTCTTTGTTCCTTTGTGCCTCCCAAATTGGTATTAGAGCAAGATGTTGTAATTTTCCTAGTTGACTCTTAGCCTCCTAGTTTATATTAAATCCATGAATATGAATCATAATCCATATGATTTTTTATTTCTTTTTAAAAAAATATCAAAATTTGAGCTTCACCATATAACTTAAAACTATAAATAATTGAACATTCGAAGTCATGACCATATCGTAGTTAGTAATATTTTTCCCTAGCAATTATTTGGTGGAGTGGCAGTGGCTCCACCTTGGTGGTAGGACACCCCACCGCCCTACTTCCTTTGATATTAGTTGCGGTCAAAAGTGGAAATAGTGCACTTGAGGGGCATATTAATTGAACAAAAGGTGTTTTCCACCCATGAAGTAATGCAATAGTGACCAAGGAGTAGCCCAACATTGATAATAGTGTAAGGGGAAGGGAAATGTGTTGCTTGTGGCAAAGCATGGGTGAATTTGTGAGTGCAAGGGCTAGGGGAGGTTACAATTTTTGTAGTGGGTGGGGTAATGGAAGGTGATGGCTTATGGGGGATCACACATAGGTTGGAGGTGAGAGCCATGATGGAAAGAAGGCTTAACCATGGTGGCATTGATTTTTTTTACCATCACAATGGAAAAGAGGAAGATCCCAATGGCTTTAGGGAGGATGGGGATTCTAAGGTTGTTTAATGATAGGGCTTGGAGTTGGAGGAGAAAATGGAACACTATGGTGGAGATGGGCTATGCCATGAAGATGGAGAATGGAGAGGAGCCTCAACCTTTGGCTTGGACTTGGAGTATAGTGGTAGCTAGAGGGAGTAAAGTGTTGAGGAATGAGGAATGGGGTTAGATTATGGGTAGAGGAGTACATGGGAGATTGTAGGTTTGATTTGGATCTCTTCAACTACCAGAATTATCTAAGATCTTTTACTTATGTGATGCTAGCAGAATTTCATATAAAAGAGCATGATATACCACATGTGCATATTGTAAAGAAGATGAAACATGAAGACAACCATCAAATCAGGAACACACAACACATTGATAACAGAGTTCACCTAGTGTGGGTTACGTCTCTAGGCCCTAGTGTCAAGAGTGGAGAGGTTGCTTCATTAAATGTTGCAAATGATGATGATGTACATGGCATGTTCTTTGTCATTACAAGGACAAATACCCTCAACCTGAGTGGTGTAGAAATTTGAATAATATAACACTTATTCACAGAGATTATCCTGATTATACACTATTTGCGGACTGCATGCATAATACATAACCTCCTCTACCATTGATCATAAATTTGCGGAATTAAAAAAACAATCACATGTGCACATTGAAACATCAATCACACATATCAACATAGTATGTAATGGGGAAAGCATACAGCTGAAAACCCCCAACTATCTGTATATTATAATGATAGAGAACATGTAACAATACATAGTACAATACTCCTCACAAGTACTTAGTACTATCTCCACATGCTACACACAAACTAGCTCAGATCTGAACAAGTCACAGGTTCAAATATCCTCCACTATTTGCCTGCCTCTGCTGTGCAATCCAAGTTGAGAATAGATCCAATCCAAGTTCGAATTCCCTTGGCTTGTACTGCGCAATCCTCATTGGCAGTCTCAATCAATGATTGTGCAAATCTCATGCACAGCTATAGTCACAACTGATAGTAGTCTCACCCTTTCACCCACCTCTAACACTTGTCTCCACTGAACTGTCCATGCACTGAGTTAACTGATGTATTCTTTAGTTGATTTATGAGTTAAAAATTAGTGAATTAATTAATAATTAATTCACACCACTCATCACTAGTGTATTTGTCAGTTAGACTAAATACAACTAGTTCAACTAAGTCAAACTGAACACAACTCCATCAACTCCTCAATCAACTCCACCAAACTCAATCACTTGAGTTCTAACTCAAGTCCATCATGCAATAGCTCAACTAACCCATAGGAAAAGCATATTTCCTTCTGGCAGTTGCATGTGCCACATCCATAGCTCAAACTGAAGTGCTGCAAGAGGATAAGATAATGTTTATAGTCCAGATATTATTAAGAGCTAATAATATTCAACTGTTCTATTTTTTGACTGGCAGTCTAAAAATAGACTCTGCCCATATGTCTAAAAATAGAGGTCCATTTATTTTTACCAACATGACTAATCATCCATAAATAGCATCCTGCAACTCATAAACCATGATCCATATGTCTAAAAATAGACATAGTCTAAAAATAGACTTTGCGCCAAAAATAGCCTGCGGGCCCACTTAGTGAAGGCGACTTCTTTTCACTAAGCTCCATCATCTTGTTGCATTTTCAACACTCCCTCTCAACAAGATATGGATTATCTGCAACCCCTATCCTGCCTTTGTGGTATTCGAATTTGCTCCTGGTGAGTGCCTTCGTCAAGATATCAGCATCCTGATCCTCCGTGGGACTGTATGAAAGTAACATGATTCTCCCCTGCACACAATCTCTGATATGATGGTACCTGATGTCGATGTGCTTGGATCTATCATGAAATACTGGATTAGCCAAGAGTTTAATGCAACTCTGGTTATCACAATAAATCACAGTAGGCTCCAAGTGTGACCCGAACAACCCAACCAGGATCTTCCTCATCCATATAGCCTCGCATGTAGCCAAACTTACTGCCATATACTCGGCCTCTGCTGAACTGAGTGCCACGGATCTCTGCTTCCTATTGTACCAAGAAATTGTTGTCGACCCGATACTGAAGATCCCTCCAGATGTGCTCTTTCTGTCTGTTGGGCTCCCTGCCCAATCTGCATCCGTGAAGCCACATAGCTTCACCTCATCCTCCTATCTGTACCACAATCCATATCCTGATGTGCCTCTGAGATAATGCAATACATGCTTTCCTGCCTTCCAGAAGAGCTTGGTTGGCTTAACCATAGCTTGTGAAAGCTGGTTAATAGCATAGCATATATCGGGTCGTGTATTGACTAGATACATAGGCGACCCCACCAATTGTCGATAAACAGTGGCATCCACTACCTCCGTTGAAGTAGCATCCTCCTTCCTCCAACCTCCAGGAAGAGGAGTATCAATAGGCTTGCAACCATGCATGTTGAACTTCTCCAGTATCTCATGGGCATACTTACCCTGAGAAACAAATAGTCCATCACTGTGCTGCCAAATTTCCAATCGCAGGAAATAATGAAGGAGGCCCAAGTCCTTCATCTCAAACTCTCTAGCAAGATCCTCCTTGCATGAAAGTATCAACAGCTCATCTCCTGTCAAAATCAAATCATCTACATAAAGTACAATGATCAGCAACTTACCCTCCACCACAATCTAGTACAGGTTAGGATCCACCTCACTCTCAGAGAATCCAAGTCCGGTGAAATAACTGTCTATCCGTGTGTACCAAGCACGAGGTGCTTGTTTCAACCCATACAGTGCTCTCTTGAGCCTGCACACATGCGACTCGCTGCTAAAGATCTCAAAACCTTCGGGCTACTCTATGTACACCTCCTCCTCAATGACTCCATTGAGGAACGTAGTCTTCACATCCATTTGATGGATGCGCCACCCCATCTGAGCTGAGAGAGCAAGAATCATCCATATGGAAGAATACCTTGTGACAGGTGCAAAGGTCTCCTCATAATCAATCCCCTCTATCTGTGAGAAGCCTCGAGCAACAAATCTTGCCTTGTACTTCTCCACACTCTCGTTAGCTGCCTGCTTCACTTTGTAGATCCATCTCGAACCCACCAATGATTTCCCCTCCGGTCTTGGGACAATCTCCCATGCACTTTTTTGACAATCGAATCATACTCTTCCACCATGGCATCTACCCATGCGGGATCCTCCACAGCTTCCTCGAAAGAGGATGGCTCAGTCACAACACATTTGCTCACAAGAGCCATGTATCCAATGTACCGATCAGGTGACTGTCTCTGTCTGCACTGTGCTGTAGGTGGTCCTACAACCTTCTCTGCATCTCGAGCCAGTCGCTCAGCTTCTGTAGTGCGCTTTCGCCCTCTAATGGTTGGCGCTGCATGAGTGGTCTCTTCCACTCCATGAACTTCATCTTGTGGCTGATCCACATCCTGAAGCTCATCCTTAGGAACTAATAGCTCCTCATCTGCATGCAAGTGTGTCTCCCTCTAAAGCGAACACTTCATGGCTTTCTCCTCCTGAAATTTGATATCCCGTCACACAACAGTCTTGCGACTATCTGGCAAATACACACGATAGTTGTGGGGCGTATCATTGTACCCCACAAATATCCCAACCTCTGCGGTCGGCTCCAACTTCTTCCTGGCATCCTTCGTCACATGCATGTAAACAGGAGAACCAAAAATCCTCAAATGGGAAATATCAGGCCTCTTACCAGAATAAGCCTCCTCGGGTGTACTCATGCCAAGTATCTTGTGAGGACAATGGTTTTTCACATATACTGCAGTATTGCATGCCTCTACCCACAAGTGAAAGGGTGGGCCTTGATCATGCAACATCGCCCGTGCAACACCCACGATCATTCTGTTCTTCCGCTCAACAACCCCGTTCTGCTGTGGGTTATGGTGAGCTATGAGATCTCTTCGAATCCCTTCTGCACTGCAGAAGTCCTTGAACTCGCTAGAGATGAATTCACCACCATTGTCGCTCCTAAGAGCCTTCACCTTCTTCCCCGATTCCATCTCGACCAATACTTTGAACTCACAGAACTTTGAGTATGTCTCGCTCTTCTTCTGCATGAAGAAGATCCAGCACTTTCGAGAGAAATCATCAACAAAGATCACATAGTACTTGTGCTTTGCTGTTGAAGCTACTCAGAAAGGTCCACACACGTCTGTGTGAATTCTCTCAAGGATTGTTGTGGCGTGACTATCCTTCTCGTGAAAGGTGGCTTTCACAAATTTTCCCAAAGTACACCCCTTGCACTGATCTGACTGCGCAAGAGTGCCTTTAGGAAGCCTAGTAGAAATCTGCTGCAGTATCTTCAAAGCTCCATGGTGAAGGTGGCCCAATCTCTGGTGCCACAGCTCACCATCATCCTGGCTCACCACTCCTTCTACCTTGCATGCCATTACTGCACAGCCATCTACATGCAATTGATAAAGGTTCTTGACTCGAACCCCTATCTTCTGGGTTTCTCTAGTTGTCTTACTGTGCAAGAAAGCCTTTCCCTCGCTGAAGATAACATCATATCCCTTGTCTTCTAACATCGCCATAGAGATAAGATTCTTCTTCAATCCTAGAACATGTATCACTTCCTTCAATATGAAGGGTTTACAAGACTCCCTCTCAAAGGAAATGGTACCAATACCAGTCGCACTGTATCTACCATCATCGCCCATCTCGATGTGCACTCCAAGACCTTTCTCATCCAGATCAGAAAACAAATCTCGATCTCCTGTCATGTGAAAAGACGCACCACCATCCAAGAACCATACCAATCCCATCACACTTGATACCAAGCATGCAATCAGCGAAAAATCCAGCTCAAACTGCGAGGCTAAGGCCTCTCCCGCTGCAGATCCAGCAGCTTGCTTATTTTTCTTCTTCTGCGGACAATTTGTGGCATAATGTCCGTGCTGGTGACAGTGAAAGCACTTCACCTTGGACATGTCCTACTTCTTGCCTTTCGCACTGGAATGAGATGCTTTCTTGTTCTTCCCCTTCTTTGCTTTGGTAGCCAAAGTGCAATTTTCTTCATCAGATGCCTTTGATGAAGATCCATCCCTGGTATTCCGCCTGATCTCCTCTTGCACGAGATCAGACCAAAGTCTCTCCCATCGTGGCAATTTCTCCCGACCATTAACAAAGTCTTGATAGGAATGCCAACTCTTCAAAAGACCAAGGAGAGCCAAGCTCACCAAGTCCTCATCATCGACAGTCACCCCCACACTTCCCAGCTCATCCCGGCATTGGGTGAACTTTGTGAGATACTTGGGCATACTGTCTCCTTTCTCACACTTAATGTTCCTGAGTTTAACCTTGAGCGCCAACTTCCTCTGGTCACTCTTGCTTTGGAATAAATCTGTCAACGCTTTCCACATCAAGGATGGAGAAGCCTTTCCATGCAGGCTGGATACAATGTGATCCTTCATGCCCTCCAACAGAATCCTTCGACACTTTGCTGTCTTCTTTTGCCAAGCCTCAACTTGAGCAGCATCAGTAGGCTTTGGGACTTCAGCATCTATGAACTCCTTCAACCCATTGTCATCTAACACCACCTCCATCCTGTCTTTCCATGCAATATAATTCGAGCTGCCTTCAAGGGCATACTCCAATCGCAATCCGTTGAAAGACATTTCAACTTCGACACCAAGAAAACACTGCTGCAAATTCGAATTCCACCAACTCAAAACTCAACCACTTCTGATCTAAAATTCGTGAGAACAAAATATTTCTTGTACAGAGATTGACTGTATGGGCATTTACCGGATATCTCACCTTCCAAAAGAAGGATGAATCCAGAGGCTACCTGGCCTGATTACAAACTCTGCCTGAAGAAATAAAATGTAATCACTTTTTGAATAATAGCTCTGATGATCAACTTGCCTCTGATACCATGTAGAAATTTGAATAATATAACACTTATTCACAGAGATTATCTTGATTATACACTATTTGTGGAATGCATGCATAATACATAACCTCCTCTACCATTGATCATCAATTTGCGGAATTAAAAAAACAATCGCATGCGCACATTGAAACATCAATCACACATATCAACATAGTATGTAATGGGGAAAGCATACGGTTGAAAACCACCAACTATCTGTATATTATAATGATAGAGAACATGTAACAATACATAGTACAATACTCCTCACAAGTACTCAATACTATCTCCACATGCTACACACAAACTAGCTTAGATCTGAACAAGTCACAGGTTCAAATCTCCTCCACTGTTTGCCTGCCTCTACTACGCAATCCAAGTTGAGAATAGATCCAATCCAAGTTCGAATTCCCTTGGCTTGTACTACACAATCCTCATTGGCAATCTCAATCAATGATTGTGCAAATCTCATGCAAAGCTATAGTCACAACTGATAGTAGTCTCACCCTTTCACCCACCTCTAACACTTGTCTCCATTGAACTGTCCATGCACTGAGTTAACTGATGTATTCTTTAGTTGATTTATGAGTTAATAATTAGTGAATTAATTAATAATTAATTCACACCACTCATCACTAGTGTATTTTTCAGTTAGACTAAATACAACTAGTTCAACTAAGTCAAACTGAACACAACTCCATCAACTCCTCAATCAACTCCACCTAACTCAATCACTTGAGTTCTAACTGAAGTCCATCATGCAATAGCTCAACTAACCCATAGGAAAAGCGTATTTCCTTCTAGCAGTTGCATGTGCCACATTCGTAGGTCGAATTGAAGTGCTGCAAGAGGATAAGATAATGTTTATAGTCCAAATATTATTAAGAGCTAATAATATTCGACTGTTCTATTTTTTGACTGGCAGTCTAAAAATAGACTCTGCCCATATGTCTAAAAATATAGGTCCATCTATTTTTACCAACATGACCAATCATCCATAAATAGCATCCTGCAACTCATAGACCATGATCCATATGTCTAAAAATAGACATAGTTTAAGAATAGACTTTGCGCCAAAAATAGCCTGCGGGCCCACTTAGTGAAGGCAACTTCTTTTCACTAAGCTCCATCATCTTGTTACATTTTCAACAAGTGGTGTGTCTCTCCACAAGACATTCTCCCTACACAAACTCTCACTCAAATGGGTCCTCCTTCAGCATGACAAGCTAATAACTCTCACAAGATGTGGCAACATGTATCCCTCAACATAATGGCAATCAGAGATCTTAACACTAACAACATAATCTCAGCAAAATAGAGGAAAAGCATGACATAACTGTTCCAGCACAATTCATCCATCATTGGTCGCTCCCCGTCTGAATGGTAGATGTAAGGTTAAATAGAAATGGGAGGGCGGAATTTCCAAGGCCTAAGTCATTGGCGCGTTCGCTAAAAGGAGCAAGTGGTTGGGGGGCGGGCAGGGTTCAAACCCCCGCCCACCCATAAGGGTTCATCGAGTTTTTCATGCAAAATGGATCGTTAAGTCTTATTTCCCAAGGTTTCCTTAGATGCATATCAGGTCCTAATGTATATATTATAAGTCATATTTGATTTTCTAGTGTTGATAGTTTTATATATAAAAGTTTACTCGTCATAGGGAATGATATCAAGTGATATATATTACCTCCTAAGGGGTAACTACTTAAAGAGCCACCCCAAAGGGGGTATGCTATTGAAATAATTGGAATTTATATACTTACATACTTACATATAATGAATGTCCACTTGAATAAATCAAAATAGGAGGTAATTAAATGATATTGAGGAATGGAAGCTCAATGCTCTAATATACCTCTTAAAATTCAGTTGGAAAGGAAATTCTAACTATAAAAGCTATCCATGAAAAATAATAAATACTTATGAATCTATGGACCTCAAGGGTCATGCCACCTAGTACAACTTCGTAATTTAATAAACTAACCTAGGCAATTTAATGTCAGCGATCCATTCATCATGAATCATGAAAAGGTTCATACCATAGTTTAATGTGAGAGATCCATTCATTCCATTGTAAAGAGAGATGCCACATCACCAATCTACCTTGGACACCTTAATTCAATTCAACAAATATTGAGAGAATTTGTTGAAGGCATTTTCCTTAATTCTAATATGGCTATTGAATTTGTGATTTGAGGAAGAATATGCTCCTAATGCACCTAGGACTTTAATGTAAACCATTTCAAGGAAAGGAAATCCTAATTGTAAAAAGTATCCATGAAAAGTAATAAAGATGTATGCATCTATTGACCTCAAGGGTCATGCCACGAAGGATGCATCTATGGTGGTGAAATGCCGCCAGTGCTTACACCTAGCCTTATTTTCTTTTATTTTCATGTCATTCAAGTCATGAAAACCATTGTAGAGATGTTGTGCCTTAGTTTATTTAATTAAAGTTAAATTTTTATTATTATGTGGGGTTAAATATATAATATTAATGACATTTCCTAATCCTTCATGGATTCTTTGTTGTCAAATCA
Source organism: Pinus tabuliformis (assembly GCA_031772625.1). NCBI lineage: Eukaryota > Viridiplantae > Streptophyta > Pinopsida > Pinales > Pinaceae > Pinus > Pinus tabuliformis. Next base: position 641,914,924 of record CM062805.1, read on the forward strand.
TGATCAAGAAAATGCTCTGTCTTTGTTCTTGCTTGTGTGTTTTCACTTAATATCCTCACAATTGAAGAATGGAAAGAGTATCATTTTTAAAGTGATAGATTTATTTTTTGTATTTTATATGGATCAGTCCATCCTAGTTTTATTTTCATTTGGAGTTTTGATTGGTTGATTGTTTGGATGGAACTTCTTGTTTCATTTTTTCCAAGTAAGGTGTTGATTTGTCCCTAGTCTATTTTGGAATACTAAGTAATTTGAAGGTATGAAGAATATTGTTGATTTCATATTGATTTTGTGTTGATCAAGATTAATATTATGATTTGGATGGTGTTAATGCATCCCTTTGTTGTCATGTCTTGATTTTAGTGTTGGAAAATTTGCCATTTTTGTTGGGCATGGAATCCCCCCCAAGGCATGTTTTGGGGCTCAAAGCCCAAGTTTTGACCCAATCTTGTTGTAAAGCTCCGCGAATTATGGGCGCGGGGTGTGAAAAGTATGATAGAGTCATAGGGTTGTCTGCCCTAGTTTTGTAATGTAATGTTGGCTGGATAGACCTACCCATGGTCCGTGGACCATGGGATTGTATAAATAGAGCGAGGCTCTAAGTGTAAAAGAAGAGAAAGTAGAGAGATAGGAAGAGAGGCTAAGGAAGTAAGGTGAAGTGTGTCTTTGGGTCATAGAGTAGGAGAAGGCTATGCAGCTGAGTGCGTAGAGGCCTGGTAGTCCGCAACTGAGTGCGCGGACTCCTGCAACTGAGTGCGTAGGGTGGAGTCAAGTCTGTAACCAAAGAAGGAATAAATAAAGAGGAGTTTTATCATAATTTTGTTTATCTATGCTTGGGTTAATGCATGTTTGATATAATTTGCAAATTTACTGTTTATTTACTACGCGCACCTCTATGAATGGTTTATGTTGTTAAGTATAACTGAAAGCACGCAAGAAGGCTAAAATAATCAACTAACATTGGAATAACAGTAAGGTCTTGGGAAGTAACACGGAAGCACAACCTTCGGCCCCCGAGTAGGGTTACGCGAAGGCAGTATATTAGGATGTGAGGTATGGGAAAGTGTGCGAAGAGACTTGCACATAGGGTCAATCCATAGACCACTTGAACTCATCAGACATCTCCAGGGTGCGGAAACCTGGTTCTAGCACCCTCCCATACTACTTCTGGTAAGATCTCAGTCTGCGCTCTGTGGACTGTTCCCGAAAGGGCCAGTAGTACCGGGATTTGTTTGGCTAACTTAACTTTGAACCTGGTTCAGGCCCCAATAAGCCAACAAATGGTTCCATTTCCAGACGGGATCTGCATAAGAGATATCTGATGTCGTATTACTAGAATCCAAAAAAGAAAGGAATTGAAGAGTAGTTGGACAGAAAGATTCAAGATTTCACAGCGCAAGAAAATAGGAATATGTGATTATCAAAGGAAGAGTGGTTAGGTTGCTATTTATATATAGAAATCCATGAAATTTTCTTTGCATCCTTCCCCTCTGAGTTATATGAGTGGATTGCGAAGCTAACAGACAGTCAAGGAAGGTGTAGGCTTGACAAACCTATTGTGTGGACTCTAGAGTTGGTGCGCAAACTGGAAGCATTGGAAGATATGATTGCGTGCGCTATGTACCATTGGCTCGATCTAATTATAGGAGGGTTTATCACTAAGTTCGTGGTAGATACTTTAGTTAGCTATAGTGAGGTATAATGATGCTTCCTCAAAGGACCGCAAGGTAAGTACATTAAATATTTGAACACTTGGATTAAAATGCTACTGTGTGAAAAGTGGGTTATGCGAATAAATTGATGTTTGGGGCTACGCGAAGTGGGAGGATATACAGAAATGAAGGTAGCGCAGAACTAGAGTCTAGCCCCTTGATTTCACCTCCGTGAGAAAGCGAGGAAGAGATCGCGAAAGTTTCACCAAGAAGTGTGATCAGTCTGATAAAACAGCAAATTTTGCACATACCACCCCCACCTACACCACCACCAGTTTCACCATCTTCACCCACACCACCTCCACCACCACCACAGTTCAATATGGCGAGTGTGATAAAGTTACCGGTGTTCAAAGGAGTACGGAACGAAGATCTAGACCAGTTTTGGTTCGTGGTAAAAGCTGTATGGGAAGCGCAGGGAGTCACGAATGACAATATAAAGAAAGCAACACTGGTCAGCACTTTGCAGGATCTCACACTAACGTGGTACATTAAGCATTCCAATGGGAATCCAAACGCAGGGATCGCGGATATCCAAGCTGCACTAAACAGGGAATTTAGCAGGCCAAAATTAGAGACACAGTTGATTATTTTATTTAAGGAAATGGCGATGCATCCAGGCGAGACCCCCTGGCAGCTAGATCAAGACTGAAGTGTATGCTTCGTGAAGCGAACATGACCTTAACGGATGGGCAACACCACACATGGTTTGTAGCATTGCTAATGCCGCATCTAAGGAACACGCTGTCACATGAGAAGCTATCCACTCAGGCCGAGGCCTTGGAGACCATAATGAGATTGCATGAAACCCCGATACAAGATCCTAACCTGGAAGTCCAACAGATCCACGCGCAGTTGAAAAAATTCTGCCTTGAGATGCAGATTTTGAAACAAGACAGGACGGCTCGTCCAGAAGCGTGCGAGGAGGTATGGTGCGTAAAGTGCAAAGGCCAGGGACATGAAAAATACCATTATCCAGTATTCGTGAACTACCTGGCGACAGGAGGATCAATGCCATTGAGACCAAAGGCACAAGCAGGAACGAGCGCAACACCTGCATTATGGTGCGTGATTTGTCATCTAGGAGGGAAGCATGCTACATAACTGCCATATATTACAGAAGTATACACAGAACTCCTAACAATTTTTCTATAATTTCTCCAAGTTAGTAGGCCACGATGAGCGTACTTGTAGAAGTTAGGAACTGATGATGGAACACCCTCCTACCTATAGAGTTCAGACTGAAACACGGGCCCTCGATCAAAATACAGGAATGGTGCGCACTGGATTTCAGTGGTGCAGACAAGGTCGAGGTGGAATGGGACCAGGAAGAGGTCACGGGCAGCTGATCTGTAACAATTGCGGAGGGCCAGGGCATTATGTCCGTGATTGTACAAATCCGACGAGACCATCATGCTTATATTGTACCCATTTTGATCATGAGACGGAGGACTGTCCCACGCTGATAGTGAGGTTGCACGATAAAGGAGCACTCCAACCTCCCTCGACTCAGAACCTGCAAATGATGAGGTCTAAGCTGCGCGAGGAAGACCCGAATGTAAATATCGTGCTCCGAAGTGGTATCATGATAGGAGATGACAAAGGCAAGCAGCCCGAAGAGAGTGCTTGGGTTCGCAAGGCTCCAACAAAGGAACCAGAATTTGATTTAGAGTGCACTAAGGAGACATTCATGGAGGCTAAGAAGAGCTTCGTGGATGCCTCCACTTTAGGAAGTAAAGACAAACTGGAACCGGAAATGGACCCATCAATGCTCACTACATTTTTGAAGACATGCATGAAGCCGATGCGCAACAACAAATTTGTGAAGGGATTGCAAGAACTCATCACTATATGCGCTGGAACCACGCCAGGAGAACCGCGTGTAGTTCGGAAGCTCAGGAAGCACACAACGCGAATAGGAAGGGAGATGAGATTGACCACGCAGATCAAGGAATTTGAAATGGATCAAGTGATTTTAGATCTAGGATCAGATGCAAACATCCTACCAAAGCAGACATGGGAGTGCATGGGTAGGCCCGCGTTGCAATGGTCTGCTATTCAATTGCGAATGGCGAACCAGCAAAAGATCCTACCCAAGGAAATATTGCAGGGAATAACCGTGGATATCAAAGGTGCGAGCGCACTTGAATATTTTGAAGTGATATAGATTGTTGATGACAGCAATCCCTATCCTATGCTATTCGGAATAGATTGGGCCATTGACATGAATGGAGTGATAAATCTAAAGAAGCACAAGATGATTTTCGAGAAAACTTCACTACGCGTATTGGTACCTTTAGACCCTACGGAAGGATCGCGCTACACAGAGCAAGTGCACAACTACAAGAGCACTAACGATTTAGACTGTATCTACAAGATAACCGCATAGGAGTAGGAATAGGTGAATCCAACAGCAAATGGTAGGATTTCATGGGAGCGTGAAAGCTCCTGCACCTCAGATTTAGACGAGGAGATAGAATGATGGCAAAACTAGTTACATGAGGTAACCATGCTCAACTGCAACATGATGACAAGGTCGTTGTGCTACGTGACAACAGAGGTAAGAGATCTGCCTATGTATGACGGATTGACTGAGGTGGATGATTTCCTAAACCAATTTGAAAGAGAAGTACCAGAACAACAACGTTTTGACGCTCTGAAATGGGTACTGCATGCTACGCCCGCAAGATGGTGGGGTACGCATCAAAGAAGTTTTGAGGACTGGCACGAATGAAAAAGAAGGATACTCATGTAGTTTGGAAAGCCTCAGATGTGGATGAAAGCTAGGTATGATGAAAGAAACAACCTGCACGCCCACCTTTCCAGATGGGTACAAGCATATGGTGCACAACCTGCATGAACGCACACCGTCCTTGCGATAGGAAACACAACCAACAAGCAGGAGCGGGCAAGATGATGGCACGAATGATGACCAGGAAGTATAATAAGACCAAGTGCGCCAAAGATTATCCACATGGAAGCTTTTGACAAAGTATGCGAAGTACTGAACGCGGTCCACCATGTGAAACACATTGAATGGAACCTGCGCGTACCAGCGGTTCTATGGGCTTATAGGAACATGTACAAAACCCTGACCACGCGGGCACTTCCAAAGCTGAAGTATGAAGTAGATGCTGTAATCCCTATGGAGCATGCAAAGCCTAGTCCGCGCATAGTAGCACCCGTAGATACGATGGTTCGCGAAGCCCGGAAACAAGGGATCACATAACCGCAAGAAACATAATGCATGGGACTTGAGGAAGAAATCCAACCGGGGAACCTTAGACTCCACGAAATTGAAGAAGAAAGGGTACGGTTAAGGAAGAAAGGTGCTTTGATGTACGTGGAGGTCAAGAAGATGGAGGACGAAATAATGAAAGATTTCCTCGGCAAAAAGACCAAGCTGGTAAGACAGGGTACATATGATCCTGATGATAGGATTAAGACCTATTGCTACGAATTGATCAGTCTGATGCCTTGGGTTGGACCACATATTGCTAAGCATAGTGACCATGGTAGTGAGTTGCAATTGGTGAAGTGCACGATGCTAACCATAAAATAAAAGGTGGGGATTCTCCAGGAACCATGATGGAGGACAAGATGGAACTCTACACGGGTGGTGCGACCACCTGACTAGCCAAGGGAAGGACAGTCTTAGTGCTCCAGGCAGTTGGAAGGGAGCGTGGGACTATAAAATATTCTTCCTAGGAGCTGAATGATATTGGAGATGAGTGCAAAAGCAAAGAGTCACAAGGTCGCGACTGCGCACGGGGGGCTGTGCTGCTGCGTGGGTTGGCCAGAAAGTGACTATTGAAGTCACTATTCACGATGTGATGCTTGACTTGAGGCCAAATGGAGCAGGTGACAGGCATTTAAGACGTGATTTATGGGCAATATTTGCAAAAAGCTACTGCCAAGAAAGCATTAATGAACTTGAATTGGGGGGAACGGTCGAATTCGAATTCAAGAAGTGCTATAAAATACAACGAGCTGCCCAACAAAAAACACTTGGTCATTTGCGAATTGAGCAATTAAGCAAAGCCCTAAGTGTTGTGAGTCGAGCGTTAATTAAGCCCCTGAATTCGTGAGTGATAGATTGCTGCATAGATACAATGACAACAACTAAGGATGGTATAGGGATAGTAGAAGTGACCTTTGGTGAGACTGCGCAAGCCCTAACTATGGGGGATGTTCCAGAAGGTGCCGGGATTGTGGCAGAAATCCCAAAATCACCGTGCATGCCAAGACCCAAGAAGGATAAACAAGCAATGGCTCCCATACATGTGTCCTCGCGAAACCTGCTACACAGCAAACTATCGATGGAGGAGAAAGGGAAAGTTGTCACTATAGAAACAGACGAAGAAGAAGAAGATTTGCAGGATCTTACCATCATAGAAGAAGAAGATGAAGGCATGGAGGTGGATACTCAGCCTAGGAACTCTACAACAAAACTACCTGCCTATGTCGCCCCGCGAAAAGAGAAGGCCAAAGTGCCCAAGGACCTGGACGAGACCAAGAGCTCGCTCCAGAGCCCGCTCCTCCTAGATGGCATTATGTTTGAAGGCACACACCTGGGTCGAGTGTCGAGCATGAAATTGGAAGATTGGGACCTCGCTGAACACGAGAAGTTCACTCACCTGGAGATGGAAACCTCATGAAATAGAACATTGAGGGGGTGGTGACAGAATTAGAGCCGCGAAAGTGGTTGCGTGGAGTGGAAAAGGTCGAGCTGCTAAACCTACTCTAGGTGCCACATTTCCACTGTGCTCCAATAACCATTTTCGTCATCAGACAATTGCTTTGCCTGGTGCATGATGGGTGTTTATGGCTGGAGGAGCCTATCCCCATCATGACAGACTTAATTCATCGTGTCTCCCAGCTTCCACGCAAAGGAGAGGACCCCGCGACCATATCGAAAGGAAAGGGCAGTGATTTGGCCATTGCGGAGGCCATGAAGAAGAAGTACAAGTTGGAAAGAATAAGACAGGTTATGCCATCTCCAACATCAAGGACAAAGAAGTACGCATGGCAACCCAAATCCTCGCAGGAAAAGTTATGCACAAGTGTCGCGCAGATGAGGTACCTCCGCCAGTGGTCGCACTGGCCGAGTGTTATCGGGATAAGTGTCTATTCAGAACGACTCTATCCCACTAAGGTGTGACAACTACCTTAGAAACAAACAGAGAAAACTACTTTTGTATTCTTCTTTATGAACTATAAACAAAGAGGAATAGGATGAACCAACCTGTGTCTTGCGCTAGTCCTTTGATCCAATCTCTCTCTTCTTTGACAGCTTCCAGCTACCTGCTTCCTTACTTGCCCAGCTTCACCAAGTTCCTGTAAGATCACAAAAGAAGAAAACTACACAAAGACATGGATTTATATTCATAAATAGCTTAGGATCAGATTTAAGCTAAACATACAAATGTAACAAGCATCAATGATACACAAGCATGTAGGAGAAACTCAAATAGTTTTATTGATATAACAAGAAGATCTAGGAGGAGTTACAACCGATGATTCCTGATCCAGCATCAACCTCATAGCAAAGAAGCCCCTCTTCACCTCCAACAAAGCATAAATCACCCAATACTCTGATATCTATCTCAAAACCAACAACAATTCTCTACAATGTACAATATTCCAGTCTCTGGATCTCTGGGATGAGGGATCCATATATAGATGTATGCAAGGAGGATGAGTCAGCTCATGAATTGATTATTGGCTTCTCTCTGTCAGTTCTTGCTTCCACTTGGAGACTGAGAGCCTCTTACTCATCCTTGGTCGAATTCAGTGAGGCAAGTGTCATTGGAGAAGATTCTGGAAGCTTCCATTGTCTCTCCACCTCGTGGAATGACTCTGCCATTTGTCATTTCCCGCTCAACGCACCCTGGTAGTGCATTTAGGTGCATTGCAACGCACCTAGCTAGTGGACTTAGGTGCTTTGCAATGCACTTGGCTAGTGGAGCAGCTGAAATGGTCCTGATTTGACTAGTTCTAAGCAGTTTCTGGTGGAGAACTTCTGGGAGAAGCTGTAATTTGTTGACCTTGTTCCTTTAGGAGTTAGAACAACACTTTTAGGGACTTAGGAGCCCTTGGTTTATGGACATTTCATGCTTAGATTTGTAAGGCACAAAAATGTCTATAACAGTTGCCCCCTAAAGTATGAGGCCGTTTATCGGGTGAAATGCTTTATTAGGAGGATCCGAAGTTCTTTCAATGCTGGGAGGAGACCTGTAATAAGATACAATACAATACATTATCTTCATACTGTTTTCATGATCTAGCTGAGGTGGGCATTCCCATGCTCAGCTTTATAAATTCATTTTCATGTACATAGGACAGACAATCGTCTGATGGTAGACTGATGATTCTGATAGAGCCATCATCCTTTTGGTAGGATGATTATCTGTGCTGCAATGCTGTACATTTCAATGTCTTTATTTTCCTGAATATATATCGCAGCCCGGATGGATGAAACTAGATCCGGGGTCTTCAATCTCATCCGATCTTCACTCGAAGTACAAGTCGATCCATGTGAGAAATGTTTTGAAGTTGAACATGGAAAGACATCGCTTGATTACCAGTCAATGATGTGAACTGTTAACAAGCGCGAGAGGAATCACCGATAATGATAATGACCCTCAAGGTACTGCAGTACAATTCACGTGGTGTGAATAAAGGACTTGGTGTCGAACACCACGCAAAATCTTTCGGTCGAAGGTCATTGATGTATACCTGTCGCCGGAAGTGAGAAACTTGCCATTGAGGCATGCAAGCTTCAAAGTACTAAATGGGGTGTTCCTAGATCAACTTCTTGGATAATGAGCTGATGTCGACAAGAAGCGATCCGTCAAAGGAGGGCCTTAATGAATCCCACATCAATGACACGAAATAGAGCAAATGATTTTGATGGAGGTGAAAACGATCTGATGATATATGGTTCAGGGTGGCGGTCATGAAAGAATGAAGTATGATGTATGGTAGTGGATGGGACATAGGTGACTTCTCTGGATGACTTCTCTTGAACATGTCGGCGACACTTATGTGATGGATTGGTAGCATTTACCCCAAATGTGGATGGTATGGCGAGACCATGGCGATGTGACCGGTGAATGAAACAACCCAACCCGACTCAGGCACGGAGTGGAAGTGTCATGTTCAAGAGCGACTTGCTACCAATAAAGTTTCTTTGAGTTTTCTTCCCAATTTTTCCCCAGTCATTGCTGACTAGTACCTCTTTATTTTTGTCAAGCTTGAGGAGGTTAACATATGCTTTTTCTATAATTTTCCCTTCGGGCAAACCCATCTCTATGTTTTAACGAGCCTAGCGACAGTGAAACTCGTTCTCATCTAAAGACAAGTTTGTCGCTATTAATCTTTTTAACGAGTCTAACGACAAAGATAACTCGGTCCTTTTCATTTTTAGAGAGTCTGAAAAGGTACGTAAAGGTAACTCCGAAATTCCTTTTTCGTCATCTAATCCCTTAAGTCCAAAAAAGTATAAAACAATACAGAAGGGATGAATTTTCGATCGTTTTAACGAGCTGAACAAAACAAGCGCTCGATCTTTTTGTGCAATAATCCCTCAGGTCCAAAAAGATTAAAATCTAGAGGAGGGATAGCACTTCCGGTCGCTTTAACGAGCTGGAAGGCCAAAACTCGGCAATATTTTCATATTTTATGAGTCAGTTGAAAAGAGCTTAAAGAAGACTCGTGTTTTGAGGAACGAGTGATAAAATGGGTAGCAACTGATTCCAGGTAAGGTTTGGAATTTTCCAATCACGGCAGTGTCACAAGGATGGCTAGTGAAATCACTCTTTGCAGCTGTTCCTCAAAATGGGTAAACAATCAAATGGAGGTGAATGATCGGCCAATGAAAAGTGGAGGTGACGGTGCAAACACGACCAAGACTTTAATGGCTGAAATGTTTCATTCACAGTGGTTATTTACCGGGGGAATAGTTCATTTTTTTACGAGCTTAAACGCGGGTGGAAACATTTGCTCAGTCTTATGTTTATTTTTTAACGAGCTTGAACTATGTGCTAAAACTGCTCGATAATCCAGTCATATGATAAGAATGTCTCATATAAAAACGGAAACTTTTAGATTTTTGCCCCACATCCTTTCTTTATGCAAGTTAGGTGACGACTAATCCTACGAGTTTAAAGGGTTAGCCTACAGGTTTAAAGGGAGGACCTAAAAATTTAAAAAATAAATAGTCGCCCTTCGCTTGCACTCCAAAAGGTTTGCATGCCCCCAGGTATAAAATATGGTTTCAAGGTTACCCCTCAATTTGCAGACAAAACATTTGTTCTATCAGGAGAGGCCTACCTCTTACAGGTTACCTGAAGATTGTTCTATTTACGACGTAAACAAAACACTTCTTCGGCGATGTCTACCGAGATAAACAAGGGTGAGCGACGACGTCCGCCAACTCACATAACTTTGACAAGAGAATCTTATTCTAGAATAACCCCTCTTCCACCGACGGACGGGGTACAGACTAGTCATATTCTCCCGCGGAAACCTACCCTATACCTGAAGTTTTCCTGCCGAAGCAGACCAGGACGCATGCCCCCTGGGTTTTAGTCATATCCCTCCGAATTACTCGCGCTCATCGGGAGGACGGACTGGGGATTGAGACATTTCTTGCGTGAAGAGACCATTTAGGGACGGTGTATGACTACTTGCTATGCGTGATCCGGGAAACGAAAGCTGGTCCACGAGCTTGACCATTCTTCCTTCGTGCGGAAAACACATTACTCTAAAGAGTGAGGAGATGATGGCTCCCATGCAATAAATATAGTCTAGTCCAAGGAGTAGGTTATAATCCAAGGGTCCTTGAACTACCATGACGTTCATGCGAACTGTCTTCCCTCTCAATGTTATGGGCACATCAGGAAGGATCCCTAAAGGTCGACTGGTTCCTTTATCAAAGCCTGTCAGATTTCTCATCTCAGGCAAAAGCGATGGCGAACCAAGCGATTTCCAAGCAATAGAGGAAAGGATACTCACAGAAGCCCCCTCATCTATGATGGTACTAGCCATGACCATTCTATATATTTGAACGATAATTCGGAATGGTACACTTGCTGGTAGGCGGGGTCTGCCTAGTTGATTCCAGTCGAAGGAGACAACTAGGTTGCTTGGAGGTGGGACCGAGTAGACGGCCGGGTATGGCTCTGATGAACTTCCTTCCTACGGTAAAGGAACGGGTGGATTGCCCCCATGTTCGTCGGAGTCTGTGTTGATGAAGAGAATTTGGATGGTGTCATCCTTGTTCTCTTTAGTGACTGTATCATCCGAAGATAAAACCTCTGAAGGCAAGACCGGGTCAACTGCCACCTCGACCTTTTGACTGTCGTCTGGTATGGATTCAGTTGGTTTATCTTCAATGATAGATGCTTCAGTCGACCACCTGAGCGGGCCAGCTGGATTATCAACTAGTGACGGACTCGGCAAGAGTTTTTTATATCCAGGAGGAAGTCGTAACGGTGAAATCGGACGATCATCCAAAACTCTTTTAGCTTCTTCTAAGAAGGGACAACGGTGGAGGGCATGGTCGCCTTCGCACATTTTACAAGGAAATCTGGCTTTCCCTTTTTGTCCTGGGGCTTCACTTTCACTAGTTGACGGTGTGCTTTCAACATGATCTCCAGAGGTTGATGACACCGGATTGTGCAAATGAGGAGACCAGTCCCTTAGTATCTGGGGGATGCAAGGACAATCTCTGTGAAAGTGGTCTCCTTTGCAAATGACACCTGGTGATTTAGGCCTGGTCAGTGCTGTGTGTGGATTTTCGTTAGACGACACTCGTTTTCCCCCATTCACCTTCGGCTCCTTCTTCTTTTTCTCTTTCTTCTTCTTTCCCTTCTTCTCCTTAGGAACTTAGCTTTTAGCTTTACCAGTTCCATCAAGCGAAGAGGAAGGAGGAGAGGAAGAATTAGAGGAAGTAGAAGGCTGGTGGGTAACTATGGACTCGTCTAATTGCTGATTCGATTGTTCAGGAATAGTGGTGTTCTGAACGACATTGGTTGAGAAGAGCCATACTGGCAAGCCAATTGTCAGTCCTGGAAGCGACAATGTGGCCATATGGGGCGCACCAACATCTCCCCAAGAGGAGAAGGGACTAGGATTTCCACCAAGGGGAATTCCTTGGTTGGTAGGCTCCATTTTCTTAACCCAAAGATCAACGTTGGAAAAGGTATGAATATTCCATTTAAAATAAATTTTAACACGCTTTGACACAACTTCTTTTTCAGTTTTTAAGAGTCGAGAAAAAACAAAAGATGACTCTAGTCTCCTTCGATTTTTAATGAGCCTGAAGTGACAAGTGCTCAGATGGACCTTTTCTGTTAAGGAGTCTGAAAAGGAACGAAAGGGACTGCTCTGGAGGTCTAGGTAGAGGGAGTACCAAACCAATCGCAAAACTGCAGAATACTTTTTACGGTACGGCAGTCGATCTTCCCGAATGCTGTGTTTAGTGCATTGCGATCAGTAGGGCAGCTGACACGGCTTCCTATGGATAAAGGTTTTATGCCTATAGGGGTCTCCCAATATATACTCGACGGTACGTGGGAGCACAAGTCCGTACTGGCCCTTATCGTCTCAAAGTGGAGGAATCGCCCAACCATCAGTGAGGACAACAGTTACCAGGCTTTACGACGTCGGAATACGTCTCTAGCCTAAACCTCTAAATGTTGTGCGTTAAGTTACAAAGCGTTGTTAAGTTCATTGAATTTATTTTAGGTTGATCTTTCTTATGAAGTTTGCCTTTTGGGATCACCACGAGATGTATATGTAATTCCTAAAATGCAATCTAAAGATGATAAACAAGCTTTTATCTCTTTTCAACAATGAAAATCCTAGCTACTAAGGAAAAAGAAAGACACAATCTTTTCGCAAAGAGCAAAGAGCACACTGTAAATGCACTTTTCCTAAATCAAGCCAAACAGACTGCCAATATGCAAATGCACATGCATGTGTTTTGTTTTTTCACTTTCTTAATATTGATGCCTAAAAAGAAAGTTGTTGTACAAATCTGAATTTGCTTTCAAGTGACAAACACAAACAAGCTTCTTTTCGAAATCAAAAGGTAGAGATGATTACGACACTTTAAGATTTTGAAATAAATACTCGTTTCGACACTAGAAAGAGACAAATTCAAGCCAAAGGCAAAAGTAAAAGCATAATCGACTATCAACAGCAAATAAACTTTCTCCTATGATCAAAATCGACACTTGCGACAGATCTAAATCAAAGGATGACAGTACGACTATTCTACTTTTGCAATGGAAAACTGTAAATGACGTAACAAACACACAAAAACATCTACAGTTTCTTTTGTACAACTGAGGCGGAATTACAGCAAAGAAAAGGGGTTTGAAACAGTGAAATACTGATCACAGGCAGCAAAAAGAGAGACAAAACTGAAAAATGAAGCAAAGAACCTCAGCTGCACAGGGCTAGGCTGATCAGCGTACCTGTTGCACAGAGAAACTGCATTTCAGCGCAGGTAGCCCTCTCAGGAAGTGCGTTGAAATGCAGAACCTCTTCACAGAGCCTGCGCTAGGGCAGAAACGAGAGTTCTATCCGGGTTCTGGGTCACGGTTTGCAGTTTAATCTATGGTTTTTGGCCGAGTAAAAGCAATCAGTAATGCACAATCAGAGGGTAGATTTAAAGAAGGTCTAAGAGCTATCACAAAGGGCAATCAGATCATTTGTGAATCTGCTGTTCAAATCATAAACAGATCCAGTGAATGGATTGAAGTAGCAGATGTCTACTTTGCATTTGTTAATGGCAAATGCAGTTTGATTTTCTTCTTCTAAGTTTATGAACCAAACAACAAGAGAAACACAAACTAACTAACTAGACAATCGTCCCCAGCAGAGTCACCATTTTGTTATCGGGATAAGTGTCTATTCAGAACGACTCTATCCCACTAAGGTGTGACAGCTACCTTAGAAACAAACAGAGAAAAATACTTTTGTATTCTTCTTTATGAACTATAAACAAAGAGGAATAGGATGAAAAAACCTGTGTCTTGTGCTAGTCCTTTGATCCAATCTCTCTCTTCTTTGACAACTTCCAACTACCTGCTTCCTTACTTGCCCAGCTTCACCAAATTCCTGTAAGATCACAGAAGAATAAAACTACACAAAGACATGGATTTATATTCATAAATAGCTTAGGATCAGATTTAAGCTAAACATACAAATGTAACAAGCATCAATGATACCCAAGCATGTAGGAGAAACTCAAATAGTTTTATTGATATAACAAGAAGATCCAGGAGGAGTTACAACCGATGATTCTTGATCCAGCATCAACCTCCTAGCAAAGAAGCCCCTCTTCACCTCCAACAAAGCATAAATCACCCAATACTCTGATATCTATCTCAAAACCAACATCAATTCTCTGCAATGTACAATATTCCAGCCTCTGGATCTCTGGGATGAGGGATCCATATATAGATGTATGCAAGGAGGATGAGTCAGCTCATGAATTGATTAGTGGCTTCTCTCTGTCAGTTCTTGCTTCCACTTGGAGACTGAGAGCCTCTTACTCATCCTTGGTCGAATTCAGTGAGGCAAGTGTCATTGGAGAAGATTCTGGAAGCTTCCATTGTCTCTCCACCTCGTGGAATGACTCTGCCACTTGTCATTTCCCGCTCAACACACCCTGGTAGTGCATTTAGGTGCGTTGCAACGCACCTATCTAGTGGACTTAGGTGCTTTGCAACGCACTTGGCTAGTGGAGCAGCTGAAATGATCCTGATTTGACTAGTTCTGAGCAGTTTCTGGTGGAGAACTTCTGGGAGAAGCTGTAATTTGTTGACCTTGTTCCTTTAGGAGTTAGAACAACACTTTTAGGGACTTAGGAGCCCTTGGTTTATGGACATTTCATGCTTAGAGCTGTAAGGCACAAAAATGTCTATAACACCGAGCCGTGCGTAGAGAGGGTCCAGTTTAACTGGTTCGAAATCCTCTGCACGGAATTTTTAGAGAATTGCTGCGAAGCCCAGGAGTAGGGTAAAACCTTCCACTCTGCATGGTTTTTGCTGTCCATAGTACTCGTAGTAGGGGAATTGCCGAAGGACAATCAATTCCCCATAATTGACAGAGATTTACCAGAGGCCGCGAAGTACACTTTTCTTTGGGCCACGAAGGATGCTACAAGGATACGCGATATCAAGATCTCCTAGGTGCTCATGGAGATGAACATCCGAATGTGGATCAACCGTAAGCTACGGTTGTCGCCCATGGTTTACAACAATCTACAATGTTTTGTAGAATTGAAGGCAGAAATGCATAACATATATATCAAGGCGCGCAAGGATCCGACGAAGCAGTGGACAAAGCTACCCTTTGTAGCCATTGACGACACCATTTTCAATGTCTTGGAGGCATGGACGCCAGAATGGCGTGCCCCAGACATTGCAAAACTCAAGAAGTTGGCAGCACAAAAGAAGAAAGATGATGCCAAGCTGTGCATCACACAGTTGGCTAAAAAACAAAGAAAGGAAACAACAGCAGCAGAAGTACGGGCAGCGCGGGACGTGGCACAGTGAGCAGCCGAGCAGGAAAAGGCCGTAGCAGCAGCAACAACATAGAAGCAACCATGAAGGTGGGTGAGGGCCAAGCAACGCTTTCGCAAGGGCAGGCAACAGAGGAAGCAGAAATAGAAGAAGGAGGCGCGGACCCACGAACCGCATCCACATAATTGAAGCGCCAACACCCAACAGAACAAGCAGGATCGTGGAAGAAGGTCAAGGCTTCAAAATTGTCCATTGACCCAATCACCCTAATCGAGGGTGATCTGCAAGACATCAGCGAGATGGTGTGCGATGTCACAAATGAGGTTCTCCAAGATTTCATGCAGGAGCACCAGACTATGTTGGGGGCCCTAAGAGCACAGTTGCAGGACTTGCAGGTGTGCCCCCCCTAGGTTGGTACCCTTTCGACCAACCTCATAGTCGGATCCACAACAGCAGAGCAGCTATTGTCCATGTAGATGATGAACACAATAGTGCTGCTGGAAGGGGCACTTGTGACATCAAATGAGGCCGACAGGAATTCGATTAGCATGCTGAAAGGTCTTGTTATCACTCAGGTTTTTTCCTTAGAAGTTATTAAAGAAGGAATGGCCCGAGGTAACCACAAACCAATATTTTAGACTCAAGTTCTAGCCAACCTAAGTCCAGAGAGGGCTCTCTCTTTAAGATTTAACTTTGTTTAAATAAGATTTCAGGCTAGTTCTTAATGTTCAGGGTTGTTTGTTTTGATTGGGTGGTGGAATTAAGAAGACAAATGGGCAGAGAAAATATTTAGGCCATTGGGCTATGGAGTCAATCAAGAAAGGCTTAACTGGATTTGATTTATCATTGAGGTAAGAGTTCACAGGGTAGGCTAACACAACAAGAGCAAATCTACAGGTTTAAATGGATGAAAGTCCTAACCAGGGCTAAGGGCAATGAAGAATCCTTAACAGGGATTAAGATGAGGAAGGGAAGGATGGCCAGTAGCAAAGGGCAATGAAGAATCCTATACTATGGGCCAAAGGGGGGATAAACTATGGAAGTAAGGAGGCAATTAAGAATCTCCAGACCAAGGCAGTTTAGAAGAAAACATAAATAAAGCAAACAGTTAAAACAGAGAGCACTTAAGCTAATTCTGATGATATCATTCCTTGTTTGCTTTTAAGATTTTATAAGAAACACATATGAATATTTCATAACATAAAGAGAATACAGTATTTAAACATGAGAAAATGATACTTATTTGTTCCAATTGTGCACAAGAATTGAGTGAAATGTCCTCAGCTTTATTTCATAATCCAGTAAACCAATCCAATACTGAGTACAATAGCTCCTTAGCTTAAAACAAAATGTCTCCAGAAATGTTTTTTAACCCGCCCTAATTACTTCAATTTGTGAAGTATTTATACAAAAATTAACACAAAATATCTCATATGCATATGAGATTTATTCTAGAAAACAAAAATTATCTTCAAGAGGAAGATAGAGATAGATGGAAAACTTTTTGCTTGTTGTCCCTTTATTTGTGAATGTGTTGGCTGCTAGAATTCAGATTTGGCTCTTGTAGTTGCTTTGGTAGTTATGTGCTAGATTTCACTCTTATCTTTGACCTACTGATACTCTTTACCTGTGCTGATTAATCCTGTATTACCTATTTTTACCTAGCAGTTATCTTTACCCTCTAGATTTACTATAGTAACTTTATAATAAATCTGTCAAACTGGTCCACCATTCACTATCTAGTAATTTTATTCTGATCATTTTCCTGTAGACTTCATCGGCTTCTGTATATTTGGAAAAGATGGGTTTGCTGGTGAACAAATGCTTGATTTCATGTTCTATGTAGAACATATTCTCCAGGCCATCATAAAGTACTTTTCCTGTAGGTAATGCTTTTACTCCCGAAGAAATAGCTTGGCTCCTGGACTGTTTGTGCAGTGTTTCAATGTAATCTTCATATGTCATTAATTTTTCATGTATGTCCAGAGGACTAGGAAGTCCTTTTTCTCTCAAAATGCCATATTTTAACATGAAGCTATCGATGTCTGATTGAATGCTTTGAAATCTTTTCTCTAAATTAAGCATCAAGTTCCTTTTAGTAAGAACCTTCTTTATCTCAATAATAGTTGCTGTTCTGTCTTGAATCTCTAATTCATCCAGCTGGTACCTATTTCTACTGTTAAAAAAATATATCAACTAATTTTCTTCCTCAAGCTTGTCTCCTAGTTCTTCCTTTGTCTTTTGTATGGCTTCCATGACTATTTTGACTAATTTAGTTTGCTAAAAAATAACCTGAATCGAAGGCCAAATATCATTGATGGAATCAATGATATTGATCCACAGTATATCCCTGATATCTCCCAATGGATTTTCTAGTGTCAAACCCTTTTCAAGAATTCTTATTCTTTCCACCATCCTTTGGTTTTTCCGTGCTTCTTCTTTATTCTGAATCTGTGCAAGTTCACAACTTGTTTCCAAACTTGTCACTTGCTCTCTGAGCTTCTTCAGTTCTGTGGCCTGGATACTCATCTGTTCCATAGCCTTAACCAATTCATCTGTGTTTTCTGGTATTATCCCTGTACTAGTTGATGTACCTATTTTTGATGCAGTGCCTGTCACTGGCAATGCTGTAGCTGGTGGAATTGTTAGTGCCAAGGCTACTACCAAGGTGGAGGGTATTGTTGTGGAAACTATAGGTATTACAGTCTGAGGAGCGGTGGCCAGCTCACTCTGTTTGGACAGTATCAAATTCTCCAATTCCTTCTCAGTTTCTTTTAATTGATCATTCAACTTAAGGACGAGGTCCATAAGTTCTTCCTCCTTTTGTTTTTCTATAACTTTAGCAGTTTGAGGATGGTGAAGAGGAGGGATATTGAGCTGCTTCTTCAGCGCAACTATGTCATCATTTTTTTTCTTTATTAATTGCTCTGCTACTTTGACATCCTTGGGATCATGTCCCAGCTCTATGATCAAGTCTTCTAATGTCTTTATTCTGGTGTCTTTGGCCTCAGAAGAGGCCTTTTCCAGTTGAAGTTGTGCAGGTGTGTTATTCAGTGAGTTCTATAGTTGATGAGCTATGATTGATTTTTTGGTCAATGTAGAGTAGACCATTTCACCTGTTTGTTTATGTAGCTCTATTTGGTCAATAGGATGAATATCCTTTGCCAAAACTTCAAAATCAGTTTTCAAATAGTCAACCATTGATCTTGGTTGTTGCACAGTTGGTTTGAGAAAACTCATTTGCATCTTGCCTTCTTTTATATCAAAGGCTGACATCAGCCTTGTCTGGTTAGTTGGAGCCATTCTAAGATAATGAGCATAGGTTTGAACCTTTAGTTTCTCATTCCTTGCTTTGATTTCTTTATACTTTTCTTTGATATCCTAGCTCTGACCAGAAGGAGCCCTGAAGGAAGATACCTCTGTGCTCTGTTGCCTTTCTAATACCTGGAACTGTGAGGTAGATGGTGTACCTCCTGAAGGGATAGTATGCACACTATCAGTTCTTTTTGTCACTGTGTTGCCTGCTATTTCCTCAGTGTACTCTTGTTTTGCATATGGGTTTAATCTTTGCCTCTTAGCAAAAGTTTGATCAATAGGCTTGCTGGAAGGAGTGGCCTCCTCTCTATCTCTTTTTGGATTTTTCTCCTCATTTAGAGGAGTCTACAAAATGGGGGGATTGCTCATATTTTGCTCTGTTTGATTGAGCTCCTCTGAAATCTCAGGTACCTCTCAATATTCTGCCTGCTCTGATGATCTTGGTTGGCCTGATGGCCCTGCTTGCTCCAAATTCTGTCCACTGTGTTTCTGTGACTACCTTTGAGATTGAGTTTCTCCAGGCACCTGTACAAATAAATATTTATCAAGCCTCGTTTCTAAATCCATCAATACATTGTCAACGACAACCTCTGTACTATATTGATCTACTAATGTGTTTTCAACCCATTCAGTTTGATTGGCATACTGTTCAATTTCTAGGATCCTATGGTGGATGTAAGGAGATAGCTTATTTTTCTGTCTCCTATTACAAATAAAGTTGTGGGGATCATAGGTCCACATGAAACTTTGTTTTAATCTCAACCTTTGGAGGATTTCATCTGCCTCCTTTCCTGCTTCTCTACTATTACAAATGAAAGGGTCAAGATGATATTTTATTCTTAGTTGGGCCTTTTTCTTGGTTCTAACAAAATGCACCTCATCTGAATTGATCATTTGCCTGTAGTACTCCAGAGCAAATAATCTCATGGGGAGGTATTTTGGCATTTTGTAAGGGGGCAACTCACATCCATAGATTCTGATTTCTGTATGGTTTTGGTACAAGTACCAATCCCATACTTTGTATTGCTTTGACAATTGCAAGACCCTCCTGATGTCTGGACTGATTTTGGGAGTGCTTCCTAGCAATATGGTAGCCGCTGGGTGTACAAATAGATCAATGAAATTTGTATATGGGTAGGTATTGGCATTATGATGCATGTGTTGTACTTGATGGCAAACCACTCATCGAAGAACATCTCACTTATATACAATCAGATGAATCTATAGAAGAGATAAACAAAGAAAACAGGGCATATCGGAGCAAGATGGAGCCAAGAGGAGCCAAGAGGAGACAAGAGGAGCCATATATATGTATATGTCACATATATATGCCAAAGAAGAGGAGCATACATAGCTATCGGGAGCCTATCGGAGCAAGAGAGACATTCTCATATGCAAGGAGGTCTTTGGAAGACACCACCAAGCCAGAAGAGCCTATTAGGAGCTTATCGGGAGCCATCGAGAGCCATCGAGAGCAACAGACAGAGTTATCAGGAGCGCAGACAGAGTTATTGGGGGTTATCGGGCTTATAAAACCCATGTATGCATGCTTTAACACTATCGGGAGTTATCGGGCGATTAAAACCCATATATATATGCATTCATAGCTATCGGAGCAACAATGCCAAAGGAATACAAAATCGGAGGCCAAAACATATATACATGGCAAACACTCTATCGGCGGAAAAGTTTCAGCATATCGGCGATATCGCTAATCGGTGGTTCAGCTATGTGCCACCACTGAAACCTCCGATTGCGATAATAACGTGGACCCGATGGCATATCACAATTTTATTTAATGCTATATCGCATCCGCAGTAATTGCGATGTATAAAGGGTTTTCAACCCCAAACCTCCGATTGCGATATGTGTGTGGACCCGCTGCAGAATTATGTTATGATTGAATGCTATATCGCATCCACCCATCGCAAAAATACACAAAGGCATGACACTCTCCCGATCGCTGATTGCGATAAGCATGCGAACCCGACAGGAATATAAAGCATGGTTAAATACCATATCGCATCCGATCCATCGGATCGGCCATCGGCCATTGGCGACTGCCGATTGCAATTACAAGGCGGACCCGATACAGGAATAGTTGTGGGTGAGTTAAAATTGAAGTCCGCCTATTAGTCTTTTGGACCATTTTTCATCATTTTCTCTGTTTTATCACTTAATTCATCGATTAAGTGATCAGTCCAAGCTATTGAGCCCCAGGTTTTCGGATCCCTTGTATTGGTAATCTACGGTTCCGATTCATTGTTTTAACAAGAGCTTGACCATAAAAAGGGGAAAGGAGATCTTTTGGTACAAAAAGATTAGTGAACGTTGAAGATCTTAAGAAAGAACAGATCCGAGACACTTGCGATTGGTTGGGGAGTGATGGTTGAGATCTCATCGGTGCAGTCTGGTTATGCTTGAAGCCTGAAATCATCTATTCGCAGGAGTGATATGGTGCGTACACCTGCAGAGCAGAAAAATGTGCAAGGTTCTGGGTACACAATTGATGTTCGGTTACTGGTATTGAGTGCTGATAACGGCATGATTATGTTGAATGGATCAAGTTCTTAATGACTTAACTTTATGTGATCTGAAGGACTAGATCTGGTTGAGAACTATCATAATATCCATGTATATATTGATCTGATGCTTGGGCAAGGAAATTAGTTGATTCACATGTACTTGATGATCATTTGATCTTCTTGGATCCAGTCTGAAAATTTATGAAACGTGGTCCCTGGAAGAAAGAGAAGGTTGTAGCCTTCAGTAGGCCAGCACCTACATACTAGTATCTTGGCTAGTACAAGAGCTAAGGGGGTTGTAGCTCCCTTCCAGGAGAAGCTGGAAAATGAGAGAGGGTTGTAGCTCTCTGCAGGTTGTAGCCTGCATACTGGTAAAGGACTGCACCAGTACATTGTAAAAGGAAGTTTCTAATTAAAGAAGATAGAGACATATTGCAGCAAGTGGTTTTCACCCACATTGGGTTTCCACCTTATATCTGGTGTTCTTTGGTGTGCCTATCTATTTTTCTTGTTCTTGTTCATTATTATATGGTTCTGACATACAAGTTACTGATCAATATCTAAAGAATAAATTAAAGTATAGATTTGGAAGGTATATTGAAAATAATTTGATAATACTGATTCACCCCCCGCTCTCAGTATTATTTCCAATAATTGGTATCAGAGCAGGTCCTTCTGAAGAAGCTTGATCGCTTGAAGGAAGATCTATCATCATGAGCAACTACGAGAGGGAAGCATCAATCAGGCCACCGATTTTTGATGGGACAAGCTTTGTATATTGGAAGGTAAGAGTTACTGCCTATCTTCAATCTTTGGGCACAGAAGTCTGAGACATCATAGAAACAGGGTATACTTTTCCATCAGCTACTCCTACAGATCCAGCTGAGAAGAAGAAATATGAAACAAATGCAAAGGTGGTCAATACTCTTCTAGGATGTCTATCTCAATCAGAATTCGTGAAAGTTATGCAGTATAAATCCGCAAAAGAAATATGGGACAAGATTCTTCTAAGCTATGAAGGAGATGATCAGGTAAAATGAGCAAAACTTCAAACCCTCAGGATTCAATATGAAAATATCAAGATGTATAATGATGAAAGTGTGGCTAACTATTTTCTTCGTGTAGATGAGATTGTTAATTGTATGAAAAATTTGGGTGAAGAAATAAAAGAGGCTGTTGTGGTTGAAAATGTTCTAAGATCTTTGTCACCTAGGTTTGAATCTAAAGTTTCTGCAATAGAAGAAAAGGAGAATCTACAAAATCTTAAAATGTCACAGCTGCATGGAATTCTAACTGCTTATGAAATGAGGAAAGGAGGTCCATCGGACAGGAGAGAAGTTGCCTTCAAGGCTTCAGGCAAAGGAGAGTACTATGAATCAGGACACGTGTCAGAAGAAGAAGAAGAATCAAATTTTGTCAAAAATCTTCAACGGGGTACTGGAAGATTCAGAGGTAAGTTACCTTTCAAATGCTTTGCTTGTGGAAGAGTCGGTCACTATGTTGCCAAATGTCCTCATAAGGATAAGATTGACAAGGGGAAGGAACCTATTAGATGGAACAAGAAACAGAATGCAAATAAGAAAAGCTATTACATTCATGAAGGCAGTGATGGTCTATCAAATAGTGATGAAGATGAACGAGGTAATCACTATAAACTTTTAATGGCTTTTGAAGACGATTATTACATGGATGCTATAGATGTGGATAGCTTTTATGAAGAGATTTCTAGACTCAAGACATGTTTAAAAGAAAAGAATGTGATCATTGATACTCTGCAATTTCAACTTGATGAAAAAGAAAAATTTCTTGAAAAATTAGAATGTGAAATTGTTGGCCTTAGAAAAGAAATTGAGAAAACAAAGGCTCTTAATCTAAAGTTTGTTAAAGGATTTGAAACTCTGGATGAGATCATCAATGTGCAGCGTTCTCCACTAATCAATACAGGTCTGGGATATAATGGAGAAGCATCTAAAGCATCCACCTCCAAAAGTTATCTTGATGCAGCAAGGAGGAGCGAGCAAAGGCCTAATAGAAATCATCAAGTAAATCAGGGACAGTTTACCTCAAGAACGAACAAAGACTATCAAGAAAATCGGCGGCAAGCTACCTTAAGGACAAACAGAAGCTACAACCAGCCACAGGTAAAATCTTCCCAATTTGCCTCAAGAATGGATGCTAGTAGAAACTACAATCGGTTGGACGATAGATTTGATAATCACAGGAGTTTCTTCAATGGCCAATGTTTCTCTTGCCATAACTTTGGTCACAAAGCAGCTCAATGTGTTGCCTATAAGACAATCATGACTAGAGAAGCTCAAAAACAAAGAAGTATGTTTGGAATCACGAAGAGGACCTATAACAACTTTTCAGCCCTTGAAAATGAAATTGAATGTTCTATTTGTAATAACTTTGGTCATGAATATTCTGAATGCAGGAGCAGGTTTTTGCAGACAAAGGAACAAGCCTCAAGTACCAGAACATGGAGAATAAAGGAACCAAAACCAGAAAGATGTGGGATAGCTTTTTATGCAGAAGGACAAGAAAATTTATGGTATATCGATAGCGGATGTTCGAAGCATATGACAGGTGATAAAGAAAAACTTGAATCATATACTGCTTTAGAAAAGGGAAAGAAGGTTTCTTTTGGAAATGATACCCCTGCGGCCATAAAAGGAAAAGGCACTGCTCAGTTGAAAGAAAAGGTCAAAGCTGGAAATGTTTTG
This sequence comes from Pinus tabuliformis, assembly GCA_031772625.1. Taxonomy (NCBI): domain Eukaryota; kingdom Viridiplantae; phylum Streptophyta; class Pinopsida; order Pinales; family Pinaceae; genus Pinus; species Pinus tabuliformis. The sequence goes on from CM062805.1 coordinate 641,938,740, forward strand.
TATGTTGATGGCTTGAAGCATAATCTTCTGAGTGTTAGTCAGATGTGCGATCAAGGAACAGAGGTAATATTTCGATCAAATGGATGTAGTGTTCGTGATCTTGATACAGGAAAAACAGTGATCAAAGGCAGAAGAACTCCAAATAATCTATACATATTTGAAGAAGGACAACAACAATGCTATTTGAGCAAGGATGATGAACACTGGTTATGGCATCGGAGGTTGGGGCATCTAAGCTTTTCACAAATAAGGAAAGCATGCAAATACCAGGGAGTTCGTGGTCTTTCGGATATCAAAATTCCAGACAACACCATATGCAAATCATGTCAGTTTGGTAAGCAAGCCAGAACTAACTTCCCTGAGAAGGAAGGATCAGCCAGCAGGCCTCTTGAACTAGTCCATACAGATGTATGTGGTCCTTTCAGGACAAGGTCACCTCGAGGAGAAGAATATTTTATATTATTCATTGATGACTTCTCTAGGATGGTTTGGTTAAGACTTATGAAGCACAAAGACGAAGCATTTGAAAAATTCAAAGCTTTCAAAGCCTTGGTTGAAAATGAATCGGATCACAAAATTAAGTGCCTCAGGTCTGACAGAGGTGGGAAGTTTACCTCAAATGAATTTTTTGATTTTTGTGAAGAACATGGAATAAGAATGGAATTTTCTACAGCTAGGACTCCTCAGCAAAATGGAGTGGTGGAGAGGATGAACAGAACGGTTCAACAAATGGCTTGTGCTATGCTTGATGAGTCTAGAACTCCCGCAACCTTCTAGGGTGAAGCTGCATTTGCTATGGTTGTTATTCTCAACAAAACAAATGTCCGAGTAAACAGCACTCAAACTCCACATGAGCTCTGGTATGGTGAGACTCCTTCGGTAAAGCATTTCAAAATTTTTGGGAGCAAATGCTATATTAAGAATACTGATGAACAGCTTGGCAGCCTTGAACCTAGAGGAGATGAAGGCATTCTCCTTGGTTACTCTCCCCACAGCAAAGCATATAAGTGTTACAATAAAATACTTGGAAGAATTGTTGACAGCATTGATGTAGTGGTTGATGAAAAAGGATACATCCCTAGGCAAGTAAATCATGAAAATATCGAAGAGAATGAAGACTACTCTCCAAATCAGACAAATGATGAAGAAGAACCTCAAGAGGCACCAGAGGAACAGATTAGGATAGAAGAGAAGACTCCATCCAGGTATGTTCAGAAGAATCATCCAGAATCTCAGATTTTGGGGCAGAAAGAAGCAGGCGTACAAACAAGAAGAACAATTGCAGAAACCTCAAGCTATTTGGCATTGCTCTCCTCCACTGAACCACAAAATGTAAGACAAGCATGCAAAGATGAATGCTGGGTCAAGGAAATGGATGAAGAACTTGAGCAGATCGAAAAGAACAACACTTGGGAGTTGGTTCCTAGACCAAAAGATAAGAATGTCATAGGGACAAAATGGATCTTCAAAAATAAGTTGAATGAAAGTGGGGAAGTAATTAGAAACAAGGCCAGATTTGTGTGTAAAGGGTATGCTCAACAAGAAGGAATAGATTTTGAAGAAACTTTTGCTCCTGTTGCAAGACTTGAGGCCATCCGAATGTTCCTTGCTCTCTCAAGCTTTCAAAAGTTCAAAGTATTTCAAATGGATGTGAAATCAGCTTTTCTGATTGGAGATTTAGAAGAAGAAGTATACATTGAGCAGCCAGATGGTTTCATTCTGGGAATGATCCAAATCTTGTATGCAGACTAAAAAAGGCTGTCTATGGTCTTAAACAGGCTCCAAGGGCTTGGTACTACTGTTTGGACAAATATCTTCATCAACAAGGTTTTTCAAAAGGATCAGTAGATAGCAATCTTTATATAAAAATTGAAAATGACAAATTGCTAATACTTGTTATGTATGTAGATGATATTATCTTTGGTAGCAATGAAGAAGCTATGAGTCAAAGCTTTGCCTTGGTGATGTAGAAAGAATTCGAAATGTCCTTTCTTGGAGAACTGACATACTTTCTTGGATTACAAATCCAACAAAATGAAGGCAGTATCTTCTTGTCTCAAACCAAGTACCTCAAGCAGATTCTGAAGAAGTATGGCATGGAAGATTCGAAACCAGTATGTACCCCTATGGTTACAGGATGCAGTCTTAGTGCGAATGATGAATCAACAGCAGTTCATCAACCAACCTACGGATCTATGATTGGAAGTCTACTTTATTTGACAGGTACCCGACCAGACATCATGCATGCAGTGGGAATAGTTGGAAGATTTCAGGAAAATCCAAAGGAAACTCATCTTCAGGCAGTGAAGAGAATTTTCAAGTATCTTCAAGGAACTCAAAACTATGGATTATGGTATCCCAGAGACACAGATCTCACACTTCATGCTTACACAAATGCAGATTGGGTCGGAAGTGTGGATGACAAGAAAAGCACAAGCGGTGGTGCTTTCTTTATGGGTTCCAGATTAGTATCTTGGTTTAGTAAGAAACAGAGTTCGATTGCTTTATCTACAGCTGAGGCAGAATATGTGGCTGCTGCATCTTGTTGCACTCAACTTCTTTGGATGATGCAGACCTTGCAGGATTTTCAAATCACTTGTACACCACCTATCTCCATCTTCTGTGATAATACAAGTGCAATCAGCATTTCAAAGAACCCAGTCATGCATTCAAAGACCAAGCACATACCGGTCAAGTACCATTTTCTCAGGGAACAAGTGCTTGAACAAAAGGTCAAGTTGGAGTATGTTCCTTCTAAGGAACAAGTTGCTGATATACTCACTAAACCATTGCTCAGGGAGACCTTTGAATACGTCAGGCAAAAGCTGGGGGTTGTTGATGCATCATCTTATTGTTAAATCTCATCTGTTTCAGAGATTGTTGGTTGTACGCAAGGTTCATATGGGGTATACGCGTACAAGTTCAGGGGGAGCATATATAATGCATTGTTGGCATTATGGTAGTGCAGAAGGAGTAATATGTCTCTATCTCTTTCATGATCCGGCTTATAGTCAGGAGGAGCAGGTTCTCAGGGGGAGATATAGTCAAGAGGAGTAGGTTTTCAAGTATGGACAGCTGAATGTATATCAAGGAAAGAGTATGTCTTGATCCGCCCTTTGCCCTTGATGTCAAAGGGGGAGAGTGATTTTGGTGTTGGTGTTGTTACCATCAAGTCCAAAGGGGGAGATTGTTGGCATTATGATGCATGTGTTGTACTTGATGGCAAACCACTTATTGAAGAACATCTCACTTACATACAATCAGATGAATCTACAGAAGAGATAAACAGAGAAAACAGGGCATATCGGAGCAAGATGGAGCCAAGAGGAGCCAAGAGGAGACAAGAGGAGCCATATATATGTATATGTCACATATATATGCCATAGAAGAGGAGCATACATAGCTATCAGGAGCCTATCGGAGCAAGAGAGGCATTCTCATATGCAAGGAGGTCTTTTTAAGACACTACCAAGCCAGAAGAGCCTATCAGGAGCTTATCGGGAGACATCGGGAGCAACAGACAGAGTTATCGGGAGCGCAGACAGAGTTATCGGGGGTTATCGGGCTTATAAAACCCATGTATGCATGCTTTAACACTATCAGGAGTTATCGGGCGATTAAAACCCATATATATATGCATTCACAGCTATCGGAGCAACAATGCCAAAGGAATACACAATCGGAGGCCAAAACATATATACATGGCAAACACTCTATCGGCGGAAAAGTTTCGTCATAACGACAATATCATTAATCGATGGTTTAGCTATGTGCCACCACTGAAACCTCTGATTGCGATAATAACGTGGGCCCGATGGCATATCACAATTTGATTTAATGCTATATCGCATCTGCAGTAATTGCAATGTATAAAGGGTTGTCAACCCCAAACCTCCGATTGCGATATGTGTGCGGACCCACTGTAGAATTATGTTATGATTAATGCTATATCGCATCCGCCCATCGCAACAATACACAAAGGCATGACACTCTCCCGATCGATGATTGCGATAAGCATGCGGACCCGACAAGAATATAAAGCATGGTTAAATACCATATCGCATCCGATCCATCGGATTGGCCATCGGCCATTGGCGACTGCCGATTGCGATTACAAGGCGAACCTGATACAGGAATAGTTGCGGGTGAATTAAAATTGAAGTCCGCCTCTTAGTCTTTTGGACCATTTTTCATCATTTTCTCTATTTTATCACTTAAGTCATCGATTAAGTGATCGGTCCAAGCTATTGAGCCCCAGGTTTTTGGATCCACTGTATTGGTAATCTACGGTTCCGATTCATTGTTTTAACAAGAGCTTGACTATAAAAAGGGGAAAGGAGATCTTTTGGTACAAAAAAATTGGTGAACATTGAAGATCTTAAGAAAGAATAGATCCGAGACACTTGCGATCGGTTGGGGAGTGATGGTTGAGATCTCATCAGCGTAGTCTGGGTATGCTTGAAGCCTGAAAATCATCTATTCGCAGGAGTGATACGGTGCGTACACCTGCAGAGCAGAAGACTGTGCAGGGTTCTGGGTGCACAATTGATGTTCGGTTACTGGTATGGAGTGCTGATAACGGCATGATTATGTTGAATGGATCAAGTTCTTAATGACTTAACTTTATGTGATCTGAAGGACTAGATCTGGTTGAGAACTATCATAATATCCGTGTATATATTGATCTGATGCTTGGGCAAGGAAATTAGTTGATTCACATGTACTTGATGATCATTTGATCTTCTTGGATCCAGTCTGAAAATTTATGAAACGTGGTCCCTGGAAGAAAGAGAAGGTTGTAGCCTTCAGTAGGCCAGCACCTACATATTAGTATCTTGGCTAGTACAAGAGCTAAGGGGGTTGTAGCTCCCTTCTAGGAGAAGCTGGAAAACGAGAGAGGGTTGTAGCTCTCTGCAGGTTGTAGCCTGCGCACTGGTAAAGGACTGCACCAGTACATTGTAAAAGGAAGTTTCTAATTAAAGAAGATAGAGACATATTGCAGCAGGTGGATTTCACCCACATTGGGTTTCCACCTTATATCTGGTGTTCTTTGGTGTGCCTATCTATTTTTCTTGTTCTTGTTCATTATTATATGGTTCTGACATACAAGTTAATGATCAATATCTAAAGAATAAATTAAAGTATAGATCTGGAAGGTATATTGAAAATAATTTGATAATACTGATTCACCCCCCCCCCCCCCCCCTCTCAGTATTATTTCCAACAATTTCTATCAGAGCAGGTCCTTCTAAAGAAGCTTGATCGCTTGAAGGAAGATCTATCATCATGAGCAACTACGAGAGAGAAGCATCAATCAGGCCACCGATTTTTGATGGGACAAACTTCGTATATTGGAAGGTAAGAGTTACTGCCTATCTTCAATCTCTGGGCACAGAAGTCTGGGACATCATAGAAACAGGGTATACTTTTCCATCAGCTACTCCTACAGTTCCAGATGAGAAGAAGAAATATGAAACAAATTCAAAGGCGGTCAATACTCTTCTAGGATGTCTATCTCAATCAGAATTCGTGAAAGTTATGCAGTATAAATCCGCAAAAGAAATATGGGACAAGATTCTTCTGAGCTATGAAGGAGATGATCAGGTAAAACGAGCAAAACTTCAAACCCTCAGGATTCAGTATGAAAATCTCAAGATGTATAATGATGAAAGTGTGGCTAACTATTTTCTTCGTGTAGATGAGATTGTTAATTGTATGAAAAATTTGGGTGAAGAAATAAAAGAGGCTGTTGTGGTTGAAAAAGTTCTAAGATCTTTGTCACCTAGGTTTGAATCTAAAGTTTCTGCAATAGAAGAAAAGGAGAATCTACAAAATCTTAAAATGTCACAGCTGCATGGAATTCTAACTGCTTATGAAATGAGGAAAGGAGGTCCATCAGACAGGAGAGAAGCTGCCTTCAAGGCTTCAGGCAAAGGAGAGTACTATGAATCAAGACACGTGTCAGAAGAAGAAGAAGAGTCAAATTTTGTCAGAAATCTTCAACGGGGTACTGGAAGATTCAGAAGTAAGTTACCTTTCAAATGCTTTGCTTGTGGAAGAGTCGGTCACTATGTTGCCAAATGTCCTCATAAGGATAAGATTGACAAGGGGAAAGAACCTATTAGATGGAACAAGAAACAGAATGCAAATAAGAAAAGCTATTACACTCATGAAGACAGTGATGGTCTATCAAATAGTGATGAAGATGAACGAGGTAATCACTATAAACTTTTAATGGCTTTTGAAGATGATGATTACATGGATGCTATAGATATGGATAGGTTTTATGAAGAGATTTCTAGACTCAAGACATGTTTAGAAGAAAAGAATGTGATCATTGATACTCTGCAATTTCAACTTGATGAAAAAGAAAAATTTCTTGAAAAATTAGAGTGTGAAATTGTTGGCCTTAGAAAAGAAATTGAGAAAACAAAGGCTCTTAATCTTAAGTTTGTTAAAGGATTTGAAACTATGGATGAGATCATCAATGTGCAGCGTTCTCCACTAATCAAGACAGGTCTGGGATATAATGGAGAAGCATCTCAAGCATCCACATCCAAAAGTTATCTTGATGCAAAAGGAGGAGTGAGCAAAGGCCTAATAGAAATCATCAGGTAAATCAGGGACAATTTACCTCAAGAACGAACAAAGACTATCAAGAAAATCGGGGGTAAGCTACCTTAAGGACAAACAGAAGCTACAAACAACCACAGGTAAAATCTTCCCAATTTGCCTCAAGAATGGATGCCAGTAGAAACTACAATCGGTTGGACGATAGATTTGATAATCGCAGGAGTTTCTTCAATGGCCAATGTTTCTCTTGCCATAACTTTGGTCACAAAGCAGCTCAATGTGTTGCCTATATGACAATCATGACTAGAGAAGCTCAAAAACAAAGAAGTATGTCTGGAATCACGAAGAGGACCTATAACAACTTTTCTGCCCTTGAAAGTGAAATTGAATGTTCTATTTGTAATAACTTTGGTCATGAATATTCTGAATGCAGGAGCAGGTTTTTGCAGACAAAGGAACAAGCCTCAAGTACCAGAACATGGAGAATAAAGGAACGAAAACCAAAAAGATGTGGGATAGCTTTTTATGCAGAAGGACAAGAAAATTTATGGTATATCGACAGCAGATGTTCGAAGCATATGACAGGTGATAAAGAAAAACTTGAACCATATACTGCTTTAGAAAAGGGAAAGAAGGTTTCTTTTGGAAATGATACCCCTGCGGCCATAAAAGGAAAAGGCACTGCTCAATTGAAAGAAAAGGTCAAGGCTAGAAATGTTTTGTATGTTGATGGCTTGAAGCATAATCTTCTAAGTGTTAGTCAAATGTGCGATCAAGGAACAGAGGTAATATTTCGATCAAATGGATGTAGTGTTCGTGATCTTGATACAGGAAAAACAGTGATCAAAGGCAGAATAACTCCAAATAATCTATACATATTTGAAGAAGGACAACAACAATGCTATTTGAGCAAGGATGATGAACACTGGTTATGGCACTGGAGGTTGGGGCATCTAAGCTTTTCACAAATAAGGAAAGCATGCAAATACCAGGTAGTTCGTGGTCTTCTGGATATCAAAATTCCAAACAACACCATATGTAAATCATTTTAGTTTGGTAAGCAAGCCAGAACTAACTTCCCTGAGAAGGAAGGATCAGTCAGCAGGCCTCTTGAACTAGTCCATACAGATGTATGTGGTCCTTTCAGGACAAGGTCACCTCGAGGAGAAGAATATTTTATATTATTCATTGATGACTTCTCTAGGATGGTTTGGTTAGGACTTATGAAGCACAAAGATGAAGCATTCGAAAAATTCAAAGCTTTCAAAGCCTTGGTTGAAAATGAATCGGATCACAAAATTAAGTGCCTCAGGTCTAACAGAGGTGGGGAGTTTACCTCAAATGAATTTTTCGATTTTTGTGAAGAACATGGAATAAGAAGGGAATTTTCTACAACTAGGACTCCTCAGCAAAATGGAGTGGTGGAAAGGATGAACAGAAAGGTTCAACAAATGGCTCGTGCTATGCTTGATGAGTCTAGAACTCCTGCAACCTTCTGGGGTGAAGCTGCATATGCTGCGGTTGTTATTCTCAACAAAAGAAATGTCCGAGTAAACAACACTCAAACTCCGCATGAGCTCTGGTATGGTGAGATTCCTTCGGTAAAGCATTTCAAAATTTTTGGGAGCAAATGCTATATTAAGAATACTGATGAACAGCTTGGCAAACTTGAACCTAGAGCAGATGAAGGCATTCTCCTTGGTTACTCTCCCCACAGCAAAGCATATAAGTGTTACAATAAAAGACTTGGAAGAATTGTTGACAGCATTGATGTAGTGGTTGATGAAAAAGGATACATCCCTAGGCAAGTAAATCATGAAAATATCGAAGAGAATGAAGACTACTCTCCAAATCAAACAAATGATGAAGAAGAACCTCAAGAGGCACCAGAGGAACAGATTAGGATAGAAGAGAAGACTCCATCCAGGTACGTTCAGAAGAATCATCCAGAATCTCAGATTTTGGGGCAGAAAGAAGCAGGCGTACAAACAAGAAGAACAATTGCAGAAACCTCAAGCTATTTGGCATTGCTCTCCTCCACTGAACCACAAAATGTAAGACAGGCATGCAAAGATGAATGCTGGGTCAAGGCAATGGATGAAGAACTTGAGCAGATCGAAAAGAACAACACTTGGGAGTTGGTTCCTAGACCAAAAGATAAGAATGTCATAGGGACAAAATGGATCTTCAAAAATAAGTTGAATGAAAGTGGGGAAGTAATTAGAAACAAGGCCAGACTTTTGTGTAAAGGGTATGCTACACAAGAAGGAATAGATTTTGAAGAAACTTTTTCTCCTGTTGCAAGACTTGAGGCCATCCAAATGTTCCTTGCTCTCTCAAGCTTTCAAAAGTTCAAAGTATTTCAAGTGGATGTGAAATCAGCTTTTCTGAATGGAGACTTAGAAGAATAAGTATACATTGAGCAGCCAGATGGTTTCATTCTTGGGAATGATCCAAATCTTGTATGGAGACTGAAAAAGGCTCTCTATGGTCTTAAACAGACTCCAAGGGCTTGGTACTACCGTTTGGACAAATATCTTCATCAACAAGGTTTTTCAAAAGGATCAGCAGATAGCAATCTTTATATAAAAATTGAAAATGACAAATTTCTAATACTTTTTGTGTATGTAGATGATATTATCTTTGGCAGCAATGAAGAAGCTATGAGTCAAAGCTTTACCTTGGTGATGCAGAAAGAATTCGAAATGTCCTTGCTTGGGGAACTGACATACTTTCTTGGATTACAAATCCAACAAAATGAAGGTGGTATCTTCTTGTCTCAAACCAAGTACCTCAAGCAGATTCTGAAGAAGTATGGCATGGAAGATTCGAAACCAGTATGTACCCCTATGGTTACAGGATGCAGTCTTAGTGCGAATGATGAATCAGCAGCAGTTCATCAACCAACCTACAGATCTATGATTGGAAGTCTACTTTTTTTGACAGGTACCTGACCAGACATCATGCATGCAATGGGAATAGTTGGAAGATTTCAGGAAAATCCAAAGGAAACTCATCTTCAGGTAGTGAAGAGAATTTTCAAGTATCTTCAAGGAACTCAAAATTATGGCTTATGGTATCCCAGAGACACAGATCTCACACTTCATGCTTACGCAGATGCAGATTGGGCCGGAAGTGTGGATGACAGGAAAAGCACAAGCGGTGGTGCTTTCTTTATGGGTTCTAAATTAGTATCTTGGTTCAGCAAGAAACAGAGTTCGATTGCTTTATCTACAGCTGAGGCAGAATATGTGGCTGCTGCATCTTGTTGCACTCAACTTCTTTGGATGATGCAGACCTTGCAGGATTTTCAAATCACTTGTACACCACCTATCTCCATCTTCTGTGATAATACAAGTGCAATCAGCATTTCAAAGAACCCAGTCATGCATTCAAAGACCAAGCACATACCGATCAAGTATCATTTTCTCAGGGAACAAGTGCTTGAACAAAAGGTCAAGTTGGAGTATATTCCTTTTAAGGAACAAGTTGCTGATATACTCACCAAACCATTGCCAAGGGAGACCTTTGAATACCTCAGGAAAAAGCTGGGGGTTGTTGATGCATCATCTTATTGTTAAATCTCATCTGTTTCAGAGATTGTTGGTTGTACGCGAGGTTCATATGGGGTATACGCGTACAGGTTCAGGGGGAGCATATATAATGCATTGTTGGCATTATGGTAGTGCAGAAAGAGTAATATGTCTCTATCTCTTTCATGATCCGGCTTATAGTCAGGAGGAGCAGGTTCTCAGGGGGAGATATAGTCAGGAGGAGCAGGTTTTCAAGTATGGACAACTGAATGTATATCAAGGAAAGAGTATGTCTTGATCTGCCCTTTGCCCTTGATGTCAAAGGGGAGAGTGATTTTGGTGTTGGTGTTGTTGCCATCAAGCCCAAAGGGGGAGATTGTTGGCATTATGATGCATGTGTTTTACTTGATGGAAACCCACTTATCGAAGAACATCTCACTTATATACAATCAGATGAAGCTACAGAAGAGATAAACAAAGAAAACAGGGCATATCGGAGCAAGATGGAGCCAAGAGGAGACAAGAGGAGCCATATATATGTATATGTCACATATATATGCCATAGAAGAGGAGCATACATAGCTATCAGGAGCCTATCGGAGCAAGAGAGGCATTCTCATATGCAAGGAGGTCTTTGGAAGACACTACCAAGCCAGAAGAGCCTATCAGGAGCTTATCAGGAGCCATCAGGAGCCATCGAGAGCAACAGACAGAGTTATTGGGAGCGCAGACAGAGTTATCGGGGGTTATCGGGCTTATAAAACCCATGTATGCATGCTTTAACACTATCAGGAGTTATCGGGCGATTAAAACCCATATATATATGCATTCACAGCTATCAGAGCAACAATGCCAAAGGAATACACAATCGGAGGCCAAAACATATATACATGGCAAACACTCTATCGGCGGAAAAGTTTCGGCATATCGGCGACATCGCTAATTGGTGGTTCAGCTATGTGCCACCACTGAAACCTTCGATTGCGATAATAACGTGGACCCGATGGCATATCACAATTTGATTTAATGCTATATCGCATCTGCAGTAATTGCGATGTATAAAGGGTTGTCAACCCCAAACTTCTGATTGCGAAATGTGTGCGGACCCACTGTAGAATTATGTTATGATTGAATGCTATATCGCATCCGCCCATCGCAACAATACACAAAGGCATGACACTCTCCCGATCGCCGATTGCGATAAGCATGCGGACTCGACAGGAATATAAAGCATGGTTAAATACCATATCGCATCCGATCCATCGGATCGGCCATTGGCCATTGGCGACCGCCGATTGCGATTACAAGGCGGACCCGATACAGGAATAGTTGCGGGTGAATTAAAATTGAAGTCCGCCTCTTAGTCTTTTGGACCGTTTTTCTTCATTTTCTCTGTTTTATCACTTAAGTCATCGATTAAGTGATCGGTCCAAGCTATTGAGCCCCAAGTTTTTGGATCCCCTGTATTGGTAATCTACGGTTCCGAATCATTGTTTTAACAAGAGCTTGACTATAAAAAGGGGAAAGGAGATCTTTTGGTACAAAAAAATTGGTGAACGTTGAAGATCTTAAGAAAGAACAGATCCGAGACACTTGCGATCGGTTGGGGAGTGATGGTTGAGATCTCATCGATGCAGTCTGGGTATGCTTGAAGCCTGAAAATCATCTATTCGCAGGAGTGATACGGTGCGTACACCTGCAAAGCAGAAGACTATGCAGGGTTCTGGGTGCACAATTGATGTTCGGTTACTGGTATTGAGTGCTGATAACGGCATGATTATGTTGAATGGATCAAGTTCTTAATGACTTAACTTTATGTGATCTGAAGGACTAGATCTGGTTGAGAACTATCATAATATCCGTGTATATATTGATCTGATGCTTGGGCTAGGAAATTAGTTGATTCACATGTACTTGATGATCATTTGATCTTCTTGGATCCAGTCAGAAAATTTATGAAACGTGGTCCCTGGAAGAAAGAGAAGGTTGCAGCCTTTAGTAGGCCAGCACCTACGTACTAGTATCTTGGCTAATACAAGAGCTAAGGGGGTTGTAGCTCCCTTCCAGGAGAAGCTGGAAAACGAGAGAGGGTTGTAGCTCTCTGCAGGTTGTAGCCTGCGTACTGGTAAAGGACTGCACCAGTACATTGTAAAAGGAAGTTTCTAATTAAAGAAGATAGAGACATATTGCAGCAGGTGGTTTTCACCCACATTGGGTTTCCACCTTATATCTGGTGTTCTTTGGTGTGCCTATCTATTTTTCTTGTTCTTGTTCATTATTATATGGTTCTGACATACAAGTTAATGATCAATATCTGAAGAATAAATTAAAGTATAGATCTGGAAGGTATATTAAAAATAATTTGATAATACTGATTCACCCCCCCCCCCCCCCTCTCAATATTATTTCCAACAGTAGGGAGAATTAGACCTGTGGAACAGAGGGGTCCAGAAGATGACAGATCTAGGATTCCCTTTGGTATCAAGTTTTGGACAGAGAAGGGAAACTTATTAGTCTGATAGTAAAGAAATAAATGGTACAGGACTGATGAATATTTGAACACTCTTTCATTTTCCAATCTTAGAAACTAATCATGCATCTTATCTTAGATGAATTTTGCATAATCAAATTTGATTGTAGGAGGCTGGCCAGGGGTAAAAATAGACATGTAGGCAAAAATGATATCATCTATATATTCACTAGTGGTAAAACCTAAAATGCATGATATCATTGATGTGATATCTTTGCCTAGATCAGAAAAGAAGGATGACATGTAAGGAGGGGGGTCCTTTGGCATGTATTTTTCTTCAGTAATGAAAGTCTGGAGGATTTGAGTACTTTTGGAACTAGATAGCTTGGAGAATCTGTCAAGCAAGTCAGCAATGGTAAGGGGGGTGAGGTTTTCACCAAGTTGTAACTGTAACATCTCATTTATGGATTCTGCAGTGATAGTGAATAGGACTTTCTGATCTGGGGACATTACAACTCTCATGATAGGGTCATAGTTTGCATGATAGTAGTGAACAATCTCCAGGAAGACATGAACATTGGGGAATTGATATTTGGGCAGGTTTGATTCCCAGAGGCCTATCTTATCTGCATGGTTCAAGTAGTTATCTCGATGTTTGTAATGCAATTTTAAAGGGGATTTTTCAAAGGTGAGGTCTTTAATCTGAAAATCTTTGTCAGCCAGGGGAAGATGGTCTAAATCTCTGTGGGGAGTAGTAACTGGAATGACATTCAAAGCAATTGGGGCATCCATCCTTGGTTCTTGTGGATTCAAGGATGGGGGCAAAGAATTTCAGGGAAATATGGAAAAATTGGATTATCATAGAGTATCTCAGGACTATTAGATAGCTTAACTTACTAAATTACTTAATTTTTAAAGCAATTTAGCTCAGGTTTGGCACGAAAACAGGGTTTCTCAGTCGAAAATAGGGTAAATACCTGGTTTTGGTTGTCTGAATGGATTAATGGTACTGGTGCACTATTTACAGGGAGCACACAGGTCTGCATAGTGGTCTGGAGTTCAGTGGCTATGGAAGGTTGACGGTTGGTAGCAGGTTGACAACTCGAATGTACTATGTGCTTGCATGGAGAACAAAAGGTTCTTTTCTTGGTAAAAAAACAAAAACAATGAGTTTTTTTGGTTTTATTTGTAAAGTCAATGATTTTGGCAGGTACGATGGGAAAGCGACAGTTGGTGCCAACTGACGGAGGTGACATTTTGTCGTGTAGTGAAGGTGGTAAGAAGAATCTATCACATCACTTTTGGGGACTTGGCGGTATTGGGAGAGGTCCACCTGATGCCATTCATCGGGTGACACGTAGCAGAGGGATGAATAGTAAAACCACTCACATTGGGCGGGTAAAGGTCGGCATCGGAGGCCGCCCGATATGAGCGACAACCGTTAGATCTGAAGGGGTCAGATCGTACGGTGATCGGGAGTGTGATTTGATTGGGGAGTTAATGGAGGGGCCTGATGGGATTTTAATTGCGAGTTAGGGCGGTTTAATGATGTTGGGGGTGATATGATTGGAGGAAGGTTATTAATTAATCATTGTTTGATTAATTAATCCTTTTTGGTTTGGCAGGGGGTTATGGCTCTTAATTAGTCGCGGATCGACTAATTAATCCATTTAATTATTTACTATTATGGTTTATATTTCAAACCATGGGGCAGGATATTTAACATTTGGGATTTTAATTAAATATACGGGAAAGGGGTTTATTTTTCGGGAGTTAAATATAATAAAAGTTAAAGTTAATATGAAACGGAAGCAGAAAAACAAATTGTGCTAAGTATCATGTATTGACATTTATCTATACATCCATATTTACACATCATAACTTAGGCTTAATGCTTTTTATGGGTTTTTATGTAAACAAAAGGGGTTTTAGGTAAAGTTTATTACTTTCCCTATGTAAACGGTAATTTCACCTTAGGAAAAGGGATTTTTAGGTGAGATGAATGTTTATGGAGGGAGTAAATGTTTGTAAGGCGGTTGTAGTACTTAAACCTGATCAGTTATTGGGCCAAGGGTCTGGTCCCTCCAAAAGTCAGAGAAATGCTCTGAGCCCCTTTAACTTAAAGTTTTAGGCACTTTGATTTTTGCTTGTGGGAAATTAGTGAAAAAGTAAAATGAATGGGGGGAAATTAATCACTTGACTTTGTAACTGTTCCATTGTCATCCATACTTTAAATGACATGATTTTATCCAATAAATCACCATAATTCTGCAACCATCCAACTACTTACCCATCTACTCATCCTACCATTTTTTCTACTCTTTATTAGGGTGCACTTAAACTGGAAAACCCTTATCAAAACTTTTCTTTTTCTTTTACAATATAAATCTATCTAAATATATTCTTATTACATCCAAGGGCTCATATTAAATTGTTGAGTTCCTTTTATTTACTCTACCTATCTACTTATCTACCAAGATTAAACAGTTTGGTCAGATTTTATTCGCTATCTCTAAGCATGAAATTGAAAACATGGAACAACCAAGATTAAATTGTTTGGTTACCATGGATTTTGGCATAAACAACAAATTGCACACAATTATTATTGTACAAAAAGTAAAATAGCAGTGGCATTTGGACTTGCACACTTTCATGGTCATTTTCATTTTTTTTGGGGTTCATTTTATCTTTTTTGACCTTTTTTATTCTTTTTGTCCTTTGATTTTTCTTTTAGGACATACCCTCTTTACATTTTTAGACTTTTTTATTTTTTTACAAATATGGAAAACATTTGTAGAAAGCAAATGGTATGTACATATTACAGTTTTGACCTCATCCATTAAAAAATTATGACACCTATTGGTATAGGAACATAACAGGTCTCAGAGTTAATCTCGCTACCCTTCCGCACGAAACATTATATGTGTTGCAAGATGGGATAACGACAGAGCTGCGAGCTAGGGAGAGCCGCGTGCTGCAAGTCCTCAATGAGTAGAAGATAAATATGGGACAAATCAGCTTGCAGCGCGACGAATTAGTGTCGCAAAATCAATAGCTGGTGTAGGTGATAGATGACGCTTGTCGAAGCATCCTGGAGCTGGCCATCCCAACAGATATACCAGCAGAGACGCAGATCCACAAGTTAGTAGCAGGAGTTCGTGAGGATAGGGAGGAAATGACAAAGGTTTAGCTGGAGCTGAATCTTCAGATTGCCGAGCTGCGGTTAAAGGTGTAGCCATCCACTCCCCCAGAAGTTAGAGAACAACGCGCTTGCTCTATCACAGTGGGATTGGAGGAAATAGGAGGTGTAGTGCGAGCCTGCACCAACATGTTGGAAGAATCACTTGAGGTCCTCACAACTCTGCAGGAGGACCCCAACATCCAGTGCTTAGAGACAGAGGCACGAGAACTCCAACAACAGTATGACAGTGTCTGAGGAACTGCACAAACAGTGGTCCTCACTCAGCGGTTGTGAGGATGCAGTAGGCTAAAACACTAAAGGAGCAGGTGGATGCGGCACGACATAAGGAGGTAGTTCTCAAAGTGCGTCTCTAGCCTTGGATCGATGAGGCCTTCACCATCATGGCAGACATCAAAGGCAAGCTCGCGCACATACAGGGGATGCACACATTAATGCAGAGAAGCACTCCAGGCACAGAGGTCTTAGAATAGCACATGCAGCAGGTACAACAAGCCATAGCTTAGTGCGCTGCTGACCTCTGCGCAATTCGAGAACAGGTGGAGGGACTTTGCGCAAATATCACTGCGTCAACAGAGTGACTCGAGGGCGAGTCATGATGTTTGTGTTAGGGGCTTGTTGGGCATGGAATCCCCCCCAAAGGCATGTTTTGGGGCTCAAAGTCCAAGTTTTGACCCAATCTTGTTGTAAAGCTCCGCGAATTGCGGGTGCGGGGCTCGAAAAGTATGATAGAGTCACAGGGATGTCCACCCTAGTTTTGTAATGTAATGTCGGCTGGATAGATCTACTTATGGTCCATGGACCATGGGATTATATAAATAGAGCGAGGCTCTAATTGTAAAAGAAGAGAAAGTAGAGAGATAGGAATAGAGGCTAAGGAAATAAGGTGAAATGTGTCTTTGGGTCGTAGAGTAGGAGAAAGCTCTGCAGCTGAGTGTGCAGAGGCCTAGTAGTCCACAACTGAGTGTGTAGGGCGGAGTTGAGTCTGTAACGAAAGAAGGAATTAATAAAGAGAAGTTTTATCATAATTCTGTTTATCTGTTCTTGGGTTAATGCATGTTTGATATAATTTGCAAATATACTATTTATTTACTGCGCGCACCTGTATGAATGGTTTATGTTGTTAAGTATAACGGAAAGCAAGCAAGAAGGCTAAAATAATCAACTAACATTGGAGTAATAGTAAGGTATTGGGTAGTAACGCGAAAGTGTAGCGTTTGGCCCTCGAGTAGGGCTGCGCGAAGGTAGTATATCAAGCTGTGAGGTATGGGAAAGTGCACGAAGCGACTTGCACATAGGGTCAAACCACAAACCACTTGAACTCATTAGACATCTCCAGGGTGTGGAAACCTGGTTCTAGCACCCTCCCATACTACTTCAGGTGAGACCTCAGTCCATGCTCCGTGGACTATTGCCGAAAGGGCTAGTAGTACCGGGATTTGTTTGGCTAACTTAACTCTGAACCTGGGTCAGGCCCCTATAAGCCAACAATTTTTAAATTTTTTTAATCCATTGATTGATAAAATTCCAATATATAAATGGCATCATGATTTATGATATCTATTGGAATTGTGTTGGTTCCTTTCTCCAATGTTTAGATTTTTATATCTAAATACTTATTTATTTCAAATAGAAATTGATTATGATCCATAAATTGTCATGGATATTCCACTGGACAGTTCGTCACAATAGATTTGATAATATTATATTAAATATATGATATTTTACACTATTATAGTTTTAATGAATTTTTAGATCCATAAAATTAACTATAATTAGTGCATGTATGTAAAAGTAAGTCAAGCAGAAAATTAGAGGATGAAAAAATAATCTCACACACACATAATACACAAAATATGCTCTTTGGGAAATTCTTTTTGGAGAAAACCCAGCTGGAAGGTGAGGTCGCTTCGCTCTCTTTCTTTGTCTGAGAATATGGCTGCGGATACAAAGAAGTAATACATGTGGCCCTCAAGCCGCTACAATGCACTGATCATCTTAGTGTGCTCTAGCTCATATCTCTCCTGGCTACCTTTGCTCAGCTATGGAACAAAATTCTCTCAAAAGAATGGAATGCCTCTTCCTCCTATTGGCCCAATTATAACACAACCCGATAGCCTACTAGTGGTTAATTTTGATTACATCAACTGTTAATTAGAGTTACAAAATAGACTCTTCTAGAGTATTTTACGTCAAAAACACGTGGCTAGCCCATTTTCCATGAATAATGGGGCCTGACACGGCATTCTCCTGAACTATAGGTGTGAAAACAGGAAGGTCGACTTCTAAGTGGAATAACATTTTCATACGGACTCTGATTGACATGATTCTTGTACCGTTGGAAAGCTATTTGTGTGTAGAATAGAATGAAAAGGGGTGCCATTAAGGGAAAAACATTAGACCCAAAAAAAAATCATTTGAAGCCTCTAAATTCTCCCGAACGGTTTCAGACCTTGTTTTACCAAACTAGGTCCCGCTAGTAAAATCGGTCTCGTGAGTTGATTCCCCCACTTTTTCCACTCCAAATGCATCGATATGGATGAAAAGAAATATAATGATCCAATTTGGATCACACATCCCAATTTTGCAAGGCCTTTAGTCCCAAAAATATTTTACTGAATGAGGTGAGGAAAAATTTTATCCACCTTCTCTCTGGTGTACCATTTAGCTTCACCTAAAAGTTGTCCCTTCAACCCAATATGTCAAAGTTCTTGTTGCCCTTGTCTTGTAGTTTTGGACCTCTTATACAAAACTGTATCTTCTGTCAACTCCGCCTAAGTGTCTGGTGCCAAATCCTCCACATATGGTAGGACCTGTTCATCTTCCTGATCTAGCATGGAAGGCTCATAGAGTGTCAAATTCTCTATATTTACAACTGAGTAAATGAGCATATATGGTGGTAAAATGAGTTGATAGGCATTATCACCCACCTTTTCCAATATATCAAAGGGACCATACCTTAGAGCCTGGATCTTATTTCCAGGCCCCTACAGCCTCTCCTTATTCAATTATATCCATACTTTGTCTCCCACCTTGAATGATTTCTATTTTATGTGTTGATAATGCCTGACCTTATACTTCACCTACAACTTTTGCAGTGTTTCTTGTACGTGTAGATGGATATGCATGATCTTCTCTATAAATTTTTTAGCCCTCAAAGCATTTCTTGTAGGGTCTTCGTTCACTTATCCTTGCTGCCCATATGAAATACCTAAAGGTGAAGGTGGAAAATATCCGAAACAAGTTTCAAATGGGGACTTTCCTGTAGAAGTGTGGATTACTCTGTTATAAGAATGTTGTACATATACCATATTTTCATCATGTCTTTAGATTATTCTGGTTGTAACCCCTCAAAAGATGCACTAAAGTCCTATTAACTACTTATGTCTTCCCATCTTTCTATGGATGGAACATTGTAGATCTATTGTTGGGAACGGGATCCCCCAAGGACAGTTTTGGGCTAAAAGCCCATGTTTTGGGTGAAATTTTGTAATAAAGTTGTAAAGTCTCCGCATTTTGTGGTCGTGGAGCACGAAGGTTCATGAAGTTGTCCACCCTTATTTTGTAAAGTGTAAAGTCAGCTATAAAGATCCACCCATGGTTCACAGATCATGGGATTGTATAAAAAGATCTAAGTAAGTAAAGCTCTAGGTAGTCTTGAGTTTGGGAAAGGAAGTCTTTTAGCGAAGAATGGAGTGAAGAGTCTTGATATCAAGTTGAAGTACTTTGGGTCTTAGTGCAAGTAGAGGCTCTGCAGCTGAGTGTGCATAGGCCTAGGGTAGAATTCCATAGCTAAGTGCGCGGACTCCTACAGTTGTGTGCACAGGATGGATAGGGTCTGTAAGAACTTGAAGATATCAATAAAGAGTTTTATTTTGCGAATTTTGTGCATCTATTTCTTGTTAAATACATCTAGTTTTATTTCTTTTTGTGTTTATTTACAATATTCATGTGATGCGTGAATGTATGTGACTATATTAGTGAATCAAACGCAAGTAAGGATATCTGTCTACGCAGTGTTAACTGTGATTGTTTAGTAAGATAACTAAAACACTTAAGATAAGTTGGGAACCTGTACAATATGATATCATAGCAGTGTGAAAGTACTTGACTGCAGGTTAGTGCTACGCGAAGGTCAATCGTACTCCTTTGCAGAGGCGCTAAAGGGCGGAATAAAGGGCTAGACTGACAAAGCCCTAGAACTTAGTGACCTGTGTGAAAGCAGGAACAGAGGGTATAAACTGACATCACGACCATCTCAGGGTGTGGAAACTTGGTTCCAGCATCACCCCATATTACTTCGGGTGAGACTTCATTCCGCGCTCCACGGGATGATGTTGAAAGGGCCAGTAGTGTAGGGATTTGTTTTAACTAACGATGAACCTGGGTCAGGCCCCACGTAGCCAACAAATGGTTCCATTGCCTGGACTAGGATCTAAATAAGAGATGTGTGATGTCGTATCATTGGAATCCAACTAAGAAAGAGGTTGAATATTGGTTAGATAGGAATATCCACGAATTCACAGCGCAGGAGAATAGAAATTTGCGACTAACAAAGGAACAATGGCTAGACAAGTACCTATATACAAAAATCCATGAAATCTTTTTCTGTTCTTTTCCAGTTGAGTTGTATGAGTGGATCGAGAGGCTAGCAAACAACCAAGGAAGGTAGAGGCTTGACGGTCCTATTGTTTGGACCCTAGAGTTAGTACAGAGATTAGAAGCCTCTAAGGATAAGATCACTCACGCTGTCAATCACTGGCTCAATCATACTATAGGAGGATTTGTGATTGAATTCTCGGTCGATACCTCAGTTAACTACAATAAAGCAGAGTGACGCTTCTTCAAGGGACCGCAAGGTAAGTATTTGAAATATTTAAACACTTGGATTAAAATGTTATGATGCGAAAAGCGAGTGATGTAGTTACCTTGATGTTCGGGGCTATGCGAAGTGGAAAAAGCTACAGAAACGGAGAAAGAAAAGGTCCTGAATAAGCCTACTGATTTCACCTCGTTTGAGTAGCGACGAGGGAGTAGCGCAGGCTTCTTCGCGAAGTGCCATTCAATTAATAAGGTGAGGGTTCCCATGAATACCACCTCCACCTACACCACCTCCAGGTTTGCCACCGTCACCAATGACTTCACTTACACCACTGCCACCTCTACCACGGTTCAACATGGCGAATTCAGTAAAGCTACTGTTGTTTAGAAGCTTGGGAAATGAGGATCTGAACCAGTTTTGGTTTGTCATGAAAGCTGTATGGGAAGCTCAGGGCATTATAGATGATAATATGAAGAAGGAAACTTTGGTTAGTGCCTTGTAGGACTGCGTGCTAACCTGGTACATCAAGTACTCTAACGACAACCTGAAATGCAGAGTCTTAAGAATGACAAGATAGCTCGAATAGACATGCGTGAAGAGATATGGTGCCTGAAGTGTAAAGGTTAGGGGCATGACAAAGACCAGTGCCCGGTCTTTGAAAACTACATTGCAGGAGGAGGACCGATGCCTTTGAGGCCGGAAGCCCACTCAGGGCTGAGCGAGGGGCCTACGTTGTGGTGTGCTATATGTCAAGTAGCAGGGAAACATACGATTGATAATTGTCATTTGTTGTAGAAGTTTGTACAAACCTTATGACAATTGTTCTACAACTTCTGTAAGTCAGTAGGGCATGATGAGCACAATTGTCGGAGCTATGAATTAATGATGGATAGGACTCCCACCTATAGAGTTCAGGCATAAACGTGACCTCTTGACCAGAGCGCTGGAATAGTGCGGACAGGTTTTCAGGGACGTGGACGAGGCTGAGGAGGATGAGGATTTGGAAGAGGTCAGGGATTGTTGATCCAATTGCGAAGGGCCAAGGAACTATGCTCGTGAATGTACTAATCCAATGCAACCATCATGCAAGTATTGTACTCAGTTTGATCACAAGACTGAAGACTTCCCTACCTTGATAGCAAGGATATGCGAAAAGGGGGCGCTACCCCTGCAACCAACTCGTAACCTGCAGATGATGAGGGTTGAACCTCGCGAAGAATATCCAAACGTAAATATAGTGCTAAGCAGTGGAATTACGATAGGTGATGACAAGGGGAAACAACCTAAAGACAACACGTGGGTTCACAAAGCTCCTAAGAAGGAGGCTGAATTTTATTTGGAGCATGCGCATGAAACATTCATGGAAGCAAAGAAGAGCTATGCTGAGGCCTCTACCTCAGAAACCGCGACAAACCTACTAAAGGGATGGATCCTTCTATGCTTACAACCTTCTTAGAAACCTGCATGAAGCTGTTGTGCGATAGCAAGGCAGTAAAGGGGTTAATGGAACTTATATATAGGTGTGTTGGAACTGCTCCTGGTGAATCGCATGTAATCCAAAAGATTGATAAGCATAAGACAAGGATGGGGTGTGAGATGAGACTCACCACGTAGATAGGAGAATACGAAATGGATCAATTCATTCTGAATATGGGGTCAAACGCGAACGTTTTACCAAAGTAGACATGGGAGCGGATGGGTAGACCTACACTATAGTGGTTTGTGATTCAATTAAGGATGGAAAATTAGTAGAAGATCATCCCTATGGGACGGTTGTAGGGAGTAACTGTAGATATTGAAGGCACGAGTGCACTGGCAGATTTCAATGTAATAGAAATTGCATATGACAAAAACCCCTACCCTGCACTCCTTGGGATCAATTGGGCTACTAACATGAAAAGGTTAATCAACCTAAAGAAGCGAAAGATGATATTTGAAAAGAAATCACTTCGCTTGGTAGTACACTTGGATCCTGTAGAAGGATCGTGATATACTGAACCAGTCCACGACTACGAAGGCGATGATGATTTGGACTTCATATATAAGATTATAGCGCGAGACCAAGACTGGATAAATCCGACAACAGATGGATGAATCTCGTGGGACTGTGCGAGTTCCTACATCTTAGACTTGGATGAAGAACTAAAGCACTAGCAGAATCAGCTACATGAAGTAACCACGTTGAGCTATAATATGATGACCTGGTCGCTGCACTGTGTGTCATCAGAGGTAAGAAGTCTACCCACTTATGATGGCCTAAATGATGTAGATGTATTTTTGGATGCATTTGAGAGGGAAGTACCAAAAAGCTAGCACTTCCAAGCTTTGGACTGGGCACTGCATGCTACACCTGCGAGATGGTGGGGTACACACAAAGGTAGCTTTGATGATTTGCGTGAGTGTAGGAGGATGATGCGCACACGCTTTGGGAAACCGAAGGTACAAATGACAGAAAAATATGATGGGAAGGACAATCCATGCACACACTTGGCCAAATGGGCTCAATCTTATGGACCGAAGCCCAAACCGGAATGGGTGCACTTGTTCTGTCATACCTTGGATGTCATCTCGATGAACTGGTACTTGGAAACATAGCTCCACCATGGTACAGGTGAATGGGATATTTTTCGCGAAGGATTCATAATGAAATTAAGCTTTGAAGACTATTGATGAAGTGCTATAGGAATTGAAAGCAACAATCTTTAGGATACCGCAAGATCCTTTGGATCTGGTTCAACCCGATTGGACTACTCAGCTGAGCCATGCGTTGGAATGCTATAACGTGACTGCTGAAGAAGAAGGTGAGGACCTGCGGAAGATTAACATCCCGGAAATAGAGGGATAAGATGAGGTTGAGGGACCGTAGATTGAGAATCCTGATATAACTACACCACTGAAAACGAAATAGGTAAATATTGGCATAGAGGCAGAGCCCAAATTCACGAAGATTGAAGATTACTGGGATGACGCGACGGTAGATAACGTCGTTGAATTGCTCTACGAATACCAGGATTTGTTCCCTACCAAGTTTACAGAGTTAAAAGGGATAATAGGAGACCTGGGAGTTATGAAGATTACATTGAAACCCAACGCGAAGTTGGTCAATTAAAGGCCCTATCATCTCAACTTGAAGTATAAGGAGAAGGTCTGCTTAGAGCTAGATAAGATGCTTGTAGCAGGAATCATTGAACCCGTAGAGGAATCTGATTGGGTAAGCTCCATAATGGTACAAGAAAAGGAGCAAAAGGATGAAATTAGGATATGCGTAGATCTCAGGAAGTTGAATGGTGCTTGCGTACATGATCCCTTCCCGACTCCGTTCACTGATGAGGTATTGGATAATGTAGGTGGCCAGGAAGCGTACTCCTTCATTGATGGGTTCTCTAGGTACCATCAGATCAAAATCACGCCTGAAGATAGAAGCAAGACAACCTTCTCGATGGAATGGGAATGTTTCCAGTACAATGTAATGCCTTTCGGATTAAAAAATATACTTGCAATTTTTTCACGTGTCATCATTGCTGCATTCAAAAACTTCATTCCTAAGTTTTTAGAGGTGTACTTTGATGACTGGACTGTGTTTGGGTTGGTAAAACACCATGTGGCAAGTTTGCACTTGATGTTAGATACTTGTCGGAGGTACCAAATCGCGCTCAACCTAAAGAAATGTTTGTTATGCATCCCTTTTGGAATTTTGTTGGGTCATGTGGTATGCAGAAAGGGACTGATGGTGTACCCCACAAAGATCACAATGATAATTAACTTGGAGGCTCCAAGGAGTGTGAAATAGCTGCGCACAACATTGGGACATGTTGGGTATTATAGAAAATTTATCAAGGGCTATGCCCAGATCACCGTGCCTATGGAAAAATTGTTGAAAAAGGATGTCTCGTTCTGTTGGAATGAGGAATGCCAGAAAATCATGGATGTGATGAAAGAGAAAATGGTCACAATGCCGATTCTAGTCTTCCCAAATTGGACAAAGGAGTTTCATGTACACGTGGATGCATCATGTATCACGCCAGGAACTGTACTGACACAGGTTGGCGAAGGAGAATTGGACCACCCTATAGCTTTCATGAGCATACAGTTATCTAAGGCTGAGAAAAACTATTCCACCATCGAGCGCGAAGGGCTAGCCATGGTATATTCGCTGCAGAAGTTTAGACACTATCTGTTGGGTGGAAATTTTAAGATGTATACAGATTACTCTGCGTTGAAATACCTGGTCAATAAGCCTGTGTTGGGGGGGAAATCTGCAAATGGTTTTTATTGTTCCAGGAGTTTGATTTTGAAGTTATTGTGAAGCCTAGATGATTGAATGCAGGACCAGATCATCTATTGCACATAGAAACAGGAGAAGAGACCACTAATTTGGAGGGGGGATTGCCTGACGCACAACTTTTTCCAGTGCGTGTCGCGAATGGTCACTTTGAAGATATCATACACTTCCTAACGATGGGAACTACCCCAAAAGGCTATAACAATCAGCAAAAAAAGGAGTTAGTAGTGTGTGTGGCATATTTTTCTGCCAATGCTAGACATTTGTACAAAATGGGATTTGATGAAACATTGCAATGTTATGTACCAGTTCAAGAGAAGCAATATCCTCGTGGAAGCTCATGAGGGTGCCGTAGGGGGACATTACCCAGGTAGGGGAACTGCGTAGAAGATTCTACGTGCAAGGTTGTGGTGGCCAACCCTCCATAAGGATTCAAAAGCATACTGCAGGGCATGTGATGTGTGTCAAAGGACTGCTAAGCCATCATGAAGAGATGAGCTACCCCTGAACCCTCAGGTAACGTTACAACCTTTCAAAAAATGGACAATAGATTTTGTGGGGCCAATTCAGCCCCAAGGCAAGAAGACAGGTGCACGGTACATTATCACCGCGACTGAGTATTTGAATCGATGGGTGGAGGCACAACCTGTGAAGGACTGCATAGGCACGACTATTGTGAAGATCCTCTTTGAGTATGTACTGACACGATTTGGGTGTCCAAATATTCTGATGAGTGATCGTGGTATGCACTTTCTGAACGAGACGATCAACGCACTGACGACGAAATTTCAGATATATCACTAGAAAAGCATGCCTTATCACCCATAGGCTAATGGGATGGTGGAAGCTTCAATAAAGTGTTGGAGAATGTGCTGGCAAAGGTTTGCAATGCTCAGCGAAGTGATTGGGACCTACACATACCTACAGTACTATGGGCCTATCGGACGACATGCAAAAAGTTGACTGGACAGACACCTTTTAGGCTTGTATACAGTGTTGAAGCAATGATTTCCATGGAATACAATGTGCCTAGTCTGCACATAGCGACACCCACGGGTATGACAGATCACAAAGCCCTGGAAGAGAGGCTCGCACAACTTACTAAGCTTGAGGAAGAGAGATTTCTAGCTGGATTTCACCAACAGGTCCAAAAGTAGTGCAAAAAAGCATGGCATGATCGACACATTAAGCAACACACCTTTAAGGTAAATGATTTGGTTATGTTATATGACAGTAAGTTTGATAAATTTCCAAGGAAGTTTAGAATGCACTGGTTAGGGCCCTATACCATTAAGGAGATTACTCACGATGGAGCGGTTCAGTTGGTTAAATTGAATGGAGATCCCTTCCCA
Source organism: Pinus tabuliformis (assembly GCA_031772625.1). Lineage (NCBI taxonomy): Eukaryota > Viridiplantae > Streptophyta > Pinopsida > Pinales > Pinaceae > Pinus > Pinus tabuliformis. The sequence goes on from CM062805.1 coordinate 641,964,971, forward strand.
GGAAAGGTGAATGGCAACGGATTGAAGCCATACACTTGTGATCTAGCCATATGACTATATGAAGGTGGCATAGTCTTAGTGCTCCAGGCAGCTGAAAGGAGGTGCAGGACTATAAACTACATTGCCTGGATGAGGGAACTGTGTGATAAGGGAAATGTACGGACCAAGGGGATGTCATCGAGTTCGCAACAACACGAAGAGAGCTGCACTACCTAGAGGAAAACTACATAGGTCAGTCAAAAAGTGACTGTTAAAGTCATTGTTCATGACTTGACAATGAAAAAATCAGCGAAATGGAGCCGCGGGGGGGGGCATTTAAGACGAACCTTATGGGTAAGATCCTTGAAAATCTACCACCAATCCAGCATTAATGAACTGATTTTGGGGGGAACGGTCAGAGTTGTTGAGCTCTCAGACACACATGAATTGAGAATTCTTCAAAGCTCTGATAGTGAGTTCAGCGTTTGAGCAATTACCAGAGGCAGTAGAAGAATTGTTGAATAGCGTCATGTTGGCACCCCCAGAAGCTATGGACACCGAAGTAGTGACAACCAAGGAGGCTGTGACAGTCGAGTGAGGGCCCGTGAACACCACACTCTATAGGTGATCAACGAGAAGCAGATTAGAAATGAGCAACTGGCCCTACAGCGAAACTCTACCATTACCACCATAACTGAGATAACTGACCAAAATAAGTGAATAATTCAGGTCGTGAAGGAAGCATGTCGAATGGTCCCAAAGTTGGCCATTCCTGAGGAAGAACTGGTCGAGCTGCGCATCCACAAGCTTTCTATAGGGGTGCATGAAGCTCGCATAGAGATGGAGAGGATTCAGTTGGATCTAAACCTATAGATTACAAAGTGACAGTTGAAGGACTAGCCTTCAACTCCACCAGAAGTAAAGGAGCAACGTGCAACTACTGTAACATAGGCAATAATAGCAGTCGACAATGTAGTAGCAGACTGTACACAAATTTTTGAACAATTGTTCGAGGTCCTGACAAGCCTACAGGAGGACCCTAATGTACAACGACTGGAGACAGAAGCGAGAGAACTGCAGCAACGCTACGACAAGGTAAAAGGCACAGTGTGAATTGTTGTGCTCACATAGAGAGTGGAAAAGCTGCAAGAGGCCAAGTAGTTGAAGGAACAGGTAGATGCAACACAGCACAAGGAGGCGGTGCTGAAGGCGTGACTGAAGCCCTAGTTTGATGATGCTTATGCAGTTACGACCTCTATCAAAGGGAAGCTTGTGACTCTGCAAGCCACTCAACCAAAGCTTCAAGCTGACAGTTCAAGATCACTGACCGAGCAAATGGTTGAAGAAGCGAAGCAGGCGGCCACATAGTGCACTGCCGAGGTTACGGTCATACAGGTTGAGCTGGGAGGTCTTCGTGCTAAGATCTCTATGCCTACAGAGTGACTCAAGGGCGAGTCACGATGTTTGTGTTGCGGGCCTATTGGGAAGGGGAATCCCCAAGGTCAGTTTTGGGGTTAAAAGCCCATGTTTTGGGTCAAATTTTGTAATAAAGTTGTAAAGTCTCAACATTTTGTGGTCGTGGAGCATGAAGGTGTCATGAACCATAAAGGGTTGTCTGCCCTTATTTTGTAAAGTGTAAAGTTGGCTGTAAAGATCCACCCATGTTTCGCAAACCATGGGATTGTATAAAAAGAGCTAAGTAAGTAAAGCTCTAGGTAGTCTTGCGTTTGGGAAAGGAAGTCTTTTACCGAAGAATGGAGTGAAGAGTCTAAATAGCAAGTCTAACTACTTCGGGTCTTAGCATAGGTAGAGGCTCTACAGCTGAGTGCACAGAGTCCTAGGGTAGAAGTCCACAACTGAGTGCGCGGGCCCCTACAGCTGTGTGCGCAGGGCAGATAGAGTTTGTAAGAATATGAAGATATCAATAAAGATAAGTATTTTGTGAATTCTGTGTATCTATTTCTTGTTAAATACATCTAGTTTTATTGCGTTTTGGGTTTATTTACAATATTCATGTGTTGAGCGAATGTATGTGACTATATTAGTTAATCAACCACAAGTAAGGATATTTGTTTACGCGGTGCTAACTGTGATTGTTTAGTAAGATAAGTAAAACACTTAAGATAACTTGGGAACTTGTACAATACGTTGTCATAGCAACGTAAAAGTACCTGACCACAAGTTAGGGATGCACAAAGATCAATCATACTCCTTCACAGAGGTACTAAAGGGCGGAAGAAAGGGCTATACTAACAGAGCCCTAGAGCTTAGCGACCTGTGCAAAGCAGGAACAAAGGGTATAAACTGACATCATGACCATCTCAGGGTGTAGAAAATTGGTTCCAGCATCCCCCCATACTACCTCAGGTGAGACTTCGGTCCGCGCTCCGCGGGCTGATGGCGAAAGGGCCAGTGGTGTAGGGACTTGTTTGGATAACTAACACTGAACCTGGGTCAGGCCCCCATGTAGCCAACATCTCTTCAACTTCATGCCCATATTCTCCCACAATGTAGTCCAGAATGCACTAAGAAATATTGTAACCCTATTTGAAATGATGATCCTTGGTATCCCAAAGTGTACCCAGACCTGTCCAAAGAACAAGTTTGCTGCTTATTGTCCACTGATGGTCTTTTTATAGGGAATCATAATACACATCTTGTTGAACCTGTCAACTACTAGGAACAGGTACTCATGCCCTTTCCTGATGTCAATAAACCTCCCACAAAGTCCATGGAAATACTTTCCCAAGGATGAGTAGGTACAGGTAAGGGTTGATACAAACCTTGTTTCCTGTTGCTAGGTTTGTTAGTACAACAAAGCATTCATCCTCTTATGAAACTAGCTACCTACTCTTGCATCTTGGGCCAATACACATACCTCTGCAAGTTAGCCATGGTCTTCCCTACACCAAAGTTCCCTGCTATTATTGGGCATGGAATCCCCCCCATAGCATGTTTTGGGGTTCAAAGCCCAAGTTTTGGTCAAATGTATTGTAAGACTCCGATAATTGCGGGCGTGGAGCGCAAAGTATAGGTTGAGTCATAGGGTTGTCCGCCCTAAGTATTGTAATGTCATCTCAGCCTACCCATGGTCCATAAACCATGGGATTGTATAAATAGAGTGAGGCTCTAAGTTGTAAAGATAACCAATGGGAGAGATAGATGAATACAAATAGTTGGAGCATAAAGTAAGAGTCTAAGGTATTGGGTTGTAGTAGTAGGAAGAGGCTCTGCAACTGAGTGTGCAGAGGCCTAGTAGAATCTACAGCTGAGTGCACGGAACCTTGCAGCTGAGTGCGCAAGGTGGTGTCGAGTTTGTAATCTTGAATGAAGAATAATAAAGAGAAGTTGATTCCAATTTTTGTGCATCTACTTGTGTATTGCCTTCCTTACATTTATATTGTTTTGTTTATCGTGCACACTTATATGGTTGCTGGATATACTGTTAATTATCACTAGTCTTACACAGATAAGTTAAGTAATCAGGTAGTAACAGGGTAAATAAACAAGGAACTTGGGTATAATATGGATCGCGCCTAGAGTAGGACTACGCAAAGGAAGCCCCACAAGTTGTGATGGAATAATAGGTGCGTATAGCGATGTGCATGCAGGGTCAAACCACGGATCGCCAAAAGTTCACTAGAAATCCCCAGAGTGTGGAAACTTGGTTCTAGCACCCTCCCATACTACTTCGTATGAGACCTCAGTCTACGCTCCACGGACTCTTTCTGAAAGGGCCAGTAGTACCGGGATTTTCTTGGCTAAATCACCTTCAAACCTGGGTCAGGCCCATACAAGCCAAAAAATGGTTCCATTGCTGGGACCGGGATCTGCATAAGGGATGTCTGATGTCATGCCATTGGAATCCCACAAAGAAAGAAATTGAAGAGTGATTGGACAAGAAGATTCAGGAGTTTGCGACACAAGAAAACAGAAATCTGCAAGTATCTAAGGAACAGTGGTTGGAGCGCTACTTGTATACGGAAATCCATGAAATTTTCTTTGCATCCTTTCCTTCTGAGCTGTATGAGTGGATTGTGAAGCTAGCAGACAATTAGGGAAGGTGTAGGTTCAACAAGCCAATCATGTAGACTCCAGAATTAGTGTGCAGACCAGAGGCGTCAAGAGATAAGATCACGTGAGTTGTGGACCATTGGCTTGACTAAATTATACGAGGATTTATCACTAAGTTAACGGTAGATACAACCGTCAGCTACAGTGAGGCGGAGTGACATTTCCTTAAGGGACCGCGAGGTAAGTTTATAAAATCTTTGAACACTTGGATTAATATGCTATTATGTGAAAAGCAAGTTATGTGAATAAATTAATGTTTGGGACTATGCGAATTGGGAAGATCTACAGAAGCATAAGTAGTGAAGAATTGGAAACTAGTCCATTAATTTCCCCTTGCGGGAAAGTGAGGAGGAGCTCGCAAAAGTTTCTTCGAGAAGCACGGTCAGCCTGATAAGGCAACGCATTCTGCGTTTACCACCTCCTCCGACACCACCACCCATCTCACCCTCCTCACCTCCATCTCCACCCACCCTACCTCTGCCACCACCACAGTTCAATATGGTGAGTGCAATCAAACTACCGGTATTCAAAGGAGTAGGGAATGAAGACCCAGACCAATTCTAGTTCGTGGTAAGAGTAGTATGGGAAGCACAAGGAGTCATGGATGACAATATCAAGAAGGCTACCCTGGTGAGTGCGTTGTAGGATCGCGCATCAACATGGTACATCAAGCATTCTAATGACCATCCAAACGTAGGAATCACAGAAATCCAGACCGCGCTGAATAGGGAATTTAGCAGGCCAAAGTCAGAAACACAATCAATCGTCGAGTTTAAGGAGATCGCAATGCTGCCAGGCAAGACCTGCTGGGATCTGGACCAAAGACTGAAGGGCATGATTCGTGAAGCCAACATGACATTGACAGATGGACAACACCGTGCATGGTTTGTAGCATCACTGACATCGGACTTAAGGACGGAGCTGTCACAACAAAAATTTTCCACCCAGGCCCATGCTTTGGAGATGCCGATGAGATTGCATGAGACCCCTATACAAGACCCTAGTCTGGGAGTCCAACAAATCCATGCACAACTTTAAAATCTATGTCTAGAAATGCAGAGTTTGAAACAGGACAGGACACCTCGGCCAGAGGCGCGCGAAGAGGTATGGTGCATAAAATGCAAAGGCCAGGGGCATGACAAGGACCCCTATCTAGTGTTCGCGAATTACTTGGTAGGATGAGGGATGATGTCGTTAAGACCTGAGGCATAGTGTTGTGGGGAAAAATGCCTATGCAGGACGATCCTATCCACCTAAGGTGTGACAGTACCTTAGCAACAAACGAATACAGCTACTTCGGTTTCTTCCTTTATGAAATATGAAAGAGAGGAGATTGGTAGACTTACCGTTATCTTCCGGTTGTCCCTCGATCTAGATCCTCTCCTCTTTGGGTGTCCACAGCTACTCGCCTCCTCACGAGATCACAAGAGAACAACTACCTGTGACAAGAGAACAGCTACATGCAACGAGAGAAGGACACAACACAAAGGCAAATATACATATTCATAAATGATTCAGGATTAGAAGTAAATCAAATACACTAATGCAAATCATACGATAAACACCAGCATATAGGAAAGAACCAAGAAGCTTTATTGATTGATAAACAAGGTTCAGGAAGAGATACAACCCATAGGGTTCCAACCCAGCATCTCCTTCCCGGCAGAATGGAATTCCTTCTTCAGCCCCTTTCAAAGCATAAACACCCAATGATCTAACCACAAACCAACTGCAATTCTTTGCAATTACAATATTCCAGCCTCCCTTGACCTCATGGAGAGAGATCTATATATAGGAGTTTTGGAGAGAGGATGAGTCAGCTTGAGGCTGGTATGAAACTGACTAGTGTCCTCTCCCACTTCAGTTCTTGAGTCCACTTGGAGGTTCTTGCTTCCACTTGGAGATTTGGAACCTCTTACTCATCACCAGTCGAATTCCTTGACCCAAGTGTCATTTTGGAAGCTTCCTAGGCATTGACACCTTGAGAAATGAGACTGCCACTTGTCCAGTTATGCTCAGCGCAGGTAGCCTTCTTTGCAGTTGAAATTCAATGCAGGTAGACAGTGGAGCAGTTGACATTCAGCGCAGATGCTCAGTGGAGCAGTTGACATGATCCAGAATTGGCCTGTTTTTGAGTGTTTTCAGGTGGAGAACTTCTGTGAATTGCTGTGGTTTGCTGGCCTTGTTCCTCTAGGGGTAGGAACAACATGTTTAGGGACTTTGGATCCCTTAATTATTGACATTTCATGCTCAGTGATGTAAGGCACAAAAATGTCTATAACAGTTGCCCCCTAAAGTATGAGGTCGTTTATCGGGTGAAATGCTTTATCCAGGGGAGTCCGAAGTTCATCCATTTGCTGGGAGGAGACCTGTAATAAGATACAATACAATACATTATGATTCATACATCTTTCATGATCTAGCTGAGGCGGGCATTCCCATGCTCAGCTTTATAAATACATTTTGGTACATAGAACAGACGATCGTCTGATGGTAGACTGATAATTCTGGCGAAACTATCATCCTTTGAGTAGGATGATCATCTGCTGCAATGATGTACATGTCAAATGTCTTTATTCTCCTGAATATATATCGCAGCCCGGATGGATGAAACTAGATCCGGGGTCTTCAAACTCGTTCGATCTTCACTCTAAGTACAAGTCGATCCATGTGAGAATTGCGCTGAAGTCGAACATGGAAAGACATCGCTTGATTACCGGTCAATGATGTAAACCGTTAACAAGCGCGAGAGGAATCACCGATAATGATAATGACCCTCAAGGTACTGTAGTACAATTCACGTGGTGTGAATAAAGGACTTGGCGTCGAACACCACGCAAAATCTTCTGGTCGAAGGTCATTGATGTATAACTGTCGCCGGAAGTGAGAAACTTGCCATTGAGGCATGCAAGCTTCAAAGTACTGAAGGGGTTGTTCCTAGATCAACTTCTTGGATAATGAGCTAATGTAGACAAGAAGCGATCCGTCAAAGGAGGGCCTTAATGAATCCCACATCAGTGACACGGAATGGAGCTAATGATTTTAATGGAGGTGAAAACGATCTGTAACATATGATTCAGGGTGGCGGTCATGAAATGGATGAAGGATAATGTATGGCAGTGGATGGGACCTGGTTGACTCTTTCTGAACGACTTCTCTTGAACATATGGCGACACTGATGCGATGGATTGGTAGCATTAGCCCAAGTATGGATGGTGTGGCAAAGACCATGGTGATGTGACCGGTGAATGAAACAACCCAACTCGATGTGGTACCCGGGAGTAAAAGTGTCATGTTCAAGAGCGACTTGCTACCATCAAAGACTTCTTGATTTTTCCCAATTTTTCCCCAGTCATTTCTGACCAATACCTCTTTATTTTTGTCAAGCTTGAGGAGGATAACATATGCTTGTTCTATAACCTGCCCTTCGGGCAAGCCCATCGCTATGTTTTAACGAGCCTAGCGATAGTGAAACTCGTTCTCATCTAAAGACAAGTTTGTCGCTATTTAGTGATTTTAACGAGTCTAACGACAAAGACAACTCGATCCCTTTTCATTTTTAGAGAGTTTGAAAAGGTACGTAAAGTTAACTCCAAAATTCCTTTTTCGTCATCTAATCCCTTAAGTCCAAAAAAGTATAAAACAATACAGAAGGGATGAGTTTTCGATAGTTTTAACGAGCCGAATAAAACAAGCGCTCGATCTTTTTGTGCAATAATCCCTCAGGTCCAAAAAGATTAAAATCTAGAGGAGGGATAGCTCTTCCGGTCATTTAACGAGCTGGAAGGCCAAAACTCGGCAATCTTTTCATGTTTTACGAGTCAGTTGAAAAGAGCTTAAAGAAGACTCATCTTTTGAGAAACGAGTGATGAACAGGGTTAGCAGCTGATTCCAGGTACAGGTTGGAATTTTCCAATCACGGCAGTGTCACAAGGATGGCTAGGTGAAATCACTCTTCGCAGCTGTTCCTCAAAATGGGTAAACAATCATATGGAGGTGAACGATCGGCCAAATGAAAAGTGGAGGCGACGGTACACAAACACGACCAAGGCTTTTATGGTTGATCAGGTTACATACTCAATAGTTATTTACCGAGATGGGTTCATTTTTTAACGAGCTTGAATGCGCCAAAACACTGCTCAATATTATGTTTATTTTTTAACGAGCATGAACTATGTGCTAAAACTGCTCGGATCTCGCTTTTCTATTTTTTAACGAGCATAAATTCCGCGGTAAAACTGCTCGATATACCAGTCATATGATAAGAGTGTCTCATTGGAGATCGCTATTTTTTATTGGAGCTTCATCTCACCACGCTTTGCTCCGCATCCTTTCTTTATGCAAGTTCGGAAATGGCTAACCCAAAAAACAGGTAAATAACCGCTCTTTGCTTGCACTCCAAAAGGTTTGCATGCCCCCAGGTATAAAATACAATTTCAAGGTTTCCTCTCCTTCTTCTCACCTCTGCTTTTCTTTGGGTGTTCACAGCTACTTGTCGTCTTGCTAGTCGAGCTTCAATGGGTCTATACGAGGTCACAAGAGAGCAGCTACTTGTCTTCTCGTTAGTCTGACTTTCAAATAGATTTTTGCAAGATCACAAGAGAACAGCTACTTGCAACAAGAGAGCAGCTACTTGCGACAAGAGAAGAACACTACTCAAAGATAAAACATTTGTTTTACTGGGGGGAGGCCTACCTCTTTCTGGTTACCCAAAGATTGTCTCGTTAGACAAAACACTTCTTTGGCCTACCTTTTTCAGGTTACCTAAAGATTGTCTCGTTAAACAAAACACTTCCTCGGCAATGCCTACCGAAATAGACAAAGGTGAGTGACGGGTCCCGTCCTCTCACATAACTTTGACAAAAGAATCTTATTCTAGAACAACCCTCTTTCCTAGACGGACGGGGTACAGACTAGTCATATTCTCTCGCGGAAACCTACCTTATACCCAAAGTTCTCTGCCGAAGCAGACCAGGACGCATGCCCCCTGGGTTCTAGTCATATCCTCCCGGATTACTCGCGCTCATCAGGAGGACGGACTGTGGGTTGAGACACTTCTTTCGTGAATAGACCATTTAGGGATGGTATATGACTATTTGCGATGTGTGATCCGGGAAACGAAAGTTGGTCCACGAGCTTGACCATTCTTCCTTCATGCGGAAAACACATTACTCTAAAGAGTGAGGAGACTATTGCTCCCATGCAATATATATAGTCTCGTCCAAGGAGTAGGTTATAATCCAAGGGTCCTTGAACGACCATCACGTTCATTTGAACAGTCTTCCCTTTCAATGTTATTGGCACATTGGGGAGGATCCCTAAAGGGCGACTGGTTCCCTTATCAAAGCCTGATAGATTTCTCATTTCAGGCAAAAGCGCAGGCGAACCAAGCGCTTTCCAAGCAATAGAGGAAAGGATACTCACAGATGCCCCTTCATCAATAACTGTACCAGCCATTACCATTCTGTATATTTGTACAATGATTCTGAATGGTATGCTAGCTAGCAAGCGGGGTCTGCCTAGTTGGTTCCAGTCAAAGGACACAACCAGGTTGCTTGGTGGTGGGACTGAGTAAACGGCTGGATAGTGCTCTGATGAACTTCCTTCCTGCGATAAAGGAATGGTGGCATTGCCCCCTTGATCATCAGAGTCAGTGCTGATGAAGAGAATTTGGACGGTGTCATCGTTATTCTCCTCTGTGATGGTGTCATTCGAAGATAGAGCCTCTGAAGGCAAAACCGGGTCAACTGTCGTTTCAACCTTTAGACTTTCGTCAGGTATGGATTCAGACGGTTCATCTTCAATGACAGGTGCTTCGGCTGACCACCTGGGCTGGTCAACCGTATTCTCAACTAGCGAGGGACTTGGCAAGAGTTTTTGATATCCAGGAGGAAGATTCGCTCGTAATGTCGGGCGATCTTCCAGAACTCTTTTCGCCTCGTCTAAGAAGGGACAACGGTGGATGGCGTGATCGCCTTCACACAGTCTGCAGGGAAATTTAGCTTTCCCGCTCTGTCCTAGAGCTTCACTCCCACTAGTTGACGGTGAACAATCGACATGGCTATCAGAGGTCGATGCTACCGAATTGTGCAAACGGGGGGACCAGTCTCTTAGTATCCGAGGGATACATGGACAATCTCTATGGAAGTGATCTCCCCTGCATATGACGCATGGCGATTTAGGCCTTACGAGTGCTGTGTGTGGATTTTTGTTAGATGATGCTTGTTTTCCCCCAGTCGCCTTAGGCTCCTTCTGCTTCTTTTCTTTCTTCTTCTTCTCCTTCTTCTCCTTAGGAACCCAGTTCTTTGAACGACCAATTCCATCAAGTGAAGAGGAAGGAGGAGAGGAAGATGAAGTGGAAGGCTGGTGGGCAACTCTTGTCTGATCTAACTGTTGACTCGACTATTCAAGAATGGTGGTATTCTGAACGACATTGGTTGAAAAGAGCCATACTGGTAGGCCAATTGTCAGTCCTGGAAGAGACAATGTGGCCATGTGGGGCGCACCAACATCTCCCCAAGAGGAGAAAGGACTAGGATTTCCATCAAGGGGAACTCCTTGTTTGGTGTGCTCCATCTTTTCAACCTAAAGATCAATGTGGGAATAAGGGTGATTGTTCCGTTTAAAATAAATTGTTAATGACGCTTTAGACACACTTGCTTTTTCACTTTTAAAGAGTCGAGAAAAAGCTAAAGATGACTCTAGTCTCCTTCGATGTTTTAACGAGCCTGAAGTGATAAATGCTCGGATGGACTTTTTTTGTTATAGAGTCTGAAAAAGGCCAAAAGAAACTGCTCTGGAGATCTAGGCAGAGGGTGTGCCAAACTTTTCGCAAAACCACAGAATACTTTTTACGGTACGGGTGGTCGATCTTCGTGAATGCTGTGTTCACTGCATTGCGATCAGTAGGGCGGCCGACATGGCTTCCTAAGGATAAAGGATATATGCCTATAGGGGTCTCCCAATATATACGCGACGGTACGTGGGAGCACAATCCGTACTAGTGCTATCGTCCCTCAGGAGGAATCACCCACCTTCTTAGAGATCGACAGTCACTAGGCTTAACGACGCCAGAACACGTCTCTACCTAGACCTCTATGTTGTGCGTTATGTTGCAAAGCGTTGTTAGGTTCATTCAATATATTTTAAGTTGATCTTTTTAAATTTTGTCTTTCAGGATCACCACGAGATGTATGGTACAAATTCCTAAATGTAGTCTAAGATGATAAGCAAGCTTTATAATCTTTCAACTTTGAAAATCCTAGCTACTAAGGGAAAAGAGAGCGACTATCTTTTCTCAAAGAGCAATCAGCACACTCTAATGCACTCTTCCTAAATCACACATGCAAACTTATCAAAATGCAAATGCACAATGCAGGTGTTTGTTTTCTCTTTCTTAGTATAAATGCCTACAAAGAAAGCTTTTTGTACAACTTTGAATTTGCTTTTAAATGACTGAAAATAAACAAGTTTACTTTTTCCAAAATCAGCAAGGGTAGAAGAGATTACAATCAATTTGCGATTTTTCAAAAGAAATACTTGTTTCGAAACTTAAAAGTGACAAATTCAAACCAATAAGCAAAAGCAAATGATGATCAAACTGCAAACAACCAATGAACTCTCTCCTAAGATCACAATCAATCAATCAATCAGATCTGAATCAAGGCTACAGGATGACTATTTCGCTCATGCAAAGGAAAACTGTAAATGGCACCACAAACACATAAAAACACTTACAGTCTTTTTGTACAAAAATGAGGCAGAATACAAGCAAAGAAAAGGAGTATCAGAGGTGGTACCTATGCTGGTTAAAGGCTGCAAAAACAGAGATCAAACAGGGCAAAAGACAGCAAGGAACCCCAGCTGCACAAGGCCACACTGGTTCAGCGCAAGTGTAACACTGTCAGTTTGACATTCAGCGCAGGTAGCCTTCACGGGACCTGCGTTGAAATGCAGACTGCCTTCACAGTGTCTGCGCTGAAAGGAGAAACTCTCGTTTCTCTTGGTTTCCGGGTCATAAAATGCTCAAAAATCAACTGTTTCAGGCCAAATCAGAAACACAAGCAAGGTATAAACAGAGGGATGCTTTGAGAGGGTACTAAAGACTATCACAAAGGATCATCAAGTCATTTGTGTGTCCATTGTTGAGATCATAGACAAAAACCCAGTGAAGGATCAAAGCAGCAACATTCTACTTTGCAAAGCAGTTCGATTGTTGCTGTTAAGTCTATGAGGTAAACAATGATGCAAACAAACAAAATGAGTAAAACAAAGTTCTTCCCCAGTGGAGTCGCCAATTTGTTGTGGGGAAAAATGCCTATGCAGGAAGATCCTATCCACCTAAGGTGTGACAGTACCTTAGCAACAAACGAATACAGCTACTTCGGTTTCTTCCTTTATGAAATATGAAAGAGAGGAGATTGGTAGACTTACCGTTATCTTCTGGTTGTTCCTCGACCTAGATCCTCTCCTCTTTGGGTGTCCACAGCTACTCGCCTCCTCACGAGATCACAAGAGAATAGCTACCTGTGACAAGAGAACAGCTACATGCAACGAGAGAAGGACACAACACAAAGGCAAATATACATATTCATAAATGATTCAGGATTAGAAGTAAATCAAATACACTAATGCAAATCATACGATAAACACCAGCATATAGGAAAGAACCAAGAAGCTTTATTGATTGATAAACAAGGTTCAGGAAGAGATACAACCCATAGGGTTCCAACCCAGCATCTCCTTCCCGGCAGAATGGAATTCCTTCTTCCACCCCTTTCAAAGCATAAACACCCAATCATCTAACCACAAACCAACTGCAATTCTTTGCAATTACAATATTCCAGCCTCCCTTGACCTCATGGAGAGAGATCTATATATAGGAGTTTTGGAGAGAGGATGAGTCAGCTTGAGGCTGGTATGAAACTGACTAGTGTCCTCTCCCACTTCATTTCTTGAGTCCACTTGGAGGTTCTTGCTTCCACTTGGAGATTTGGAACCTCTTACTCATCACCAGTCGAATTCCTTGACCCAAGTGTCATTTTGGAAGCTTCCTGGGCATTGACACCTTGAGAAATGAGCCTGCCACTTGTCCAGTTACTCTCAGCACAGGTAGCCTTCTTTGCAGTTGACATTCAACGCAGGTAGACAGTGGAGCAGTTGACATGATCCAGAATTGGCCTGTTTTTGAGTGTTTTCAGGTGGAGAACTTCTGTGAATTGCTATGGTTTGCTGGCCTTGTTCCTCTAGGGGTAGGAACAACATGTTTAGGGACTTTGGATCCCTTAATTATTGACATTTCATGCTCAGTGATGTAAGGCACAAAAATGTCTATAACACATAGGCAGGACGATCGCGGTGCCTGCATTATGGTGCGCAATTTGTTAGATAGGAGGAAAACACACTATGGATAATTGTCATCTATTGCAGAAGTATACATAGATGTCCCAACAATTGTTTTGTAATTTCTGCAAGTTGGTAGGCCATGATGAGTGCACCTGCAGAAGCTACGAACTAATGATGGATCAGACTCCTGCCTAGAGGGTGCAGACCGAAACGTGAGCCCTTGACCCGAATGTAGTAATGGCGCACATTGGATTTCAGGGGCATGGTCGAGATCGAGGTGGAATGGACCAAGAAGGGGTCATAGACAGTTAATTTGTTATAATTGTGGAGGGCCAGGGCACTATGCCCATTATTGTACAAACCTAACAAGAACATCATGTTTGTACTGTATTCAGTTTGATCATGAGGCAGAAGACTGCCCTTCATTGATAGCGAGACTGCGCAAAAAAGGGGTACTTCAGCCCCCTCTGACTCAAAATCTACAAATGATGAGGTATGAGCTGCGAAGAAGACCTGAATGAAAACATGATGCTCAGGTGTGATATGAGCACTGGTGATGATAAAGGTAAGCAGTCAGAAGAATGTCCGTGGGTTCGCAAGGCTCCTACAAAGGAACCCGAATTTGATTTAGAACACGCAAAGGAGACATTCATGGAAGCTAAGAAGAGCTTCACGGAGGCCTCCACCATAGGTAGTAAGGATCAACTAGAATTAGGGATGGATCCTTCAATGCTTACTACCTTTCTGGAGACATGCATGAAACTGCTATGCGAAAACAAGGCAGTAAAAGGACTATAGGAACTTATCACTAGGTGCACGGGGTCAGGAGAGCCGCGCATGGTCCAGAAACTTGGTAAGCATGCATTGCGCACAGGAAGGGAAATGAGGTTGATTGCACAAATTGACAAGTATGAAATGGATCAAGTAATCCTGGATCTGAGATCGAACGCGAATGTACTGCCAAAACAAACATGGGAATGCATGGGCAAACCCGCGCTATAGTGGTCCCCTATTCAGTTACGAATTGCAAACCAACAGAAGATCTTGCCCATGGGAAGATTGCAAGGGGTAACAATAGATATTGAAGGTGCGAGTGCGCAGGCGAATTTTGAAGTGATAGAGATTGTCAATGACATTAATCCCTATCCTGTGCTACTAGGAATAGACTGGGCCACCAATATGAGCGAAGTCATAAATCTAAAGAAGTGCAAAATGATCTTTGAGAAAAAGCCACTACGCATAGTAGTACCACTAGATCCAGCTGAAGGAGCGTGATACACTGAACCGATGCGTGATGATGATAGTGATGACGATCTCGATTGTATTTACAAAATAATTGTGTGAGAAGGGGATTGGGTGAATCTGACTGCAGATGGAAGGATTTCGTGGGAGAGAAAAAGCTCTTGCACTTCAGATTCAGACGAAGAGATAAAGCAATGGTAGAATCGGCTGCATGAAGTAACGATGCTTAATTGCAACATGATGGTTAGATCACTGTGCTGTGTGACAACAGAAGCAAGGGATCTGCCGACATATGATGGGTTGACAGCGGTGGCTGAATTCCTAAACAAACTTGAAAGTGCAGTACCAGAACAACAGCGATTCGATGCTCTGAAGTGGGTGTTGTGCGCAACGCCCGCATGATGGTGGGGTACGCATCAAGGACGTTTTGAGGACTAGCGCAGATGCAGAAGAATGATGTGCCTACAATTTTCGAAACCATAGATATGACTAGTAGACAAATATGAAGGATGAGATGATCCATGCACACACCTCACAAAATGGACCAAGGTCTACAGAGAAGAGCCACAGCCTGAATGGGTACATTTATTCTACCATACCCTAGATGTCATACCCATGAATTGGTACACTGAGACGGAGCTCCGCCATGGTACAAGAAAATGGGATGTCTTGTGTGAGGGATTTTTTTTAACATTCATGTTTGAAGATCGTTGGTTGGATACTGTTGACGATGCGCTATAGGTAGTAAAAGCCGTTATCTTCAAAATATCCCAGGATTCAATGGAAGTACTTCAGCCAGAATGGGCGACACAGTTGAGCTACGTGCTAGAGTGTTACAACGTAAATGTTGAGGAGGATGATGAGGACCCACGAAATATTAACATTTCAAAAATGGAAGGTTGTCATGAGATTCAAGGACCATCACTTGATGACCCTGACATCACCGCGCCGCTAAAGAAAAAGCACATCAACATTGGAACGGAGGTGGAGCCGAAGTACACAATGCTTGGGGACTATTGGGACGATGCCACAGTGGATAAGGTCGCTAAGTTACTCCACGAATACAAAGACTTGTTCCCGACCAAAATTACAAACTTAAAAGGGATCGTTGGCGACTTAAGGATGATGAAGATCACCCTAAAATCCGACATGAAGCCAATTAAGTAGCGGCCCTACCTCTTAAATCCGAAGTATAAAGAAAAGGTCCATGACAAATTAGACAATATGCTCACAACCGGAATTATTGAACTAGTGGAAGAATCCGACTTGGTGAGTCCTATGGTAGTACAGGAGAAAAAACATAAGGGCAAAATAAGAATATGCGTGCACCTCAGGAAGCTGAAAAATGCCTGTGTACACGATCCATTCCCAACACCATTCACAAATGAAGTACTGGAAAATGTTGGCGGTCAGGAAGCATACTCATTCACGGATGGGTTCTCAAGGTACCATTAGATCAAGATCGCGTCAGAAGATAGGAGAAAAATGACCTTCGCAATAGAATGGGGATGCTTTCAATACACCATTATGTTGTTTGGACAGAAGAACGTGCTAGCTATATTTTCATGCATCATTGTGGTCACATTCAAAGAATACATCCACAAGTTCTTGGAGGTCTATCTGGATGATTGGACTGTCTTTGGATTAGTTAAGCACCATGTAGTGAGCTTACGCTTGATGCTGGATACTTTCCGTCGACACCAGATTGCACTGAACCTTAAGAAGTGGACATTCCTCGTTCCCTTTGGAAACCTACTGGGACATTTGGTTTGTAAGCAAGGCCTGATGGTGGACCTTGCGAAGATTGTCGTTATCCTAAATTTGGAAGCATCGCGAAGTGTTAAACAACTGCGCGCTACTTTGGGGCACACTAGATACTATAGGAAGTTCATCAAAAGTTATG
Organism: Pinus tabuliformis; assembly: GCA_031772625.1. Taxonomy (NCBI): domain Eukaryota; kingdom Viridiplantae; phylum Streptophyta; class Pinopsida; order Pinales; family Pinaceae; genus Pinus; species Pinus tabuliformis. Next base: position 641,981,514 of record CM062805.1, read on the forward strand.
CCCAAATAACAGCACCGATGGAAAATCTATTGAAAAAGGATGTTACATATTGCTGGAATGATGATTGCATGAAGAGTTTGGATGTCCTGAAGGGGAAAATGGCCTCCGCTCCAATCCTAGTCTTCCTGAAATGGGATGTGGAATTTCATGTACATGTTGATGCGTCGTGTATTGCGCTGGGAGTCGTCCTCATATGGGAGGACGTGGAGGGCATGGATCACTCGATCGCGTTTGCAAGTCAGAGATTGTCCAAAGTAGAAAAGAACTATTCTACCACTGAGAGCGAGGGGTTGGCAATGGTGTACGCACTTGAAAAATACCGACACTATTTACTCAAAGGACATTTCAAGATGTACACCGACCATTCCGTATTGAAATACCTAGTGAATAAGCCTATGTTGGGGGGGCACAAATGCAGATGGCTATTACTATTTCAAGAATATGATTTTGAGGTCATAGTCAAGCCGGGACACCTAAACGCAGGACCGGATCACTTGTCACGAATTGAGACGGGCGAGGAACCCACGAATTTGGATGAGGGACTACTTGATGCACAGCTCTTTGCAATGCACATCGTAGATGAACACTTTGAATATATAATCCATTTTCTAACAACAGGGACTGTGCCGAAGGAACACTTAGTCCAACAGAAGAAGGAATTGGTGGTGCATGCGGCGGACTTTTCTGTCATCACGGGGCACCTCTACAAGATGGGCAATAATGAGATATTGTGAATATACGTACCTAAATTTGAACGAGGTCAGATCCTCATGGAAGCACATGGGGGCACTGTAGGAGGACACTATGTAGGACATGCGACCGAACAAAATATTCTTCGCGCAAGGTTATGGTGGCCGACCCTACACCAGGATTCGAAAGTGCACTGTAAGGCCTGCGATATATGTCAGAGGACTGGAAAACCATCACGAAGGGACGAGATGCCACTAAATCCACAAATGGCAATGCAGCCATTTGAAAAATGGGCAATCGACTTTGTGGGACCGATAAAACCTCAAGGAAAGATGTGTGTGCCCTACATCATCACCGCGATGGAGTACCTAACACGATGGGCGAAAGTGCAGCTAGTCAAGGATTGCATGGCCGCTACAACTGCGAAGTTTTTGTTCGAAAATGTGTTGACATTATTTGGCTATCTGAAAATCTTAATGAGTGATCATGGAACACATTTCCGAAATGAAACCATCAGCACACTCATAGAAGAGTTCCAGGTGTATCATCAAAAAAGTACACCATAGCACCCACAAGCTAACGGGACAGTAGAGGCATTCAACAAAATACTGGAGACTACACTGACCAAAGTATGTAACGCGCAATGAAATGACTGGGACCTGCGCGTACCTACCATATTATGGGCGTAAAGAACAACATGCAAGAAATTGGACAGACACCTTTCAGTTAGTCTATGGCACGGAAGCTATCATGCCAATGGAATACATCGTACCCAGTCTGCGAATAGCAGCGCTCATAGGCATGATGGACCGTGAAGCTCTGGAAGAAAGGCTCGCGCAATTAGAAGAACCCAAGGAAGAACGGTTTTTGGCTGGATTTCATCAACAGGTACAAAAGCAACGTGAAAAGGCCTGGCACGACTGCCATATCAAGTTACGCACATTCAAGGTAAACGACTTAGTACGGCTATATGACAGTAAGTTTGAAAAATTTTCGAGAAAATTCAGAATGCACTGGCTGGGACTATACGTGGTTAATGATGTCACAGACGGAGGCACGGTCCAGCTAATCAAACTAAATGGAGAACCATTCCGAGGCAAAGTAAACGACAGTCACTTGAAACCTTAAACAGGTGGGCCGGCTCTCTGACTAACCTGCCAAAGCACAATCTTCGTGACCCGAGGAGCCGGACAAGGGCACGAGACTATAAACACACGCAACAGATGCTGGTACCAAGGTAAGGACATGATTCAGAAACAGATGATTCAAAAGCAAGAATGCAGTAGGTACAGCAGGCAACAGCTTAGTACGTTGCCAACATTTAGGCCGTTGGGACCAATTGGAGGGACTCCCCGCCAAGATCGTCGTGCCAACAGAGTGACTCGGGGATGAGTCACGATGATTGTGTTGGGGGCCTATTAGACATGGAATCCCCCCACAACATGTTTTGGGGCTCAAAGCCCAAGTTTTGTTCAGATGTATTGTAAGACTCCACAAATTGCGGGCGCAGAGCGCGAAGTATAGGTTGAGTCATAGGGCTATCCGCCCTAAGTATTGTAATGTAATGTAATGTCATGTCGGCCTACCCATGGCCCGTGGACCATGGGATTATACAAATAGAGCGAGGCTCTAAGTTGTAAAGATAGCCAATTGAAGAGACAGATGAATATGAATATTTGGAGCATAAAGTAAGAGTCTAAGGTATTGGGTCATAGTAGTAGGAAGAGGCTCTGCAGCTGAGTGCGCAGAGGCCTAGTAGAGTCCATAGCTGAGTGCGCAAACCCCTACAGCTGAGTGCACAAGGTGGTGTCGAGTCTGTAATCTTGAATGAAGAATAATAAAGAGAAGTTGATTCCAATTTCTATGCATCTGCTTGTGTATTGACTTCCTTAAATTTATATCGTTTTGTTTATCGCGCACACTTATATGATTGCTGGATATACTGTTAATTATCACTAGTCTTACATAGATAAGCTAAGTAATCGGGTAATAACAAGTTAAATAAGCAAGGAACTTGGGTATAATATAGATTGCGCCTTAAGTAAGACTGCGCGAAGGTAGCCTCACAGGTTGCAAGGGACTAATAGGTGCGCATAGCGATGTGTGCGAAGGGTCAAACCAAGGACAACCAGAAGCTCATCAGACATCCCCAGGGTGTGGAAACCTGGTTCTAGCACCCTCCCATACTACTTCGAGTGAGACCTCAGTGTGCGCTCCACGGACTTGGTGAGCGCCAGTATTGCAGCAAGAATGCTGCAACTCCTGGGCTACCAACTTTACCTTTATCAACCCGGTAGTTCGTAACAAACTTGGAAGCGTCGGTGCTATATGCACAAGTATTAGTTCTCACTATAGGTTGTCACTTGGTCAGCTGGCATGAGATCACGAGGAGCTCAAGCCAAATTCTATAGAATTTAGTAGAAGCTCTATGTATGATGAAAGGAAAGAAATATTACTCTACATATGCTATTCTAACTGCAGAAAGGAGAAAGACTGGAATGTAAAGCAAAACCTAGTAAACCCTAATTGACAAGCTAATTCTACTTTTGCCAAAAACACTATGAAAACCATGAAAGCAATCCCATTACCTACTCAATGAAGTAAAAAACATCTAACCATGCTATCTTTTGAAGTAAATAACAAAAAACATATTTTTGGATTTTTATGTGTTCTTATGTGAATTTGACATGCATCTAATTTATTGTGTGTGAGTGTGGCAACGAACAAGTGGCGTTAGAGGACATTTTTGGAGCTTGGGAGGATGCAGGATGGTGTGGATGGGTTTTAGGAGGTCTTAGGTGGCCTTCTAGAGGCTTTTCCCACACTTGGCCTTCAAAAGAAAGCCTACAAGAAAAACTACAAGAGGACACAGGAAAACTACAGGAGGAAAACAGGGAAACTATAGGAGGCCTACAGGAGGAGGCCGAGAGAAATTTTCATTGTTTTGAGGGTGTGAGAGTGGGTGTAAAAGGTGGATGAAGGTTGGAATGAGGTGTTAGGGTGCCTAAGGTCTACCATGAATCACCAGGAGAGAGAAATATGATTGGGTTTGCTCAAGGAGAGAGGAAGAAGTTCTATGAAAAATGAAGGAAACTAGGGCAGAATTGAGGTGAGGTTTGGGAGACCTATAGGGCATGGATCAGATGGAGGGTGTCATTGCTAGTAGGCTAGTCTACTACTGGAAGAGATATGCTACATAGAAACTGACAGTCAACCAAGAAAATCAAGTAACCAATGAAATGAGTGCATCCTAGAAAAAACAGAGTTTTGCATTAAAATGGCCTAAACTATGATGTATAGAAGGAAATGCTGGAAATGTTGTAAGAAAGGAAAGCATGCAAAAGGAATATTTCAAATCAGGAAGTGAACATGATAAAGAAGATCTAAAGCAAAGCAAAACTGAACTATCAACCTACTAGAGAGCTGCAAACACTAGAAGTCCTAGGAATGAGGAAAATCTGTGTTTTTGGGGCAGCAAGAGAGTCTTTGCCTCAAATCATGGTGCCAGAGGGAGGAAGAGAGGCTAAGGCACTGTTGCTAGCCTTTTGAATCTTCTTTGATCACTACTTAACCTACTACAAAAAGCACAAATGGAAGCAAGCTACTAAATTATCAAAAGCAACCTATTCTTAACCAAAGAGAAATACATCTAACAACAAACTAATCTACAAACTGAAGCAAAGCATACAAATACAAGTAAAGAGAAGCTTGGCTGATTGGATTGGGCCCTAACTAAAGGGATTCTACCCTCTAAGGTAACTCAGTGCTAGCTCAAAAAGGATTCCATCTTCATTATCAAAAAATAGCAAGATTACATAAAACTGTCATAAAATAGTTGTTGGGTTGTGTTATATTCTTTCCACGACTAGCCCACGTAGTTAACTGAGGGTTAGCGGGGGGGTGGAGCCCCCCCTTTCATTGCGTTGATTGTGTAGCGGGGGGCGGGGGGGGGGGGGGGGGGGTCACAGGGGGTTTGAGGGGCACCCGTAACCCCACTCTATGGGGTCCGGGGTAGCCCCCGAAAAATTTTGGTTTTGGACCCTATGTTAGGTTGGGCAGACCATGGTTTTGGACGCAATGTTTTGTCGGTCCATGGTATTGGATGCTTCGACATGTATAAATATGTATTGTAACATTGAAAGGAATATAATGAAAAAATCAAGCTGGCAGTCCGGGTTTTGGGATCTAGGAGAAAATTTCTGTGTATATGTGTTTTATGTGTTATGCTCTTGCATTGTTTATTTTATGTGTTTTAGAATTCCTATGCAGGTAATTTATGTACAGGGTTAAAACCTACATTTGGTATCAAACCTGTTTTGGCTTCAAGGGGATGCCTTTTTTGCTGAGGGGTTTCACTCAAGCCTGTGGTAGACCCTGTTCAGTGGGAGATCTGCGAGATTGATTTGTTGGTGAAAGAAGATGGCAAGCAGTGGAAAGATAGAGATCAAGAAATTTAATGGTCAAAGTTTTGAGTTGTGGAAACTCAAGATGGAGGATTTGTTGATGGATAAAGATCAATGGATCGTAGTAGATCCAGGTACTAAACCAATAGGAGTGTCTGATGAAGAATGGAAGAAGTTGGATCGGAAGGCAAAGAGCACAATACGATTGTGTGTCTCAAATTCAGTATTGCTGAATGTATGAGGGGAAGCTATGATGAAGGCTTTGTGGGACAAGTTAGGGACTTTGTACCAATCTAAATCTTTGGTGAATAAACTGTTCCTGCGGAAAAAGCTGTATAACCTGAGGATGAAAGATGGAGACTCGGTGACAGAACATCTGAACACATTTAATATTGTGGTAAGTCAGTTATTATCTGTTGATATTAAAATTTCAGATGAAGATAAGTGCATCAGTTTGTTGTGTTCTCTACCAGATTCGTGGGATAGTCTGGTTATTGCAATAGGTAGTAATGCAACTGCCTTGAAGTTTGATGAAATAGTCTCATCCTTGCTGACGGAGGAGATGAGACGGAAAAATACAGAGAGCCAGAATGGTGATGCCTTGTCTGTACGAGGAAGTCCCAAAACAGAAACAAAAATAAGTCATCGAGTGGGAGACCTAAATCTCCAGGAAAACCTATAAAGGTGGTGTGTTGGAAATACAAAAAGGAAGGGCACTACAAAAGGGACTATAAATCTAAAGCTCCTGATAAAGGAAAGGGATCTGATGATGTTCCTTCTGCAGAGGTGAAAACCACCTCAGATGGTGGGGATGTGTACTTGGATTCTTCAAGTACACATGTAGATCATGAGGCATGGTTGATTGACTTAGGTGCATCCTTTCGCTTCACTCCCCATAGAGAGTGGTTCTGCGAGTATGAGAAATATGATGGTGGTGATGTCTTCTTGGGGGATGATAGGAAGGCTAGAATCGTTGGTCGCGGAAAAGTAAAGTTGAAATTGCAAGGTGGAAGGGTTAGAACACTTCCAGGTGTTCTAAATATTCCTGTATTGGCCAGAAATCTAATTTCTGTAAGTAAGCTGGATGATGCAGGTTTAAAAACAGTGTTCGAGAAGGATACCTGCAAGATGGTTTGGGGAGCACTAGTATTGATGCGGGGAGTTCGGATTGGAACTCTGTACAAGCTGCAAGGTAGCATTGTTGTTGATGGGTGCAATAGTTCTGTGGTTCCTGAAAGTGGAGCAGAAGATCTAGTGGTCTCTAGAGAGAAGACCATGTTGTGGCATAAAAGGCTTGGACATATTGGAGAGAAGGGCCTCCAAATACTTCATGGTAAAGGTATGGTAGAAGGTATGAGAAATAACTCTCTAGATTTGATTTCTGTAAAAATTGCGTATATGGGAAGCAGAATTGGGTGAGTTTCCCCTCTGGTAGTAAGAGGGCGAAATAGATATTAGAGTTTGTGTACAGTGATGTGTTTGGACCTGTGAAGGTTCTATCACTGGGTAAGTCTGTGTACTATGTATCATTTATAAGTGACTTCTCAAGGAATACATGGATATATTTCCTTAAAAATAAATCTAAAGTCTTTGACAGGTTTAAAGAATTTAAGGTTCTCATGGAAAATCAGACAGAGAAGAAGATAAAGGTGTTGAGGACAGATAATGGTGGAGAGTTTTGCAGCAAGAAATTTGAAGAATTATGTAAGAAGTGTGGTATAACACGGCAGAAGACTACTCCATATACACTTCAGCAAAATGGAGTTGTAGAAAGAATGAACAAGATGTTGATGGAAAGGGCAAGATGCATGCTCAGTGGCCCTGGGTTAGGACAGGAATTCTAGGCAGAGGAGGTGGATACTGCATGTTACCTAGTCAACAGGTCACCTTCATCAGCGTTGGAGGATAAGACTCCACAAGAGGTATGGACTGGTAAGAAACCCTCTCTTTCACATCTTAGGGTATTTGGAAGTGATGCATATGTACATGTGTCAAAGGAGAAATGAATCAAGTTGGATAGTAAATTTGGAAAGTGCATCTTTATTGGGTATAAGGATGGTTTAAAGGGTTATAAGCTTTGGAACCCAGTAACGAGGAAGGTTGTGTATAGCCAAGATGTGGTGTTCAGAGAGGTAAAAGGTGTTATTAAACATGAAGTCCAACCAAAGGAACCTAAGAAGATATAGTTTGAGCTAAAGGAGGAAGAATCAAACTCTACAGTAGAGGAGGAATCAGAAGATGAAGAGCCACAAACTCCGAGTGTGAGAAGATCAGTTCGAGAAAGAAGGTAGCCAAAAAGTTATAGTCCATCTACTTTCTATTCAAATTTTGCTTTATCTATTATGGATGATGATCCTAGAACTGTGAAGGAAGCAGTAGATTCAAAGGATGTAAAACTCTGGAAAGAGGCCATGGTTGATGAAATGGCATATTTGCACAAAAATGAGGCTTGGGATCTGGTGGAGTTGTCGGCTGGAAGAAGACCCATTGGCAGCAAATGGGTGTTCAAGAAGAAGACAAATGCAGAAGGAAAAGTGGAGAAATACAAAGCTCGGTTGGTAGCAAAAGGTTATTCCCAGGTGTCGGGAATTGATTTTGGTGATATTTTTTCTCCCATTGCCAAAGTAACTTCTATTAGATTACTTTTATTTGTTGTTGCTGCTTTTGATTATGAGGTAGAACAGATGGATGTGAAGACAACATTTCTTCATGGGGATCTGGAAGAGGAGATCTACATGAAGCAACCTAAAGGTTTTGCGGTGAAGGGTAAGAAAGAACTAGTATGCAAGTTAAAGAAGTCTCTGTATGGGTTAAAACAGTCACCAAGGATGTGGTATCAGAAATTTGATACATTTATACGGGGACTTGGCTTCACCAGAAGCAAAGCAAATCACTGTGTGTATTTTAAATTAATTGGTGACTGTTTTATTTATCTGGTCTTATATGTGGATGATATGTTTCTGGTTGGAAATGACAAAGAAATTATCCAGGATTTGAAGACCCAATTGTCCTCCAAATTTGACATGAAAGATCTTGGTGCTGCAAACTATATTTTGGGCATGGAAATTAAAAGAGATCGTATAAGAGGAAGCTCTTGTTAAACCAGAGGAAGTATGTCGAGACAATATTGTAGAGGTTTAATATGCTGGATAGTAAACCAGTGAAGGTTCCTATTCTTGTAGGTGTGAAGTTATCTCCTGAACAGTGTCCCAAGACACAAGAAGAGGAAGAGGACATGTCCTGGGTTCCATATGCAAGTGCAATCATTAGCCTGATGTATGCAATGGTCTATACTAGACTAGACATTGCACATGCAATGGGAATATTGAGCAGGTTTATGTCAAAACTAGGGAAGGAGCACTAGACAGTAGTGAAGCGGGTTTTCAGATATTTGCGTGGCACTAGTGATTATGGTTTGTGCTACTAAGGAAGACCAGGATTGGATAGAGTGTTGCATATTCATGGCTTTGTTGATGCAGATTGGGCTAGAGATCTGGATCAGAGAAGATATACAAGTGGGTATGTGTTTAGCCTATTTGGAGGTGCAGCCAGTTGGATGAGTAATAAACAATCTATAGTGGCACTATCAACTATAGAGGCAGAATACATGGCAGCCACTCATGCAAGCAAGGAAGCAGTTTGGTTGCAGAGATTGTGTTCAAGTATGGGGTTAGTACAGGAAGCCATAACGATAGACTGTGACAACCAAAGTGAAGTTTTCTTAGCAAAGAACCCTGCATATCATGCAAAGACAAAGCACATTGATGTTCAATATCACTTTGTGAGGGATATGATAGAAGACAAAAAGGTGTTGTTGGTAAAGGTGGACACTTTGAAGAATACTGCAGATGCATTGACAAAATCTGTGAGCTCTTAGAAGTTCTCTTGGTGTAGAGAAACAATGGGCATTGCAGGGTTGGATAAATGACTAACCTCTCTTGTAGCCCCTTGTGGAAATAAAACAACAAGTGGGAGAATGTTGGGTTGTGTTATATTCTTTCCATGACTAGCCCACGTAGTTAACCGAGGGTTAGAGGAGGGGCGGAGCCCCCCCTTCGTTGCGTCGATTGCGTAGCCGGGTGGGGGGAGGTCATAGGGGGTTTGAGGGGTAACCGTAACCCCACTTTATGGGGTCCGGGGCAGCGCCCGAAAAATTTTGATTTTGGACCCTATGTTAGGTTGGGCGGACCCACCTATGGTTTTGTGCATGATTTTTGCACATGGTTTTGGATGCGATGGTTTTTTGGTCCATGGTATTGGATGCTTCGGGATGTATAAATATGTATTGTAACATTGAAAGGAATATAATGAAAAAATCAAGATGGTAGTCCTAGTTTTGGGATCTAGGGGAAAATCTCTATGTATATGTGTTTTATGTGTTATGCTCTCGCATTGTTTATTTTATGTGTTTTAGAATTCATATGCAGGTAATTTCTGTACGGGGTTAAAACCTACAATAGTAAGCTTGAAATTTGAGTAGATTTTACACAAGCGAAAAATTTGACCCTAGTGAGGGCCTAGGCCTATCTACTTATACATCTGAAGCTACCAACAACTTCCTTAAAATCAAGGAGGCTTGGCTCCCAAAACTCGAGATAACTATCAATCATCTTCCACTTGCTCAGCTACCTTCTAGTGCATGAATGAAGGGGAATTCGAAGTGAGCAGCAATAAATGAGGGAGATTCCCTCCTATAAGTCCCATCCTCTGTCTACTTCGAGTTATTGCTGCAGTTTGACCACTAGATCCTTGACTTTGACCTCGAAATCCATCAATAATGTGCATTAAATACATGTTAGACCACATGGCATAATAACTAACTCAACTCACCCTATAAGCATAAATACAATCAGAAAATCATACAATAAGATCATAGAATGGTTGATTTGACTAGGTTAGGAGGTAAAATGAGCCCATATAATTACCCATTTATGAGGCTCATCATCAACCCCACTAAAGGTGTTACTCATCCTCTGAGAAACCTAGTCATTCTCTTGGTCTTTCATGGCCCTGGTGGCTTCCCTAGAATTCTAGGCTTCTGATGTGGTCTACTCATGTTCTCCATAAAATCTTGCCTTTCTGTCTCTTCAACTTTCCCCACCTATATTTCTTTTCTTTCCTCCTTCCTCTGTTGCTCTACCATGTCACCACTAACTTCATCTTCTCCTCCTTGTTGTTCTCCCTCCTCACTGACAGCAGGACTGACATCATAGGTTAATGCCTTGATGTCATCCTCAATTGTCATATTTCTAAAAACTTCCCATGCTATAGGGATTGTAAGGGTATGGAGGGCTTCTTCTACTAGGATCTTGAATAGGCCATGGTGAGTTAGCTACTGTGAATTTCCTTCTTGTACCTTGGTGCTGGAGTCAATGAGGGACTGAAGGAGAAAGTAAGGGATACTAAGCTTTTGATGTGTTGGGGTATCCATGCCATATCTCAATTCTTGGAGGATTCTAAAATGATATCCATAAACAATGTTGTGCCTCATCTCACAAGAAATGTATTTGATCACTTGGTAGCTAACCTCATCCCAAGGATATGGTACACTAGCCCTCCTAATTCCATTTTTGTCTTCAACAGGGGTCTCATTATCTTGAAAAAATTTCCTCTTGGCAGCCTGGCCAATTATTTTCTCATCTTTACTTGAAGGCAGCCCAAGAGGAAGGGTAGTGACCCTATTGATGAATTCAGGGGTTATTTCAATGGAGAGCCCTGTAATGGTTACAGTAGCATGAGTTCTTGTGTGAGGGACAAGAGAGAGAGCAAATTCATGGACAATTTCATCGTCAAACCCTCTAAACTTCTCAAAGAAATTCATCGAGTTTGCCCTTGTAAATATTTCCACCACTTGAGGATGTGCATGGAGTCTAGTGGAGTTAGTGGGCTCTTTCCTCATAAACAAATTTGTCATATTGCCTGTACTTCTTTTGAAAAACCAGATATAGAGGTGGAGACAAAGAATTTTGAGTGAAATAGAAAAACAGAGGGGACTGTGTTTTTTTTTAAACATAATTTTTTTAATGTATTTCTACCATCTTAAAGACTCATTTTATCTTCAATCTAAGACCAAATCTTTCACATTTTGATATTCAATAGAGGTCATTCATGAACCCTACCTCTTCAAACTAAAATTCATGCCAAAAATCACATTTCCTCCCTTCAAAATGACTCACTGCCCCTCCTGTAGAAGCCTGTTGTCCCTCCTGTAGATTTCCTGTAGGTGCTCCTGTAGAAAACCTATAGGGCTCCTGTAGAAGATGTCGAGAGCAAAAATATGGAGGAAATCGATGGATAATGGTGGATACGAGGGTGTGGAGGCATAAGAAGACTGCTGTGTGGCTGAGTTATGAGGAGAAACTAAAGAAAAGGTGGTGAGAATGCACAGGGAGGAGTTCTCATTACCTTTTATGGCTATTTTCGGTTATGAGTGTTGAGCTAGCAAGGTGTACGTTGCCTAGATTAGGACCGTTGGTCCCCACCTGCTTGGTCATCATGACCCCCCTCGTAATCATCCCCTCATTACTACATCAGAGTTAACTCTTCCTCCCACTACCTGTCCTTCGCATCTTTTGCTTGAGTTGACTGTGCGCACGTGTGGGTGATATCTCAGTTAAGTGGAGTCAACTAAATAAAGGTGGCCAAGTTAACTGGCCACCTTTCCCTCTTTCAATTTCAACCATCTTGTTGCCTTCGTATGATTCCTAATTACACAAATGCATATAGAGGAGTGACTTAGCTACTTACCTGTAATCTGAGTGTATTTGCTGCCATCAACTGTGAGGTGCTGTGGCTTTCTCTGCTGCATGCCTTCATTTTCCTTCATGCATGCTATCTCTGCTTGCTGATGTGTTGTTATGTGTTTTTGCAGGTTCTTCTTTTGCTGGAGCTAAGCTGCATGTGCCTTTTCATCCTTCAGATGTGTTGTCCCTTGCTACTGGTGCAGGACTTCTATCGGATTAGCTGCTACAGGAATTCCTACAGAAGCTCCTGTAGCTGCTTCTCCCTTGAAATTTCAGCCATTTCCCTGTGCATGGAGCTTGCTAATGATGCCAGAGGTGGAGATGAATGATGGAGGGATAGTAGGTAAGCTTCAGGTAAAGTTAATGGTGCCTTTTCCTCCTTTTTTTTTTTTTTCAAAACTGAAAAACTATTTTTCTATGTTTTTTTCTTGGAAAGGAAAAAATAATAATGATGCTTGGAGTGTGGTGCAGGCTTGGAAATGATGGCAAGGAGTTCTTAAGATGGTAAGAGGGATTATAGGTTCCTCATGAAGCTTTTCTTGTCCCTCAAACTGCCTCCTGTAGACACTTTTGGCTCTCTATAATTCCTATAGGAGCCTCCTGTAGAAAAAACAGAGCCTCCTGTAAAAAACACAGTTTTGGAAGAAGAGGTACAATGGGGTTAAAGAGATGCCAAAAATGATGGAGGAAGGCTTGGAGAAGATGAGATGGATGCTAGTATGAATTTTAGGGTCCCCTTGGCACCTTCTTCTTCTTTTTGTAGTCCTCATAAAATAAAAATTCTTTTTTTTTTGAAAACAACTAGGGCACCTCAGAGAGGTTTTCACCTTAATTGCCTACCCTAGGCGCCTCCAAGGGAGGTTTTCACCAAGGGATCTTATTCCTTTCCTTTTTTTTTTGACATCACTAGGTCGCCTCAGAAGAGGTTTTCAACCCAATGATGGGACTCAAGCACCTCATGGACGTTTTCACTTGAGTCCTTATTTTTTCTCTTTTTTCTTCAGTGAGTGGGTGAAGTGGAAGCTAAGACATGCTCCATTACCATCACTATTTTATTCAAATCTTCAATAAACTCTCGCTTGGAGAGGGGTTTCTTGTAGACTTTCAACCGATGTCCATTGACAAGCATGGGGATGGCTTCATCATCAATGGCTTTGATCAGAACCGAACCATTGTCATTGCATTTCTCCACAGTGTAGGGTCCCAGCCGTCTTGTCCTCAACTTGCCTTTGAAATCCTTGTATCTTGAATCATAGAGTAGTGCCCAATCTTCCTCTTGGAATTGCTTCTCCCTGATATTTCTGTCATGCCATATCTTTCTCTGAAGCTGAACTACCTCTATATGGAGAAGGGCTTGCAATCTGTATTCATCCAATCCATTGGGCTGAAGTAATCTCTCCTTTTGTGCATGGCTGAGGTCTAGGTCCAGTTGAACTACCATCCTTAGGGTATCGAATTCAAACTCTATTGACAGCAAAGCCTTCTTCCCATAGACCAGTTCATAGAGTGTGAACCTGGTGGTGGTCTTCCATGTTGTGTTGTAGGCATAAATGGCCTCAACTAATATGTCTGCCTAGTCTTTTCTGCTGCTACTCACTACCTTGGTTATGATCCCTTCCATTGCTCTATTAGTGACATCCACTTACCCATTGGCTTGTGGATGGTAAGGGGTGGAATTCCTGTGCTTGATATTATGATGTGTGAGCAGGTCTTCAATCAGGTTGGAAGTGAACTGACTGCCTTGGTCTATGACCAACTCTCTCAGATACCCGAACTTGTAGAATGTGTTTTCGCTCAAAAACTCAGCTATTTTTTCCTCTGTTGCTTCTTTGATTGCTTTTGTCTCCGCCCACTTTGTCAGGTAGTTGGTGCACACAATGATGTACTGTTTCTGCTTTGAAGGGGGGTAGATAAGGACCATAAAGTCCATGCCCCACTTCTCAAATGGCTCAAAGTTCACTTGAGGTTGCATGGGCATTTCATCCTTTAGAGTGGGTTTCCCCATCCTCTGACGCCGATCACACTGGCTCGTGTATCTCCTCACATCCTGATGAAGAGTGGGCCAGTAGTAGCCTGCATGCAATATCTTGAAGGCAGTTCTTTTTGCTGCAAAATGACCTCCACAAGGCCTGTCATGACAGGTCAGGAGGATGTCAAAGACTTCCTCCTCCCTGACACATCTTATCAAGATCTGCATCTGAGCCCAAGTTGTGATACTATTTCCAGGTAATCCCATGAACCAGTGCAGTGTTGCATCCTTGAGAGTAGAAGGGAACAGTTTCAACTTTTGCTCGTCTTCTGCATAGTCATAAGTTTGATAGATGACAGCAAACTCGAACAAGAAGGTGTCAGGATCTTCTGTAGTCAGACCATGGAAGTGAGGTAGGGCTAAAGGAATTATATTCTTCATTTTGGTGTCCCCATTGGTCTCCCGAATGGGGAAGGCACCCTATATTCTCTCCATTTCCCCTAGCATTTCTGTTTTCAACCATTAGCTCCAGAGGAATGTTTTCTTCTTCTTCTTCCCCCATATGTTCTTCAAATATTTTTGGATGTTCACCTAAGGGTTCTTATTTATTGTAGCCATCGAAGAAGAGAGAAGGTTAGCTGTGTGAAGTAGTGGGGGTGTTGGGAAATTTTTTTCCTAAGTTATCTCTACTCCTACGAGGCATGAAAGGAAATATTTCTGGTTGGTTTTTTTTTCCCCACAGTGAAAGTACTTGCAAAAACTGAAATTGTGATTGAAAAAAACAAATTGCAACTAGCTGAAATGAACTTATTGAATGGAAATTTGCAAAATTGAGAAGGAAAGCAAGGAAATGCATAACTGAAAGAAAAGAAATGACTAGTCTACTTTTTCCAAAATAAACTATTAGCATAATTTTGCAATAGGAAATAGAAGAAAGAAGTAATCACAGAATACTCTGACGCTTCCCAAGAAACGACGCCAAAAAGTGGTTAGCACCAGTATTGCAGCACGAATGCTACAACTCCTGGGCTACCAACTTTACTTTTATCAACCCAGTAGTTCGTAACAAACTTGGAAGTGTCAGAGCTATATGCACAAGTACTAGTTCTCACTGCAAGTTGTCACTTAGTTAGCTGGCACGAGATCACTAGGAGCTCAACCCAACTTCTATATATTTTAGAAGAAGCTCTATGTATGATGAAAGGAAAGAATGATTACTCTACAGATGCTATTCTAACTGCAGAAAGGAGAAAGACTGGAATGTAAAGCAAAACCTAGTAAACCCTAATTAACAAGCTAATTCTACTTTTTCCAAAAACACTATGAAAACCATGAAAGAAATGCCATTACCTACTGAAGGAAGTAAAAAACATCTAACCATGTTATTTCTGGAAGTAAATAAGAAAAAAACATATTTTTGGATTTTTATGTGTTCTTATGTGAATTTAACATGCATCTAATTTATTGTGTGTGAGTGTGGCAGTGAACATGTGGTGTTAGAGGGCGGTTTTGGAGCTTGGGAGGATGTAGGATGGTGTAGATGGGTCCTAGGAGGTCTTAGGTGGCCTCCTGGAGGCTTTTCCCACACTCTAATTTCAAAAGAAATCCTACAGGAAAAACTGTAGGAGGACACAAGAAAACTATAGGAGGAAAACATGGAAACTATAGGAGGTCTACAAGAGGAGGCCGAGAGAAATTTTCACTGTTTTGAGGGTCTGAGAGTGGGTGGAAAGGGTGGATGAAGGTTGGAATGAGGTGTTAGGGTGCCTAAGGTCTACCATGAATCACCTAGAGAGAGAAAGATTATTGGGTTTGCTCAGGGAGAGAGGAAGAAGTTCTATGAAAAATGAAGGAAACTAGGGCAGAATTGAGGTGAGGTTTGGGAGACCTATAGGGCATGGATCAGATGGAGGGTGTGATTGCTGGTAAGCTGGCCTGCTGTTGGAAGAGATTTTCTACATAGAAACTGACAGTCAACTAAGAAAATCAAGCAACCAATGAAATGATTGTATCTTAGGAAAAACAGAGTTTTGCATTAAAATGGCCTAAACTATGATGTACAAAAGGAAATGCTGGAAAATGTTGAAAGAAAGGAAAGCATGAATAAAGACTATTTCAAATCAGGAAATGAATATGATAAAGAAGATCTAAAGCAAAGCAAAACTGGACTATCAATATACTAGAGAGTTGCAAACACT
This sequence comes from Pinus tabuliformis, assembly GCA_031772625.1. NCBI lineage: Eukaryota > Viridiplantae > Streptophyta > Pinopsida > Pinales > Pinaceae > Pinus > Pinus tabuliformis. The sequence goes on from CM062805.1 coordinate 641,997,517, forward strand.
AGAAGTCCTAGGAATGAGGAAAATCTGTGTTTTTGGGGCAGCAAGAGAGTCTTTGCCTCAAATCATGGTCCCAGAGGGAGGAAGAGAGGCCAAGGCACTATTTCTAGCCTTTTGAATCTTCTCTGATCACTGATTAACCTGCTACAAAAAGCACAAATGGGAGCAAGATACTAAATCATCAAAAGCAGCCTATTCGTAACCATAAGAAAAATACATCTAACAACAAACTAATCTACAAATTGAAGTAATGCATACAAATACAAGTAAAGAGAAGCTTGGCTACTTGGATTGGGCCCTAACCTAAGAGCTTCAGCCCTCTGAGGTAACTCAGTGCTAGCTCAAAAAATATTCCATCTTCATTATAAAAAAATAGCAAGATTACATAAAACTGTCATAAAATAGTAAGCTTGAAATTTGAGCAGAGTTTACACAAGCGAAAAAGTTGACCCTAGTGAGGTCCTAGGCCTCTCTACTTATACATCTAAAGCTACCAACAACTTCCTTAAAAGCAGGGAGGCTTGGCTCCCAAAACTCGAGATAACTATCAATCATATTCCACTTGCTCGACTGCCTTCCAGTGCATGATTCAGCTGCTTGTACTCCGAGCTGAATGAAGGGGAATTTGAAGTGAGGAGCAATAAATGAGGGGGATTCCCTCCTATAAGTCCTCTCCTCTATCTACTTTGAGTTATTGCTGCAGTTTGATCACTATATCCTTGACTTTGACCTTGAAATCCATCAATAATCTGCATTAAATACATGTTAGACCACATGGCATAATAACTAACTCAACTCACCCTATAAACATAAATATAATCAGAGAATCATACAATAAGATAAGAGAATGGTTGATTTGACTAGGTTAGGAGGTAAAATGAGCCCATATAATTACCCATTTATGAGGCTCATCACGACTGTTGCCGCAAGGGCCAGTAGTACCAGGATTTGCTTGGCTAAATCACCTCCGAGCCTGGGTCAGGCCCATACAAGCCAACAAAAATATTGGAGGTGTGAACTACTCTAATCAGCTACAAATGCTTATCTTTAGGAACACATAGCTTAGCCATCCTGTAGAGTTACCCATCCTGGAGATGGTAGTCAACGGTGTTGTTGGCATCGTGCACATGACTCTAATTCTGGAACTGCTGATGCACCTCCTTGAAGTCCTCATCTTCTGAATATGCCTCTATGTATGCATCATAGGTGAATGGCTCCATGTGAATAAGAGTCCCCAAAGCTATAATATTTGATGTGGGTGGCCTTGAAACCATATCGGCCAACTTGTTTTTTCTTCCCTTCTTATACTTGATTACCAAATGAAATTGTTGTAAAATCCCCATCCACTTGTAGTCCTTGGTCTGTTGTAGCTTATTTTGGGCTTGAAAGTATTGTAACAACTAGTGATTTGTGTGGATTAGTGTCTCCTTTCCAATAAGATAGTGCTTCCACTTATTCATGTCTTGCACCATGGCATAGAGCTCCTTATTGTAGGCAAGATAGTTAAGAACTGCCCCATGAAATACTTCAGAATGGTAGCAAACGGGCCTTCCTCCTTGCATCAAGACAACTCCCATAGCATACCCACTCGCATATGTCTGCACTTCAAAGGGCCATTGCAAGTTTGGTAATGCCAGAACTGGTGCTTCACTGCTCTTCTTCTTTAACTCATCGAAAACCTTTTGTTTCCCTTTTCCCCACTGCAAACTCTTTCCACTTACTGTTATGGCATGGAGCGATGCTGCTGCTGCTGAAAATGAGGCTATGAATTTCCTCGGGTGCTATGTTGCCCCAATGAAACTCCTAACCTCAATAACATTGTTAGGCACTGGCCATTTCATGATGGCCTCCATCTTGGAAGGATCTATCTTCAATTTTCTTCCACCAATCATTTATCCCAAATACACCAAGGAATGCTACACAAACTCACACTTCTTGAGATTAGCTAGTAGCTGGTGCTTCTTCAATGTTTCCAACACCTGCGTTAAATGTGAAATATGATCCTCCCAGGTAACACTATATACCAGTGTATCATCCAAATATACAATAACAAATTAATGTATAAAAGGGCATAATACATCATTCATTAATCTCATAAATGTAGTTGGTGCATTACATAGGACAAATGGCATAACTAACCACTCATACAAACCTTTCCTAGTTTTGATGGCAATCTTTCATGTATCTTCTTCTTTGATTCAAACTTGGTGATATCTAGACTTCAAGTCCAGCTTGCTGAAATACTTTTCTTGCTACAAATGATCTAGCATATCATCTATCCTGGGCAGGGGGTATTTGTTCTTGAGTGTGATTTTATTCAACACCTTGTAAACTATACACATCCACCAAGTCCCATTCTTCTTTGGCACAATGATGATGGGTGACCCACATGGTGATGTACTCGGTTGAATGCCACCTTTTTCCAGTAGCTGTTGCAACTCTTTCTTCACCTCAATTTCTTCTATAACATACTCCCTGTACAACCCAATATTTGGAAATGGGGAGTTTGGAAATAGTTGGATCTCGTGCTCCACTTCTCTCTTAGGGGTTAACCCTTTAGGTTCTTAGAACACGTCCTTGTATGCCTGTAACAACTTGAATTGTTGTTTTTGTTTCTTAGTGCACCCCTCTAAGGATTCCTTGCCTCTTATTGACTCCTCTAAAGACTGACTTTCTCTTAAAAACAATAAAACACATTTCTTGCTTGAACTGATCAATTTCTTGGCTTTCTTGGCACTTACCAGTGAAATTTTTGACTTGCCTTTGTGCCTGTTGATGATGAATCTTTTTCCATCCTTGATGATACAATACTGGTTATATCTCCTCATGAATTTTGCATCATGCATATTCATGTATGGACTCCCAAACACGACTCCACATACATCAAGGGGAACCACATCCAGATCTACTTCATCAATAAAATCATCACTAATAGTAAATCTAATTTTATGCTATTTTGTTTGTAGGTTTTAACCCCGTATAGAAATTACTTACATACAAATTCTAAAAATTGAAAATAAACAATGGCATGAGCATAAAACATAAAATAGATATACATAAATATTTTCTTCTCGATCCCAAAATCGAGACTACCAAATTAATTTTTCATTATATTCCTTTCATTGATACAATACATATATATACATGCCGAAGCATCCATAAACCCCAATCCATTAACCCAGGATTAGAACATAACAATATTTCCCTTGACCAAATCTACAAAATACTATGGACAAAAAACCATCATGCCCAAAACCATGTGCAAAATCCATGCGCAAAACCATAGGTAGGTCTGCCCACCTAATATATGGTCAAACAAAATATTTCCTGGGGCACTGCCCTTGACCCCGTGTAGGGGGGCTACCGCCCCTTGCATAACCCTTGACAGGGGGGAAAACTGCCCCCCCTGTGACCCCCCAGCTCTGCCCGGTGCAATGCACAGGGGGAGCTACCATCCCCCCTATGACTCCCCCGCATGTGGGGTAGTCATGGAAAGAATATAACACACCCCCAACATTTTCCCACTTGTTGTTTTCTTTCCATAGGGGCCCATAGGAGATCTTAGTCCTTGATCCAACCCTTCAACATGCATTGTTTCTCTACACCAAGAAAACTCTCAGTGCTAACATAATTTTTCAATGCATCTACAATATTCTTCAAAGAGTCCACCTTTACCAGCAACACCTTTTTGTCCTCAACCATATCCCTCACAAATCGATATTGAACATCAATGTGCTTTGTCTTTGAATGATAAGCAGGGTTCTTTTCCAACAAAATTTCACTTTGGTTGTCACAATCTATCCTTATAGATCGTTGTACTAACCCCATACTTGAACACAATCTCTGCAACCAAACTACTTCCTCGCTTACATGAGTCGCTGCCATGTATTCTGCCTCTGTAGTTGAAGGGGCCACTATAGATTGTCCCTTACCCATCCAACTGACTACACCTCCAAATAGGTTAAACACATACCCACTTGTAGATCTTCTCTGATCCATATCTCCAGCCTAGTCTGCATCAACAAAGCCACATATGTCCAAAACTGTGTCCAATCCTGGTCTTCCTTTGTAGCACAAACCATAATCACTAGTGCCACGCAAATACCTGAAAACCCGCTTCACTGTTGTCCAATGCTTCTTCCCTATTTTTGACATAAACCTACTCAATACTCCCATTGCATGTGCAATTTCTAGTCTAGTACAGACTATTGCATGCAGTAGGCTACCGACTATACTTGCATATGGAACATGGGACTTGTCCTCTTCCTCTTCTTGTGTCTTGGGAAATTGTTTAGCAGATAACTTTACATGTACAGGAATAAGAACCTTCACCAGTTTAATATCCTACATATTAAACCTTTGTAGTATTGCCTCGACATACTTCCTCTGGTTTTACCAGAGCTTCTTCTTTTCCTAATCTCCTTTAATTTTCATGCCCAAAATATAGTGTGCAGCACCAAGATCTTTCATGTCGAATTTGGAGGACAACTGCGTCTTCAATTCCTAGACAATTTCTTTGTTATTTCCAATCAGCAACATATCATCCACATTCATACCAAATAAATAACACAGTCATCAATTAATTTAAAATACACACAGTGAGTTGCTCTGCTTCTAGTGAATCCAATTCCCCATATATATGTATCAAATTTCTGATACCACATCCTTGGTGACTGTTTAAACCATACAGAGACTTTTTTAACCTGCATACTAGGTCTTTCTTACCCTTCACCACAAAGCCTTCAGGTTGCTTCATGTAGATCTCTTCTTCCAGATCCCTGTGAACAAATGTTGTCTTCACATCCATCTGTTCTATGTCAAGATGAAAAGCATGAAAAAAAATAAAAGTAATCTAATAGAAGCTACCTTGGAAACAAGAGAAAAAAATATCACCAAAATCAATTCCTGACACCTGGGAATAACCTTTTTCTACCAACCGAGCTTTGTATTTCTCCACCTTTCCTATTGCATTCATCTTCTTCTTAAACACCCATTTTCCTCCAGTGGGTTTCCTTCCAACCGACAACTCCACTAGATCCTAAGCCTCATTATTGTCCAAAGATGTCATTTCATCAACCATGGCCTCTTTCCATAGTTTGTTATCCTCTGAATCTACAGCCTCGCTGACGGTTTTGGGATCATCATCAATAATAGATAAAGAAAAATTAGAATAGAAAGCAGATGGACTATACCTTTCTGGCTACCTTCTTTCTCAAACCGATCTTCTCACAGCTGAAGTTTGTGGCTCTTCATATTTTGATTCATGTTCTTCTGTATGGTTTGATTCTTCCTCCTTTAGCTCAAACTCTATCTTCTTGGGTTCCTTTGGTAGGACTTCATGTTTAATAACTTATTTCACACCACATCGTGGTTGTACACAACCTTCCTTATTTCTAGGTTCCAAATCTTATAACCTTTCAAATTTACTATCCAATTTGGTTCTTTTCTCCTTTGGAACATGTACATATGCATCACACCAAATACCCTCAGATGTGAAAGAGAGGGTTTTTTACCACTTCATACCTCTTGTGGAGTCTTATCCTCCAACACTGATGAAGGTGATCTATTGACTAGGTAAAATGCAGTCTCCACTGCCTCTGCCCAGAAATCCTGTCCTAACCCGGCACCCCTAAGCATGCTTGTTTCCTTTTCCATCAGTGTCTTGTTATTTCTTTTTGCAACTCCATTTTTTTGAGGTGTGTATGGAGTAGTGTTTTTTCGTGCTATACCACACTTCTTATAGAACTCTTCAAATTCCTTCTTGCAAAACTCTCCAGGTCTCCTCGGTCAAATTTTGTTAAGTTTTGTTAAATATTGTAAAGTCTCTGCATTTTGAGTAGCGAAGTGTGAGAAACATAGGTTGATAGGAGTCAAAGGGGATTTAGGAAGGTCAAAGCCCCTTAGTTTGTTAGAGTCAAGTTGTTTTGAGACCCGCCCATGTTTCACGGACCATGGTATTGTAATGAAGAAGAATATAAAACGGATTCATAGGAGGGTCATAAGGGAGAGAGGTTAAGTAAGAATAGTGCATCATTTGGGTCTGATTTTATCTATTTTGTACTTGGGTGAAGGAGAAGGCTCTTGCAGCTATGTGCGCAGAGACCATGGTAAGTCCACAGCTAAGTGCGTGGGCCCTTGTAGCTATCTGTGCAGGGTTGGAAGGAGTTGTGTTTGAAGATATGAAGCATAATAAAAGGTTTATTTTGAAGAATTATCTGTGCCTCTACATATGACTTTTTTGTCTCTGAATTTACTATATTTATGATCTATTGAATCCATTTAATCAGGAAAAGTACTTAATAGATTTGCAAAGACATAGATCTGTTTGTTTATATGATGTTATGCATTTTTAGTGCAATCGGTGAAGGACATAAATCTGCTAACTGTTAATTACATTAAATTCTGGGTTTCAAGGTTAGGGTTCACAAAGGTCAAGATAAAGCCCTAAGTTTGGTAGAAGCACATCACATAGTCCTATGGATGTAGAAACCTGGTTCTGGCATCCCCTAATACTTCCTTAGGTGAGACTATAGCCTGCGCTACGCGGGTTGTTTTTGAAAGGGTCAGTAGTGTAGGGTTTTGTTGGTTGGTGCAACTAACTCTGATCCTGGGTCCAAACCCCCTTAAGCCAACAAATGGTTCTGTTGTCGTCGAGACCGAGATATATCTGAGGGACGTGTGATGTGGGGTCTGTGTAGACCAACAAATAAAGAAATTGAGAAGTGGATAGATCAGAAGATGCATGAGTTTGCAGCTCAGGAAAACAGGAATCCACATCTGTCGAAAGAAGAGTGGTTGCAGAGATATTTGTATATAGACAAACAAGAAATATTTTTTTGCACTTTCCCATGTGAATTATACGAATGGTTGGCTAAATTAGCGGATGGTCAACCTACCTGGAACTTGGATAACCCTATTGTGTTGACTCCAGAATTAGTGAAGCGCCTAGAAGGATCAGAAATTTTTTTTTTGAAGGCTGTCGATTATTGGATCGATAGTATTTTGGGCCAATTTATTAACCAATTCACTATTGATACATATGCCAGTTATAGCGAAGTTGAATGCCATTTTTATAAAGGAACAAGAGGTAAGTATCTGAATTCTTTGAAAACTTCGATTAAAATGCTACTGTTCAAGAAAAGGGTTATGCTGCTAAATTGATGTTCTAAAGAGACTCAATGGGAGCTAAGCGAAGTGGGAAACAATTTAAAAAAGATCTAGATACAATTGCTGAGTACAATCCTCTCTTGGGAGCATCTGATGGAGAAGAAGAAAGTAATAGTCCAAAGACGTCCAGAGGTGCACTGCAGTTGGTAGATCACGGCATTGAGGGAATACATCCATCCACTCCACCTCCTCCATCACCTCCACCTCACACACCTACGCCTCCACCTCTACTTCCACCTCCGCTATTCAGTATGGCGAAAATTATAAAGATGCCTATATTTATGGGTTTCGGGAATAAAGACCCTGATCAATTTTGGTTTGTAGCAGATTTTGTGTGGAAGTCACATCAGATAACTGATGTTGAACTGAAGAAAGCATAGTTTGTCACAACATTGCAAGACAGGGTGTTGAGTTGGTATATTAAGTATAGTATGACTCATCCAGCTGCATCATTAAGAGACATAAAATATGCATTGAATTATGAATTTAGAAGGCCTAAGTCTCAAGCCTAGTCTGTGACAGAGGTCAAAGAAATTAAGTAGAAGGTGAAGGAATCTGCATGGGATTTTGATGAAAGGTTGAAATGTTTGCTACAACAGGCTCATCTACATATCTCAGATGAGAAACATAAGGATTGGTATATTGCTTCGTTGTTACCTCATTTGAGATTACCATTGTCACAACAGAAGCTTGGATCACAACCTCAAGCACTATAAATTTCTATGATGTTGGAGGGTTCGCCTATTCAGGATACGAATCTGGGAGTGCAGCAAATTCGGTCGCAGTTTGCTAGCCTACATATGGAGTTACAGGATCTCAAAAAGGGGAAAGAGGTCCAAAATGAGACCCGTGTTGAAGTATGGTGCTTAATATGCAAAGGAAATGGTCATGAAAATGATTATTGCCTAGTATATTAGAACTAGCTAATTGGGGGAGGTCCTATCCCCCTGAAGTCGAAAATTATTCTGGATCAAGTAGCGGTGTAGTACCATGGTGCGCTATCTGCCAAATAATAAGAAAGAACTCAAAAGATGATTTCCATTTGTTGCAAAAGTTCATGCAGACTCCCCAACAACTATTATGCAATTTCTGTAAGTCTGTAGGCCATGATGAGCGCAATTGTCGAAGCTATGAGTTAATGATGGATAGAACTCTAACATATAGAGTAGAGGCTAAGACTCGTCTGTAGCAGGATCAAGGCACACCTGCAGCGCACAGAGGATTCCATGGATGAGGAAGAGGATGATGGGGATGAGATGGAAGAGGTCGTGGAAAAATTATTTGTTACAATTGTGGGGAACTAGGCCACTTTGCACAAGATCATCAGAACCCAACACCCCGCTCTTGTCAATATTGCCGATAGTTTGACCACATTATAGAGGATTTCCATGTACTCATCGCAAGGATGCAAGAGAAGAAGAAGCAACAACCCAATCATAACATCCATATGATGAGGTCAGAACCACGCAAGGATGACCCAGTGTTAATATAGTTACGCAAATAGGTATAGCTACTGGGGACGATAAAGCCATAGGAAAAAAACTAGAGGAGAATCCTTGGGTGCACAAGGCTGCTTACAAGGGTAATGAATTTGATTTTCATAAGTAAAAAGAAATATTAATGGAGGTGGAGTAGAGCTTTTGGATTTAGGAGCTTCCACATCAAAGAATCAGAGGTCACAAACATAAAAGCCTGAAGAAGTCATTGCTACGCGGGAAACAAATCCTTCAGTATTGACATCCTTCTTACAGACTCAAATGAAGCTCTTAAGGGACTAGAAAGCGGTGGAGAGACTACAAGAGTTAATAAACAACTACGCTAGCAAGGGTAAGCTGCTGCCTGAACAAATCGTAATGCATAAATTAGACAAAAGTAAGAAAAGGTCTGGTCGGGAGATGAGATTGATTGCACAAATCAGAGAATTTGAAATGGACCAGGTGATCCTAGATGTGGCATCTGATGCGAATTTTTTCCTAAACAGACCTGGGAAAGAATGGGAAAGTCGGTGCTACAGTGGTCCCCAATTTAGCTATGTATGGAGAACCAATAGAATATTATTCCTATGGGGTGCTTACTTGGAGTAACTATTGACATTGAAGGGGGGCGTGCTATAGTTGATTTTTAGGTAATCAAAATAGTGGATGATAGTAATCCATACCCGATGCTACTTGGAATCGATTGGCTATTTGACATGAATGTGGTCACAAACCTGAAGAAGCACTGCATGAAATTTGAGAAGAAGGAACTAAGAGTAATTGTTCCATTGGATCTAGCCGGGGGTGCATGGTATACTGAACTAGACTAGGATTACTGCAAGGATGATGATATTGAGCATATCTATAACCTTATTGCATGGGATGAGGATTGGATTAGTCCTATGGTGGACAAAATAATTACTTGGGAAAAGGAAAACTCTTGCAACCCAGATTCGAATGAGGAGCTCGAGCATTGGCACAATAGATTGCATGAAATGTCAATGTTGCGATGCAATAGACTTACTAAATTGCTCCGGTGTATATCCATTGAGGTACAAAATTTACCATATTATGATGGCTTATAAGATGTAAATTTGTTTCTTGATAAATTTGAAAGGGATGTACCGAAGGAGCATTGGTTCTAGGCATTAGACATCATGTTGAGAGTTATGCCTTCCAGATGGTGGGGTACACATAAGACCAACTTTGTAGATGAAAGCATGGGGAGAGGAACCACAACTTGAATGGGTACATATATTCTGCCATACCTTTGATACTATTCCGGTGAATTGGTATTTAAAAATAGAGCTGCGACATGGAATCATAGAGTGGGACGTTTTGAAGGAAAGATTTCTGCCCACATTCAGTTTCGAGGATGGATTTGAATGTATTGATGAAGCATTACAGGAAATCAAGGCTACGATATTCAAAACTCTTATAGATCCTATCTCATGGGTACAACCTGACTGGAGTACGCAGCTCCGCCATGCTCTGTAATGTTACAATGTTACCACAGAAGAGGGTGAGGAAGATCCCAGGAATATCAATATCATTGAGTCATAGGGACAACGCGAAGTCACTGGGCCTAAGGTAGAGGTTCCTGATATTTCAAAACCATTGAAGACCAAGCAAGTGAACATTGGGTCAGAAGCACATACAAAGTTTTCAAATATAGGTGATTACTGGGATCAGGCCATAGTTGACAAGGTCAAGTAGCTATTGCAGGAATATAAGGACTTGTTCCCAACAAAATTCTTGGATTTAAAAGGGATAATAGGTGATATGGGTGTTATGAAGATTAATATGAATCTAGATGTGAAGCCGGTAAAACAAAAACCATATCGATTGAATCCTAAATACAAAGAAAAGGTGCACAAAGAACTAGATGAGATGTTCGTAGTAGGAATTATTGAGTCTATAGAAGAATAAGATTGGGTAAGTCCTATGGTGGTTTAGGAGAAGAAGACAAAGGGTGAAATATGGATCTACATAGATCTAAGGAAGTTGAACGATGCTTGTGTACATGATCCATTCTCTATGTCGTTCATATATGAAGTCTTGGAAAACGTTGGTGGTCAAGAAGTGTACTCTTTTACAAATGGATTCCTAGGATATCACCAGATATTAAAGTCGCACCAGAAGATCAAAGTAATAATACCTTTTCTATAGAATGGGGCTCTTTTCAGTATACAGTTATGCCCTTTGGCCTTAAGAATGCACCTGCGATCTTTTCTAGGGTGGTAGTCGCAGCCTTTAAAGAATTTATTCATAAGTTTTTGGAGGTCTATGTTGATGATTGGATGATGTTTGTGTTAGTTAAAAAGCATGTTGCAAGTCTTCGCCTAATGTTGGATACTTGTAGGAAGTATCAGATCTCCCTAAACCTGAAGAAGTGTATATTTTGCATACCATATGGAATACTTTTGGGCCACGTTGTTTTTGAGAAAGAGTTGATGGTGGACCCTACTAAAATTGCAGTGATTATCAATTTATAGGCCTCAAGGAATGTAAAACAGTCATGCGCAACATTAGGCCATATATGATACTATAGGAAATTTATTAAGGCATATGCACAGATCACTGCGCCCATGGAGAAATTATTGAAGAAGGATGCAACATTTTGTTGGGATGACGATTTCCAGAAAATCTTAGAAGTTTTGAAGGAAAAGATGGTTACAACACCTATTCTAGTGTTCCCTGATTGCAAGAAATAATTCCATGTACATGTGGATGCATCCTGCATAGCATTAGGAGCAGTGTTAACCCAACCAGGTGTAGGAGATATCGACCATCCGATTGCATTTTGCAAGAAGAAAACTATCTAAGGCAGAGAAGAATTATTCAAACATGAAGCGCGAAGGATGGGCGATGGTATATGCACTCCACAAGTTCATACATTATCTGTTGGGTGCACACTTCAAAATTTATATAGACCATTCATATTTAAAGTACCTAGTCAACAAGCCTGTGTTGGAGGAGGGGGGGGGGCGAATTTCTAGATGGTTACTGCTATTTCAGGAGTATGACTTCGAAGTAATTGTGAAGCCAGGGAGATTAAATGATGGACTCGATCACCTTTCATGGATTGAGAATGGCGAAGAACCTACAAGTATTGATGAAGGATTTCCTGATGCATAACTCTTTACTGTGCGCGTTGCAGATGAAAATTTTGTGGATATCATCCAATTTCTTTCTATAGGTGTAGCCCCTGAAGGATATACGACACAACAAAAGAAGGAATTGGTGGTTAGGGCCACAGATTTCTCCGTAATTATAGGGCTCTTGTATAAAATGGGCTCAGATGAAGTTATGTGCAGCTATGTATAGGATTATGAAAGAAAAAGTATCCTCGTTGAAGCACATGGAGGAGTTGCTAGAGGACATTATGTTGGAAGAGAGACTATGCAGAAGATCCTACAAGCTGGGCTATGGTGGCCAACTATGAAAAACGATTCCAAGGAATATTGTAGGGCATGCGATGTTTATTAGTGGATCGGGAAGTTATCGCGAAGGGATCAAGTCCCTCTAACCTATAGGTCTCGTTACAGGCATTCGATAAATGGGCAATAGATTTTGGGGCACCTATCCAGCAACCAGGAAAGAAGACAGGAGCGTGCTACATAATCACGATGACAAAATACTTGAACAGGTGGACTGAGGCGCAACCCGTGAAGGATTGTAGCGCAGATACAACTATGAAGTTTATATTTGAATACATTTTGTCTAGGTTTGGGTGTCCTAATATTTTGATGAGTGACAAGGGTTCACATTTCCTATATAAAATGATTGCTTCTTTGCTTGAAGAATTCCAGATGTATCATCAGAAAAACACGTCGTACCATCCTCAAGAAAATGGAATAGTTGAAGCTTTCAGTAACATCTTGGAGAATGCTTTGACAAAGACCTGTAATGTGAATAGGAATGATTGGGATGTGCGCATACCTGCTATTATTTGGGCATATAGAACCACCTGTAAGAAGTTGACTAGACAAACACCTTTTCGACTAGATTATGGATAAGAAGCGATGATGCCAATGGAGTACATCATGGCCAGTTTGAGGATTGCTACAGTAACAAAGATGGCAGACCCAGATATAATGGAAGAATGCCTCATGAAAATACTTGAGTTAGAAGAAGATCACTTCTTGGCAGTCTTTCATCAGTAGGTGCAGAAGGCTCGAGAAAAGGCATGGCATGATCACCACATTAAGCAGCACACCTTTAAGAATGGAGATCTAGTGTTGGTGTATGATAACAAGTTTCCTAAGTTTCTAGGAAAGTTTCAAATGCACTGGATGGGACCATACACTGTTAAGGAGATTACGAATGGTGGTGTAGTTCAACTTGTGAAGCTAAATGGGGAGATATTTCTAGGAAGAATCAATGGAAGACAGTTGAAGTTCTACAGGGGTGATCTCACCCCTATGCAATGACTATATGGATGAAGGACAATCTTAGTAGTTTAGGTAGTTGCAAGGAAGTGCAAGACTATAAACTACATTACCAGGAGAAAAGTTTGGCAAAGAGATTGGGTTGCGCGATAGTTAGGAGAAAGGCGCAGATGGGATCTGCGACAAAGGAACTATGCTAGCTAGGTGGGTCCTGTGCAGCCTAGCAAGAATGTGACCGTTGAAAGCACTGTAGGTGATTGGATGGATATTTTTCTATTAAAGGGAGTAGGGGGAAAGCATTTAAGGAGAATATCTTTCAAAATTTGCTGCCAAAAGATCATTTATGAGGGATATCTGGAGGGAATTGATGGATTTAAATTTAAAAAGGGCTATAAATTAACATCCCGCTCCACATTCGAACACTTTGCTTCCAAAGAGCTTTCCGTGAGATTTTGCACCTCAACTTGAGCCTAGATGATTGTTGCATGTTTGGACAAGATTGGCAAGAGGTAGAGAGGGATTTTTTGCAAAAGGGGCTTGGATTTGAGGAAGATTTGTCTAAGTGGAAGAAGAAAATACTCTGGGAGAGCATTCACAAAATGACTGCAACACCACCAATCCCTACCACAGCGCCTAGGTCGCTGAGGCCAAAACCCCCTACCTCCGTGGCAGGAGAGAAGAAGCAAAATAAGCCACATCAAGCTCCAGTTTGGAAATCACCACACAAAAACCCAACTGACATTAGATAGAATGGTCATATGGATAAGAATAAGCAACGAGTTGAACCCATGGACTTGGATGAATAAGAATTGACTATGGGGATTGAAGATATCGATGTAGAGGAAGCAGTGCCAATTACTCGGCTACCACCTTATGTACCCCTTAGAAAATCCACTGCCAAGGTCACTAAGGACCCTGACTCATTGAAATATAAGGTATTCATGCCATTGCTAATAGAGGAAGTACCTATTGAGGGTGGCATGTTGGTCCGAATACCATTTATAAAAATGGAGGATTGGGATTTGGGTGACCATACGAATTTTACAGCTAGAACCTAGTAAATACTTGAAATTGGTCCACTACAAGGAGGTGGGTCTCACAAGGCTTGATCTAATGAAGTGGGTTACTGAAATTGAGCGCGCAACATTGCTCAATTGTTATGGGACCCACACTTTAGCCGCAACATAATTAATACTATCTCTGTGCATCAATTGTTGGCGTTGGTTCATGGTGGGTGCCTCTACTTGGGAAGACCCATTTCAATTGATGATATGTTGGTCCACATAATCACCTTGTTACCTTATTAGGGTGTGAACCCTATGGACACTTTTGTGGGGAACTCATAGGAGAAGAAGCTCACGGATCAGATGAAGAGCGAATTTGGGTTGGTGCAGAAGTCACGAGGCTATGCCATTAGATCTATCTTGGATAGAATTGTGCAGTTTACTACATAGATTTTGGCAGGAAAAATAATGAGGAAGTGTCAGGCCAATGAAGTGCCAGCACTAGTGGTATCTTTAGCTACAGAGTGTAGCCAAGGGGTTTAATTCAATTGGGCCAAGTACCTTTGTCACGAGTTCCTGGAATATTTTTGTGATAACCATGAGGATGGGAAGGCATTCCACTATGAGTGGTTACTACTTCTGACCACATTGGTAGCCTAGAGGACACCTGAGGATATCCAGTTCTCAACACCGGATCCAGACTTGTGCGAGGTTGCAAAATTTGCCTCGTTGTGAGCGACGAAGGATCCTAACCGCATCATTGAAACAAATATGTTATGGGTATTGTTCAAGTCAGAGTTACAGATGGTGATCAACTAATGACCATGGTTGTCACCTAGTCTACATGTGTAGTACACAAATATCATAGATTTCAAGGTAGATTTTCACAATTTGTCCATATGTGCGAAGAAGTATGCCACAGGAACATGGCACAAGTTGGCATATTTAGTCACAAAGGATGACATTATGGGGGTCATCAGCAAATGGTCGAGCGATTAGCTCACCCCATCTGGTGAAGATGTAGGAACAAGTAAGGCTGCAGAAGGAGAACGGGGAAAACAACAGCTGCAACAATGACCAAGAAAGACAAATAAAAAGAAGCACAGAAGGCTTCTACAAAAGAAAAGGCAGTGCAGAAGGAAAAGGCTCATACAAAAGAGAAGGAAGTGCAGAAGGAAAATGATTCTACGAAATAGAAGGAAGCGCAGAAGGAAAAAAATGTGCAAGTAGCAACATCACAGGTCACCATTGACCTCGAGGAACCTGAGACAGAGCACACCGATGTTGAGGTTGAAACCATAGATGAAGAGGAACGGGGTGCAAATCCCTATCTAGGATCAGAGGACTTAGAGTCCCCCTTCAGGGTCAGAAAGAGGCAGAAGCAAAGTTCCACGGGACCTCGCAAGAAGAAAAAGTCTGATAAATCTGTGAGTATGACACCATTGGTCCTCACGAAGGGGGACCTTGATGAGATAGGTGATGTTGTCTGCTCCACCACTAAAACTATATGGTGACACATCAAGGACTAGTACTGCCAGGTATTGGAAAAAGTACAGTAGGGCCTGAAGTAATTGCAAGTCTAGACATGAGTGATCTAGGCAAGCGTGTGAAAAGTGAGCGTGCCGAAATTTGGTTATGCAGAAATCACATTCAAGCTCCAAGTAGTGCAACTACTAGGGGTCTCTCTCTAGTTTGAGATAGTCGAAGACCAGGATCATGCACAATACTAAAAAAAACTAAGTATCAACCTTGCAGCACTGCCTATCCAAACCTTGCATGAGTTGTGCCAAGGAGTATCAGATGAGCTCCATGTCTGGTAGAAACAAGCGTTGCTGATTATCGAGGAGGTAAAAACTAATAATCAACATATTTTTGCAGAGAAAGAGTAGGCCTTATAGGCTTGAGACGAGGTGATGCAACACAATCAACATATAGAGGCAACCCTTACCCAGGTATGCAGCAAGCTCCCTAAGCTCCAAATTCTAATAGAGGTGACCTCAGCAGAGAAAATTCACAAGTTAGCTGCTACGGTGAAGGAATCCAAGGAAGAAATTGGAAAGGTATGGTTTAAGCTACAGTTGCATATTTAAAAGCTTCAACTTAATCTACAACCAACCAAACCTCTGAAGGTTAGAGAGCATCATGAAGCTTTTATTAAAGCACATATGACCACTCTGTCTGCTATAGTCAAGGATTGGAGTGAATTGTTTGAGTAGACAATGGAGATGTGGACCTCGTTGCAGGATGATCCATAGTTGCAGACGATTGAAACAAACATCCAGGAAAAGTAGCTATAGTTTGATGCGATTAGGGCGACATCGTAGACCTTAGCACTTGTGCAGAGGCTCACCAGACTTCAAGAAGGAAAATTCATATAAACCCAGATTGATTAGCTGCATCAGAAGGCCTTTATTATTTCCTCAAGGATGCAACCATGGGCTGACAAGGAAAGCCATCTGTCACAGACCATTTAGAGAAACCTAAAATCTCTTCAACAAACACAAAGAACCATGGGCCTTATAGTCGAAGGTCCAACAACAGAGAAATTAGTTGAAGAAGTTCACTAGGTTGCTGTGCAGGGAACAATATATCTTCAAGCGTTGAAGGAAACACCAACAGAGTGACTCAGGACGAGTCATGACTTTGTGTTGGGGGCTTATTGGGATGGGGTTCCCTAGGTCAAATTTTGTTAAGTTTTGTTAAATATTGTAAAGTCTCCACATTTTGAGGAGCGAAGCGTGAGTAACGAAGGTTAATAGGAGTCAAAGGTGCTTTAGGAAGAAAAAATCCCCTTAGTTTGTTAGATTCAAGTTGTTTTGAGACCCACCCATGCTTCACGGACCATGGTATTGTAATGAAGAAGAATATAAATGGGAGTCATAGGAGAGTCATAAGGGAGAGAAGCTAAGTAAGAATAGTGCATGATTTGGGTCTGATTTTATCTATTCTGTATTTGGGTGAAGGGGAAGGCTCTTGCAGATATGTGTGTGGAGACCTTGGTAAGTCCGTAACTGAGTGTGTGGGCCCCTAAAGCTGTGTGCGTAGGGTTGGAAGGATTTGTATTTGAATATGTGAAACATAATAAAAGTCTTATTTTGAAGAACTATCTACGGATCTGTGTATAATTATTTTATCTTTGAATTTACTGTATTTATGATTTGTTGAATGCATTTAATTAGGAAAAGTATGTAATAGATTCACGAAGATGTAAATATGTTTATTTATATGATGTTATGCATGTTTAGTGCGATCGGCGAAGGACATAAATCTGCTAACTATTAATTACTGTAAATTATGGTTTCAAGGGTTAGGGTTCGTGAAGGTCAAGATAAGGCCCTAATTTTTGAAAAAACACATCACATAGTCCTCTGGCTGCAGAAACTTGGTTCTGGAATCCCCCAATACTATGTCGGGTGAGACTGCAGCCTGCGCTACACGGGTTGTTTCCAAAAGGGCTGGTCGTGTATGGTTTTTTTGGTTAGCGCAGCTAACTCCAAACCTAGATCCAAGCCCCCTCAAGCCAATAATCCATGTATTCCTTGAGAAGTCATCTATAAATGATACATAGTACACAAACTTACCCAGTGATGAAACTGACATAGGCCCAAACACATCACTGTGCACAAGCTCTAATATATGTTTCACCCTCTTAGCACCAAAGGGGAAACTCACCTAATTTTGCTTCTCAAATATGTCCAAGCCTTTGATGCCATAACATGGTATTTTCTCCAAAGACCACTAGATTTTCTACTCCACTTTCAAGAACCACAAAATTGTTGCACCCATAAATAACAGTGCTACCCTGATGCTTGTACAGAGTTTCAATCCAAGCTCCCCACATTAATACCAGTTCTCCCCAAACCATCTTGCAGGTATATTTTTCGAACATTGCTTTTACACCTGCATCATCCAAATTACTTAAAGAAATCAGATTTTTGGCCAATGCAGGAATATGCAAAACAACTGGAAGTGTTCTAATCCTTCCACCTTCCAACTTCAATTTGAATTTTCTGTGACCGACGATTCTAGCCTTCCTGTCAACCGCTAAGAAGACATCAACACCATCATATTTATCATACTCACAGAACCACTCCCTATGGGGAGTGAAGTGAAAGGATGCACCTGAGTCAATCGATGACACCTCATGATCTACATCTGTACCTAAAGAAGAATCCAAGTACACATCCCTACCTTCATCTAAGGTGGTTTTCGCCTCTACAGAAGGATCATCATCAGATCCCTTTCCTTTCTCAGGAGCTTTAGATCTACAGTCCTTTTGAAGTTCCCTTCCTTTCTGCATTTCCAGCACACCTTTACCGCTTTTCCTGGAGATTTAGATCTCTCTCTAGATTTAGATATCCCACTCGAACACTTACTTTTGTTTCTGTTATGAGACCGTTCTCATACAGACAATGCATCACCATTCTAGCCTTCCATATTTTTCCATCTCATCTCCTCCGAAAGAAAGGATGAGACTGTTTCATCAAACTACAAGGTAGTTTCATTGCTACCTGTTGCAACAACCAGATTATCCCACGAATCTGGTAGAAACTGATGCACTTATCTTCCTCTGAAATTTTAATATCAATAGATAACAACTAGCTTACCATAGTATTAAAGGCGTTTAGATGCTCTGTCACTGAGTCTCCATCCTTCATCCTCAAGTTATACATCTTTTTCCATAGGAACAATTTATTAACCAGAGACTTAGATTGGTACAAAGTGGCTAACTTTTCCCACAAAGCCTTCGTTGAAGCTTCCCCTGATAAATTCAACAATACTGAATCTGAGACACACAACCATATTGTGCTCTTTGCCTTCCGATCCAAGTTTTCCCAGTTTTCTGCTAACATTGCCGCTGATTTAGTACCTGTATTTACTACAATCCACAGATATTTATCCACCAACATATCCTTCATATTCATTTTCCACAACTCAAAACTCTAACAATTAAATTTCTTGATCTCTATCTTTCCACTTCTCACCATCTTCTTTCATGACATGAATCGATCTCGCAGATCTCCCACTAAACAGGGTCTACCATAGGCCCGAGAAAATTCCCTCAACAACAAAAGTATCCCCTTGAAGCATAAACAACTCTAATAACAAATGTAGGTTTTAACCCCGTACAAAAATTACTTGCATATGAATTCTAAAAACATAAAATAAACAATGGCGAGAGAATAAAACATAAAATAGATATACACACAGATTTTCCGCTGGATCCTAAAACCGGGACTACCATATTGATTTTTCATTATATTCCTTTCACTGATAAAATATATATTTATACATGTTGAAGCATCAATAAACTCCAATCCATTAACCCTGGATTAGAACATAACCACATTTCCCTTGGCCGGATCTATAAAATACCATGGACAAAAAACCATCATGCCCAAAACCATGTGCAAAATCTATGCACAAAACCATACGTAGGTCCACCCACCTAATATAGGGTCCCAAAAGCAATTCTCGGGGCACTACCCCCAACCCCGTGCAGGGGGGCTACAACCCCCTTGCATACCCCATGACAGGGGAGGAAGCTGCCCCCCTTGCTACGCCTGACACAACGTATAGGGGGGGCTACCGGCCCCCCTGTGACCCCCTCGTGCATGGGGTATTCGTGGAAAGAATATAACACACACACAACATTGTTACCTTTAGCTCTGCATCCTTATGTACCCATCCCAGTGGATATGGGTTTTGATGATCCAAACTTTGAGCCCCAACTTCTTGACCAGATCTACTGCAATGATATTTTCTTGTGATCCTAAGTCAAACAGAGCATCAATCTTCATCTTCTTGACCTGTATATTTACATGGAAGAGTTCGGTCATTTCTTTCTCTTCCTGTTGCTGAAGGCTACTCAGATTCACCTCCTTCTGCACTGATGTATAGTTGATATTCTCATCCATGTCTGAACTTCTTTCAACTTGTTTTCTCAAATCAATGGCCATGAGATTCTTCTTCTTATTATATTTCTTCTTGTTCTTCGAGTTTAGCTTTAGATGAAACCTCCAACACTTCTCCTCTGTATGGCCATCATTATTGCAGTGGTTGCAATGGTTGCTAGGATTTTGCATTGGTGTGTTGTGGTTGTCGTATTTTTATCTTTTCCCCTTTTTTTCTTCTTCTTCCCCTCCTTAGAAGCATCTTGTTTCTCCTTTTGCTTCAATCCACTTGATTGCACTCCTTTTAGGCCTATGTTCTCCAAGTATTGTGCCTGTACACAAGCTTTTTCCACCATTTTGGGATTGAACAACATAACTTGCTCACGTAGATGGCGGTGTAGACCCCCAAATACTTGAGGAGTACATATGGGTTCTTTGGAGAGATACTCAACATTATAGCCATCTTCTTACATTTTATGGTGTACTCCTACATTCTTTGGCCTGACTTTACCTAAAGTAACACCACGGGATCCACTGGTCTTCCACGCACTCAATGGGATAAAACTGTGACTTAATGAGGGTTTTGAAATCCTCCCACTTAGTCACTTGAGATTCTCCCTCCAACCTTAAGGTTTATGTGTGGCTCTCCCACCAATTCAGTTCATGGCCCTCTAATTTGAGCCTCACGATTGAGATCTTCTGCCCTTCCTCGATCTGATGGACACTGAAATAAACTTCCAGTTGCTGCAACCAGTGATGCACCTTAAGAGCGTCAATCATGTTGTGGTATGACTTGATATAAACTTTTTCTTCCACATTAAACAGGGTCTGTGATTGATTCACGACACTCAAACTGGGTTGATCTTTTTCTAGCTCTTTCTTTTGATGGTTTTCTGCTTCTCCACGATATTCTGTGCCCTGTTCTAATTTTTCCTCTGTATTTGAACCCCTATCTTCTCCAAATATCCCCAAGTTATTTCTTAGGACCTCCATGACGAGGTTTAGATTGTGGTTTATATCCACAACTTGTTGTTCAAGCATCGAAAACCTCATCTCTACAGGATCACGAGGTTCATTTACAGATTTGTCTCCCATGATTAGGGTTTTACGATTTTCAGCCTTATCTATCTAGATCCCTGCAATCTCTGCAAAATGCCCAAAGAAACCTATCTCTTATACCAAATGATCCATAAACTACCGTGGATATTCCACTGGATAGTTCATCACAATAAATCTAATAATATTATTTTAAAAATCTAATATTCTATACTATTACAGTTTTATTTAATTTCTAGATCCATAAAATTAACTGTAATTAGTACATTCATGTAAAAGAAAATCAAGCATAAAAGTAGAGAGTGAAAAAGTAATCTCACACGCACACAACACACAAGATATGCTCTCTAGGAAACCATTTCGGGAGAAAACCCAACTGGAAGGTGAGGCCACTTCGCTCTCTTTCTCTGTCTGGAAATATGGTTGCATATACAAACAAGTAATTTTTGTGGCCCATGGGCAAATATAGTGCACTAATCCTCTCTGTGTGATCTACCTCCTATCTCTCTTGGCTATCTTTTCTCAACTATGGAACAAAATTCTCTTGAAAGAATGGAATGTCTCTTCCTCCTAGTCGCCTGATTATAACACAACCTGATAGCCTGCTAGTGGTTAATTTTAAATACATCAAATATTAAATAGAGTTCTAAAATATAATCTTCTAGAGACTTTTACATCACAAACGTGTGTCTAGCCCCTTTTCCATGAATAATGGGGGCTGACGCGACATCCTCCCAAACTGCAGGTGTGAAAATAGGAATGTCAACTTCTAAGTGGCATAACTTTTGCATACGGGCTCCGATTGACGTGATTCTTGTGCCGTTGGAAATATATGTGTGTGTAGAATAGAATGAAAATGATATACATTTAGGGGAAAATATTTAAGCTTAAAAAAATTCATTTGAAGCCTCAAAACTCTCCCGAAAGGTTTCAAACCTTATTTTGCCAAACTGGGTCCCACCAATAAAAATGGTCTCGTGAGCTGATTCCTCCACTTTTTTCACTCCAAATGCATAGTTATGGATGAAAAAAATATAATGATACAATTCGGATCATATTATAGATGGTGGAGAAATAAAAGTCCAATTTTAATTAATACCCAATATTGATTCCAAATTAAAAAATTAACACAAAACAAACAATAACAAATTAGTTTGCACAAGAATAACATTCAACATTATTTGTTTATATCTATGGATAATTCTTGAAATGGTTTAGAATGAAAGTAATTTGTAATGAACCTTACATCTTGATACTTTCTAAGCAATTTTTTTATGGATTTTGACTTGTTATGATTTTATTTTTTTGAAATGTGTCTTATGATTTTTAACATATAGAAGATGGGTTTCCTTCATTTTCTTACAATGCTCATTGATATAAAAAATCGTGTTTGAGAAAAGGCCACATTGACTAAAGGAAAAATTAAGAAGACTTCACAACCACAATATCATGAGCAGGTTGATGTATATGATGAGTATGATGATGTGGAAACTGAAATAAATAAAACAAATGCCATATGAAAATGTCTAGGATTACAACAAAAGATTAAATAATCTAATCAGTCAGATCTCATATGTTATCAATAAGGACCTCTTAGTACAATCATTTGCGGCAAGACTGCTCCAAAAAATAAGAAAAATGCTCAGAATGCATGAAATAAATACATATGAAGAAATACTGAGAAAATCATAGAAAATTTAGACTAATAAAGAATGGGAAATCTCATTGAATGATGAAATATTGGAAGAAATTCTAGAGAAAATGCAAAAATATATCTCAGAACTACCATTTCATTTGAGATAAATGGAGCTTTGGTGTACCACATGCTTGTTCAAGGGACATACTAAATAAGAATGTAAATGAAAGGAATCAAATATTCATAGCATCCCTCATGGTGTGATAAAAGTAAAATACAATGAAATCTGTGAAAATGGGAAAATGTCATATTATATAACCAATATAATTTAGAAATTTGCTAGACATGGTAGAAATTTCCCTTGAGACTATATTTCTGAAAGGATATAAATAATTTTGGCAACAAGTAGCTACAATAAGTGTGATGATCTTACCATAGGTTCTGGATCATTTAATTCTTGACAACCACAATATCAAGGTTTTAGACAATTATTTGCTTCTTGTGAATTTGTGTGTGTCAGAGGAAACAATGTTGAAGTTTTTAAAATTGGTGGGGTTGTTCCTGCAAACCAACCAACAAATATATTGGCTCATACTATAATCATAATCTTTGTTTCCACTGTGATTGCAAAGTGGTTTTCAATAACCATATTATTTTTGTACAATTTTACATACACAAATTTATTACAAAAGTTCATTAATTAGATTTTTTATATGTTCCACCTCTTTAATTGAAGTTGGAAATTTTCTATTGTATCTTTATGCAACCTTTATTACACATTCTTGTGCCTTAGGTGTGCTAATGTAAAGAGCACAAGGCATTTTCCTTGTTTTGTTTATCTTGCTACCATTATCGTTATTGTTACCTAATTTCCTTTTACCAAGTTTATTTAGATTGAATACTAAAGAATTAAAAGGACTATATAATTCCCAAACTGAAAACAATTACCCAAAACCAATTATGAAAATATGGAAGAAAATTTCCTCTGAGATAACTCGCATCATGAAGATATATAGGATGATAATTGTAGGTGATAGGAGCTTAGGATTCACAACTGTTTCACCTATGTGCCTAAAATCCATAGACTGAAATCATGCAACAAGCAACTTTTCCCATGTGTTCAGGCCATCCAATACTTTGGGATACTAGTGGAATTCACAAAACAAAATAATTTGAGTTGTGGATAATCCCATGATAGAATATTACAAGCCAAATAGAGAGAATAGTTGGAAACAAGTGATCATATAGGTTCCTAGATCCATATTCAAGGATATATTCATTCAACCTCCTATTTGGTCCATATAATCTTCTAAATTTGCAGAGAGTCCATATAATGGCCCTTAAGTCTAGATAATACATTGTATTTACCAACAACACTTGCAATTCCACTGTGATAAGAAATTCCATTTTGTAACTTGTAACACATGGGCCAACTTTTTGGATTGGAATTTTCTAGTTTACTAGGAAAACTTTTTGGATCATAATTTGCTAATTTGAAATATGTTTTATGAGTTTTAGAAAATATTCCATTAAATGGTGTTTCATGACTATTGTTCTCATGTATCATTTCTCTGCTTTATGTTAGAGGAATTCGAGAGAGATATTAGATAAATGGTTAACAATATAGTATGGAGCTCACTCAAAGGAGCTAGATTTAATTCGATAAGTTACTCTACATGCATTTACACTTTTGTTGGTACTATTTTATTGCCATCCTTTTTCTTCTAAAAATCCATCATTCATCCATCATTTTATTCCATAAACCCCTCATAGTCCATTGAAAATGATCAATTAAGCATTATAATTGTTATTTTGCATTAAATTTAATTTGTGGATTTTTATGTTAAAAATTAGAAATTTTCAACAAAATTACGGGATGTCATGACTTCCTGTAATTGGTTTATGTTGTGACATGTGGCAGGGCAGGAAAATCAAAACCGAGGATAGGGACGTGATCGCAGATGTACATACATGGCGAAAGATCTATTTGGCATCACATCTGGAGCTCCTGGATACATGGTCAATGCTGGTCAAAGCTAGCCTTTTTGGTCATAAAAGTAGCAAAAAGCCAGAGTTACCTAAGCTGATTTCATTTTGCTTTGGAAATCAGTTAAGATTAGAAAAAAACAAAAATCACCTTTTTGATTGTAAAAGCAGAAACATCTGTGTGATAATGTATGTACATTCAATTACAAATCGGACTGCGTGACAAGAGACATTAAGCGTATCATATTGTATGATATTGTTACCATAACTCTGTTCTCAATGTAATTGATTTTCCAGACTTTAATCACAGGCAGCGTTACATTCAATTGCAAATCGGACTGCGTGACAAGATACATTAAGCGTATCATATTGTATGATATTGTTACCATAACTTTGTTCTCGATGTAATTGATTTTCCAGACTTTAATCACAGGCAGCGTTTTATCATTCTAGTGTTTTATGTGTTAACTTTTTGACATCTGAAGCTTCCTAAGTGTACCATCAACGCGTGGATGGGCCCTACGTGGGGACTGGTATACTTCCATTTTATTTTCATAGCATTTAAGCTTCAGATCTGAATAGCGTTTGATGCCATTTCTTTGCTTGTGAATTCATTAATTCGATTAGAAGCTCTTGGGTTATTGTATGATTCATGGTGATAGCTTGAAACTTCAATTGCTAAATTATTGAACAAGATCTTGTAAGATATTTAATTGAGCACTAAATTTCGAAGTATCTCTGTGGACTCTGTTTTCATGCATTTGAGTCTTAGTATGCTTAAAAGAGTTTTTGGTTTTCATGAATGCTTAGTGTGTTAGCTGGAAAGAGTTTTTGTGAAAGATATCTTTGTAAGAGGACTGAAAACTCATACTAGTAACACTTTGTTTTCTTAGAGCAGTTGATTAAATTAGGTGATATAAGTGTTTGAATTGTGAAAGGAAACATATTCCAACCTCTTGTAGAAGAGTGTTGTAGCCTGTCACAGTAGACACTTATTTAGGTAGATGAGATCCTTTTAGGTCTATAGACTGTAGACACATGCCTCTAAGTTTACCTACCTTGGTTGACATTAAATTTAGTCTAATCTAGACCCCTGGATTGGTAACTACATTTTGGCGCCGTTGCCAGGGAGGCGCATCTAGAGGATTTCTAAAAACAAAATAAAAATAAATAAACAAACAAAAACATAGATTCAATTTCAATTCATCATTTTAGAAGTCATGTTTACTTATCTCTAGATCTAGAGATGATAAAGGTAGATTCATAAAAACCCCCAATCCAAAAACTAACCTACCACTAGGAGCAAACCCTTTAGGAAAAGTTGAACACACAACACCAGCTGGGAAAGTCACCATACAAATACTAGAGGATAAACAGAAATCAGGGCAAAGACTTACACTCATTGAGAGGCAAATTTTATTAGCACACGAATCACAGAAGAAACATCTCCCTGAATCCTCTATAAAAAGAGAAAGTAGCACAGTAACTCAACAATCTCTCCTTGAACTTCTCTTTGAAACAAGTGACACTGAACAATAAATTGAAGCAACAGAGGAACCTATCAAAATGGTTGAGGAAGGAGATGGATCAGCAAGAGGACCACCAAATCAAGGTTGAAGAGAGGAGGAAGAGTCAACCTTTAAATTTCCTATTCAAGAACTAGAAGAAGATGACGAAATAAAAATGAAAAACATACCTCCATCTGTGCTACCAAACTTGAATGGCATGGCTTCAGAAGACCCAAATTCATTCTTGTTTGAGTTTGACATAGTATGTCGAACATATGGTTACACAAATGATGCCCATAGGCTTAGACTCTTCCCAGTAACATTAAAAGCATCAGCATTAAGATGGTTCATGGGACTTGCTGAACATGCAATAACTGATTGGGATGGCATGAGAAGAATATTCCTAAAGAAATACCAACCTTATTGTAGATCGAAAGATTCTAAAGATGATATCTTTAGGATGAATCAACAAGAGGATGAAAATTTAGAGGAGTATTTGGAACGATTTGTTTACAATTTGCAAAAATCAAAACATAGAACCATGTCTCTTGATCTGATTCGCACAATATTTTTGAAGGGCATTCGAGAAGAATACTTAGATGACCTTAATTTGATGGGCAAAGGTGATATTTCCACTTTACCTTTCGAAGAAATTGCTGATTTATGTGAAAAGTACTCAAGGACCAAAACTAGATATGGAAAAAGAGCTCTATCATCTAAAGCCACAAAATTTGCTTCAGCAAGTGTCACAAGGGCTGAAATAGGAAACCTGTTAGAAGAATTCAAAACAGATCTCTTAAGTACCTTAGGAACTCAAATTGACACTCTGAAAGCCAAGAAAAGACAAGAAGATGAAGATCAAATAATGGTTGTCTTTTGTCCAAAGTGTCGAAAGAAACATGCCTTGAAAGACTGCCCATTAGAAAACATTCAAGTTTGTGCCTTTTGTACTGAAAATCATGATATATTTCATTGCTCTAAAGTGAAGATTTTGTAGAATTGTAATGTGGAAGCAACTAATACAGATATGGAGAATGTGTATTTCATGGGTGCTAAGAGACCGTGGCAACCTAGACCTCCATCCCCAGGTATGTTTCCAAACCAAAATTTGCAATTTCCTGCACAAGATCAGATGTATGCTCAGAATTCTTGGAATGTGCCCATGCCATGGCAACTCCAAAATTACCCATAGCAACAATGGAGACCATTTCATCAATACTCTCAACAATATCAACCATATCCTCAACCATACCAACAGTACTCTCAACCATATCAACAGTATCATCAGCCACATTCGCAATATCCTCAGCAGCAAGTTGTTTATCAACCCCAAAAACAGTCAACAAGCATTGCCTGCTCCTCCACCAATAAATCCACCCCACTTATAACTCCCATCTAACCAACAACCTCCTAGACCCACTCAGATTCCTGCTCAGCCTGTACCAGATCCAAATAACAGAGCAGAGAGACCAGCCTATAATGTAGATGAGGGACCATCATATCCCACATTACCTTTACAAAATATCAATCTGAGGTCTGGTAAGGTACTTCAAAAATAACCTCCAATAGCTAAAAAACAAGAAGAAAACGAAGAAAATGAAAATGAAACTCCAACTCAAAAGAAACAAAATGATGACATCAAAAATAAACAAATGCAACCATTGCATCCACCACCTTTTCTAGAATGATCGGTCCAAGCAAAAATTCCCATGTCTATACCACAGTTTGATGTTTTAGATGAGCTAAAGAATGTCTATATAAAAATTCCACTATTGCAAGCCATAAAAGACATTCCCATATATACTAAAGCAATCAAAGAACTGTGCCTCAAGAAACCTACTAGGAAAAGAATTGATCCACAAACTATTCATGTTATTGGACATTTAGCTGGCCTTATGACAAACACCATTTCAATGGAAAAGTATGTTGATCCTAGTATTCCCAGAGTCACTACAATCATTAACAACATACCTATTCCAAACACCTTAATTGACCTTGGGGCCGCAATAAATGTGATGACTCTTGAAACAATGAAAACACTGCAGCTCACAAACTTGCAGCACACAACAATTGTTCTAGAACTAGCTGATAGGTCTAAAGTGATTCCTGAAGGGATTTGGAGGACATAATTGTCTCACTGGACTCCTAGGAGTATCTAGTGGACTTTTTAGTTCTTCAACCAAAATCTAATTTAGGAGGACACCCTATCATCCTTGGTAGACCATGGTTAGCAACTGCTGATGCATTCATAGGATGTAGATTGGGTAATATGATTATTTCACGAGGAACTGAAAGAAAACAACTCACTCTTTACCCATCAGCACAATCACCAGCAGTAACACACAATTTATGGCTTGACGATAAATACAATGACAAGGAAGAAGTTCAATCTGTTTTCAGCATCAATCAAATCTATGATTTTCAAGAACATAATAATGATGATTTGGTAGAATTGTTCCTTTCTCAACCTGATATTTCTGAAGAATTAAGAAATGAACAATACCATGCTGCAGATGAACTTTTGGCACAGAATTTTCAAGAAACATGCACCATTCAATCTTTACAAACAACATTTCAGAACATTTTTCCCATTCAATCTATCACAAACACACAGAGCAAGACCATAGATATTAGTCCAGGAAAAACTTTGAATATTAGCACTCACCTAGACTCATCTCAGGAGGAAAACTTGATCCAATTATTGAGAAAATACCAGAGAGCATTTGCTTGGGACTACACTGATATGCACAGAATTCACCCTGAAACATGCACTCACCATATTTACACAGATAGTAATATCAAACCAGTGAGGCAACCACAGAGAAGAATGAATCCTATGCTTCAGGATATTGTTAGAGATGAATTACAAAAACTATTGAAAGTCAATTTTATTTATCCTATCTCTGACAGTCAGTGGGTATCCCCATTGGTAGTAGTGCCCAAGAAAAATGGCAAGTGGAGAATTTGTGTTGATTACAGACAATTGAACAAAGCAACTCCCAAATATTATTTCCCACTACCATTTATTGACCAAGTGCTAGACACATTAGCTGGGAAATCATCATTCTCTTTTCTTGATGGTTTCAGTGGCTATAATCAGATCAGGATAGCCTTAGAGGACCAGGAAAAAACCACCTTTACTTGTCCCTGGGGCACTTATGCCTATAATGTTTTACCATTTGGACTTTGCAATGCTCCAGCTACATTTCATAGCGCTATATTAGCTATTTTTGCTGATTTAGTTCATGACTGTGGTGAAGTTTACATGGATGATTTTTCAGTGTATGGTAATTCATTTGAGCATGCATTAGAGAATCTTGAAATTTTTTTGAAGAGATGTATTGAAGCTAATCTGTCTCTGAGCAATGAAAAGTGTTTTATGATGTTAAATGAAGGGATAGTATTAGGACACTATATTTCTTCTCAAGGCATTAAAGTTGATCCATCAAAAATCCAGATCATTGTCAATGTGCCAATTCTGAAGACTCAAAAAGAGGTAAGAAGTTTCCTTGGGTATGCAAGCTATTACAGAAGGTTTATTGAACATTTTAGTAAAATAGATTCACCTCTGTTTAAGCTTCTAGCAAAAGATACACCTTTCAACTGGAATGAGAATTGTCAGCAAGCTTTTGAAACACTCAAAAGAAAGTTATCAACCACACCAGTCTTAAAAGGACCTAACTGGACCTTACCATTTCACATCTTTACAGATGCATCTGATACTGCGGTAGGTGCCTCATTAGGCCAAAAAGAAGAGTCTTTCAATTATGCCATCTATTTCATTAGCAAAAATCTAACACCTGCAGAATTAAACTACAGAGTCACTGAAAAAGAAATGCTTGCCATCATACATGCTGTGAATAAATTCCAACATTACATCACTGGTTATGAGGTTTTTGTACATACTGATCACTCTGCCATTAAGTATTTAATGAATAAACCAATCACTAATGGCAGAGTTACCAGATGGTTGTTATTATTACATGAATTTAATATTACAGTGTTGGATAGACCAAGTCAGGAGAATCAAGTGGTAGATTTTCTTTCTAGACTGCAAAATTCAGGTGAGGTTGTTCTGGTTGAAGATTCTTTTCCAGATGAAAATTTATTTGCAATTTCAATAGTGAATCCTTGGTATGCTGACTTAGCCAATTATTTATCCACAGGAAGAACACATCCATCTTTTACCCCAATGGAAAAGAAGAGGCTGATCAAACAAAGTGCTAGATACTCATGGGTTAATGGCGATTTATTTTACACTAGTTATGATATGATTATTAGACGATGTGTAAGAAATGATGAAATAATTGATATTTTAAAATCTTGCCATGATGAACCGTGTGGTGGGAATTTTGCAGCCAAAAGAACAGCATTCAAAATTCTCAGTCTTGGATACTATTGGCCATCTATTTTTAAGGATTCCAAGAAGTATGTGAAAAGTTGTGATAGCTGTCAAAGAATGGGCAGACCAACAGCTACAGATGAAATGCCACTTCAGCCTCAAATCCATTTAGAGCCATTTGAAAAATGGGCTCTAGATTTTATAGGACCCATCAATCCAACTTCAAAAGGTAAAAAGTACATCCTAGTATGTACTGATTACATAACAAAATGGGCCGAAGCCAAAGCACTAGTCCGAACAACTGAACAAATAGTGTTAAACTTCATTTTCGAAGAAATTTTTGTAAGGTATGGAGTACCAAGGGAGATAGTGACGGATCAAGGTACTCAGTTTACCTCAAAGCTGGTCAAAGACATCACAGAAAAATATCAAATCAAGCACAGGAAAAGTACACCTTACCACCCACAAGCCAATGGCCAGGTGGAATCTACCAATAAAACATTGGAAGGAATTATCACTAAGATAGTCACAATGAACAGAAAGAATTGGGAAGAGAAGCTCAAAGATGCACTCTGGGCTTACAGAATCACGTGGAAAAACACTACAGGATTTACACCATATCAGTTGGTGTATGGAAAAGAGGTAATGCTTCCTATTGAATTTCAAATACATACTTATAAGATGGCTGCAGATTTAGGAATTGATCTCAATGAAGCACAAAAAGAGAGAATTATGCAATTGAACCAATTAGATGAAATGAGGCAGCAAGCAGCAGAGATAGTAATCCTAATGCAGAAACAAAGGAAGCAGTGGCATGATGCACACATCAAAAAGAAATAGTTCAAAGAAGGAGACTGGGCTTTACTGTTTGATTCTAAATTCAGATATCATAAAGCCAAATTTACCACACATTGGATGGGCCCATATGAAATAGTTCAAGTCTATGAAAATGGATCAATCAAGCCTACTACCATTGATGGAGAAGGCAACACCTTTCTTGTCAATGGCCACCGGTTGAAACTCTATCATAAGCCCATCAGCAAGGAGGATTTTATTCACATTGTATCTCAGCAAAGGGAGGTTGAGATATTGCAGCCTTCATCTATGGTATTTCTACCTTAGTTCATTCAACTTCATTTAAAAAAAAAAAAACACATAAAAATAAAATATAAAAAATAAACAATAAACAATAAAAATAAAAAAATGTAAATATAAAAATTAAAAAAAAAAAACAAATAAATAAAAACAATAATGGTTTAGATGTGAAAATCAGACTCTGGCACACTCTAACCCAGAATTCTTACTGGAAAACCCTTCATTTGGCTGGTAAGAATTCCTTGTTCTTCTTATTTACTGTTTTGTTCATCACTTCAATCATGACTTGAGGACAAGTCAAAGCTTTAGTGGGGGAGAAGAATCAGAAGAATCAGCATTTTGTTTTTCCTATCTCATCTCCTCATTTGTAAATCTTCAAAGAATTTGTTTCAGTACTTCAGTATTCCAATAAAAGAGCTTTTCTTGTTTTTGTTCTAATCAAAGGGACCTGTTCAAGCAACATGCAGTGGAAACTGTTTAGAAGACTATGCTACCAGTACCAATATTAGAGGGAACTGTTCAACAAGTATCCGAGGGACCTGTTAAAGATTGCATTCAAGATACATCAGGCTACTTCAACAAAGTTTTCAAGGATGCTTATCATCAAGACTACATCAACAACAAGGATAAAAGAAGCTGCACAAACGTAGTTCTTTAGATTTCTTCAGAGTTCTTTAGAGTTCTTCATATTTTAAAAGGGACCTATTATATTCAATTTCATCTCAAAGGGACTTGTTTTGGACAATGAAGACCAGTCACATTTGGACAATGAAGATCAGTCCTACCTGTGCACGCCAACTCAGCCACTGTCAACCAACAAGTGTAATGTATTGGTGAAGTTTTTATTTTTAACATTTAAAATTCTTGAATTATTTTAGTGTTAAAAATGATGATTATGATTGCTTATTCTCAATTTCAAAAACCCCTATACCCATCACCCTTGTAACACTCTGCTATCACTCTGCTATCATAGCCTATTGCCATATTTCTACTATGATTTTCAAACCTTTTCTTACACCACTCTTCAAACCTTGCCATCGATCCATCATTTTTCAATCGGCAAAGTACCAACACGTAGTAGACAAGTGGCGAACCATTGGAAAGACAAGTGGTAAATCATTGGAAAGACAAGTGTTAAATGGTTTCGTTCATTTTTGAATGTGGGAATTATAAATAGTCTGTTGACCCAAGGTGGCAAGGCAACTCATGAAACATATATCTGTTATCATCACCACAGCACTCTTTACATGTATATGGTGTTCTCATGATTGTACCTATGCAAATCAGTACCACTCCTCTGTCTTTATGATGTGAATGCGCCTTCAACTCTACATTATCATTATAGCAATCGGGTGAGGGTTGGTTGTTAAGTTTCCATTTTATAAAACATCAGCTCATAAAAGCGCATTACCATGTGAGTGTTAAAACTCTAAGTTTTCAAAGAGGCCGAGCGTTACCATGTGAGTGTTTAACTCTGAGTTTTCAAAGAGGCCGAGATAGCAGGCACTACAAAGGGAGAGCATAACACAGGCTTACCACAAGTTTCTATCGCTGCCCAAGCAATTAAAGAAGGAAACCTTGAGAATTGAGGGCGTTACCAGGTCAGCCAAGTGGAACGCAAGAAAGAGGTAACACATTGCAAAACCCTAATTGAATTGCTAAGCATAAACAAAAGGGTTAGAACAAAGATTTTTTTTTTTTTTTAAATGACCAATAGAGCAGAGCCTGAAACATTTGATAGTTCACAATATCATGATGACTGTGTCATGATTTTAAGGGAAAAACATTGGTTACCCTTTCTAGAGAAATTCAATGGAAACAATGAAGAAGTGACAAAGCAGTTTGCATTCACATTCAATGGAGAGAAAGCATTAATAGGAAACTTCTCTTTTAGAATTTCAGAGGATACCATAGCACAAACATTGGGAATCGGTCCAGAAGGGGAAAAGTATTTTAAGACCAAACAGTTTAAGGAAAAATCATGGACCCAGTTTATGTCTAGGTTAAGGGTTTCCTCTATCAATTGGAAAAAGGGTGTTCCAAGAAGTTGGCTAATTCACCCTTGGGACGAAATGGTATACATTATTCAGAAATTTGTTACATGTGAAGGGCGTTATAGTATAGTGTACCTATATCACATCAAACTTCTGTTGCACTTAAAAGGTCAATGCACCATCAGTTTACCTTACTTCCTCTTGCAGAGTTTGACTAAAATGGCAAAGACCATTCAGAAATGAAAGGGTAATGAAGATAAGAGTTTATGTCATTTTGGGTTGATCAAAATTCTAATTGAATTTGAGTTGCAGAGGAGAGGAAAAACATGGAAGGAATTCTTAATTGCCAACCAAATTAAAGAAGATGAATAGGAACAACAGCAAGAACGCACTGAGTTTATGCTTGATATTGATGAGGAAATCCCTGAGTGTAAGTCAAGCAATGTTCCTCAACCCAGCAGTGGTGTAAGGACAAGAAAGATGAGGCAAGAAATTGCCAAGAAAATTGAACAAGACAAAATCTTCACTACTTATACAAGAAGATCAAGAAGAATACAAAAGAACCAAACACAAGATGATCAACCAGAGTCAAATGCAAATGCACCAATGGACATTGAAAGCAGTGCTCATTCACAGCCAGAACATGAAGTAGAAATGGAAATTGAGAGTAGCAAGGGAGAAAGGAAAGCACCAGTACCTACAAACAAGAAACAGAGAAGGTTAGAGAAACAAATTGAAGAACTAAAAGAGGAATTGATGGAAGCAAACATGCTGGAGAAGGTCATAAAGAAGGAGAATGAAATGCTGAGAGCTCAGAGCAAGAAGAGTCAACAGAAAAATGAGAAACTGAAGAAGCAAATCAAAGAACTTAAGGTTGATCAAACTAAAACATGCAAATGGGCAACAAAATGGTACACTCAGAAAAAAGTTGTCAAAGAAAAATATAGGAAACTGAAACATGAGTTCCAAGTTCAGAAGGATGCCCAAGTTCAGAGGAGTATAGATGTCTTGCTACAAGCAGCAGAGGCACAAGCAAGAACAAAATATAAAGGGAGCACATCAGGAGCACATCAGGATTAGCATGATGACATGCTAAATCATTGAGCTTGGGGGAGATGTTGGTACTATTTTATTGCCATCCTTTTTCTTCTAAAAATCCATCATTCATCCATCATTTTCTTCCATAAACCCCTCATAGTCCATTGAAATTGATCAATTAAGCATTATAATTGTTATTTTGCATTAAATTTAATTTGTGGATTTTTATGTTAAAAATTAGAAATTTTCAACAAAATTACAGGATGTCATGACTTCCTGTAATTGGTTTATGTTGTGACACGTGGCATGGCAGGAAAATCAAAACCGAGGATAGGGACGTGATCACAGATGTACATACATGGCGAAAGATCTATTTGGCATCGCATCTGGAGCTCCTGGATACATGGTCAATGCTGGTCAAACCCAGCCTTTTTGGTCATAAAAGCAGCAAAAAGCCAGAGTTACCTAAACTGATTTCGTTTTGCTTTGGAAATCAGTTAAGATTAGAAAAAAACAAAAATCACCTTTTTGATTGTAAAAGCAGAAACATCTGCGTGATAATGTATGTACATTCGATTGCAAATCGGACTGCGTGATAAGAGACATTAAGCGTATCATATTGTATGGTATTGTTACCAGAACTCTGTTCTTGATGTAATTGATTTCCAGACTTTAATCACAGGCAGCGTTTTATCATTCTAGTGTTTTATGTGTTAACAGTTTCGACATCTGAAGCTTCCTAAGTGTACCATCAACGCGTGGACGGGCCCTACGTGGGGACTGGTATACTTCCATTTTATTTTCATAGCATTTAAACTTCAGATCTGAATAGCATTTGATGCCATTTCTTTGCTTGTGAATTCATTAATTCGATTAGAAGTTCTTGGGTTATTGTATGATTCATGGTGATAGCTTGAAACTTCAATTGCTAAATTATTGAACAAGATCTTGTAAAAGATTTAATTGAGCACTGAATTTCGAAGTATCTCTGTGGACTCTATTTTCATGCATTTGAGTCTTAGTATGCTTAAAAGAGTTTTTGGTTTTCATGAATGCTTAGTGTGTTAGCTGGAAATAGTTTTTGTGAACGATATCTTTGTAAGAGGATTGAAAACTCAGACTAGTAACACTTTGTTTTCTTAGAACAGTTGATTAAATTAGGTGATATAAGTGTTTTAATTGTGAAAGGAAACATATTCCAGCCTCTTGTAAAAGAGTGTTGTAGCCTGTCACAGTAGACACTTATTTAGGTAGATGAGATCCTTTTAGGTCTATAGACTGTAGACACGTGCCTCTAAGTTTACCTACCTTGGTTGACATTAAATTTAGTCTAATCTAGACCCCTAGATTGGTCACCACAACTTTGATATTGATTTTATGTAGGATTATTGTTGTACTAGTTGAACATCTTGATATGTAGTCATGGACTAACAACCCAACAATTTTAACAACAGATATTCCATGTACACCCGTTTTTCTTGAATAAAAAGGAAAATATTGAAACTGTGGTAAATAGTTTGGAAGGAAAATATGATTATCTATGGTAATAGTTTGGAAGGAAAATATTTTTATTTTCATAATCATATTTATGTTAATTATAAATTTAATTATTTTTTAATTAATTATAAATTTTAAGATATATTGGACATCTAATTAAATATAAACAAATTCTAAAATATGTAGGAAATCTGATGAAAGTAAACGAAATTCCAATCAGCTAGATTCCAAAATAAACAAAATTTCGTTCTGTCCGATTCCAAAATCTACAATTGGTTTATGCTCAAATTATTTCCAAATTATAAATAGAGCCATTGGAATGATACAAATGTTGTTATCTCAACTTAATACATATAGCCTTTGAATTGCAATGATGGGGATTGGAAAAAAAAAGAAAAAGAAAAAGAAAGATATACATAGTTTGCTTCCATTCTAGTTTTCATTTTATTCTTACGATTTTTGTTTTTAAATAATATGGTAAATAGTATTTTTATTAAAAATAGAATTTTGTGTCTATGTTTTGCTTTATATGACATGACCAAGGACCCAATTTTGTGTTTTCCTTAGATATCATGACAAAAGATCAGGGGATATCTAATCCATCAAATTCACTCCATTTTTTGTGGTAAAGTCCAAAGAAATGGATAATGAGGTTGTAAAATGCATGTCCAAAGGTAATTACTCCAAGTTTCTGAACCAAAACTCCTTCAACTTGCCCCTGGACTACATCCCAATGGACTTCGTGAAACCACACCTCACCTATTTATCCAAACCAATAGATATGCCCTAACTTTCCCCTAGACTACAACCCCAACTGACTAAATGAAACCAATAATAGATATAAATAGTAGGGAGAAAAAGAGAGATGAGAAAATTTATGACTACATTTTTTAGGTTGCACTCATCCCTCCTTATTTAGAATGTAGGTCCTATACATATATCCTGAGATTTTAGGAAGACAAATGGGATGAAATTGGTCTAGTGTAAAAGGAAACATCTAATGTAAATGCATGTAAGTGTGGTTAACACTGCATGGGTGACGACTGCCTATGGGGGAAGAAAAGAAAGACGAGGGAGTAGGATATCCTATTATAATATTGTTCAAGGAGGCCCTTGCGAAACAAAGGAATGCGATGATGGATAAATTTGCCCAGATCCTTCAACGGTTGCCCACTGACGATGCATCCACATCCAACAGCCACTCTAGAGGCACCATTCCTTTTAAGGTAGAAGTAAACTTTGACATTCCCATATTTAAAGGCCAAATAGATGTAGAGACCATAGATATATGGTTGAATCTATCAGAAGGATATTTTTCAGTTCATGACTTTTCCGACGAGGAAAATATTACTTTTGCACTCCTCAAAGCCACCCCCCATGTCAAGGACTAGTGGGAAACCTACTATGAGCAAAAGGGCAAGGGGGAACCCTCTCAGTTCTCGGCCGCACCCACTTGGAATTATTTCTGGGACACCATCAAGGAACAATATTATCCCATGGGGAGCTATGAGGACAATAACATACAATGGACTAAGTTGCAACAGCAAAGGGAACAAGATGTGCATGAGCTGACGAATCTGTTCCATACCCTGCGTACAAAGTTGGGTATCAATGATTGAGAGAAACATTTGGTGCAAAAGTACCACAATTGTTTGCACAAATACATTCAAGAGGAAAAGAATTTCCTCAACATCTCCTTGCTTGGTATGGCATACCAGTACACTGCCAATATTGAGTAGAAATTCAAACAAAAGAAGTGAGACTTTGGATCTGTGAATCGGAAGAAAGGGAAAGGTGCCCCCAAACTACATATCAAAGGACAAAGCCAAGGTGGGTTGGCCCATGACAACCTGCCAAAGCCACAAGCAAATAAAAACACCATGAATCAAAATAAGGACATGGGAAAGTGGTGTGAGTTCCATAAGAGCCCCACTCACAACACAAGTGAGTGTCAGGCTAAGCAGTCACTCGTGGCCGAGATGAAGGTTTCTGAATCAGATGCATGTTCTAAATTGGAGTTAGAACATGACAATGGGAATGAAAAATGGAAGCATATTATAGATGCAGAGTCCAACACCACCGTTGTCACCACAAAGATCCAGAAGGAGGAGCCTGAAGATCCAGTGGAGGAGGAGTTCCTCTCCCACTCCCAAATGTGTGTAAAGGGTTCCCCGCTACAGTTCATTATCGACAGCGGGAGCTAAAAGAACCTCATTTCAATAGAGGTCGTGCAGAGGCTGGGATTTCTAACCACAGCACACCCATAACCATACACGATTGGGTGGCTTCACCAAGGACAGGATCTTCACGTCAGCCAATAGTGTTGCCTTCCATACAGCATCAAGCCCTTCACAGATGAGGTATTATGTGATGTTTCTTCTCTTGATGTTTGTGGTGTATTATTAGGCCAACCATACTTGTGGAAGGGACTTGTTTTGTATGAGTCAAGGGCCCACGTTTTTATTGTTACCTTAGGAAATAATTTGTACAAGATACTCAAGGTAGCATCGCCTATCGCCATCTCTTTGGTTACTACAAAGAAATGCAATAAGCTCATTTCCAAAACCAGGAAAAAAAAATCTTGCTGATATGCCCTCAGGGAAAGAAAAAGATAGTGGCCATGACATCCATGGGAATGCCCGTCTCAGCTAGATCATGAAAATATTATGAAGATAATGTATTGTATTGTATCTTATTACAGGTCTCCTCCCAGCTTGAAAAAACTTCGGATCCTCATAATAAAGCATTTCACCCGATATCAAAGATTAACGACCTCATGCTTTAGGGGGCAACTGTTATAGACATTTTTGGGCACTACAACCCCAAGCATAAAATTTCCATAAACCAGAGGCTCCTAAGTCCCTAAAAGTGTTGTTCTAACCCCTAAAGGAGCAAGGTCAACTGATTACAGCTTCTCCCAGAAGTTCTCCATGAAAAACTGCTCAGAACTGGTCAAAACACGATCATTTCAGCTGCTCCATAGGCAAGGTGCGTTGCATCTCACCTAAACACACTGTGTGGGTGCGTTGCATTTCAAAATGCCCTTCTATGGGGTGCGATGGGCGAGAAGTGACAAATGGCAGTGTTATTCCGCGAGGTGGAGAGGCATGGAATCTTCCAGAAACTTCTCCCGTGACACTTGCCTCTCTGAATTTGACCAAGGATGAGTAAGAGATCATCAATCTCCAAATGGAAGCAAAAACTATCAGAGGGAAGACACTAATCAAATCACAAGCTGACTCATCTCCCTTACAGATATCTATATATGGATCCCTCATCCCAGAGATCCAGAGGCTGGAATTTTGCATATTGTAAGGAATTGATGTTGGTTTCTTGAGATAAAACATCAGATTGTTGGGTGATCTAAGATTTGTATGAGGTGAAGAGGGGCTTCCTTGCTGAGAGGATGATGCTGGGTTAGAACAACTGGTTGTAACTCCCTTGGCTCTTTCTTGTTTATCAATAAAAGCTATTCAAGTTTTCCTCCATACTCTTGTGTCATTTATGTTTGCTGCATTGGTATGGTCAATTTACATCTGATCCTAGATTGTTTATGATTATAGATCCATGTTCTTGTATAGTGCTATGCTACTGTGATCTTACAGGTACTATGTGAAGCTGGACGTGCAAGGGAACAAGTAGCGAAAGACTATCAAGAGAGAGAGGAATCGAACTAGGAGATTAGCGCAAGACAGAGGTTGGTCTTCTTTGTTCTTCTCTCATCTATACTTCATAAAGGAAAAACGAAAGTAGCTTTACTTTGTTTGTTTCTAAGGTAGCTATCACACCTTAGTGGGATAAGCAGTTCTGTTTAGACACTTTTCCCTGTAACAAAATGGCGACTCCGCTAGGGACGAATTAGTTTGTTTGTTTATCTTCCTTGTTGTCTATTTTATAAACTTACAGACGGAGCCTGAAGTCGAGCTAGGTAGCTTTCGAACTGCATTTGCTATGCAAATGCAAAGTAGATAAATGTCGCTTCAGTCAATCTCCGGGATTTGTTTATAAATTAAACAACTGATTTACAAACTCTCTGATTGCCCTTGTGATAGCTTTTAGATCCTCCTTAGATCTACCCCTGATTGTTACATTACTGATTACCATTTGCTCGGCCAAAACCCATGAACTGAACTACAAACTGTGACCCGGAACCCAAGCAAAGTCTCGTCTCTGGCCCAGCGCAGGTACTATTCTGTGAATCTGAAATTCAACGCACTTCCCAAGTGTAGTAGGTGCGCTGCATTTCAAATTCCTTGTGTTACAGGTGCGCTGATCAGACTAGGCATTGTTCAGTTTTGGTTTCTATGATTCATTCTTTCCAGTTCTATTCATGAATTTTGATGCCTGTGATCAGTATATCTCTATTTGAAACCCCTTTTCCTTGCTGTTATTCCGCCTCCTTTGTACAAAAGAGCTGTAAATGTTTTTGTGTATTTGTTGAGTCATTTTCAGTTCTCCTTTGCAAAAAATAACGTAATCGTACTGTCGTCCTTTGATTTGAAAGCATCGCAAGTGTTGTTTTCAGGCATAGGAAAGAGTTTGATTGCTGTAGATAGTCGATTATCCTGTTACTATTGTATTTGATCTGAATTTGTAATTTTTCTAGTGTCGAAAGCAAGTATTCATTTCTAAATCGTAAAGTGTTGTGATTGTCTCCATTTTTTTTTATTTCGAAAAGAAACTTGTTGGTAATTGTTGCTTGAAAAGTAATTCAGATTTGTGCATTAGCTTTC
Source organism: Pinus tabuliformis (assembly GCA_031772625.1). Classification (NCBI taxonomy): domain Eukaryota; kingdom Viridiplantae; phylum Streptophyta; class Pinopsida; order Pinales; family Pinaceae; genus Pinus; species Pinus tabuliformis. Next base: position 642,038,330 of record CM062805.1, read on the forward strand.
TTTTCTCCATTCACATACTAAGAAAGATGAAAACAAATACATGCATGTGCATTTGCATTTAGACTGTTTGATTGGTTTGATTTAGGAAAGTGCATCTAGAGTGTGCTCTTTGCTCTTTGTGAAAGAATACTGTCTCTCTTTCCTTAGTAGCTAGGATTTTCATTGCACAAAGAAGATAAAAGACTGTTTATCATCTTAGATTGCATTTTAGGAACACATCTACATCTCGCGGTGAACCTGAAAGGAAAACTTCATAAACAAGATCAACTATAAAATAAATTCAATGAATCTAACAACGCTTTGGAACCTAACGCACAACATTTAGAAGTCTAGGCTAGAGACGTATTCCGGCGTCATAAAGCCTGGTAACTGTTGTTCTCACGGATGGTTGGGTGATTCCTCCACTTTGAGATGATAAGTGCCAGTACGGACTTGTGCTCCCACGTACCGTTGAGTATATTTTGGGAGATCACAATAGGCTTAATCCTTTATCCATAGGAAGTCGTGTCTGTCGCCCTATTGATCGCAATGCACTGAACACAGCATTCGAGAAGATTGACTGTCGTACCGTAAAAAGTATTATGCAATTTTACGATTGGCTTGGTAATCCCTCTACCTAGATTTCCAGAGCAGTCCCTTTCGTTCCTTTTCAGACTCCTTAACGGAAAAGGTCCATCTGAGCACTTGTCACTTCAGGCTCATTAAAAATCGAAGGCGACTAGAGTCATCTTTTGTTTTTTCTCGACTCTTAAAAATTGAAAAAACAAGTTGTGTCAAAGCGTCTAAAATTCATCTAATTCGGAAACATACTTCCCCTTTATTTTTAGTTGATCGAGTAATCCGCAATCGTGGAAGAAAGTCAATTGAAACCCCGTCGTTCGCGGAGGCTTACGAGTCAACTGTCTTTGTCTCCAGAATCGAAGCTGTTACGGACAAAGCGAACTTGTTTAACCGGTTCCAAATCTCCTGTTAAAGTTAGAACAAGTGTTCCAACAACATCAGAAACTCCGGTTACTCCAAACATTTCTGGTATCCCTGCCTTTACAGAAGAAATTCAGCAGCCACAGAAGGACAGTGGTACTGATCCTAGTCTGAGGGTAAACACTTGTATCACTGAACCAATTCCATCTACAACCGGTTTGGAGAGTGTTGCTCCCCAAACATCTGTCGCTGCAAATTCCATACCTTCTTCGGCACCAGAAATATTCTACGGACCTTACGGTCTACCCCTTCCACCTGGTCTAATTGCTATAGAAGAGATTGTGGAAGATCCTCCATCTAGTACTCCATTGCAATTTGGGGTCGGGATCACTCTGTATCCTTCTTCATCAGAAGTTAGTCTACCGCCAGCGGAAGCTCCTGTAGAATTGCTAGGTAATCTTTTGGATAGACTAGAAATGTCTGAACAACCGTCAACATCTAGGACTGTGTCGTCTGACACAGCGACGGCAGAACTCCCTGCTATCACTCCAACAATGTTCGCAGGTATACCATCTGTCCCAAATAGCTCTCAATTGCTAGAAGGAGCCCACTTAGGGGCCATTTCGACGGTATGGTCTGTTCCTGTTTGTTCATCTGGAATAATATCCGGAAACTCTTATGTTGAGTCTCAACAAATTGATCCATTTGGAGGTCAATTTGGGCAGTCCGGCCCTCAAGGACAAACCATTCCCTTAAGTACTGGATTACCACCGTATGGGGGCCATTATGCCCTTTCATTATCCCCTCCGGGAGGACAGCCATGCGGGAGTTCACAACAAAATTCGGGTTATGTTGGAATTACTTCAAGCGGTTGGGTACTGATACTACCTCAACAACCAAGAGTTGTATATTCGATGCAACAATGCTTACCTGTGTCAAGTATACCAACTACGCCAGCTATTGTGATGGTGTCACAAGTTCAAGCGCTGCCTGTTGTATGCCAACCTCAGGTTTCTCAGGTTGTAATGCAACAGCCCCTTGACCCTGCGACTCAACCACAATCGCCGACTGGTGGAATGACACAGGTTCAAACGGGTACAATTACCCCTCATCTTGGTCAAACAGTTAGTATCTGGCAACAGCACATGGCTTCACAACCATGGCTAGTACAATACCAACAACCGCAGTTCCAACAAGTATACCAAGGTTCTAAACAACAAATCTTTGCGAATAGTGGGCAACCATATATTCAAAACAGTCAAAATCAACCATTTTACAATGGTCATGCCCACCAACCTTACCAAAGTTACCAGCATCAAATGCATTATGCTGGTATGCAAAGACCAACTGCTCAGGCAATCCCATCTTATCCTGGGTATGCTTCACCTAACCTGAATCAACAATTACCCTTCGTGGCAACTTTAGAGTTACCTGATTTAAATCGGTTAACAAACGATCCAATCGCTTACGCCCCTTGGTGGCCAGCGATTCCGCATAAACTTCCATCAGATATTTCTAAATTTAATGGAAATCCGGGTGAAGATCCGTCGAATCATGTGATGACCTTTCATCTGTGGTGTTCATCAAACACCCTAAACGATGATTCGATTAGGCTTCGCCTTTTTCAGAGGACGTTAACTGGTCCAGCAGCAAAATGGTATATCGAATTGCCTAGAGCTTCATTCGACAACTTCAGTACCCTAGCCACAACCTTTTTAACCCATTTTCAGTTACCGATAAGGTACGAAACGGGAACGGAACTTCTTACCAACTTCAAACAAATGACGGCCACTCACATATCTGATCATATACATGAGTGGCGACGTCGTCGTAGAATGGTGAAAATGTATGTTCCCGATCAGCTTTTAGCTGAATGGTTTATTAAGTCATTACTGCCTTCCATCACGGAAGATGTGGCAAAAGGGGGAGTCGTCACAGAAGAGCAAGTTATCGCTCATGCGCAATATTTGGACTTGATTTACACTCAGTCCGGCATGCTCTACGATAAAATACCTAACGCCCCTAGACCGGAATTCTCAGTTCCTCCTCCTCCTAAATCAAACAATGACTCTCATGCCGGTGATGGCGTGATTGGCGCAACAGACACAAAATCGACAAAGGCTACATCCAAAAAGGCCTGTAAGATTTCAGGTCAAAATGCAAAAGATGAACTTCTTGCCTCGAAAGTAAATGTTGTATCGACAGATAAAGGCAAAGAAACCAAGCAACCAGGGGGCAAGAAGAAAGGCAAAGGGAAGAAGAAGAAACAGGGGGAATCATCTCCTGAAAAATCTTCTACAAACCCTTCTGGAAATAGGAAACCAAATCGTCCATGTTTTATATGTGATGAGGATCATTGGACACAAGATTTTCCACACAGAACTGAGCTTAGAAAATTCTTCAAGAATACAAAGACCTCAGCAGTATTAACTGATCCGTTTTCAAATCCAGGAACAAATCTGGTTGACGGTGGAAATGCTTCCCCGTCTCAAGTGCTAATGTTATCGGTTTCCAAACAGCAAAATGATGCTTTGATATCGACAAGGAACAAAGATTATGGGAATCCACAGCTGTCGAACAACAAGGATAAAGATCAACCTAGTAGTTCGACAACAACTTCGACAGAAGTTGTGCCGCCCATCATTCCTGAACTGACAATAAAACCGCCAAAGGGAGTAGTACACAAGTCGACATTTAATCCTCGTGCTAGAGCAGCACAACATTATAATATAGTGGAAGATTTGGCCCAATCGCCATCCGCTATGTCGACTCTTGAGGTACTACAAAATTGCCCATCCCAAAAGCAAGCTTTATTATCAGCCATTGGTGGCATAAACCCAAAGGATTCCAATCTTGTATCCTTCGATCATAAAGGATACGATCCTCAGTTACCAGCTCAACTAGCTTTCCTCGTTCAAGTGAAAGCCCTCAACAAAACTGTTCATCGAACAATTATTGATGAGGGGGCATCTACATGTATTATGTCGATGAGTTGCTGGAAAACTTTAGGATCTCCAACCTTGTCGCGATCTTCGACGACATTAAAAGCATTTGACGGACGAACATATACCCCATATGGTATTCTAAGTAACTTGAAGGTTGAACTAGGAGGGAAAACAGTAGAAATAGATGTTGAGGTAATCGACGGAAATCTCGATTACAACATCCTACTGGGAAGACCATGGATATATGCCATGGCTGCTGTTGTGTCGACCTATTTTAGGAAGATTGAATTTCCCTTTCAAGGAGGGATTACAATCGTCGATCAACAAAACTTCCTCCCCAATGGTTCTCAAGTTACAGGAAGCATTCCAATGATCCATGGAAGCCCCCATTCGCTTCAAAATATCTGAGTAGGCCTACTAAAAGATCCTATATTAATGGGAACTTTCACCCTTCCACCTCCAATCAATTTGGCGGAAGTAGCGTCGGTAGGAACCTGCAACATGATATCTTCTAAAAAGATCTCAGAAAACGATATCGACATGGATCATGCACAGGTTTTGCCTCTAAGCCCAACAGAAATATTGTAGCAATCAATGTTCCTAGCATGGGAGGCGAACCCAAATCAACGCTCATCAAGCGTTTGGATAGATAGGTCTGAGGAATATGGCACCCCTTCAGATCCTTGGTCGCAAGTACATGTCACTAACGAAGGAATTGTTCAATCAATGGAAGTTGAAGGGGCACCATGGGATGATTACCACCATTGTTTCCTTCTTCCGGATTGTGAAGAAAATACTCCTGATGACCTTTATCATCCTTCAGTTTTTGATTTCCTATCAAATATTGTAAACACGGTGGATTCCGAGCGAAACTTGTCCAACATTGAAGAGACTATCGCCATAAATATCTTGACAAAAACAGATGTTGTAGAGAATATTTATGTTGGAAAATGTTGTTCTCCTTCAGAACTGGAAATATATAACGCTCTTTTTCGCGAATTCAGAGATGTCTTTTCTTGGTCATATAGTGAAATGCCAGGCATTGACTCGAGTATCGTTGAACACGAAATCAAGATGTATCCAGATGTCAAACCAGTACGACAACGGCTATGGCAGGTGCACCCCAAGAAAGCCGCTGCCATTAAGGCAGAAGTTGAAAAACTTCTCCATGCTGGTTTCATTTACCCAGTTTCTCTAACCGATTGGGTATCGAATATTGTCCCTGTTATGAAAAAACAAGGAACAATTAGAGTGTGCGTCGATTATAGGGATGTAAATCAATCTTGTCCAAAAGACAACTACCCTACACCCTTCATCAACCAAATAATTGATGAATGTGCCGGATGTGAAATCTTTTCATTTATGGATGGATTCTCCGGGTATAATCAAATAAATATCCGCCCACAGGACCAATCAAAGACTGCATTTATCTGTCCGTGGGGCACGTTCGCATATCGAAAATTACCCTTTGGTTTAAAGAACGCAGGGGAAACATTTCAGAGGGCAATGAATTATGCCTTCCATGACATCAAAAACATCATTCAACCATACCTCGACGACCTTCTGGCTCATTCGCAAAAGCGAACTGATCATCCGCAGCATTTAAGAGCGATATTTCTACGTTGCCGACACTACAAAATACGACTCAATCCACACAAATGTGTATTTTCTGTCAGTTCTGGTCGTTTACTTGGCTTTGTAGTCTCGAAAGACGGGATTCGTCTCGACCCATGTAAGGTTCAGGCAACCATAAATTTGCCTCCACCTTCAAATTTGCTTCAGATTCAGAAACTCCAAGGGAAAGCAAACTTTCTGAGGAGGTTCATTCCAAATTACGCCGAACTTGCTAAAGGTTATACACGTCTTTTGAAAAAGGAAGTAACCTTTGTCTAGGATGAGGTTGCGCAAGCTTCCTTTGATGCTTTAAAAGAATCCCTAATGAAAGCATCATTAATGTACGCTCCTGATTATCAAAAAGACTTTAACCTGTATCTGGCTGCAGCGGATACAACCATCGCAATGGTTTTAGTTCAAGAAGAAAACGGAATTGAACATCCTATATATTATTTAAGTAAGAACTTAAATGATACAGAAAGCAAATATTCTTATGTTGAAAAGCTAGCACTTGCAGCTGTTCAAGCGATACAGAGATTTCGACACTACGTTCTCTTTCGAAAAACTACCATTCTGTCAAATTGCAACCCCATGACTTATATATTGTCGCGACAGTTGCTGGGGGGAAAATATTCAAAATGGATAGCAATTCTACAAGAGTTTGATCTGGAATTTGTAAAATCCAAGTCAAAGAAAGCTCTGGTTTTCACAGAATTATTATGCGATCTCCCATCGTCGTCCAACGATGACACATCCGAAGAAACAATCGTGGACGAAAATTTGTTTCTGATATCTTCAAGCAATCTGTGGTATGGGGATATAATCATTTATCTCCAAACCCAAAAATATAGGCCAAATACCTCTCGCTCCGAACAAAAATGTATTCAATACCAAGCAAAAGACTACATGATCGTCGGTGATACACTTTACCATCGTGGTATCGACACGGTTCTGAGAAGGTGCCTCACCCATGAGGAGGCCGAAAAAGTCCTGAATGATTGCCATTCAGGTGCGTGTGGGGGGCATCAATCTGGTTATGCTACAACGCAAAAAAAATTACGAGCAGGATACTTCTGGCCAACAATGTTCAAAGATTGCATAACCGCAGTCAGAAGTTGCCATGCTTCTCAAATTTTCGATAGCAAAACCAAAAGACCACCCGCACCTCTGCAGCCAATAGTTGTTGTCGGGCCATTCGCCAAATGGGGCATCGATTTCATGACATGTAACCCCACCTCGACCGGGGGCATGGGTATATCATAGTCGCAGTTGACTATTTTACCAAATGGGCCGAGTTGATGCCTACATTAGATAATACTAGTGAAACAACTGCCCTCTTCTCTTTCAATCATGTAGTCGCCAGATTCGGTGTCCCACAAGCTATAGTCACAGATCATGGATCGCATTTTCGCAATCACATGATGGTCGAATTAGCTGCCAAACTAGGGTTGTCTCACGACAGCTCTACTCCATATTACCCGCAAACCAACGGACAAGTTGAAGCAATCAACAAGGTCCTGAAGCACATGCTGCAAAGGATGATTGGAGTTCACAAAAGAAGTTGGCACCTAATCCTATACTCAGCCTTGTGGGCTTACCGAACATCGCTAAGGAATGCAACCGGGTTTACACCTTTCCAACTGGTATATGGCCTGGAAGCAGTCTTACCAATCCAGTTTGAAATCTCGTCCCTCAAACTCGCAATTGACCTTCTCCCCGGAACTTCAGAAGAGGAGGCTCGTTTCTTGGAACTAATCCAATTGGATGAAACCCATCGTGATGCCGCTTTGGCTAATGAAACCCATAAGAAATGAGTCAAGGCGCAATTCGACAAGAATGTCAAACCCCGTGTCTTCTCAGAAGGTGATTTGGTCTTGCTTTATGACTAAGAATCCGATAAATTGGGGGCAGGTAAATTCAGGTCTTTATGGATGGGCCCCTATATTGTTAAGCGAGTGCTAGCAAAAGGAGCCTACGAGTTAATGGATTATGACGGAATTCCACTGGCACAACCTCGTAATGGGTTGCACCTCAAGCGTTACTATGCGTGATTCAGTATAGTAACCTGTATGCTTTTGTTATGTTTTTGTTTTCGCTAAAGTGCTTGTTTTGGTCAAGTAATCCACTTTTTACATTTATTGCAGATGTCAAACCTATTGGAGTCATGTGTTGGATATGCCGACGGAGCGAGTCGTAGTTCGCGGAACCTATCTTCCGCGACCTGGGCCATTTTTGATCCAAGCGGCGAGTTAGTAAGTTTCAGAGGGGTATGTATTGGTCGATCAACGAATAACATCGCTGAATATAGCGCGTTGATAGAACTTCTCTCTGATGCCATCACACATGGTATACGCCGACTGATTGTCAAGCTAGACTCACAACTCGTCATACTACAACTCACTGGTATCTACTCTGTCTGAAATCCAGCTATTTATCGCATGTTCCTAAGGGTTAAGATTTTGGAAAGACAATTTGATTTTATTCAATATCAGCATATTTCCATAACCTTAAACACATTAACTAACTCATTGGAAAATTATGTGTTAGATAGACATTTGCAACATTTATAAAAAGAAGCATACCATCAATGTTTGCATTTGGATCATGTAACTTAACCAAAATAAAACTCCGAAAATCAAAAATATATATATAACTGTTTATGGTTTACACATAATGTTCTGTAACCAAGACAAAATTGGTCAAATGACCCAAAACTCAAAACGCTAGGGGGGCACCCTAGTCTAATGATGCTCGTGATAGCAAGTCACAGCCTGTGCGATCATGCGTAAGAGCTGAGTCCAGCGTCTTGGCACACCAATAGTATGCCGCTGCAACCTCAAGGGCAGCTCGTCAGTCCTCACATCTGGAATACCAAAAGTGAGGCCCTCAACCTGTTCCTGTAATGCTGTGAGAGTCTCAGCCACATCGAGGTCGCGAAGGATAGCCCTTCCAACAGCCTCTCCTGCTAGGGCGGCAGCTGGCACTCTCAGGCGTACTACTGGCCGAACGGGACCAACATCTGCATGAACACATGAGTTTGGTTAAGTCTTGACAGAATAAAGCACAAGGACATTATAAAAGAAAAACGATAAACAGGGATATGGTCAAAGATTTTACCAATGGCACCCCACTGTTTGCCAGCCGGTAGTACTAAATCTGGATCACCCCGGAAGTCCATGCCAGCATATGGGTACTCGGATTAAACCATCTCCTAATGATCAAACCACCCGAAGAAGGTATCAGAAAAGGAAATCTGAGACTAGCCAGCATGCCTAGACATATGGTCGACCCATCTCTGCATATGTGGTTCAGTCGGTGAAGGTAAATCGAGTGCAATATATTGCGGCTGCATCAGTGGTATCTTTTCCAAGGCAAAGGCGGTCAAAATAGAACTGTACCCAAAGTTCTTCAACCTCCCACTCTTCACCTTGGTCAACTATTCTTTCATCAAAAGAAGTACTGCGTCGCACCAGTTGAACACCTTCGGTTGGAGACATTCCAAGGTATATTGCATATAAGATCGATTAGCTACATGAAGAGCCGCACCACCAGCCATCCTACCAAAAGTAAACAGAACAGTCCTGAGGGACTTGTCAGTGACATCACGGATGATGATCTTGCTGTCTTTACTCGGCTGAGATCCCTCTCTGCAATATCGGCGAACATAATCTCTCACAGATTCACCTCCTCGAGCCGAACCTGATAAAGAGATGGGGGCACCCCACCTCGACAAGCCAGTCAAGAAATAGATGTCCACTACAGTCAAGGGGATGGATTTTCCCCTAATCTGGAACACTTGGTTGGTAGGATCCCAAGCATCGAGCAAATACTGCAGCAAGTTGATCTGTTGTCTCATGCTAGAAATGCGGAAAAACTTCAGCAAACCACAGTTCCGCAGTGCGTTTATTGTAACCGGATCATGTAAAGCAAGCATATCCTCTTCTTCATGCTCACGTTCTTGCCATGTAATAGTCATCTTGCTCCAAAGATCTCTGAAAACAAACAAGAGAAGAGTTAGATCCTGATTTTGGTAAGAAACAAGCAAAATTTCCATCAAAAACTGTGCATAAAATTCCTTCCTTGCACCCATCGCACCTATAGTATTGCTCTGGGTGCGTTGCATGTCAAATGGCCAGTAGACAGGCCAACATCCAACGCACCTTTCGATAGACAAAGGGTGCACTGAAGCCAGGGTGAGTTTTTCAAACCCTAGAGGCTCAGAAAAACTAGGAATCAAGCTCAGAATGCAAAATGGAAAGCATGAAATGAAAGAGCTCAAGTTTAGCTCCTACCTGGTCCAGACGGCGTCGAGAATCGTCCACAGAATCTCCTGAAATCAGCTGATGAAAATCAAGGGGGAAAAGCACCTCCAAAGCTCCAACAAACCAAAGTTCAAATGAAATGGTAAAATGAGAGGTAAAAGCACTTTTACATTACTTTTTACGTAATTCGAGTAAAGTATTAGTGTTCTAACTCATTTTTCAAACATGTATTGTTCATTTCTAACTAGTTTGATGAAGCAATTGAAAATGTAGTACAATCTTTGAAAGAACAAAGCTATTCATGGTAAAGTCAAGAAATGACCATTACATCGAGCAGTTTTAGGACATAGTTCAAGCTCGTTAAAAAATAAACATAAGTCATGAGCAAATGTTTCCCCCAGTGTTTAAGCTCAATCAAAAAAAAAATTAACCAATCTCTGGTAAATAACCATCGTGAATGTAGTACTTCAGCCTTTAAAGCCCTGGTCGTGTTCTCATCATCACCTCCATTCTGTATTGGCCGATCATTCACCTCCATTTGATTGTTTACCCCTTTTGAGGAACAGCTGTGAAGAGTGATCTCACTAGCCATCCTTGTAACACTGCCATGATTGGAAAATTCCAAACCTTACCTGGAATCATCTGCTACCCAATTTTATCACTCGTTCCTCAAAAGATGAGTCTCCTTTAAGCTCTTTTCAACTGACTCGTAAAATATGAAAAGATTGTCTTGCCATTGGCCTCTCTAGCTCGTTAAAGGGACCGGAAGTGCTATCCCTCCTTTAGATTTTAATCTTTTTGGACCTGAGGGATTATTACACAAAAAGATCGAGCACTTGTTTTGTTTGGCTCGTTAAAAGTATCGAAAATTCATCCCTTCTGTATTGTTTTATACTTTTTCGGACTTAAGGGATTAGATGACGAAAAAGGAATTTTGGAGTTTCCTTTACTTTCCTTTTCAGACTCTCTAAAATTGAAAAGGACCGAGTTATCTTTGTCGTTAAACTCGTTAAAACTTAATAGCGACAAACTTGTCTATAGACGAGAACAAGTTTCACTATCGCTAGGCTCGTTAAAACATGGCGATGGGTTTGCCCGAAGGGAAAATTATAGAATAAGCATATGTTATCCTCCTCAAGCTTGACAAAAATAAAGAGGTACTGGTCAGCAATGACTGGGGAAAAATTGGGAAGAAAACTTGAAGAAACTTTGTTGGTAGCAATTCGCTCTTGAACATGACACTTTCACTCTGCATCCAAGTCGGGTTGGGTTGTTTCATTCACCGGTCACATCACCATGGTCCCATCACACCATCCACATTTGGGGTTAATGCTACCAATCCATCACGTCCGTGTCGCCGATATGTTCAAGAGAAGTCATTCAGAGAGTTCACCTGTGTCTCACCCGCTACAATACATTTATACTCCATTCTTTCATGACCGCCACCCTGAACCTTATATCACCAGATCGTTTTCACCTCCATTAAAATCATTTTCTCCATTCTGTGTCATTGATGTGGGATTCATCAAGGCCCTCCTATGACGGATCATTTCTTGTCGACATCATCTCATTATCCAAGAAGTTGATCTAGGAACACCCCGTTCAATACTTTGAAGCTTGCATGCCTCAATGGCAAGTTTCTCACTTCGGCGACAGGTTTACATCAATGGCCTTCGACCGAAAGATCTTGCGTGGTGTTCGACGCCAAGTCCTTTATTCACACCACGTGAATTGTACTACAGTACCTTGAGGGTCATTATCATTATCGGTGATTCCTCTCGCGCCTGTTAACAGCTTACATCATTGGCTGGTAATCAGGCGATGTCTTTCCATGTTCGACTCCAGAACATCTCTCACATGGATAGACTTGTACTTTGAGTGAAGATCGAACGAGATTGAAGACCCCGGATCTAGTTTCATCCATCCGGGCTGCGATATATATTCAGGGAAATAAAGACATCAAATGTACATCATTGCTGCACAGATAATCATCCAATCAAAGGGATGATGGCTCTACCAGAATCATCAGTCTACACTCAGACGATTGTCTGTCCTATGTACATGAAAATTAATTTATAAAGTTGAGCATGGGAATGCCCGCCTCAGCTAGATCATGAAAATATTATGAAGATAATGTATTGTATTGTATCTTATTACAGGTCTCCTCCCAGCTTGAAAGAACTTCGGATCCTCATAATAAAGCATTTCACCCGACATCAAAGATTAACGACCTCATGCTTTAGGGGGCAACTGTTATAGACATTTTTGGGCACTACAACCCCAAGCATAAAATGTCCATAAACCAAAGGCTCCTAAGTCCCTAAAAGTGTTGTTCTAACCCCTAAAGGAGCAAGGTCAACTGATTACATCTTCTCCCAGAAGTTCTCCATGAAAAACTACTCAGAACTGGTCAAAACAGGATCATTTCAGCTGCTCCATAGGCAAGGGTTGCATCTCACCTAAACACACTGTGTGGATGTGTTGCATTTCAAAATGCCCTTCTATGGGGTGCGATGGGCGAGAAGTGACAAATGGCAGTGTCATTCCGCGAGGTGGAGAGGCATGGAATCTTACAGAAACTTCTCCTGTGACACTTACCTCTCTGAATTCGACCAAGGATGAGTAAGAGATCATCAATCTCCAAATGGAAGCAAGAACTATCAGAGGGAAGACACTAATCAAATCACAAGCTGACTCATCTCCCTTACAGATATCTATATATGGATCCCTCATCCCAGAGATCCAGAGGCTGGAATTTTGCATATTGTAAGGAATTGTTGTTGGTTTCTTGAGACAAAACATCAGATTGTTGGGTGATCTAAGCTTTGTATGAGGTGAAGAGGGGCTTCCTTGCTGAGAGGATGATGCTGGGTCAGAACAACTAGTTGTAACTCCCTTGGCTCTTTCTTGTTTATCAATAAAATATATTCAAGTTTTCCTCCATACTCTTGTGTCATTTATGTTTGTTGCATTGGTATGGTCAATTTACATCTGATCCTAGATTGTTTATGATTATAGATCCATGTTCTTGTATAGTTCTATGCTACTGTGATCTTACAGGTACTCTGTGAAGCTGGACGTGCAAGGGAACAAGTAGCGAAAGACTATCAAGAGAGAGAGGAATCGAACTAGGAGATTAGCGCAAGATAGAGGTTGGTCTTCTTTGTTCTTCTCTCATCTATACTTCATAAAGGAAAAACTAAAGTAGCTTTACTTTGTTTGTTTCTAAGGTAGCTATCACACCTTAGTGGGATAAGCAGTTCTGTGTAGACACTTTTCCCTATAACAAGTAGGTGTCATATATCATGATTGACTTGGTTTAGCTCTGAAATATGTACATACCTTTGCTTTTTGTAAATGTTTTCCATATTTTTAAAAAATCAAAAAATAAAAAAATGTAAAGAGGGTATGTCCTAGAAAAAGAATAAAAGGACAAAAAGAATGAATAAAAGGTCAAAAAATGAAAGAAAATGAACCGCAAAGAAAAAAGGAAAAAGATCATGAAAGTTTGCAAGTCCAAATGCGACTGCTATTTTAATTTTTGTATAATAAAGATTGTGTGCAACTTGTCACCTATGCCACAATCCATGAGTAGTCAAACAATTTAAGCTTGACTAGTTCATATTTTCAATTTCATGTTTTAGAGATAGAGAATAAAAATCTGACCAAACAATTTAATCTTGGCAAATAAGTAGCTAGGTAGTGTAAATAAAAGGAGCTCAATAGTTTACTCTGAGCCCTTGGATGTAATAAGGTTAGACTTAGTTAGGATCCTCATTGTAACAGAAAAGAAAGTTTGATAAGGGTTTGCCAGTCTAAGCGCACCCTAATAAAGAAGTGAAAATGCTAGGATAAAGTAGGTAGGGTAAGTAGATGATGGTTGCAGAATAGATATGTGGTGAATGGTTAAGTTTAATGCTTAAATCTTTTGCTTTCATCAGTTGGACAAATCACAACTCACATCGAAAACAACACATCAAGGAAACAAAGTCAAATTAATTAACTTCCTTAATTCATTTGAAATTCACTAATTTCTCGTAAGTGCTAAAGGTATCTACAACAAGTTAGAGGGGCTCAGAGCATTTCTTTGACTCTTGGAGGGACCGGACCCTCAGCCCAATAATTTGGAATGCCTAAAGTACTTAAGTCCCTTTCATCAATATTTACCCCTTCATAAATTCATTCATCCCATTTAAAAGATTTTCCTAAGTAAAATCCCTATTTTACTTAGGGAAATTAAAAGCATTTCCATATCTCAAAACCCTCATATTCGTTTAGCCTAAGTTATAAATGTTATATGATGAAATACACTTTCAGAAATGTTTTATCTTAGCGTTTGTTAAATTTCCACAAAGTCATATTAACGTTTAACTTGTATTATTATTTAACTCCCCAAAAACAAAACACCCGCGCCCGTATTATTATAAAAATCCCAAATATTTACATATCCTATCCCGCGATTAAATATAAACATAACAAAATCAATAAACGGAATTAATTAACCAATCTGTGGTTAATTAAGAACCCAAAACCCTGCCATACTAAATGAGGATTAATTAGTCACAAGGATTAACTAATAACTCAGTGACCAATCAAATCGCCCTGATATAATTAACTCTTTTAATTAATATCGAGCCCACCCTTCATTATCCATCAGTCACATCATTACCCCGACCACCGTTCGATCGGATCCCTCAAATCTGATGGCTATCGCCCATATCGCACGAGCCTTTTGGTCGACCTTTAGCATGCGATGTGAGCGGTTTCCAAAATAGTGTTGATGCTACGCGTCGAAAGATGTGTGGAATCGCGCGGTCCTCCCTAAAAACCATTTACCTCCCAGAAGTGGTGCGATGAAACCTGCTTACTACTCCCACTTCCCACTCTCCGCATATGACAAATTTTCCACTGTTCATTCAAAGCTTACCCGCCAATACCAACCATTTACCCGTTTAAACACACAAACCCCAGTTTTGCTCGTTTTCACCTGATTGTACAGTAAAACCATATGTAACCCATATGCGCCACCGGAAGCCTCCGTTAATGGATTCAAGCATGGTTTACCTCCCGAAAATCATTCTGGACTCACTCCACAGACCTTTCAAAGCTCAAATGAAACCTTTTCGAACTCCCCTGCAAACCAATGCTTTCTTAACAGTTTGTTTTGTTTTACAAGTGATCAAAAGACTACATCCTTGGATAAACAGTCTTAATACTAGTCATAAGACCTGTTTACTCCAAGATTTTTATCAAATCTATTCAAACAGAGATGGAAAATAAAACATACAGTTAAAAGACAAGCAGAGGAAACATGGAATTAAAAGGATTTACTGTTGAAATAGACAGTAAAAACCTAAAATATACAATGAAGGTAAAACAGTCAAAGTGTATCAAGGTTAAAGAGTATCAGATTGAAGACCAAGTCAAGTAAATTAGCTAGCATGAAGATAAACAGCAGGGAAGACAATTACAAAACAGAGCATACAAATTCATGTCAAAGTGAAGACAGATGAAAAACAGAGTGGTAAAAGTAAAAAGTAAACAGTAAACAGTAAAAGTAAACATGAAGACATTAAGAGTTAAACAAATATGAAAACACTTTCACCAGGTACAATGAATTTTATCCAAAGTAAAAGTGAAAAACAGTTGAAAGGAATTTAAGGTTAAAAGATTAAATTAGAGCAAAAAGGTACATTCTTCCGAAATTTCCTGTTTAATTCATAGTTTTGCAGAAACTATTGTGGCTAATCCAAGAAGTATTTTGAAAAACAAGAGGAATTTTTTGTTCCTAACAGGCTAATTTACAAAAACCTATCTCACTATTTACATAGGTATTACCAAAAGGGAGATAAGTGCATGTCTTCACAGCCTATGTTTCAGTTTGTGCAAAGTCTTATTTTTAACATCTATTTATAGAGAATATTGTGAATAGATGGAGCTGAATTTTGGGAAACTGAGAGAGGTTTATCTCAAAAACATTCTTATCCACAAAAACCTCTTTCACTTTTTACACATCTATCACGAACGGAGATATACAAGCGTATCATTGGACCTTAAGTTTGTATAATTTCTGGGGCAGAATGCACAAAGGAAGGGTGCAGTTAGTGACTGGGATGCCTCATCATCAACTAAGGGCTGCTATCAAATTCGAATTTCCCTTCTTTGTCACCATAAATCCATAGAAATAGTGCCAAATAGATTCATTAGTTTGGAATGTCCTTTATTTAAGTTCTATTAATATAAACAGTTGGAGATATTTGTGAAACTAATCTTGATATTTTTTCAAGATATTTCAGTTTACAATTAGTGTAAATACTTCTTCATTTGAAGTATTTTGGGTGTGGATTCTTAGACATTTCTGTAGACAATTTACTTTTGGAATTAAAGTGTTGTTGAACAACTTTTGTATGGCTGGCTGGAAAATAAGTAATAAAGCAAAGGAATTTTACAGGATACCTGTGTCAAACGAGAAACAAATAATTATTCCATATCTTGTGTTTTTATAGTTTTTATGGTCTAATAAATATTCATATGTGTTTCATATCTGAATGATAAATGAAAATTTATATTTCAGAAAGAGCTTTACTGCATTCTGTCTTTAAAATTGTTTATATTCTTAATTTTTTCTTCCAGGCTATTATAGGTAGTGAATTCTTAATTGCTCCCTGCTTTCATAGTTTATCACTGTGACCATTTAACAAAGAATACTTCATTACTTTTTGTTAATAAGCACCCACTTTCCCTCATCTTGGACCCTATTGAAGGATTCTTAGTTTCCCTTCCTCCCTGTTTAAGACCATTTCACCCATTTGAAACTACCATTTGTCTTTTGTTTGGCGATCTTGCCCTGTGAAATTTCTCCTTTGTTAAATCAACCTGATCCAGTTAAGCCATCATTCAGTTGACTCCATAGCCCAATGGCCTGAAATATCTTGTTCTATCCATATGCTCTCAAATTCCACCACCGAACAAAATCAAAACCCCCCAAGCTTTTATAACTAGCCTAATATCTCACAAAACAAAGCTAAATCATAAAGAGAGAGCCCTCTCTGAGTACAGATTGGATAGAATCTGTACTTAAAATATTGGTTTGTGGTTACCTCAAAGTGTCCCTTCTTTTGCTAACTTCTAAGGGAAAACTTGAGTGATAACATAGTGGCGACCATACTGTGGAAGAACAAATCCTCAGTTAAAATAAACCTTTGAGAAAGCACTAAATTAAATATTTTATGTATCTTAAAGGAATGATTTGAAGTTATTTACTATTTTTCTTCAAAATTGTTTTACAGGTTTAGATCTGATATATGATGGTGGACAGTGATCAGACACACAAAGATTAAAATCATCCACCTGGTGACTCCACTGGAGAAATGAACCTGAAAGAACTATGTGAAAAGATCAGGCTTTTAACTTGGAATGTTATCTAATACATTATGTTCTTTCTCATTGATAAATTTTTTCAATGTATATTGTATTTTAGAGAAGATTTTGGATTAAATTTTTATTATTTTCCTTTGAAAAATATAGATATAAAGTCTCCTTACACATTTGAACAACAGTCTTCTAACTCTTATGAAGATCATTTTCTAATTGAGGAGAAACAAAAAAATTAAGACTAATCATACAATCCCTGCACATATTCCAGTACCTCATAAAGTTCCTAATAGATATAAACCATTCATTTTACCTCCTACACTCCATGCTTTCCCTAACGATTATCCCAAGCACCTCCCTGGGTTTGATGGAGAGAATGGTATTACTGCCCAAAAACATATTCAAACTTTTGAGGATTATCTTAACTTATTTGAAATAGATGAAGAGGATGTCAGTATTAGGCTTTTTTCTCTTTCTTTGCAAGACAAAGTCAAGAGTTGGTTCAAAACCCTACATGAGGCAAGTATCTCAAAGCTCCAACAATTTCTCAAACTCTTCCTTGATAGATGGATAATCAAAGTCAATCTTCTTGTAATCATAGAAGAATATAATCAGTTAAAAAGACGTCCAGATGAAACAATACAACAATTTTTAGACAGATTTAATCAAATCTATTATTCAATACCATTAAATATAAGACCCCCCCTGGTTCAACTCTTTTGCATTATCCAAGAGCATTTGATTCAGAGATAGAATTTCATCTAAGAGAAAGAAACCCCTCAACAATGGAACAGATGCAGAACACGACAGTAGATGTAGAAGTTAATCTGCAAATTAGAAGAGAAAAGTTGAAAGTAAAAAAAGAGGAAAAACTCGACATTTTGATAAAGAAAACAGAGGAAATGATTCATAAGATCACAATGAAAGTTGAATTTTTTGTTCAAAATAACCATGACACATTTGTTTCACAAAAATAAGAAGTTGACATCCATGAACAAATCCCTATTAATTCCAACTACCATAAATCTGAAGATAGAGTTATAGAACCATATGTGGAAAGGCAATCTGTTGATCTAATAAGTACATTTGGTGACACTAATTCTTATGATGATGTGCCTAAGCTTGATCACTATAATAATGACTATGTTTCTCAAATCCAAATTAACCTTGCAGAGGAATCAAAAGCTAATTTTAGGAATAAGGAAGTTCAGGTTCAACAACTTGAAAATAGTGTTCAACTTGTTCATTTCAGCTATGAGAATGAGGAGGAAAGTGCAGAAAATTTTGAAATCAGTGAAGGAACTTCACCATTTTTTTTTGCTTCATTTCAGTTTATCAGAGATAACTATCATGCAATTAGAAATCAAATCTCAACAAGTCTTGATATTAACTATCTAGAAGTCAATAAATTCTTTGTTCAAGACTTCTCATATCTAGATTTGCAGCCCCAAAATTCCATTGAATGTCAGGTTGCAAAAGAAGACTCAGAAGCTGGAACATATGATCAAATGATCCAAGATGATTCCCTGCCTCTTTGTTTTGAATCATTTCAATTTTTAAAGAAAGTGAGGAGCAGCTTGTAGAAATCTATAAAGTTCCATTTGAACCTATATGTAATAAGTTGCAGCAATCCTTCCAAGTTCTTTACGATCCAATAGCTGATAGGTTGAATGATGAATGCAATCAAAAATTTTCTCCATTAACAAACTATGAGAGTCAAAATCAAGATGATAATGGTTTCACCAGACAGACATTAGAATCAGTAGAAATATCATCACAAAGCTCATATGAAAGTCTGCAGGTTGATAAAGATGAAGGTATTTTTTCAGTTTCATGGCATGCAGGCCATACACAACAGATGTACAGTTGTTTGAATCAGTTCAAGAATAGTGTATATATTTTACAAGATCCTTTTGTACAGTTTCTAGAGTCAACAAAGGAAATCGGGAATTTCCTTATCTTCTCAAAGGTTAACAAAGCTATATTTGATTTCAAGATCTCAATTTTAACCACCAACAAGCACAAGCAACAAAGGTCACCAATATACCTAATGCTTGGATGGTTGCATTGGTTGTTTCATTTTACCTAACCAGCAGCCAGATAGCTGATTAGAGTAAGTAGGTAGGATTTCGGTTTGAATAAATTCAGTTTCCATCAGCAAGTATATGTTAGATCAGATTTCAGTTTGCAGAAAAGGCTACAATTTTAGTTCAAGATTTTCAGTCAAAAGATTATACAATAGAGCATACACATGTGTGGGATTGGCCCAATGGATTAGGCTACTAGTCGACGGTGTTCTTGACATTTCACAAGGAAATTCCATCCCCAAGTGAAGCCGCTGTTAGGTTCCTATACTAATAGGTGTCATATATCATGATTGACTTGGTTTAGCTCTGAAATATGTACATACCTTTGCTTTCTGCAAATGTTTTCCATATTTGTAAAAAATCAAAAAATTAAAAAATGTAAAGAGGGTATGTCCTAGAAAAAGAATAAAAGGACAAAAAGAATGAAGAAAAGGTCAAAAAATGAAAGAAAATGAACCCCAAAGAAAAAAGGAAAAAGACCATGAAAGTGTGCAAGTCCAAATGCCACTGCTATTTTACTTTTTGTATAATAAATATTGTGTGCAACTTGTCACCTATGCCACAATCCATGAGTAGTCAAACAGTTTAAGCTTGACTAGTTCATATTTTCAATTTCATGTTTTAGAGATAGAGAATAAAAATCTGACCAAACTATTTAATCTTGGCAGATAAGTAGATAGGTAGAGTAAATAAAAGGAGCTCAACAGTTTAATCTGAGCCCTTGGATGTAATAAGGTTAGACTTAGTTAGGATCCTCATTGTAAAAGAAAAGAAAGTTTGATAAGGGTTTGCCAGTCTAAGTGCACCCTAATAAAGAAGTGAAAATGCTAGGATAAAGTAGGTAGGGTAAGTAGATGATGGTTGCAGAATAGATATGTGGTGAATGGTTAAGTTTAATGCTTAAATATTTTGCTTTCATCACTTGGAAAAAGCACAACTCACATCGGAAACAACACATCAAGGAAACAAAGTCAAATTAATTAACTTCCTTACTTCATTTTTCCCTAGAAATTCACTAATTTCCCCTAAGTGCTAAAGGTATCTATAACAGGTTAGAGGGGCTCAAAGCATTTCTTTGACTTTTGGAGGGACCGGACCCTTGGCCCAATAATTTGGAATGCCTAAAGTACTTAAGTCCCTTTCATCAATATTTACCACTTCATAAATTCATTCATCCCCTTTAAAAGATTTTCCTAAGTAAAATCCCTATTTTACTTAGGAAAATTAAAAACATTTCCATATCTCAAGACCCCCATATTTGCTTAGCCTAATTTATAAATGTTATATGATGAAATACACTTTCGAAAATGTTTTATCTTAGCGCTTGTTAAATTTCCACAAAGTCATATTAACATTTAACTTGTATTATTATTTAACTCCCCAAAAACAAAACACCCACGCCCGTATTATTATAAAAATCCTAAATATTTACATATCCCGTCCCACGGTTAAATATAACCTTAACAAAATCAATAAATGGAATTAATTAACCAATATGTGGTTAATTAAGAACCCAAAACCCCTCCATACTAAATGAGGATTAATTAGTCACCGGGATTAACTAATAACTCAGTGACCAATCAAATCGTCCCGATATGATTAACTCCTTTAATTAATATCGGGCCCGCCCTTCGTTATCCATCAGTCACATTATTAACCCGACCACCGTCCGATTGGATCCCTCAGATCCGATGGCTATCGCCCATATCGCACAGGCCTTTTGGTCGACCTTTAGCATGCGATGTGAGCGGTTTCCAAAATAGTGTTGATGCTACGTGTCGAAAGATGTGTGGAATCGCGCGATCCTCCCTAAAAACCATTTACCTCCCATAAGCAGTGCGATGAAACCTGCTTACTGCTCCCACATCCCACTCTCCGCATATGACAAATTGTCCACTATGCATTCAAAGCTTACCTGCCAATACCAACCATTTACCCGTTTAAACACACAAACCCCAGTTTTGCTCATTTTCACCTGATTATGCAGTAAAACACTATGTAACCCATCTGCGCCATCGGAAGCCTCCATTAATAGATTCGAGCATGGTTTACCTCCCGAAAAGAATTTTGGACTCACTCCAAAGACCTTTCAAAGCTCAAATGAAACCTTTTCGACCTCCCCTGCAAACCAATGCTTTCTTAACAGTTTGTTTTATTTTACAGGTGATCAGAAAACCACAACCTTGGATAAACAGTCTTAATACTAGTCATAAGACTTGTTTACTCCAAGATTGTTATCAAATCTATTCAAACAGAGATGGAAAATAAAACATACAGTTAAAAGACAAGCAGAGGAAACATGGAATTAAAAGGATTTACTATTGAAATAGACAATAAAAAGCTAAAAATATACAATGAAGGTAAAATGACATAGTAAAGAAACAGTCAAAGTGTATCAGGGTTAAAGAATATCAAATTGAAGACCAAGTCAAGTAAATCAGCTAACATGAAGATAAACAACAGGGAAGACAATTACAAAATAAAGCATACAAATTCATGTCAAAGTGAAGACAGATGAAAAACAGAGTGGTAAAAGTAAAAATTAAACAGTAAATAGTAAAAGTAAACATGAAGACATTAAGAGTTAAACAAAGATGAAAACACTTTCACCAGCTACAATGAAGTTTATCCAAAGTAAAAGTGAAAAACAGTTGAAATGAATTTAAGGTTAAAAGATGAAATCAGAGCAAAAATGGTACATTCTTCCGAAATTTCCTGTTTAAGTCATAGTTTTGCAGAAACTATTGTGACCAATCCAAGAAGTATTTTGAAAAACTGGAAGAGGTTTTTGTTCCTAACATGCTAATTTACAAAAAAATATCTTATGTTTTACACAGCTATTGCCAAAAGGTAGATAAGTGCATGTCTTCATAGCCTATGTTTCAGTTTGTGCAAAGTCCTGTTTTTGACATCTTTTTGCAGAGAATATTGTGAACAACTGGTGCTGAATTTTGGGAAATTGAGAGAGGTTTATCTCAAAAACATTCTTATCTACAAAAACCTCTTTTACGTTTTACATATCTATCACGGACTGAGATATAAAAGCATATCATTAGACCCTAAGTTTGCAGAATTTTTGGGGCAGAATGCACAAAGGAAGGATGCTGTTAGTGACTGGGATGACTCATCATCAACTAAGAGCTGCTATCAAATTCGACTTTCCCTACTTTGTCACCATAAATCCATAGAAATATTTCCAAATAGATTCATTAGTTTTGAATGTCCTTTATTTAAGTTCTATTAATATAAACAGTTGGAGATATTTGTGAAACTAATCTTGATATTTTTTCAAAATATTTCAGTTTACAATTAGTATAAATACTTCTTCATTTGAAGTATTTTGGGTGTGGATTCTTAGACATTTCTATAGACAATTTACTTTTGGAATTGAAGTGCTGTTGAACAACTTTTGTATGGCTGGCTGGAACAAAGTAATAAAGCAAAGGACTTTTATAGGATACCTATGTCAAACGAGAAACAAATAAGTATTCTATATCTTGTGTTTTTATAGTTTTTATGGTTTAATAAATATTCATATGTGTTTCGTATCTGAATGATAAACGAAAAGTTATATTTCAGAAAGATCTTTACTGCATGCTCTCTTTAAAATCGTTTATATTCTTAATGTTTTCTTCCAGGCTATTATAGGTAGGGAATTCTTAATTACTCCCTACTTTCATAGTTTATCACTGTGACCATTTAACAAAGAACACTTCATTGATTTTTGTTAATGAACACCCACTTTCCCTCATCTTGGACCCTGTTGAACGATTCTTAGTTGCCCTTCCTCCCTGTTCAAGACCATTTCACCCATTTGAAACTATCATTTGTCTTTTGTTTGGCTATCTTGCCCTGTGAAATTTCTCCTTTGTTAAATCAGCTTGATCCAGTTAAGCCATCATTCAGTTGACTCCATAGCCCAATGGCCTGAAATACCTTGTTCTATCCATCTGCTCTCGAATTCCATCTCTGAACAAAATCAAAACCCCCCAAGCTTTTCTAACTAGCCTAATATCTCACAAAACAAAGCTAAATCATAAAGAGAGAGCCCTCTCTGAGCACAGATTGGCTAGATTCTGTACTTAAAATATTGGTTTGTGGTTACCTCAGAGTGTCCCTTCTTTTGATAACTTCTAAGGGAAAATCTGAGTGATAATACTGCCTACCCATGGTAAACCTTGGGAATCCATCTCCATGGACTACATGTCGAGCCTTCCTTCTACTAAGCATCCCAACGACTGTCTTTTTGTGGTCGTCCATAGATTCTCGAAGATGGCCATTATGGCGGCCTACAAGAAGAATATCACAACAGAAGCCACTACTAAAATCTTCTTTGAACGAGTGTGGGTACACTTTGGTATCCCACAATCTATCATATTAGATCGAGACAAAAGTTTTCTCAGTACATTTTGGTCGAGTATCTGGTCAATGTTGGACACCAAGCTCACTAAGTCCATAACTTTCCATCCCCAAACAGATGGCCAGAGAAAGGTCGTCAACAGGATGATCATACACATTATGTGCATGTGTAACTTAAAGCATCCACACACATGGGATGAGAGCATCCCCTATGTTTAACACAGTTATACCTGGGCTGTCAACATCTTGACTAGCCACAACCTATTTTAGGTGCGGTTTGGATTACAACCATTATGTCCCATTAATGTGACCATACCATTTCCAGCCACTCAGGCATATTTAGCTCATGTCCAATGTGAAACTGGCAAGGAAAATAGTTTCATTTAGCATGTTCAGCACATCCGCCAATAGGTCCATGACATATTTGACAAAGCCAATGCTAAGTACAAGCAATGACATGATCAGCATTAGGTGCCACACAAGTTCTAGGTGGGCGACAAAGTTTGGCTACATTTGCATAAGGAGTGCCTCGCTGGGCCCCACCGCAAGCTTCGTCCACTCCAATATGGGTCATACACCATCACCAAGGTAGTAGGGGGAATTTCCTTGAGCTCAGTATTCCACCATTCCTTTCTTTGCACCCAATGTTCAATGTAGACCGCCTTCAACCTTACTTTTCACCTTTGTTGGACACATCCGACATTGCAAAACAACTACACCAACAGAGTTAAACCTAGACTACATAGAACAAGCCATAATTGATCGGATCATGGGCACAGATCATTAACACCTGACAGCAAAGGATACAACTATATCGAGCTGTCAAAGCAAGCCAACTCCTTCACCAGAGAAAGTGGCTCACTACGGACCAAGTTCAACATAAGTTTCCTCATCTCATGGAGGAACTCAATGCAATGGGTACCATTGCTTCCTAAGCAGAGAGGAATGATCCAGGTGGATATTTGTGGCCACCCGCCTATTCCACTTGGACCCCCACCATTGTTTCTTTTAGTTTTTTAGTTTCCTTAATTGTAGCACAATTTACTATTTTTGGCTTTTTCGGGTCCTGAACTTTCGGAGCCGTTTTGAGGCCCTAAACAACATTTTTTGGGAAAATCACCAGTAGCATACACTAGTAATTAACTTGGTATGTTTTATCATCACTTGTAGTCCTAGGATAAATCTTTCTAACGAGGTATCGTGTGCATCAAACATAGATAGTATGCCAAAGCTACAGCCCGGGGAAGTTGATGCACCAATTTACCCCAACAAGGCCCATAGTTTAGTGTTTCATCTTCCAGAGTTATATTTTTGGATGTTTGGGATTTTAAATTATTTCTCAATAATAAATAGGCCTTCAAGCCTCATTGTAACACAGTTCAGAGGCATGTAGTTGCCACATCTCTTCTCAGAGATAAGCTACCATCGCCCTAGCTAGTTTATGTCCATTCTATGTGTAAACATATAAACCGAAGTTTTATTTCTGCTGCATCTCTACGTTTATGTTTACTTCTATATTTTATTGTGTTCCTTTATACGCCTGGATCATTCTCTTTGTGAATGGTGTCAACTATTGCTACTATTTTCTTTCTTTGTAACAATAGAAGATTCTAATTATAAACTAATGATAATGGGTACATTGACCAATTCACCAGTTTCATTAAGGATCCATAAGGTTTGAATTTCCCAAGACATCAATTCCCTTTTTGATTAACGGTCCATAAGGTTTGCATTATCGAAGACACTAGTTTCCTTTTTTTATTAAGGATCCTTAATTCCCAAATGGGTGTTATATTGGACCTTCTCTTATCTCTATTTATATGATACAATGCATGGGATATGCAGTTTGAGTTCTCTCTTCTTCATAGTAGAATATTTTGATTGGTGGGTGTTATGTTGGTCTTGCTCTTATATCTGGTTATGTGATACAATGCATGGGCTACATAAAATATATTTTTGGTCTATTCAGGCCTCCTCTAACTGTGATTTTATTATAGGTTAGAGCATTTGTTACACAATAACTATTCTGAAAGTCTTTAAATTATTTTCTCTAATGATTTAGAGTGAAGCAAATGGGCATGATTTTCACAAATAAAGGTTGAATCTGACAGACTTAGATGTAGGCTAAGTCATATATGTTGTTACGTTGAGTGGCATCTTTCCCTCTCTTCATAAAGTAATTTTTGGATATAATGGTTTTTCTACAAGTTATGAATATCACTAAATGAAATGTTCATGTATTCTGAGAAGTGCTTCATATTGTTATCAATGGATATATTAACATTTCTACCGATGTCATGAAGCTTGCTATATGAACTGTTAATGTATTCTGAAAAGTGCTTCAAATCGTTATCAATTATGTTTTAGTAAATTGCAATGCTAAATTATGATTTCCACATGTCGTTGTTCGAATTTCCTGTGGAGTTAAGTTGGAAAAGTTGGTTTCTCACACTAATCAGGCTGTACTGAAATAGCAATCTATACATTGACACTGAACCAATAAGGGTCCCTATGCTCCTCAAGTTATCTTTTGTGTCAATTTTTGGGAAAATAAAAAGAGAATAAAAGGTTATGTGAACATTGCATATGCTCTTAAAGTTATATTTTGTGTTAGTTTTGGGAAATTACAAAAAGAATAAAAAATTATATACTCTTCAAGATATATTTTGTGTCAGTTTTGAGGAAAATATAAAGGAAAAACATACACATAAATTGTTGGATAAGTAGTCACTCAAATTCTAGGTTTGTCTATATATTAGATGGAGCGTTTTCTACTCGCCATATGTGACAAAATATTAATAATGAATAGCTTGAATAGAACAAACAAGGTCATCAGTCAAATCATTGAACACAATGATGAATGTTCCCCCACCAAAAATGTTACACTTCTTTCTTGAGCAAGGAGATGGAAAGTAGTGTGTAAGCTGAAAAGGTGATTTTATCCTCCCAAAAAATGTGTCTTCTCTACCAAGCACATTCACATAAAAACAAAATACACTGGGAATTGTCACAGTCGCCTCCCACTAAGTAGTCAACTAACTTCTGTCAACATGTTGTGCTCAACAACAACCCCCCATTTCATATTATTTTTATTCACAAAACTATCATATGAAATGGGTCCCTTTAGATTTTGATTGGTATCAATATTGTATTATTTAAAAAGGTCCAAAAAATCAAATGAAAACATTATAAAAACCTTTTTGAAAAACCCATCTTGATCATATTTATGCAAATAAATCAATCTTTTATCATTGCGATAAAGCGATCGCAAGATTGCATATCGCAATGACATAAGGAACATAAGTAAATGGCACATTGGTTTCCGCCGATGCGATATCGCTATCGGCTATCGGCAATGTTCCATGCACATTCTTAGAGCGCCCCCAGGCCATTCGTCCCAATGCGATGCGATATCGCTATTGGCAATCGGCGATATACTATCCATGTCTCATATAATGTCAATACTCCCGATGCGATGCGATATCGCTATCGGTGATCGGGGTTTCAAAAGGTGTCAATATAAGAGGTTAAGCTTTCCCGATGGCCGATTGCGATAAAGCACAGATTTCAAAAAGCCGTTAAAATGGAGGGATATTACGATCAATTCATATTAAAAGCTTCATCTGTCCAACAATGATTCACCTGCGCTCAACCACCAAAACATCTACAGCATGCTTAAACGAATCATTCGGCCGATTAATGATATAATGGGCATTTAAGGATTGGCAGGTTTTAAACGGCCATTTAATGTAATTGTAAGTCCTAAAATCTTCCCATGGATTGTATTCGTGGCCATTTTAAAAGTTAATCTCTCACCACGCATTGGTCAATATATCTCATCACATTGGAGTTTTCATTGCCAATTCTCTGTGTTACGTTTATTTTCACTTCTGTGCAGAATTCATCCAAAGAAGAAAACTCAAGCAAAATGGGGAAGAAATCTAAGAAGACCACAGTCGCTTCCGTTGCGCCAGCCACAGGACAAGCTGTCGCTGATCCCTCAAACAAAAAGAAAGGATTGATTTCGGATACTACATGTTCTGGTCTCGGCAGAACTACTTGGCAAAGTACCTACAACTTGATTGAAGCCGAAGAACCTAAAGTGACAACAGTACAAGCTACTGCAGATTCAACTCGGAAATCTGATGGTACTCTAAAGGACTTAGCTGAATCTTTCCTTCATCGGGTAGCAGCTAGGGAACAAATTCTCCCATATACAGATGTAGTACGGTGGGCAATTGAGGAAATCCCAATCATGGATAGAACCTTCAGCACCAGAGACGGGAGAATTTTCGGGTCATTCCAGGCTGATGATTTAAGGCAAATGTATCATTTGCCTAAGCCAAAGAAGAAATACAATAAGGCATTCCTGGAGAAATTTCGAAAGGAGAACGAAGTTGAATCCGAACCCATCCGGGATTGGAGACAAAATCCGGCAAAGCACAAACATGAATCTTCCGGTAAGTACTCGGTTGATTCCCTAGCTTCTCCTTATTGCTACACTGGAATAATGATGTGTAGATTGTGGGGATTACACGAATCTTCTAATTTCACTATAGAAATGGTTCCCTTAATGGAAGTGGCATGCAACAGTATAATAATGGATTGGGCTACTATTCTCTCAGATAAACTAGCCACAGCTGTTCTTGAGTTTAGGAATAAGACCCGCATTACTGAAAGGCTAATTCCCCCATTCTATTACAGTGCCTATATTTTAGATACCTTGTGTTTTAATTCTGAATTTCCCGTGCTCGGCTGGAGGTGGACGCCACAAGACCCCATGCCTATTCACATATACCATCAGAAATTATGGAAATCCTCTTATAAGCACCATTTGTACCAAGTCTGCAATGGCTTTATGTTACCTATTTATTATTCTATTTTTGATAAACCTGTTCCCAAGATTTCCTACCAAGCTGGGATTGATTTAACAGCAGTAGGGAGATGGTTTGGGGAGGAGAAGTTCACTTATATAAGAGTTTTTGGTAGCCAAGCCGAACCTCATGTCCTCCCTTTATACATACCTGATAAACTGCTGGCAAGGGAAATCGCTTACCAGATCATTGCTGAGAGTGTTACACAGACTCTCAAAAAAAATAAGAAGCAGGGCTGGCCCTCTTTTCCTTTGAGATGCGGTGTCTATACCTTGCATGATCTCAAACATGCAGAAAAAGAAGCTACAAAGATTAAATCATTAGCTCTAGCAACTCTCCCAAATAGGCAATTTGATCCAAACAAAGTTGCCTATAATGCACTAGAACAGGCCAAATTGTCAAAATTTGATCATAAAGAAGATATGTTTGACGACCTGTTCTCTTCAGCTGAGTCAATAATGCAAGTTAAAACATTTGCTAGAATGAAATATCAAGATGAAGGGTTGATTGAATTTAACAGACTTAGAGAACAGAGGTTGCAAACTCTGCCTCTAGATCTATTAGCAACAACCCCAGCAACATCGTCAAGCGAGCCTGAACGGCAACAGTCAAAGGAACCTCCAGTTACAACAAAAGAACAAGAGAAGCCACAGGAGGAAAATCGGAAGAAAGAGCATGAGAATCAGCAGAAGAAAGAGCAGGAAAAAGTGCGGGAGGAGACCCAGACTGAAGAGAAAAAACAGACCAACATTGAAATAAATGTGGATACTCATATCGATCCTAAATTGCTCCAGGAATGGCGGCAATTTGATTCTATTATCAGTGGTCTGGAGTGTTCCAAGAACACTGAAACTTCAAAAATGGCAGATACACAGGAAACCACTTCACAACAGGTTCAAAGTGGAACCAGCGGCCCACCCATTTCAAAAGAAGTAGAAGTAATACCAAAGGATCCCTCCGATCAAATCATTTTGCAGGTAGAAGAGATTCCTCCCTTGGATGTCTTCTACAGCCCAAGACATAAAGCTGTAGTAAAACGACAGAGGAAGAGAAGAAGGACCGATCAACCTTCCCTTTCCCAGAACAGACGGTCACGGGCAATGTGGTTTGGAAGGAGGAATTTGACCCCTCCGATGACCTGACAAAACTGTCACAATATGCTGGAGCCTATTCAGCAGCAACAATAGATAAGGCATCGGAGGTAAGTCTTTTACTGAAAACAAAGGATCAGGAAATTTTCTTGTTACAAGCACAGCTGACTGAAGCAAAGCAGAAAGCGGAGCAGGCAAAGCAGCAATTGTTGACACAACAGCAATTAAACAGTCAACTAACTCAACAATTGCAGGCAGAAAAACAAAGGATTGACCACAGCGCAATCCAAAAGCAGAAAGAATTGTCAGAGGCCTTGGCGCAATTGAAGGCAGCGAATGAGAAAATGCTGAAATCAAAAGATGAACAAATCGCTCAACTATCAGCACAGATTGAAAAGACAAAGGGCGTTCCACAAGTAGCTGAATTCAGAATAGAAGCATTACAGATAAATACTACATTGATAGCTCAAATTAAGCTTCTATGTCAACAAATCGCCCAGGCAGAGCCACTATGCGAATTAACGGCATCCATAAGTAATAAAGTTGACAAGGCTAGGACTGAATTGGATCAAGTTGAAGAAACGATAGCTGCATTTCTCGACTGGCAAGATACTGATCAAGGACAAGCGGCGAATTTACCAAGAATCTTAGAGTCACATAAAGATATACTCTTTACAGAATGGCAGTCCCAATTAATGAAAGCAGAGAGGGCAGTTTCAAGATGCAAATCAACTTCAAGCAATTTAGTTGAATTAGTCAATAACACTCTCTACTTATCAAACATGATTTCCCAATGCACACCAGGAAAATTGACAACGATGAAAACATTGGAGCAATCATATTATCCAGATCTAGAGGAAAAGGGGAGATTAATTGCTGGGATTAACAGTTTAACCTGGGACACCTATTTGTTCTTCTTGGTAAAACCGCACACACAGAGAGCCGCCCTCAAGTGCCTTACGAATGCAATCGGGTATATTATCCCCGATATTCAGGATGCCACCTATGCCGCCCAGCTCAGCTCTCGCCTCAACAAACCACCCGAAGTGGAGCCGATGCTTGTGATAAGTCAGCTTAGATTTAAAGGCAAACAGCCTACTTGATGATTCATGCCGCCGACTGCCAGATTGCTGAAGAAAATAGGATCAAAATCAATTGATACCAATTAAGTAGGATTTCAGTTTCTTAAATAGTTAGATTAATTAAGTATTTATAGACCCTTTCATTGTTTTGGAAAGGGTCGTAAAGTTTTGTACTTGACTGAAAGACTGAAGTTGCACTATTGTGCTTCAGCCATATTCTTTTATAAAACTGGACCAGTTATTCTAATTTCAACAAGGCAGCTTTTATGCAAATGTGCACTATTGTCTATGTTTAAAAGCATTTCTGCGTTGAAGGAAGAATCACAGATAGCGATTGATATTGGGAGTGTTTATCAGCTTATATGGTACTATTATCTATGTCTGAATCCATTCTTTTCATATGAATTTTTATTTGATTTCCTTTGCTATTATCGAATATATGTATGGGTTTTAACAGCAGTTCTGTATTCCTTCCACTATCGGATGTTTATGGTATGATTTTCTTTTAATCATATATGTGTCGATGATATAAATAATAAGTGTAGTAATATTGCTTTAATCGCTTTGTTTAACTATTTAAGCAAAGTAATCCTTGAATGAATTAATGTCCATGTCTATTAGATGGAGTCATCTATATGCTTGTCCTTAGACATAGATCATCAAGCGCTACACTTCAAAGTACAATAGTTCCCAGGATAAGTCATATTTCTTTTATTTTGCTGATAGATTTAGTTATTCGCCCATCATTAGATTAGTCAATAAATTATCCATTCATCCCGTTTATTCATTTCTGGGAAACTAGTCCCATTATCCCCAGTCGGAGCCACCATTCCAAACGGAAAAGGAGCTGTACTAAGGTCCGGACCGGGTGGTTATCCCCCAATGTTGTTGCAGCGATTTTCGAGGCATCAACATTTTTGGCGCTAGAAGGAGGGCCATCAACTGTGAATGGCAAGAAAACCCAAATTTGCAGGCCATTCTAAGAGTAATTCTCCTTCCGTATCCCCTCGAACTTCCCAATTGCATGCTGGTTCTCCAGTATCCAAACAAGAAGAAGACGAATCAACTACCATTGCTCAAACCCATCATACTCCAGAACAATTAAGTCTTGAATCCCCTGAAGTCCAGTCTCTTATCCACAAACTTCAGAGCTTTTCAATTTCACCACAGAAATCTGAGGTATCACAAAGCAATGCGACTTCGCAGTTCAATTTACCTCACCCTCTCACCAGACTTCAGAGCGAAAAGCTCGGTATTGAACCCACTGAGTTCCCTTTACCCAAAAGGAAAAAGGCGAAGAAATATACTGAAGGATCTGAGAGTGAAGAGCTTTCATCCACATCCTCCATTTCATCTTCCCCTCTGCAAAGTCAACCATCCACTCCCCCATTACATATTGTTGTTCATCAGGGATTAGGAGCTTTAACATCCCAACCTGCTCACTCCTCAACATTATTTCCTTCCCAGACATTTGGAATTCCAACAGTAGTATCAACCACTACTGCTATTACAATGGAAGATCCATGGACCAGGCCTGGTGCAGTCAACATGCCTGCACCATTGCATCCATTACCAGATGCTCCAGAAAAATGGCTACCCAAGTTTAACCCAAATGATGGGACCTAGGCTGAGGAACATATTAATAATTTCATGTTGGCAGTCAACTTGAAAGGAGTGACAGAACAAGATGTTGTTGTTAGACTTTTCCCTTATACCTTGCAAGGATCAGCAGGATCCTGGTATTTTTCTTTACCCTCTGGTTCCATTACCAGTTGGAACACTTGCCAAGAGCAGTTCCTTACCAAGTATGGAGATGATAGGTCTTTGGCTACACTAATAAACGATCTCTCCAATCTTAGGATAGAGCATAGGGAACCGATTAAGGAATTTAACGCCCGATTCAATAAACTTTTGAATAAAATCCCAACGGCCTCCAAACCAAGCGAGCAAATTCGAAGCGAATGGTATATAACAGCCCTACCTGCCAATATAGCCATTTTTGTAGATAGGGCTGGGAAACCTACCTTAGCCGAAAACATGAAAGAAGCACTTGCTGTGGAAAAACGTATCAATGCTCTAGAAAAGAAAGCTGCTCTGGAAGACAGAAAAGCTAAAAAAGTTTCTTTCAAAGATGATTCTAGGAAGAAAACCCCAAAAGATCCATTTGACATGGAGGGTTTGCAAAAAGTCCTAAAAACTTTGTCAAATGAAATGGTTGAAATAAAAAAATAGGTAGCCGAAACCTCAACCAAAAGACCCTTTAGGACTTATAAGAAAACCGAATCAAAGCCACCGAATGTCATATCTAATGCAGATTCAGAGCAAGAAGAAGAGGAAGAG
The DNA here is from genome assembly GCA_031772625.1 of Pinus tabuliformis. Lineage (NCBI taxonomy): Eukaryota > Viridiplantae > Streptophyta > Pinopsida > Pinales > Pinaceae > Pinus > Pinus tabuliformis. Next base: position 642,071,279 of record CM062805.1, read on the forward strand.
GAAACAATCTCACCAACTGATGCTGAAGAAGAAGTAGTTGAATGTCATGGAATGTGGGATTTTATACTCCCCAACTCCGATACCGATAATGAATAAGAAGCGTTCCCGGTCACTACTAGGAGTAAAAGTACTTCCGAACCTGTTCAGGCAACGTTAAAGAAAAGGAGTGCAGGTGCTGCTACAACAAAGGAAAAAATACCTACAAAGAAATCACCTGCAGCAGTTCCCCAAAACCAACCTTCAACTTCTAATACTCCTTTAACATCTAAAACGTTAGTGATATCCGATTCAATGGATTACAATATTGTTGATGACATGAAGAAAACTAAAGCAAACATTACTATGTTTGAACTTAGTAAATTAAAACATCAGCAGAAATTGCTTCTCAAAGAATTGAATGTTGTCCCTTCTTCACCTCTTCCTAGTGCTAAAGCTGCTAATGATTCAGGGAAACCTCCTCCTGGTATGGTTGAAGCTACCGATGCGGTTCTGATTGGAGATAGATCAAACTCTCATACTCCACCTTTCCTTCTAACCTATGAGATCTACAACAGAAACCTGCACAACTGTTTGATTGACTTAGGGGCATCTTCTAACATAATGCCAGCTTTAGTTTGTTCCAAACTGAACATTGAACCCCAGAAGTCTGCTATTCATATTGTACAGTTGGACAGGACCAAACTACAGGTTGTGGGAGAAATTAATTCTGTAACTATCAGGTTATCTGCTGATCCCAGAGTAGTACAAAGGATTGATATCCTAATAGCCGATATACCTGAATTTTACGGTTTAATCTTGAGTAGGGATTGGTCTGAAAAACTACATGGGTATATCTCCACTGATTGGTCACATATGTGGCTTCCCTATAAGGGTAAGCCAAATCAAATAAGGATCGATCGGGAAAAACATATGGCCCATACAGTTACAGAATTTGAACAAGAAAACCAACCAATAGCGTTCAATAACAATATCTTGGAGAATTATTCTTCAAAGTCATTCTTTGGCAACTTCGCTGCCCAATCCTCTCCTTTCTCAGTAAATCATTCTACATCTCAGATCGAAAATTATTCACAAACAGATAGATCAAGATGTTTTAATGACACTGGTGTTGTTGGGAAAAGTATCTATTCAGAACGCCCCTATCCCACTCTAAGGTGTGACATTGCCTTAGCAACAAACAAGGAAAACTATTTTCGTATTCTTCTTTATGAAATGTAAACGAAGAGGAAGGATGAACTAACCTGTGTCTTGCGCTAGTTTGTTGATCCAATCGCTCTCCTCTTTGTTTGCTTCCCGCTACCTGCTCCCTTACTCACCCAGCTTCACCAAGTTCCTGCAAGATCACAGAAGAGGAAAACTACACAAAGACATAGATTTACATTCATAAATAGCTTAGGATCAGATTTAAGCTAAACATGCAAATATAACAAAACATCATTGATACACAAGCATGTAGGAGAAACTCAAATAGTTTTATTGATATAGTAAGAAGATCCAAGAGGAGATACAACCAAGTGAGTCCCGATCCAGCATCTACCTCCCAGCAAAGGAATCCCTTCTTCACCTCCAACAAAGCATAAATCACCCAATGCACTAATCTCAATCTCAAAACCAACAGCAATTCTCTGCAAAGTACAAAATTCCAGCCTCTGGATCTCTGGGATGAGGGATCCATATATAGATGTATGCAAAGAGGATGAGTCAGCTTATGTTTTGACTTGTGGCTTCTCTCTGTCAGTTCTTGCTTCCACTTGGAGACTGAGAGCCTCTTACTCATCCTTGGTCGAACTCAGTAAGGCAAGTGTCATTGGGGAAGATTCTGGAAGCTTCCATTGTCTGTCCACCTCTCGGAATGACACTGCCATTTGTCATTTCCCACTCAGCGCACCCTGGTAGTGCATTTAGGTGTGTTGCAACGCACCTAGTCAGTGTATTTGGGTGCTTTGCAACGCAGGCAGCTAGTGGAGCATCTGAATTGATCCTGATTTGACTAGTTTTGAGCAGTTTCTGGTGGAGAACTTCTGGGAGAAGCTGTAATTTGTTGACCTTGTTCCTTTATGGGTAGGAACAACACTTTTAGGGACTTTGGATCCCTTGGATTATGGACATTTCATGCTTAAAGCTGTAAGGCACAAAAATGTCTATAACAGTTGCCCCGTAAAGTATGAGGCCGTTTATCGGGTGAAATGCTTTATTAGGAGGATCCGAAGTTCTTTCAATGCTGGGAGGAGACCTGTAATAAGATACAATACAATACATCATCTTCATACTATTTTCATGATCTAGCTGAGGTGGGCATTCCCATGCTCAGCTTTATAAATTCATTTTTATGTACATAGGACAGACAATCGTCTGATAGTAGACTGATGATTCTGATGAAGTCATCATCCTTTTGGTAGGATGATTATCTGCGCTGCAATGTTGTACATGTCAATGTTTTTATTTTTCCCGAATATATATCGCAGCCCGGATGGATGAAACTAGATCCGAGGTCTTCAATCTCGTCCGATCTTCACTCGAAGTACAAGTCGATCCATGTGAGAAATGTTTTGAAGTCGAACATGGAAAGACATCGCTTGATTACCAATCAATGATGTAAACTGTTAACAAGCGCGAGAGGAATCACCGATAAGGATGATGACCCTCAAGGTACTGCAGTACAATTCACGTGGTGTGAATAAAGGACTTGGCGTCGAACACCACGCAAAATATTTCGGTCGAAGGTCATTGATGTATACCTGTCGCCGGAAGTGAGAAACTTGCCATTGAGGCATGCAAGCTTCAAAGTATTGAAGGGGTGTTCCTAGATCAACTTCTTGGATAATAAGCTGATGTCGACAAGAAGCGATCCATCAAAGGAGGGCCTTGATGTATCCCACATCAATGACACGGAACGGAGCAAATGATTTTGATGGAGGTGAAAACGATCTGATGATATATGGTTCAGGGTGGCGGTCATGAAAGAATGAAGTATAATTTATGGTAGTGGATGGGACACGAGTGACTTCTCTGGATGACTTCTCTTGAACATGTCGGCGACACTTATATGATGGATTGGTAGCATTTACCCCAAAAGTGGATGGTATGGCGAGACCATGGTGATGTGACCGGTGAATGAAACAACCCAACCCGACTCAGGCACGGTGTGGAAGTGTCATGTTCAAGAGCGACTTGCTACCAATAAAGATTCTTTGAGTTTCTTCCCAATTTTTCCCCAGTCATTGCTGACCAGTACCTCTTTATTTTTGTCAAGCTTGAGGAGGATAACATATGCTTGTTCTATAATTTGCCCTTCGGGCAAACCCATCGCTATGTTTTAACGAGCCTAGCGATAGTGAAACTCGTTCTCATCTAAAGACAAGTTTGTCGCTATTAATGTTTTTAACGAGTTTAACGACAAAGATAACTCGGTCCTTTTCATTTTTAGAGAGTCTGGAAAGGAACGTAAAGGTAACTCCGGAATTCCTTTTTCGTCATCTAATCCCTTAAGTCCGAAAAAGTATAAAACAATACAGAAGGGATGAATTTTCGATAGTTTTAATGAGCCGAACAAAACAAGCGCTCGATCTTTTTGTGCAATAATCCCTCAGGTCCAAAAAGATTAAAATCTAGAGGAGGGATAGCACTTCCTGTCGCTTTAATGAGCTGGAAGGCCAAAACTCGGCAATCTTTTCATATTTTACGAGTCAGATGAAAAGAGCTTAAAGAAGACTCGTCTTTTGAGGAACGAGTGATAAAAAGGGTAGCAGCTGATTCCAGGTAAGGTTTGGAATTTTCCAAGCACGGCAGTGTCACAAGGATGGCTAGTGAAATCACTCTTCGCAGCTGTTCCTCAAAATGGGTAAACAATCAAATGGAGATGAATGATCGGCCAATGGAAAAGTGGAGGTGACGGTGCAAACACGACCAAGGCTTTAATGGCTGATAATGTTACATTCAAGGTGGTTATTTACCAGAGGATAGTCCATTTTTTAACGAGCTTAAACGCGGATTGAAACACTTGCTCGGTCTTATGTTTATTTTTTAACGAGCATGAACTATGTGCTAAAAACTGCTCGATCTTATGTTTATTTTTTAACGAGCTTGAACTATGCGCTAAAACTACTCGATAACATGGTCTAGTTTTGATTTTTTACCATAAATAGCTTCGTCCTTTCAAAGATGGTACTGTACTTTCAATTGCTTCATCAAACTAGTTAGAAATGAACAACATTTGCTTGAGAATGAGATTAAAACGCTAATATTTTACTTTGAACTACGTAAAAAGAAATTAAAAAGTGTTTTTACCTCTCATTTTACCATGTCATTTGAACTTGGTTTGTTGGAGCTTTGGAGGTGCCTCTTCCCCCTTGATTTTCATCAGCTGATTTCGGGAGATTCTGTGGACGATTCTCGGCGCCGTCTGGACCAGGTAGGAGCTAAACCTGAGCTCTTTCATTTCATGGTTTCCTTTATGCATTCTGTGCTTCATTCTCTGCTTTTCTAAGCCCCTGGGGTTTGATGGGTTCGTTCTGCCATCAACGCACCCTGGGCATATCGAAACCTGCGCTGAATGTTGACCAGTATGAAGGCAGTTTGACATTCAACGCAGGTGGAACACTGTGCAGGTGCGTTGGGCGCAGAAAAGGAATTTGTTGCATAGTTTTTGATGAAAATTTTTGCCTGTTTCTCATCAAAATCAGGATCTAACTCCTCTCTTGTTTGTTTTTCAGAGATCTCTGAGCAAAATGACCCTTACATGGCGAGAACGAGAACATGAAGAAGAGGACATGATTGCCCTACATGATCCGGTTACAGTGAACGCATTGCGGAACTGTGGCTTGCTGAAGTTCTTTCGTATCTCTAGCATGAGACAGCAGATCAACCTACTGCAGTATTTTCTCGATGCTTGGGATCCTATCAATCAAGTTTTCCAGATTAGGGGCAAAACTATCCCCTTGACTGCAGTAGACATTTACTTCTTGACTGGCTTATCGAGGCGTGGTGCCCCCATCTCTTTGTCAGGTTCGGCCCGAGGGAGTGACTCTGTGAGAGATTATGTCTGCCAGTATTGCAGGGAAGGATCTCAGCCGAGTAAAGACGGCAAGATCATCATCCGTGATGTCACTGACAGGTCCCTTAGGTCTATCCTGTTTACTTTTTGTAGGATGGCCGGTAGTGCGTCTCTTCATGTAGCCAACAGATCCTATATGCAGCATGCCTTGGAATGCCTCCAACCGAAAATATTCAACTGGTGTGATGCAGTACTTCTTGTGATGAAAAATCAGTTGACCAAGATAAAGGACGGGAGGTTGAAGAACTTTGGGTTCGGTTCTATTTTGACCGCCTTTGCCTTGGAGAAGATACCACTGATGCAGCCGCAGTACATCGCACTCGACTTACCTTCTCCTACTGAACCACGTATGCAGAGATGGGTTGACCATATGTCTAGGCATGCTGGTCAATCTCAGATTTCTTTTTCTGATACCTTCTTCAGGTGGTTTGATCGTCAGGAGATGGTCTATTCCGAGTATCCATATGCCAGCATGGACTTCCGGGGTGATCCGGATTTAGTACTGCTGGATGGCGAGTAGTGGGGCACTATTGGTAAAATCTTTGACCGTATCACTGTTTACTGTTTTTATTTATAATGTCCTTGTGCTTTATTCTATCAAGACTTTAATCAAACTCATGTGTGCATGCAGATGTTGGACCTGTTCGTCCAATAGTTCGCCTGAGAGTGCCAGCCACTGCCCCAGCAGGAGAGTCCGCTGGGAGGGTTATCCTTCGTGACCTTGATGTGGCCGAGACTCTCACAGCTGTGTAGGAGCAGGTTGAGAGCCTTACTCTCGGTATTCCAGATGTGAGGATCGACGAGCTACCTTTGCAGTTACAGCAGCATACTACTAGTGTGCCTAGATGATGGACTCGTCTCTTACGCATGATCGCACAGGCTGTGACTTGCTATCATGAGCATCACTAGACTAGGGTGCCCCCTAGCATTTTGAGTTTTTGGGTCATGTGACCGATTTTGTCTTGGTTACAAAACATTATATGTAAACCATAAACAACTATATATATATATTTTGATTTTCGGGGTTTTATTCTGGTTGAGCTATATGACCCACATGTAAAACATTGATGATGTGTTTCTTTTTATAAATGTTGCAAATGTCTATCTAACACATAGTTTGCTAATGAGTCGGTTAATGTGTTTAAGTTTCTGGAAATATGTTGGTATTGAATCAAATCAAATTGTCTTTCCAAAATCTTAACCCTTAGGAACATGCGATAAATGGCCGGGTTTCGGACGGAATATATACCATTGAGTTGTAGTATTACGAGTTGTGAGTCTAGCCTGACGATTAGTCGGCGCATACCATGGGTGATGGCATCAGAGAGAAGTTCTATCAACGCGCTATACTCAGCGATGTTATTCGTTGATTGACCAATACATACACCTCTGAAACTTACTAACTCGTCGCTTGGATCAAAAATGGCCCAGGCTGCGGAGGACAGGTTCCGCGAACTACGACTCGCTCCGTCGACATATCCAACACATGTCTCCAAAAGGTTTGACATCTGCAATAAATGTAAAAAGGTGGATTACTCGACCAAAACGAACACTTTAGTGAAAACAAAATACAACAAAAGCATATTGGTCACTATTTAAGCATAGTAACGCTTGAGGTACAACCCATTACGAGGTTGCGCCAGTGGAATTCCGTCATAATCCATTAACTCGTAGGCCCCTTTTGCTAACACTCGTTTAAAAATATAGGGGCCCATCCATAAAGACTTAAATTTACCTGCTCCCAATTTATCGGATTCTTGGTCGTAAAGCAAGACCAAGTCACCTTCTGAGAAGACACAGGGTTTGACATTTTTGTCGAACTGCGCCTTGACTCGTTTCTTATGGGCTTCGTTAGCCAAAGCGGCATCACGATGGGTTTCATCCAATTGGATTAATTCCAAGAAACGGGCCTCTTCTTCTGAAGTTCCGGGGAGGAGATCGATTGCGAGTTTAAGAGACGAGATTTCACACTGGACTGGTAAGACTGCTTCCAGGCCGTATACCAGTTGGAAGGGTGTGAACCCGGTTGCATTCCTTACCGATGTTCGGTAAGCCCACAAGGCTGAGTACAGGATTAGGTGCCACCTTCTTTTGTGAACTCCGATCATCCTTTGCAACATACGCTTCAGGACCTTGTTGATCGCTTCAACTTGTCCGTTGGCTTGCGGATAATATGGAGTAGAGCTGTCGTGAGATAGCCCTAACTTGGCAGCTAATTCAACCATCATGTGATTGCGAAAATGCGATCCATGATCTGTGACTATAGCCTGTGGTACGCCGAATCTGGCGACTACATGATTGAAAAAGAAAAGGGAAGTTGTTTCACCAGTATTATCTAATGTAGGCATCGCCTCGGCCCATTTGGTAAAATAGTCAACTGCGACTATGATATACCCATGCCCCCCGGTCGAGGTGGGGTTACATGTCATGAAATCGATGCCCCATTTGGCGAATGGCCCAGCAGCAACTATTGGCTGTAACGGTGTGGGTGGTCTTCTGGTTTTGCTATCAAAAATTTGACAAGCATGGCAACTTCTGACTGCGGTTATACAATCTTTGAACATTGTTGGCCAGAAGTATCATGCTCGTAAGATTTTTTGTGCTGTAGCATATCCAGATTGATGCCCCCCACAGGCCCCTGAATGACACTCATTCAGGGCTTTTTCGGCCTCCTCATGGGTGAGGCACCTTCTCAGAACTGTATCGATACCACGACGGTAAAGTGTATCACCGACGATCATGTAGTCTTTTGCTTGGTATCGTATACGTTTCTGTTCAGAGTGAGAGGTGTTAGGCCTAAACTTTTGGGTTTGGAGATAAATTATTATATCTCCATACCACTCATTTCTTGTAGATATCAGAAAAAAAATTCTCATCCACGATTGATTCTTCGGATGTTTCATCATTGGACGACGATGGGAGATCGCATAATAATTCTGCAAAAACTAGAGCTTTCTTTGACTTGGATTTTACAAATTCCAGATCAAACTTTTGAAGGATTGCTATCCATTTTGAATATTTTCCCCCCAGCAACTGTCGCGACAATATATAAGTCATGGGGTTGCAATCTGACAGAATGGTAGTTTTCCGAAAGAGGACATAGTGTCGAAATCTTTGTATCGCTTGAACCGCTGCAAGCGCTAGTTTTTCAACATAAGAATATTTTCTTTCTGTATCATTTAAGTTCTTACTTAAATAATAAATAGGATGTTCTATTCCATCGACTTCTTGAACTAAAACCATTGCGATGGTCGTATCTGCTGCAGCCAGATACAGGTTAAAGTCTCTTTGATAATCAGGGGCATACATTAATGATGCTTTCATTAGGGAATCTTTTAAAGCATCAAAGGAAGCTTGCGCGACCTGATCCCAGTTGAAGGGTACCCCTTTTTTCAAAAGACGTGTATAACCTTTAGCAAGTTCGGCGTAATTTGGAATGAACCTCCTCAGAAAGTTTGCTCTCCCTTGGAGTTTCTGAATCTGAAGCAAATTCGAAGGTGGAGGCAAATTTATGATTGCCTGTACCTTACAAGGGTCGAGACGAATCCCATCCTTCGAGACTACAAAGCCAAGTAAACGACCAGAACTGATGCAAAATACACATTTGTGCGGATTGAGTCATATCTTGTAGTGTCGGCAACGTAGAAATATCGCTCTTAGATGCTGCGGATGATCAGTCCGCTTTCGCGAATGAGCCGGAAGGTCGTCGAGATAAGGTTGAACGATGTTTTTGATGTCATGGAAGGCATAGTTCCTTGCCCTCTGAAACGTCGCCCCTACATTCTTTAAGCCAAAGGGTAATTTTCGATATGTGAACGTGCCCCACGGACAAATGAATGCAGTCTTTGACTAGTCCTGGAGTCGCCATTTTGTTGTTGGGAAAAGTATCTACTCAGAACGCCCCTATCCCACTCTAAGGTGTGACAGTGACTTAGCAACAAACAAGGAAAACTACTTTCGTATTCTTCTTTATGAAATGTAAATGAAGAGGAAGGATGAACTAACCTGTGTCTTGCGCTAGTTTGTTGATCCAATCGCTCTCCTCTTTGTTTGCTTCCCTCTACCTGCTCCCTTACTTGCCCAACTTCACCAAGTTCCTGCAAGATCACAGAAGAGGAAAACTACACAAAGACATAGATTTACATTCATAAATAGCTTAGGATCATATTTAAGCTAAACATACAAATATAACAAAACATCATTGATACACAAGCATGTAGGAGAAACTCAAATAGTTTTATTGATATGATAAGGAGATCCAAGAGGAGATACAACCAAGTGAGTCTCGATCCAGCATCTACCTCCCAGCAAAGGAATCCCTTCTTCACCTCCAACAAAGCATAAATCACCCAATGCACTAATCTCAATCTCAAAACCAACAGCGATTCTCTGCAAAGTACAAAATTCCAGCCTCTGGATCTCTGGGATGAGGGATCCATATATAGATGTATGCAAAGAGGATGAGTCAGCTTATGTTTTGACTTGTGGCTTCTCTCTGTCAGTTCTTGCTTCCACTTGGAGACTGAGAGCCTCTTACTCATCCTTGGTCGAACTCAGTAAGGCAAGTGTCATTGGGGAAGATTCTGGAAGCTTCCATTGTCTGTCCACCTCTCGGAATGACACTGCCATTTGTCATTTCCCGCTCAGCGCACCCTGGTAGTGCATTTAGGTGCGTTGCAACGCACCTAGTCAGTGTATTTGGGTGCTTTGCAACGCAGGCAGCTAGTGGAGCATCTGAATTGATCCTGATTTGACTAGTTTTGAGCAGTTTATGGTGGAGAACTTCTGGGAGAAGCTGTAATTTGTTGACCTTGTTCCTTTAGGGGTAGGAACAACACTTTTAGGGACTTTGGATCCCTTGGATTATGGACATTTCATGCTTAAAGCTGTAAGGCACAAAAATGTCTATAACAACTGGGGAAAATGTAAATAAAATTGTTAATATTTCTTTATTTTGGTCTTTATATTTTGATGGCTCCAAGTCTAGCGAGGGCTCAGGAGCAGGATGTATTTTGGTTAGCCCACAAGGAGAAAAAACAATGCTGTCCTGTAGGCTGGAATTTGAATGCACTAACAATACAGCCGAGTATGAATCCTTAGTCCAAGGACTGTATAAAGCAATCGGCCTTAAAGTGCAATATTTAAAAGTATTCGGTGATTCTGAAATTATTATCAAACAGGTGAGAAATACAATTCATTGTCTTTCAAATCATCTTAAACATTATCAGTCGCTAGTACAAGAACTCACCTCACACTTTTCGGCATTCAATATTTCCTCCATCCCTAGGTCTCAAAACTCGGCAGCCGACCTGCTAGCCAATGTAGCTTCCAAGCTCCTACCTTCTGAAGACTATAGCCCAGATAGATTCTCAGTAGAATTTCTTTTTAGGCCATCAATTCCTGACAATGTCACTAATTGGAGAGTATTCAACCATGATGAGGATATTTTACAATTCTTAACTTCTGAAAAGTCCTATGATAATCAAATTATCGAGGAAAATGAGCATGACCTTCGAATAAGAGAAACACCTCAGGAAAATTCAATCCCTAAGCTTGTGGTAAAGCTGGAGGATATTTATGATATTAAAGACAGGTTTAAACCTGTGACTAATACAAAGCTCCAAAGTTCTACCCTAAGGTTTGAATTGATAAATCTCGGCACTGAGCAAACTCCTCAAAACATTAATTTAGGATTAGGACTTTCCTTGGAAGAGAAAGAGGCATTCATTAAACTGTTAAGGAAAAATAAAAAGGTTTTTACTTGGAAATATGATGATTTGAAGACATATGATACATCCATTATCCAGCATACCATTCCAGTGCTTCCCGATCAAAAACCAATTCAGCAGAAGTTAAGGAAAATACATCCAAGCCTAGAGAGTCAAATAAAAACTGAACTTAACAAACTCTTGAAAGCCAAGATTATTTTTCCAGTCCGACACTCAAACTGGGTCTCCAATATGGTGCCAGTCAGAAAGAAAAATGGCGACATTCAGATTTGTATTGATTTCAGAAATTTGAACAAAGCGAGCTTAAAAGACAATTTCCCATTACCTACCATGGAGCAAATACTCCAATCAGTAGCAGGCTCTAAATTAATGTCCTTTCTAGACGGTTTCTCAAGATATAACCAAGTTTTGGTCCATCCTGATGACCAGCTTAAAACCACATTCAGAACAAAATGGGGAACATATGCATATCAGAAAATGCCTTTCGGACTTATTAATGCAGGAGCGACATTCCAAAGAGCGATGGATATAGCTTTTAAAGGGTTGATTAATAGAACAGTAGTCGTCTATCTAGATGATATTACTGTATTCTCTAAAGAGAGGTCCAATCACTTGCATGATCTAAATCAAATCTTTCAACGCTGCAAAAAATATGGTATTTCTCTTAACCCTAAAAAATCTTTCTTTGCTCTTGACCAAGGAAAGCTCTTAGGCTTTATTGTGTCTAAAGATGGCATTTATATTGATCCTGATCGGATCAAAGAAATCTCTAAAATCCCTTTCCCACATAATAAGAAATCCATGCAGTCATTTTTAGGCCAAATCAATTTTGTTAAAAGATTTGTTCCAGATTTTTCTCAAATTATTTTGCCACTTCAAACTATGATCAAGAAAAATTCAGTCTTTAAGTGGGGATCAGCAGAAAAAGAAGCGTTTGATTTAATCAAGCAATCAATAATCAATGCCCCAGCTTTAAATACTCCCAATTTTTCTAATCATTTTACAGTATACACTATCGCATCCACCTCTTCTTATGCAACAGTACTCACGCAGCTCAACGATCACAATTTGGAAGCACCCATTTCATTTTTTAGTTCAAATCTTCAGGCTGCTGAATTGAATTACTCCGAAGTAGAAAAACAAGCCTTTGTTGTATTTAAAGCGATCAAACATTATAGACCCTTCCTTTTGAAAACCCACACAAAAGTTATAGTTCCTTTCCCTGCAGTTAGGCAACTATTAATCCAAAGAGAACTGGGTGAAAAAAGGGCAAACTGGGTCACAGCGCTTCAAGAATATGACTTAGAAATTAAGCCAGCAAAGATTGTTAGGGGCCAAGGTTTTTGCAGGTTATTAGCAGGAGCATCCAATATTCCAGAACCAGGAGATACAGATCAAACCAAAGAAATCAACCAGATAAGTATTACTGATTCTGAATCACAATATACAGATTTAATCTTTTATTTGAAAAATGGTTATGCACCTCCTAACCTATCTTACAAAAACAAAAGGGCCATTAGGTTAAAAGCGAAAAATTTTACGATTATTGATGATGTGCTTTTTAGGCAGAATTATGATTCAATCTTATTAAGATGCCTTGAGAAACCTGAAGCACAAAAGGTTTTGCAGGAGTTACATGATGGACCAGCAGGAGGACATTTTGGAGCTGACACAACAGCTCACAAAATTATTCATGCTGGATACTATTGGCCCACTCTGTTTAGAGATGCCCACGAATATGTAAGGAAATGCCGCAATTTTCAAACTTCTAGTGGAAGACAACGAAAACCAGCTTTCCCTCTGCAACCAGTCAACATTGAACAACCATTTGAGCAATGGGGATTGGACATCATTGGGGAAATTACTCCACCTTCTTCCAAACAGCATAAGTATATCCTTACTGCTACCGATTATTTTACTAAGTGGGTTGAGGCAATTCCTTTGAAGACAGCAAATTCTGAAGCAATCATTGAATTCATAGATCAATTCATCATTACCAGGTTTGGTGTCCCAAATGCTCTTGTTTTTGATAATGCATCTTACTTCTCAGGCAATGCTATGTTTGATTTTGCTATTAAAAGAGGATTTAAATTGAAATATTCTGCTAATTACTATCCCCAGGGTAATGGTTTAGCAGAGTCTACCAATAAAAATCTGATCAAAATCATTAAGCGAACTATCGAACAGAATCATAAAAACTGGCACAAATCCTTAATGTTTGCATTATGGGCTGATAGGATAACACAGAAAGCTTCTATCGGATCTTCTCCGTTCAACCTTGTGTATGGAAAAGAAGCAGTACTACCCACAAATCTTGTTCTTCCTTCTCTAGCCCTAGTTCAGTTCATTGAGGAAAGTCCTTCTTCTTCTATTCAGCTTAGACATGATCAAATTCTAAAATTAGAAGAGGAAAGAGAAAAAGCCAGGGTTATTCATGCCAAACATCAGCAAATTATCAAGGCAGCTTTTGATTCAGTCTCATCCGGTTCAAAATAATTTCAAGTCGGTGATTTAGTTCTGAAATGGGACAAAGCCCATGAGGACAAGGGAAAACACACCAAGTTCCAGAAGATGTGGCTTGGACCATTTCAGATCTATGAGAAGATAGGCCATTCGACCTTCATATTGCAAGACTTATCAGGTTTGAGAGATTCTCTCCCTGTTAATGGCCTTATCTTGAAGAAATTCTTTAATTGAGGAGGTAACCCCTTCTCCTTTTTAGTTTAATAGAGTTTTGTAGTTTGTAGGATCTTTAGAAAATAAAATTGTAAGGTATCCTCCATTGACCTTTGCTGTGTTTGAAGACTTGATCTACAGAAGTAGTATGATATTTGCTTTTAAAATAATAGAAGTCTTAACCAAAAGGGATAATTTCTAGGGAACTAGGTATCATTGTATTCTGAAACCACACTTCAAGTTTTGTGAACTCCTCTCAAAGTTTAGAAGTATTGTAAATCATTTTCTGTTTTCAAATTGGTCACAAAAGGTTATCAATATCAAGATAGAAGCTAATCCGACTTCAGCATCTTCAACTCTTACCCTGTCATCCATCTACTCTTAAGGAGAAAATTGTCCATCCCATTCACCAAAGTTTATGATTACTCAGAGTGTAATTCCAAAAAAATTTGATATATAAGATAAGAGGTCTTATTACAAGCCTGCTTACCATGATCATAGGGAAATAGTTTAACCGACATTACCAATACTGCATACCATAACAGGGTAATGGCTTAAGAATTGTAAGACAAGGGGTCTCATCACGAGCCAGCTTGTTTGGTTAGATTACTACCAGTGAATGGCATTGTCAATAGCTGGCTACCAAACCAGGACAATGGCTTTTTATCTTATCAATAACAGAAAAAGGAAAAGAAATACAAAATATGAAAACATGTTTTGAATTCATTCTGTTAATCACACTCTTAATTGGATGGGACAATGGACAATAACATGGTTAAAAGGTATCCCTGTCGAAACTATGAACGTTTGCTGGCAGCAGAGGCTCTACCTATGACAGACGAGTTCACTATAAAAGCTTATTTGGAAAGGTTTTCTGTTTTATCATTATAAACCAATAGAGGCCTATTTAAAACTTAGAATGTATCTATTTTCTTAAAAAGAGAGGAAATTAGCAAAAATAGTTTCATTTTACTCGGAATGCATATATACCTAGTTATATTAGAATTTTCCCCTTTGATTAGAACTCTATTTTGAAAAAGTTTAAGTATTTCTATACTTTTCAGAGATAATTGTTTCTTCCAGCGAATCGCGAATTGTTGTGCTCTACAACAACCCCCCATTTCATATTATTTTTATTCACAAAACTATCATATGAAATGGGTCCCTTTAGATTTTGATTGGTATCAATATTGTATTATTTAAAAGGTCCGAAAATCAAATGAAAACATTATAAAAACCTTTTTGAAAAACCCATCTTGATCATATTTATGCAAATAAATCAATCTTTTATCATTGCGATAAAGCGATCGCAAGATCTCATTTCGCAATGACATAAGGAACATAAGTAAATGGCACATTGGTTTCCGCCGATGCGATATCGCTATCGACTATCGGCAATGTTCCATGCACATTCTTAAAGCGCCCCCAGGCCATTCGCCCCGATGCAATGCGATATCGCTATCAGCAATTGGCGATATACTATCCATGTCTCATATAATGTCAATACTCCCGATGCGATGCGATATCGCTATCGGCGATCGGGGTTTCAAAAGGTGTCAATATAAGAGGTTAAGCTTTCCCGATGGCCGATTGCGATAAAGCACAGATTTCAAAAAGCCGTTAAAATGGAGGGATATTACGATCAATTCATATTAAAAGCTTGATCTGTCCAACAATGATTCACCTGCGCTCAACCGCCAAAACATCTACAGCACACTTAAACGAATCATTCGGCCGATTAATGATATAATGGGCATTTAAGGATTGGCAGGTTTTAAACGGCCATTTAATGTAATTGTAAGTCCTAAAATCTTCCCATGGATTGTATCCGCGGCCATTTTAAAAGTTAATCTCTCACCACGCATTGGTCAATATATCTCATCACATTGGAGTTTTCATTGCCAATTCTCTGTGTTACATTTATTTTCACTTCTGTGCAGAATTCATCCAAAGAAGAAAACTCAAGCAAAATGGGGAAGAAATCTAAGAAGACCACAGTCGCTTCCATTGCACCAGCCACAGGACAAGTTGTCGCTGATCCCTCAAACAAAAAGAAAGGGTTGATTTCGGATACTACATGTTCTAGTCTCGGCAGAACTACTTGGCAAAGTACCTACAACTTGATTGAAGCCGAAGAACCTAAAGTGACAACAGTACAAGCTACTGCAGATTCAACTCGGAAATTTGATGGTACTCTAAAGGACTTAGCTGACTCTTTCCTTCATCGGATAGCAGCTAGGGAACAAATTCTCCCATATACAGATGTAGTACGGTGGGCAATTGAGGAAATCCCAATCATGGATAGAACCTTCAGCACCAGAGACGGGAGAATTTTCGGGTCATTCTAGGCTGATGATTTAAGGCAAATGTATCATTTTCCTGAGCCAGAGAAGAAATACAATAAGGCATTCCTGGAGAAATTCCAAAAGGAGAACGAAGTTGAATCCGAACCCATCCGAGATTGGAGACAAAATCCGGCAAAGCACAAACATGAATCTTCTGGTAAGTACTCGGTTGATTCCCTGGCTTCTCCTTATTACTACGCTGGAATAATGATGTGTAGATTGTGGGGATTACACGACTCTTCTAATTTCACTATAGAAATGGTTCCCTTAATGGAAGCGACATGCAACAGTATAATAATGGATTGGGCCACTATTCTCTCAGATAAACTAGCCACAGCTATTCTTGAGTTTAGGAATAAGACCCGCATTACTGAAAGGCTAATTCCCCCATTCTATTACAGTGCCTATATTTTAGATACCTTGTGTTTTAATTCTGAATTTCCCGTGCTCGGCTGGAGGTCGACGCCACAAGACCCCATGCCTATTCACATATACCATCAGAAATTATGGAAATCCTCTTATAAGCACCATTTGTACCAAGTCTGCAATGGCTTTATGTTACCTATTTATTATTCTATTTTTGATAAACCTGTTCCCAAGATTTCCTACCAAGCTGGGATTGATTTAACAGCAGTAGGGAGATGGTTTGGGGAGGAGAAGTTCACTTATATAAGAGTTTTCGGTAGCCAAGCCGAACCTCATGTCCTCCCTTTTTACATACCTGATAAACTGCTGGCAAGGGAAATCGCTTACCAGATCATTGCTGAGAGTGTTACACAGACTCTTAAGAAAAATAAGAAGCAGGGCTGGCCCTCTTTTCCTTTGAGATGCGGTGTCTATATCTTGCATGATCTCAAACATGCAGAAAAAGAAGCTACAAAGATTAAATCATTAACTCTAGCAACTCTCCCAAATAGGCAATTTGATCCAAACAAAGTTGCCTATAATGCACTAGAACAGGCCAAATTGTCAAAATTTGATCATAAAGAAGATATGTTTGACGACCTGTTCTCTTCAGCTGAGTCAATAATGCAGGTTAAAACATTTGCTAGAATGAAATATCAAGATGAAGGGTTGATTGAATTTAACAGACTTAGAGAACAGAGGTTGCAAACTCTGCCTCTAGATCTATTAGCAACAACCCCAGCAACATCGTCAAGCGAGCCTAAACGGCAACAGTCAAAGGAACCTCCAGTTACAACAAAAGAACAAGAGAAGCCACAGGAGGAAAATCGGAAGAAAAGCATGAGAATCAGCAGAAGAAAGAGCAGGAAAAAGTGCGGGAGGAGACCCAGACTAAAGAGAAAAAACAGACCAACATTGAAATAAATGTGGATACTCATATCGATCCTAAATTTCTCCAGGAATGGTGGCAATTTGATTCTATTATCAGTGGTCTGGAGTGTTCCAAGAACACTGAAACTTCAAAAATGGGAGATACACAGGAAACCACTTCACAACAGGTTCAAAGTGGAACCAGTGGCCCACCCATTTCAAAAGAAGTAGAAGTAATACCAAAGGATCCCTCCGATCAAATCATTTTGCAGGTAGAAGAGATTCCTCCCTTGGATGTCTTCTACAGCCCAAGACATAAAGTTGTAGTAAAATGACAAAGGAAGAGAAGAAGGACCGATCAACCTTCCATTTTCCCAGAACAGACGGTCACGGGCAATGTGGTTTGGAAGGAGGAATTTGACCCCTCCGATGACCTGACAAAACTATCACAATATGCTGGAGCCTATTCGGCAACAACAATAGATAAGGCATCGGAGGTAAGTCTTTTACTGAAAACAAAGGATCAGGAAATTTTCTTGTTACAGGCACAGCTGACTGAAGCAAAGCAGAAAGCGGAGCAGGCAGAGCAGCAATTGTTGACGCAACAGCAATTAAACAGTCAACTAACTCAACAATTGCAGGCAGAAAAACAAAGGATTGACCACAGCGCAATCCAAAAGCAGAAAGAATTGTCAGAGGCCTTGGCGCAATTGAAGGCAGCAAATGAGAAAATGCTGAAATCAAAAGATGAACAAATCGCTCAACTATCAGCACAGATTGAAAAGACAAAGGGCGTTCCACAAGTAGCTGAATTCAGAATAGAAGCATTACAGATAAATACTGCATTGATAGCTCAAATTAAGCTTCTATGTCAACAAATCGCCCAGGCAAAGCCACTATGCGAATTAAAGGCATCCATAAGTAATAAAGTTGACAAGGCTAGGACTGAATTGGATCAAGCTGAAGAAACGATAGCTGCATTTCTCGACTGGCAAGATACTGATCAAGGACAAGCAGTGAATTTACCAAAAATCTTAGAGTCACATAAAGATATACTCTTTACAGAATGGCAGTCCCAGTTAATGAAAGCAGAGAGGGCAGTTTCAAGATGCAAATCAACTTCAAGCAATTTAGTTGAATTAGTCAATAACACTCTCTACTTATCAAACATGATTTCCCAATGCACACCAGGAAAATTGACAACGATGAAAACATTGGAGCAATCATGTTATCCAGATCTAGAGGAAAAGGGGAGATTAATTGCTGGGATTAACAGTTTAACCTGGGACACCTATTGGTTCTTCTTGGTAAAACCGCACACACAGAGAGCCGCCCTCAAGTGCCTTACGGATGCAATCGGGTATACTATCCCCAATATTCAGGATGCCACCTATGCTGCCCAGCGCAGCTCTCGCCTCAACAAACCACCCGAAGTGGAGCCGATGCTTGCGATAAGTTAGCTTAGATTTAAAGGCAAACAGCCTACTTGATGATTCATGCCGCCGACTGCCAGATTGCTGAAGAAAATAGGATCAAAATCAATTGATACCAATTAAGTAGGATTTCAGTTTCTTAAATAGTTAGATTAATTAAGTATTTATAGACCCTTTCATTGTTTTGGAAAGGGTCGTAAAGTTTTGTACTTGACTGAAAGACTGAAGTTGCACTATTGTGCTTCAGCCATATTCTTTTATAAAACTGGACCAGTTATTCTAATTTCAACAAGGCAGCTTTTATGCAAATGTGCACTATTGTCTATGTTTAAAAGCATTTCTGCGTTGAAGGAAGAATCACAGATAGCGATTGATATTGGGAGTGTTTATCAGCTTATATGGTACTATTATCTATGTCTGAATCCATTCTTTTCATATGAATTGTTATTTGATTTCCTTTGCTATTATCGAATATATGTATGTGTTTTAACAGCAGTTCTGTATTCCTTCCACTATTGGATGTTTATGGTATGCTTTTCTTTTAATCATATATGTGTCGATGATATAAATAATAAGTGTAGTAATATTGCTTTAATCGCTTTGTTTAACTATTTAAGCAAAGTAATCCTTGAATGAATTAATGTCCATGTCTATTAGATGGAGTGATCTATATGTCTGTCCTTAGACATAGATCATCAAGCGCTACACTTCAAAGTACAATAGTTCCCAGGATAAGTCATAGTTCTTTTATTTTGCTGATAGATTTAGTTATTCGCCCATCATTAGATTAGTCAATAAATTATCCATTCATCCCGTTTATTCATTTCTGGGAAACTGGTCCCATTATCCCCAGTCGGAGCCACCATTCCAAACGGAAAAGGAGCTGTACTAAGGTCTGGACTGGGTGGTTATCCCCCAATGTTGTTGCAGCGATTTTCGAGGCATCAACACAACATTACATGCCAACACTTACATGTGGCGTTACTATCAACACCTAGCAACACCTGACAATATTGTTGTCAAAACATTAGACTAGAAAATAAATAAAATTTATTTTAAACGGTGTAGGATTTCATAAATTTAGTGTAGTTTCATAAATTTTTAGTTTTTGGAAGTGCTTAATAATGAGCTTGGCCAAATTGTTTATTTCCATTATTCATAGTGGCTTCCCACTAAGTAGTCAAATAATTTTATCTACTAACATTTACATGTCACATTACTAACACCACCTCCCAATGCCTGAAATTATAGTTATCAAAACATTGTACTGGGAAATAAATAAAATTTTCTTTCAAAATATGTTGTTTTTCATAAGGTAAGTGTGGTTTTGAAATTATAATTTTTTGGAAGATCTTAATAATGAGGTCCAGATCTTATTCACTGATTCTTTTGAGGTTCCTCAAGTACTTATTACATTCTTCTTTGGTCTCCAAGTTTCATAAGCCTTGATAATTTCAATGTTGCAATACTAATTCCAGAAATTTGAGAGAGGACCAATTATTTCTCACTAAGATGCATTTGAGGTTCCATCAAGTACCCATTACGATCTTCTTGAGTCTTCAAATTGCATTTTTTAAGTTTATAAGGTCCTCATAATTTCAATACCTCAATGATGATATTCCCAGAAAATTGTGAGGTTTTTAGTTGGTTGTGTCTCTGTGCTTTCCAAAATTATGCCTTGTATTTGAATCTTTCCACAATCATCACTTAATCATGTAGGAAAAGATGTTTAAAGTATATTGGTATCAATAGAGCACACTTAGCTTTTGACTATCAATTTTTTGTATACCAAAATCCTCTAATATATAATTTTCTTGAATCTCCTTCAATGTAGATGTTTAAAATTCAGTATGGAAGTACTTTCCTAGTATTTTCTATTTTTGAATTTATTGAATCTCTCAAATGTGATAGGTTTCCATAAATATCACAAGATCCCAAAGATTTCAAATTTATTATTCATATTGCTTTCCTCTGAAGATAGTCATTCTATTTAGATGATAGCTTGCTTCAAATGCTTTATATCTCCAACATGGTTATTTCTAGTGAGTTTTTACTCTTGAGAAGCAGTCAGAAGAAACCCAAAAGTGTGAAACCTACAACATTTAGTGGTTCAAAATGTTTGTAGTTACTGAGTCTAGACTCTAGGTCAATATATATGTTGACCCTAAAAAATGTTGTTTAGTTTCTCTAATTATGTGTACTATACATCTTCCATCAATTTCTAGTTCAATTAATGAAGGGTGAGGTGGGTGCTTCTTATGTGAATGTTTTCTTCTTCTTGGCTCTTTAATTGTAGTTCATGTGTCTATATCACTATGTGCATTTGCCTTCAAAAAAATGTTTGATTTCTCAATTATGTACTATATAAATCTTCCCATCAATTTTATGAACTATTGAAGGGTAGTGTGGGTGCTTCTTCTTTCAATGTTTGCTTGTTGTTGCTATAGAAATTCTGCAAATTATCTACAAAATCTACCTCTAAGATCTATGTAGAAAATCTGACTGTAGATTAATCTCATTATGCAATGTAACTAAAGCAAAATACTTAATCTACTTCTACAATCAAACTTGCGAAAGCTTAATCGATTTGAGCAAGATCAAGCAGAAAACATATAAGAGAGAAGAAGAATCAATACACATGAAACATAGAAGAATACTCTGGGGAAAGCCTCAGCTAAAAAACCCCGTTATCTGTATTATCATACAAGGTGGAAATACATCAAGATTACACAAATCTTTAGCTCTCACAACTAGCTAGCTCTCAATACAATCCTCATGGATGCTCATAGGCAAACAAGGCTTCTCACAAACCTTCTCCTCTACCATCCAAGCCTCCTATTTCCTTGCGCAGTTTTCCCTGGGTGATCCAGCTGTTACCCAGTGTAACACAAATCTCACACTTTGCTCCAACACATTGTCAGAACTGTGCAATTCTCAAGGAACCTCGTTCCTTCTGCATGGATGATTTTCCTTTATAGGAAAATTCCTCCAACTGATAGTACAATGTCCCTATCTTTAATCTCAACTGGCCTTTTGTCTAAACTGACATGCATGAGTTATTTATGAGAGAATATTCAGTTATCTAGAGTACACTAGTTTCATGCATGCATGTATTAACTGACTGAACTCACAATTAGTTCCTCAAACTATTTGGAACTAATTTAACTGGACATAACTCAGTTAACTAAAATAACTAATTACAACTCATCCTTATCTCCTTAATTAAGGGATAAATGTTGCATGACTTCACAAAGACTTCTAGCTTGAATTTCTCCAACTAATTAACTCAAGATGAATTAATTAATTATTTTTCAAGTAGTTGGTGAGACTAAATTCGAATTTTAATTTTCAATTTTAATTCAAGGACAAATTAAAATTGGAACATTCTGAATGCTATTTTTGGCATTTCTTGTTGCTAGTTTCAACACTCCCTCTCAACAACAAAGGAATTCAACTCGATCCCGATCCTAAACCTTTGGAATGTTCTGCATGCAACACTTCGCTCAAGTGTTGTTGCTCCAAGAACTCTAGAAACAAAAAAAACATCCAACCTGAATTAGTATGATGCATCTATCATCAAAGTCTCTAACTGTTATTGCCTCTGTCGACTAAAAAACTTTGCACTTCTGCTGACTCGACCTTTCTACACTGTTGTCAATCCTTCTCTTCGCTCTTCAGTATCTGACTGCTCTAGCCTCTGTCACTTTGATCTCTAACTACATCAATCCCACTAATTCCCCCCGCTACTATGTACTTTGGGCTCCCGTAGCAAGGTACGATCCATGAGATAAAACCTCTCAATTAACCCTGCCCAATTTCAGACTTCTTAAGACTATCACTTCACATTGCCCCACCTCACACCTAGAGGTATGGCTGCATGTGATCCCTCAACCCACTTGGCTCGAAATTTCCACCTACTGGAGGTATCTATATGAGTGGATGCCTCCACTCAGTCTCCTCTTAGCATCTCCAATTGTGGCTCCTCCACAATTTTCTGAGCCTTCTTCTAGGGCTGCATGTTGAGAGGTAAATTACTCTTCCTCTCAACCACCAAGTCTCTAAAATTTTCCTTGCTCCTCAAGGCTTTGCATGCATCTTGAACCTCAAGTGAATACAGGTTATGTACCCATGAACCAATTTGTTTCACGTGTCCTGTGGTGATGTGTCTAAGGAAAACCTTTCCCTTACTGAAGACAAAATCGTAGCCTTTGTCCTCCAACATCACGATCGATACCAAGTTCTTGTTCAGTCCAAGCACATACTTCACATCTTTCAAGGTGATAGAAGCTCCATGCTCCCTCTGAAAAGCAACTATGCCCACTCCTGAAACACAATACCTTTCATCATCACCCATCTCTATGAGTATCTTGAGGTCTTTCTCCTCCAAGGTATTGAATAAAATTTTATCGCCGATCATGTGGAATGAGGCTCCACTATCAATAAACCAACCACAACCCATCATCGATGACACCATGCATGCGATGAGAGTGAAGTCCATTTCGAACTGAGAGGCTAATGCCTCACCTTCCGATCCATCCGAGGATCCCTTCTTGGACTTCTTCGATGGGAAATTAGTCGCATAATGATCCATCTCGTGACAATTAAAGCATCTCACTTTAGATTTGTCACCCTTCTTCCCTCCATGAGAAAAATTCGATTTGGGATGAGAATCATTCTCCTTCCCTTTCCTTGCCTTACTCGCCGGCCAGATTTTCTTCATCCTCCTTGGATGAAGAACCATCTCATGTGCTCCTCCTGATCTCCTCCTGCATGAAATCCAACCACAGTCGTTCCCAATCCAACTTTCTCCCTTCCATTCACAGAGTCCTGGTAGTTATGCCAGCTCTTTAGAAGGCCGAGGAGAGCAAGGCTCACCATATCATCATCAGCAGTAGTTATTCCCACACTTCCAAGCTCATCTCTACAGGTGGTGAGCTTGTCCAGATATGTGGAAATAGAAAAACCGTTCTCCATCTTGATTCTGTGAAGCTTATCCTTGAGCGCCAGTTTCCTCTGGTTGCTACTATTCTAGTAGAGGTCTTCAATGTCTTCCACATTGAATATGGAGTATCCTTCCCATGGATACTCGAGACAATATGGTCTCGAACTCCCTCAAGGATGATCCGTCTCGCCCTCGCCACACACTTCTTCCATTCAACCAATTATTGTGCATTAGCTGCAGCTGGCTTGGGGATTTCTTGATCAATGAAATCCTTCAAACCATTGTCTTCTAATACCTCTTCCATGTGATCCTTCCATGCTATGTAATTCAAGCTGCCATCAAAGGCATACTCGAGTCTCAAGCCATATAATGCCATTGACCAACCTGAAGTATGAGATGAATTCGATTTGTACCTACACCCCGAACTTCAAACTTCGAATTTCCTTCTGTGTATATTTTTCACAGCTTTGATCACCTTTGCTCTGATACCATGTAAAAATTTCTCTATAGATCAGATAGCTCTGATACCATGTAGAAATTCTACAAATTATCTACAAATCTACCTCTGATATCTATTTAGAAAATCTGACTGTAGATTAATCTGATTATGCAATGTAACTAAAGCAAAATACTTAATCTACTTCTACAATCAAACTTGTGGAAGCTTAATCAATTTGAGCAAGATCAAGCAGAACACATATAACAGAGAAGAAGAATCAATACACATGAAACACAAAAGAATACTCTAGGGAAAGCCTC
This sequence comes from Pinus tabuliformis, assembly GCA_031772625.1. Classification (NCBI taxonomy): domain Eukaryota; kingdom Viridiplantae; phylum Streptophyta; class Pinopsida; order Pinales; family Pinaceae; genus Pinus; species Pinus tabuliformis. The sequence continues at coordinate 642,095,491 of CM062805.1, forward strand.
AGCTAAAAAACCCTGCTATTTGTATTACCATACAAGGTGGAAATACATCAAGATTACACAAAGCTTTAGCTCTCACAGCTAGCCATCTCTCAGTACAATCCTCCTGGATGCTCACAGACAAACAAGGCTTCTCACAAACATTCTCCTCTACCCTCCAAGCCTCCTATTTCCTTGTGCAGTTTTCCCTAGGTGATCCAGCTGTTACCCGGTGTAACATTGATCTCACACTCTGCTCCAACACACTGTCAAAACTACGCAATCCTGATACCATGTAGAAATTTCTCTATGGATCAGCTAGCTCTGATACCATGTAGAAATTCTCACTGTAGATTAATCTGATTATGTAATGTAACTAGAGAAAAATACTTAATCTACTTCTACAATCAAACTTGCGGGAGCTTAATTGATTTGAGCAATATCAATTAGAACACATATAACAGAGAAGAAGAATCAATGCACATGAAACACAAAATAATACTATGGGGAAAGCCTCAGCTAAAAAACCCTGCTATCTGTATTATCATACAAGGTGGAAATACATCAAGATTACACAAAGCTTTAGCTCTCACAGCTAGCCAGCTCTCAGTACAATCCTCCTGGATGCTCACAGGCAAACAAGGCTTCTTACGAACCTTCTCCTTTGCCCTCCAAGCCTCCTATTTCCTTTCGTAGTTTTCCTTGGGTGATCCAGCTGTTACCCAATGTAACATTGATATCACACTCTGCTCCAACACACTATCAGAACTACACAATCCTCAAGGAACCTTGTTCCTGCATGGATGAGTTTCCTTTATAGGAAAATTCCTCCAATTGATAGTACAATGTCCCTGTCTTTAATCTTAACTGGGCCTTTATCTGAACTGACATGCATGAGTTATTTATGAGAGAATATTCAGTTATCTGGAGTACACCAGTTTGATACATGCATGCATTAACTGACTGAACTCACAATTAGTTCCTCAAACTGTTTGGAACTAATTTAACTGGACATAACTCAGTTAACTAAGCTAACTAATTACAACTCAAATACAACTCATCGTTATCTCCTTAATTAAGGGATAACTGTTGCATGACTTCACAAAGACTTCTAGCTTGAATTTCTCCAACTAATTAACTCAAGATGAATAAATTAATTATTTTTCAAGCAGTTGGTGAGACTAAATTCGAATTTCAATTCTCAATTTTAATTCAAGGACAAATTGAAATTGGAATATTCTTAATGTTATTTTTAGCATTTCTTTTTTTAAAATTTCTTGTTGCTATTTTCAACAGTTGCCTCTTTGATTGCAAGAGGTTTTCATGGTTATTTTTTTCCTTTCTTAAGTAGTATAGATGTGCATAGGTTGAAGCTAAAAGGGTTGTACCAAGGGATGAACAACAAAATGTTCAGAGGAATAGTAATATGGAAGGACCTAGGAATGAGAAGATTTGTGTTGGTGGGTTAGCACCCACTATTACTAAGGATGACTTCAGAAAGTATTTTGAGTAGTTTGGTAATAAAACAAATGTAGTTGTAAGGCATGATCACATTACACAAACACATCATAGTTTTGGGCTTATTACTTATGATTCAGAGGATACGGTGGACAAATTTCTTCAACAAATATTTCACCAACTCGAGAAAAAGATTATGGAGGTGAAGTTGGTCATTCCCAAGGACATACCTCCTGGAAATATAAGAGGTTATTCAGGACTTGGAGCTAGTTTTGGTGCACAATATATGAAAAGCTATGAAACAACTCCTATTGGGGTTTATGGAGCACTCCTGCCTATTGCAGGTACTGGATATCCTCCATATGCATATGGTAGGTACTATATATCCTCCATATGTTGTGACCCCTAGCTATGGGCCTACTAGTTATGGACGTACACTAAGGTATGGGACAAGTATGAATGGTGGATATGGTGCAACGCCTAAAAAAATTGCTTCAGCAAGGTTTAGTCTTAACCATTAAAATCCTATCAAATTTGGCATTAGTGAATTGGTATTGATTATTCTAATCCAACTCACTAAGATCTCGATAGACCCTTCTAACAAAGGATTAAACAATCCTGATGCAAGTAAGTCTCAAATAATATTTCTCATTTTTTTGTGATTAATTTCGGGGTGAACCACGATATTTTCTTTTTTGGAGACTTTGTTTTGGACAAGTTCGGGTCATAGGGGCTTAACAAAGACAAGGCATGCAGAATAGAGGAAGATGGAGAACCACGGTTAAAGCAGGAAATAGCAGGGGATACTGGGGGAATTCTAGAGGTAAAATACCTCAGTGTGATGTGTGGAGTTGAAAGAACAGGAATGGTTGTGCTTGGTTTGCTAGATGCTCATTGTGCATTGAGCTCTATCTATCAGGTAATCTCGGGTTCCTCGCTAAGTTCGATTCACAGGTGCAGCACAGGCTTGATAGACTGTTGTTGGTGGGAGTCAATGAATGTTTGAACAAGCCTCAATTTCATTAAGTAGGGACAACATGGCAGAGTGGTGGGTACAAAATCCATCATGGCGACACAACGGGTCCCTCCCTTCTTTGATTCAACATGGCGCATCTGGATGGCATCGACATGGCAATGTCTTGTTCTTGGACTTATTACCGTGGACTTAGACATTGAAATGGCATTTCTACATCGCTTTTGGGTCCAAAAAATAAATTAAGTGATATTTGTATCAACCATTAGGCCTAGAAGTATTTATAAATTTGTATGAAATAGTGAAACTCAAATTTGATATTGTTTAAAAGAAATCCAAACTTCCCATTTCATTTGGTGTGTGTGTGTGTGTGTATGTGTCTATATATATATATATATATATATATATATATATATATATATATATATATATATATGAGGTGAAAGTAGACCATGAAAGTTACAACATCTAGCTTCAATACCAATTTGGGAAACATAAAGTGAATGGATTAGAGAATATATGAAACGATACAAAATTACTTTGAAAACCAACAGGGGAAAAGAGAAAAAATTGAGTTTGATAAATTAGAATGAGGAAACATTAAAACATATAGCTATGGTTCCACTCTAGAGGCAACAATCAAGTAGGAAAATTACAACATTTAGCTTTGATAGCAATTTAAGAAGATAACTTGAACTCAAAAATAAAAATTAACTAATAAATTTATTTTATACTAAACATATATATGCAAAATTATGTCATAAAATATAATTAAGAAAAGAATAAATAATAAATATATAAAAATCTTATCTTATCCAAACATCATATAAGAGTGTTATCATAACATAAATATGAACATATAAATACTTAATACTTATATTATGAAATAGAATATCAACAAAATGATGGGATGACTCAAACCTTCAACACTTCTTCTCCAGAGCCATTTCTTTGAAAATTCAAGGATGCACTTTCAAATCCTTTCTAATGAATTCAACATTTACTTTTCAGACTCCTTGTCAAGACTTCATTCATCTATTTTCACTATTAATCCACTTTCCCTATGCTAAACTCCTAACTTTATGCATTATAACTTACCAAGGAAAAAGAAAAAGAAAAAACTTTAAATAGTGAAAAAAATTATTTATCCACTTTTACATATGCCTAACTTTATGCATTATGACCCACCAAAGTATAGACCAAAAAAAAAAAACTTTAAAGAGTAAAGAATCTTATTCATTCACATTCAATATACAAGATGTTACTTTTTACATGATGACCCACCAAAAAAATACAAAAATACTTTAGATAGTGGAAAATCTTATTCCTCTGCTTTCACTATGCAAGATGCCTAACTTTCCACATAATGAATCACCTAAAAAAAAATAATAATATAAAATTTTATTCATCCATTTTCACTATACTTTTACTATACAAAATGCTTAACTTTATGCATTATGAACCACCAAACAACAAAAATAAATAAATAGTAAAGAAACATTCCACATAATCTTGAACGCGTTTTTAAACTTTAAAAACTTTACCTGCTCAATGCTGACCAAACCCACAAAAACCAGTGAGAGGAAAAAACAAAAAAAAACTTTTAGTATTAGAAAAACTTTGAGTAAACATTCAAACACTCTATTTTAAAATAGAGAATATCTACCAAAATATATGAAAAGACACAAAGTAAAGTAGGAGGACAAGACACCACCCAGTCCCTGAGCAATATTTTCGGCGGTAACACATCATTCGGATCATCTGCGTGTAGTTCGCTGTCAATTTCAGCTCTAGTTTCTTCTACATTGTCATGACTCATCATTGCTGGAACATCGATCACATAGTAGATTATAATTAGTTTATGAAAACTTTAAAGAGGTAAAAATTACATAGATTTTTTAAAAATCTCATTTTTGGCCCAAAAAACAGTCTTTCAAGATTACCATATTATATTGTAATAAATATTTTTAAATTGAATTTTAATTCAAATGTAATGATATTTTTAGCCAAGACCTAGCCTCTTATGTCATCCTAGCATTAGCGGTTAGTGATTATGGCTAGACTTGAAGCAATTTTCGGAAACCTAAGACCTAATCATGGCTTTGCACTCACTTGGGAGAGGGTGGCTTTTATGAGGAGGATAAAATAGGGTGCATTTCTTTGAATTGTAATATTATAAATTATAAAATAACTTTTCTTTTGCTTATCCTTCTCCAAAAAAATTAGAGATAATTCATGACCAAGCTTCACATCTTATAAGATAAAAAGAGTGATAAAAGTATCAAATATGAGTGTTTTTCTATCACACATGTAAATGTTTGCTAATTTATACTTGTTTTCAAGTTCATAATAAGTTGTTCACCTTCCATCTATTTGAACACTATAATTCCAATTCAACTTAGGAAAAATATGGATTCCAAGATATTTAAATGAAAGATATTTATTATTGATTACCAATTTTATATAAAATTAATTAATATAGATATCAACATTTATTATAAAGAAACACAAATATTTTTAATGTCTGGTAGATAAGAAAAAAGAAAAATAAAATAAAATAAAATAAAAAACATATTTCTTATGTAAATTGTGGAGAAGATCCATCTAAAAATATGTATAGCTCTAGAAGTTTGAGTTTCCTAGGGATACAAGCATAGTTTTATTACAAGCCTTGTTGTCTCAAAGGTTCTCAAATGGAAATTGAAAAAAGAAACTATTATTATAGCAAGTTACTATATTAATGTAATAAGGTTTTATACATATGATATTTTTTATTAAATTCATTGAAATATGTGTAAAGTAGAGAGAGTTTAAAAAAATATAATGATGCTTTTACTTCATAAAATATAAGACTTAAAATCAGAGTTGTCATTCTATTGTAGCCATTCATTCAGTTGATTACTTTGGTTGAGTTTATATATATATATATATATATATATATATATATATATATATATATATTACTCATAGTTGAGCATCCAATCTTGAGAGGATCTTCAAAATAAGTAGTTCTACAATATTGTTTGTACTATCTCCTAAACCAATCTTAAATAGGATTTTAAGTGTAACATTAAGGAAAATAACATCACCAACTCCTCCTTTTGGGGAGATTACCTTGACTTCCATTGTCAAAGTACCCCCAAGCCCCTAACTTTGAAATTTTAGCATGGGACAAGTATCTCATTACAAGGGTTTGCATCCCAGATTTTAAATATGAAAAAATGGATTTAACCTGAGAAGCACATTGGATGGGAAGGATATCCATGTTCTCAAATAGCCTTGCATTTCTAGCTAACCAAATGTCCCATGAAGGTATTGATGGTAGGCATTTCAAAACTTTTCTTAAGATTTTGCATCAATGTGTGAGAAGTTCTTTAGCATATTCCCCTTTGCAACAGTTTTTTATCATTCTAGGGAGAATATATTATAAAACATAAACATGGAAATTGTTTCTTCATAATATATAAATTGATTTTTCAAAGGACAATTTTTCATTCATGATTTTTTTCCGTCTAATATCATGACATCCTCAAGTAGATGAATTACAACATCTATGCCACGTTTGTTTTTTCGTGATCCTCTTGCAATCTTCTTTCTTTTTAGTCCATGCCCAAACTATCATATCAATTGGAAGAGATTAAAGTTATTTTTCACAGGGATTTGGTACCCAATATTGGTCGAATACTTTTGTTATACCTTTCCTATACTAGGGATCTAGTAGTCAACCTTCACATGAAGAGTCCCACTCAGATGCTAAAGAACTTCAACCACAGAACTCAAAATGATTTCTAGTATGGGCCTAGGACATATTCCTATGTAGGCCTTGTGTTTTGGTTTAACCATGGAAGCCACTATAGTAGGTTGGATATACCTTACAATGGTAATACCATTGTTACTCGAATCATCCTACAAGTTTCGATTTCGAACACTATTTTTATACATGCATTGCTTATCTTGCTTACAGAAAAAATAATTTTTTTGGCCAATCATGGGATGTGCAAAACACCAAGGAGTGTTTTAATCCTTTCATCTATGAGTTCCAACTTGAATTTTCATTGTCCTATGATTCTATTTTTTGAGTCATCTCCTAGGAAAACATCACTGCCATCATACATTTCTTATTCACAATACCACTCCCTATCAGGGGTTATATGAAAAAATGCAACTAATTCATCCAATCACACCTCATGATCTATATGTGTTCTTGAGCAAGCCAATAACACATGCCCTCGTTAATCTGAGTTTTTTTCTTTTGTAGGAGGAGCACCAATGGATTCCTTCCCTTTTGCAATACTTTTGGATCTACAATGTTTCTTGTAATGCCCTTCTTTTCCACATCTCTAGTATAGATTTATAATTTTTTCGAGAGATTTAGATCTCCTTCCTAAGGACATATTTTTTTTCTATCCTAGGAGCATCTTCTTACAGATAAGGCATCTGCATTCTAACTTTCCATATTTTTTCATTTCATCTCTTTCTATAAAACGTATGAGATTATTTCATAAAAACTTAAAGTAGTCACATTACTACCTATGGAAACAACTAAAATATCCCATGATTCTAATAAAGAACACAAAAAACTCATAAACATATGCATTAGAAATATTAATATCAACAAATAATATTTGACTTACCATAGTATTGTAGGCATTCGTATGCTCTATTCTCCATCCTTTATCCTCAAGTTATACAACTTCTTCAACAAGAGCAATTTGTTCACCAGGGACTTAAACTATTGCAAAGCCCCAAACTTGTTCCACAATGCCTTTACTATAACTTCTCTTAAAACATTCCATAGTACCAAATTTTGGAGACATAATTGTATTGTGTTCTCTATCTTTTGATCCAACTTGGTACAGTCTTCTGCCAACATCTCGGTTGATATGGTGCATGGATCCATAATGATCCATTGATCTTTTTCCACCAAAAGATATTCCATTTTGAGCTTCCACAACTCAAAACTTTGCCCATTGAATTTATCAATCTCTATCTTTGAACTGATCACAATTTCCTTTCACCACAAGAATTGATACTGTAGATCTGCAACTTTAACAAGTTTTCCCTCAAGATCGAGCCAAAATCCTTAGCCATAAAGGTGTCCCCTTGAAGCCAAACCGCTTTAATACCAATTTATGGTGTTACCCATGTAAAATTAATTGATGCAAATAAATTCTCAATAAAGTTATAAAAGATGCAATGTTGTGCATGCACACACACACAAACATTTAACATAGATATTTTACCCTAGAAACCCAAACAGGGAAAACCATAAATATTTTCCAGTATATTCTATTTTACAATATTACAATACAATATGCATATACTACAATATTCATAAACCCCCATTCCATTATCCTTGGATTATAATACAATTGTAGTTCTTTAACTAGAATTACAAAATCATGTGTTGAACCACCATGTGCCACATAACTACTAAAAGTGAAAATTTTGTGCTTAAAATCACCAAAAGTGAATGCAAAAAATCAATTATTATTATTATTATTTTTCGGCAGGGGATACTCAAGCAAAGAATATAACACATACACACCAAAAGGATCTTGTTTCTCTCTCTTGATAATGGTTAAGAACATGAGAGAAATCCATGATGCAAAAGGCCTCGTAATGGTACTCATATTCAACTCAAATGCCAACTAACCATGTTTATTCCTTGGCATCTATTTCTAGTTCACAGAACTCAACGGTACATGTGTCCCACTTGAAGGATAAATGACCCTTATAATGTTTCTATGTTTTGGTTCAAGGAATTTTTCATGGCTCTTGAGCATGAGGAGCTTTAATGAGATGCTAAGGTAGTCGTTTTCATTCTTTGATGATGTTCAAGGACAAGCAACCCATCCATGTCCCACGTGGTGGTCTAAGGACACATTCATGGTGCTTAAGCATGATAATATATGTTTAGGACCTAAGGTTATTGTTTATGTCATACTTCCCATGGTATCCCACCCAAAAGCTAAAGAATTCTAATCATGGCCTAAAGGATAATTCCTACTATGGGCCTAAGAAAAAATCTATAGTGTATCAGAAGCCACTAATTTTGACTCCAAAGCACGACTTAGACAAAGAGACCAATATTGGTATGCCAAGCCTTTCAATACATCTCGTATTCCATTCTTAGACCACATATTTTGTACAAAGTTCCTTCTAATGTTTTTAGAGCCAATTTATATGTTATAACAAAAATATGTGCATGTTAAAAGCTTGCACGTGTTAGTAATAATGTGTGATTTACTTGGAATAAAATAAAAGGGCATAAAGTATAACCACATTGTCTCTTGAAAATAAGATTCATTGTACACCAGCAATGTCATTTACTAGAAAAAAATTGTCGTTTCAAAACTTTTGGTTGTATAGTGTGATTAGGATTCTCAAATTCTTATTTTCATTAAAACATTTGAAGATAGAAAAAAAATGCAAGCTTGAAAGGAAGTTTGATAAAATGGATTAGCCCCTTGAAAAACATCAATGTGCTAAGATCAAAGAGAAACATCGGTACGGAAAAACATAGGCATCAATTAGTCACTACATTAGTTCCTTACAAGATAAATGTTGTGATAATCTCTACTTCACCACCAGAGGTGAAGCAAGTGAACCCAGTGGAAGCCATTCTAATTTGAACATCGATTCAATATTCAACCAATGTTCCATCAACAAAGAATAATCAATTTTAAAAAGACACATAAATTTTGGTAGACAATGAGTATACAAAGGGTGACACTCTTTATAATATCTAAACTCCCAAATACTCAATTGATGACTAGCTCCAAGCCTAATTTGTCAACCCATCATGACCTTGAGCCAAGGCCACATCTTAAATTATTAGCTCTGATAGACCATATTTTGGATCCCTAAAGAGGGCCCACTTCTATATAACCAAATGTCTAGATGCTTGAATGTGGATTGTCATGGGCCTTTAGCTCACGCTCTAAATGACTAACATTTAGATTTTGTAAAACCTTACAGTGAAGTGGTTCATGTGGTGAGGTTGCTTTATTAGTACTTAGGTTTTCTTCATACCAACCACAAGCAAGTATATTGCACTCCCAATATTAATCAAATGAATTGTTATGATCTCATAGTGAACTTCCACATTGTGATGGTGATGGGTTCTAGTATTAGGGTCCAACTTCCTTGCCTCATCTATCTAGTGCATGATGAAGAACTCTTGGGTGTCTCATGTAAATGAAATTTCCCTAAAAATCCTTAAAAGAAGGTTCCTTAAATTAAATATTGATTGGCAATGCATAAAAAATATTAGAGTATTTTGAATAAAAAGGTGATGTATCAAGATATAAGTTATTATTATTGGCTTGGTTAATCTATGCACTTTAGTTATTGTTAGGAAATTTTAGGCATAAGAATGTTTAAAAGTTCAAAGACCGGTAATCATTTTGTTAGTGGGTTTTATGTCACCTTCAGTACAATTGGAAAGAATACTCATTCAAAATACTGTAATGTAAGCCAGAATGTATTGTCAGAGTCAATTATTAACGCACACATATACAATTTTTTAAAATGTCAAACCCATGAAAAAGTATTATAATTAAAGATAAAGGATTGAAAACCAAGGCCAAATATATTATTGGTCCTTCATCAACACGCTACTTCACTCCAACATGGAGTTAGCTAAACTTGTTAAGGGACTAGTCGTAATATCCCTAGAATTGCATATTAATGTTTAACATTTATATAATATGAAAATAATATTATTTTAATGTGTTTGACATGTGAGCATTCCCTTACCATGCTATGGTGGGCATCAAGAATCTGTTAGGGTTCTTAACCGCTTACAATTACCATGAGAGGTACATTTCCCTTGGACATATAATGTTTCTTGAAATTAGATTCAATTTTGGATGGACTTGCTGGCTATAATGGTTGCATAGTAACTTCGAGTGATGATAAGTATCCATGCAGTGGTGGAAAAGCGTTCATTTTTAGTTGAACTTTCATTTTCTTGAAGTATGATGATTATGTTAGGGTTTCTAAGGTTTCAATTGTTATTCCATAGCCACTCATTTGATATCTTAATTTCTCTTCCATGTTTTCGTATGTTACACTGGCAGATGGGTACTCAATTTGCAAGATTTATATAGACAAAAATATCCCGTGTACAAGGTGAGATGTGATGTTGATGAATAGAGTAGAAATGTGGGTAGGTTTAAAAGCAATGGATTTTTCATCTATGAGAATAAATCCCATATGTGCAGAGTTGGGATGCCACAATATTTGGTATTTAACATATTTGATATTGGTTGATGAGGTCGAAGACAGATTCCATGCTCTTCTACATGCTACCATGAGGCACTTCCAAGGACATATCCATGAACATCCATGAAGAAGTTAGTTGACCATACTTTTGAGGTATGCATTGATTATAGTAAACTTTTGTAAAAATATTTCATGAAATCTTGTGTGCAAAGACATAGGTAAACTAGGTTTACTTTGCTGAAAAGATTTAATGAATTATTACATGAAAATACTAGTTACCTATATTAAATTCTTGGAAAAACTCCCATGAATTCTTGTGTGAAAAGAAATATGTTAAGTATGTTTATTTTTTCTTTAAAATATTGAATGGTTCTATGGGTAGAAAGATAAAATTATTGTGTTAATATTTTAGAAAAAGAATTGCATGGTTCTTGTGTGTTAACCTCGTGAAAAAGGTTCTTGTGCGTAAAAAGAAAAGTTAACCATGTTATTTTATTGAAAAATATTTTCATATGATTATTGTTCGGATAAGTCAACCATGTTTGTAACAACCTCGAGTTATAAAGTTCATGTAATAAATATTAATAAAGGAAAAATAAGACCAAGGTCATGGGACACATATTCCAAGTTGACTGTTGGGAAAAACATCCTAGTGGGCATAACTTGTTTATTATGGCTAAGGGACATTTGCAAAGGCTTTGGAAAGGCAAAGAGGAATTAATTGGCATTTATTTATAAAAATAAATGAAAATAGGAGAAAAGGAAGATGAAGGGTCACAAATTTGCATGAGGAGGAGGTTGAAGGAAAATAGAGGAAAATGAAGAAATTAGAGGCATCAATGATAAAAAGGCTTATGAGCATCATTTCATAGATTTTTGTCATATTTTGTCAGTTCTAGTTTGGTTCTCTCATACTCTTGCACACTTAGAAAATTCTTGGAGCATTATAGCATTGGATAAAGGAAGCCAAGGAAGGGCAATGAAAGAAAAGGACAAGCAAAGAAGGTTAGATCAAGGAGGGATCTCATTCCAACGAAATTTCAAAACCGCGGTAACCATTTCTAAGGTAGTGGAGCATGCAGCCGCTAGTTTGCAACGTCAGGGAAACAGTTCGGTTGATCAATTATCAAGACCTGTTGCTAGTTGGATAGATGGGAAAAAGTGGGAACCTCAAACAATATGATCTAGATGGAGCAACACTCTTCGAGTATGGGGCTGAAGTGTTACCAATTTTAAGAGAAGCAAGCTGGGAGCCGATTTTTCACTTGTTCGTTGAGTATGATCTTGATCTCACCTTTGATTTCATGAACTCGTTTGATGGCACTAGTGCTAGGGTTCAAGGGATTTTGTTTCAAGTAACAGAAGAAAGCATCGTGGAGGCAATGAAAACACTGGCTCAGGGGGGAAGATGGTATAAGAAAAAGATGGTGCAAGGAGTAAATCTCAATTGTTTCTTGAATGGATGATTCCCATGATCGTTATTGGAGCATTGGGGTGCACAAAAATATTTTAATATCATAATGATAACATCTTATGAGGATGATTTAGGTTTTTCTGACATGTGATGGTTATTTCTCCAAAGTTTTCTTATACCATATGATATTTCTGGTACATTTGGCTGGTTTTAATAGGATGAACATGCCTTTTTACCTACATCAATGTTTGATTAAGATGGTATCTAATACAATAAAAAGGAGGGTTTGGTACCTGCAGGATGTACAACACCACGGTTTGATCTAGATCCTATACACCCATGAAATGAACAAAAAAGCACAAAAACTGAGGAGGAGGATATTGGGACACCCCTTTCCCAAAAGGAATAATGAGGAGAAGACTCTTGATATGTAGGTTGAGAGCAGTCAACAAGTTGTTGGAAAAACATAAGAAAACCCTAATAAGATAAAAATCCCTAGGGTTTATAGAAGGAGGACTAAAGGACACTAGTCAAAAGTATAGGAGACTAAGGAATATGAGATTATGGAGGAAAGCAGAAAGAAGGGTGAAGATCCTAAGGAATGTGGCCATAGAAAAAAATATTCAAGGAGGCCAAGAACTAGACCGATAAATAAACAAAGGTTGGGATTGAAATTTAAATTGAATCCAAGGTTAAGGATCCTATTCACATTGAAGATGGAAATGAAGTAGGGCCTGCTAGAGATAAGGAGGGGTTGTTAACAGAATAAGTACCATAAGCTCCAGAAACTGACAAGACCCCACAGAAGAAAAGTAGAAGAGTCAAAAGGGAAATGGAAAAATAGGAAAATCTAGGAATACTTGTAGAGACAATAGAGGTCATTGGAAACTGAACAGGGAAACACAGAGTCTCAAACCTTCGGGTTTTTTGCTAATCCATATAGCTTTTTTTTTCAAATGGAAGGTTTTGGATCAGTTCAAGGGAGGGGAACGGTTGAGGAATTTGTTGGAAATTTCCAAGAGTTCCTAATTTCTAGTGATATTTTCGATATTTTCTTCTGAAGGAAAGAAATGCATCGAAGAGTTTTTAATGGTTCTCCTTCAGTTAGATGCCTAGGTTTGATCTTGTACATGTCAATATCTCACTAGATCAAGGATAAAACATTATTTTAAGAATGTACAAAGTTATGTATTATGAAACTAGAATTATCTTTCTGAATATTGTGGATGTCAATGAAACTACAATAATTATATGATTTTCTTCTTTTGATTTCGTGTTCAAAGTTTATGCTAAGAACACTATTTGTTGGTTTTGTGCTCCTTGTAGATTATTTCAAGGAGAAATAAGGTACAAGCCCTTGTTTAAATGCACGTTGGATAGAACAACCATAAATATGCATATCTAAAGGTTGTTGCCTCTATTTGGGTGTTGACCTACAATATACCAGTCAAGATTGAAAAGGATTTTGCCTCTAGGTGGGTAGAACGTGTTGTTGGTGGTATATTAATCTAAGAATTTGACAATTACAAACAGTTGTGTTTCCTCTTTGTGAATGGTATCAAGAGTTGTTGTTATTATCTTTCTTTGTAACAATAGAAGATTTTGATAAAAACTAATGATAATGGGTACATTCCCCAAGTCGCTAGTTTCATTCAGGGTCCATAAGAGTTTCATTTCCCAAGACATCAATTTCCTTTTTTTATTAAGGATCCATAAGGTTTGCATTGTCAAGGACACTAGTTTCCTTTTTTAATTAAGGATCCTTAATTCCCAAATGGGTGTTATTTTGGACCTGCTCTTATCTCTCTTTATGTGATACAATTAATAGGATATGCAGTTGGATTTCTCTCTTTTTCATAGTAGAATATTTTGATTGGTGGGTGTTATGTTGGTCCTTCTCTTATCTCTCGTTATTTGATACAATGCATGGGATACATAAAATATATTTCTAGTCTGTTTAGATCTCCTCCAACTGTGATTCTGTTGTAGGTTAGAGAATTTGTTAAACAATAACTATTCGAAAAGTCTTTAAATTATTTTCTCTAATGATTTTTACAAATAACGGTTGAATCTGACAGACTTGGATGTAGGCCAAGTCATATAAGTTGTTATGATGAATGGCATTTTTCCCTCCCTTCATAAAGTAATTTTTGGATACAATGGATTTATACAAGTTATGAATATCACTATATGAAATGTTCATGTATTCTGAAAAATGCTCCATATTGCTATCAATTGATATATTAGCTTTTCTATGCAAGTCCTAAAGATTTCTATATGAACTGTTCATGTATTCTGAAAAGTGCTTCAAATCGTTAACATTTATGTTTTAATAAATTTCAATGGTAACTTATGCTTTCCACGTGTCATTTCTCGAAGATCCTATGGAGATAAGTTGGACAGGTTGGTTTCTCACACTAATAAGGTTGTATTGGAAATAACAAGCTATACCTTGACACTGAACCAATAAGGGTCCCTATGTTCCTTAAGTTATCTTTTTTGTAAGTTTTAGGGAAAATACAAAGAAAATAAAGGTTATATGAACATTGTATATGCTCTTCAAGTTATATTTTGTGTTAGTTTTGGGAAATTACAAAGAGAATAAAAAAGTATATACTCTTCAAGATATATTTTCTGTTAGTTTTGAGGGAAATATAAAGGAAAAAATACAGATAAGTAGTTGGATAAGTAGTCACTCAAATTCTAGGATTATCTATATATTAGTTGGAACATTTTCTACTCTCCATATGTACCAAAATATCAATAATGAATAGCTTGAATAGACCAAACAAGGTCGTCAATCAAATCATTGAACACAGTGATGTATGTTCCTCCACTAAAAATGGTACACTTCTTGCTTGAGCAAGGAGATGGAAACTAGTGTGTAAGCCAAAAAAGTGATTTTATCCTCCCAAAAAATGTTTGTTCTCTAAAAAGCACATAAAAGAACAATACACTGTGAATTGTCATAGTCGCCTCCCACTAAGTAGTCAACTGACTTCTGTCAACATTACTTGCCAACACTTACATGTGACGTTATTATCAACACCTAGCAACACCTAACAATATTGTTGTAATGACATTATACTAGAAAATAAATAAAATTTCTTTTAAACGTTGTAGGCTTTCATAAATTTAGTGTAGTTTCATAAATTTTTAGTTTTCGGAAGCGCTTAATAATGAGCTTGGCCAAATTTTTGATTTCCATTATTCACAGTGGCTTCCCACTAAGTAGTCAACTGATTTTATCTACTATCACTTACATGTGACATTACTAACACCATCTTGCAATGCCTGAAATTATAGTTATCAAAACATTGCATTGCGAAATAAATAAAATTTTCTTTCAAAAGATGTAGTTTTTCATAAAGTAAGTGTGGTTTGGAAAAATTGTAATTTTTTGGAAGATCTTATTAATGAGGACGAGATGTTATTCACTCTTTCTTATGAGGTTCCTCTAAGTACTTATTACATTCTTCTTTAGTCTCCAAGTTTCATAAGCCTTGATAATTTCAATACCGCAATACTACTTCTAGAAATTTGAGAGAGGACTAGTTGTTTCTCACTAAGATGCATTCGAGGTTTCGTCAAGTACCCATTACGCTCTTCTTGAGTATTCAAATTTCATTTGTTAAGTTTACAAGGTCCTCATATTTTCAATACCTCAATGCTGATATTCCATAAAATTGTGAGGTTTTTAGTTGGTTGTGTCTCTGTGCTTTCCAAAATTGTAGCTTATAATTAAATCTTGCCATACTCATCACTTAATCATGTAGGAAAAGATGTTAAAAGTATATTGGCATCAATAAAGGACACTTAGGTTTTGACTATCAATTTTTGGTATACCAAAATCCTCTAATATATAATTTTCTTGAATCTCCTTCAATGTAGATGTTTAAAATTCAGTATGGAAGTACTTTTAAAATAATGATGGAATAACCTGTTCAGAGTTATTTAAACCCAACGTTTCAGACTACTATGTGAGTCCATATTTATGGGAACGCCCAGATTCTCTGAGAAGATTGATATGGATTAGGGCAAGGAATAGGTAAGGATATATATACTAGATGAGAGGAATCATTTATGAGGGGAATGATTTGGAGTCAGTTTATAGGGTGAATTTCAGAGTGACGTTATTGTCTCTACAGTGCTTGAGAAAGGTTAGGTTCGATATGTATTTTTCCCTGGATAACCGGATTTTCTCAAAGAGGGTAGCGTTATCCATCATGTCCCTTCCGTGGTAGGGCTGGATGATTTTAAAGAAAGAATCCATACAGGTGAGTCAAATTAAAATCATATTGTATGGATTCTCTCTTTAAAATCATCCAGTCCTACCATGGAAGGGACATGATGGATAATGCTACCCTCTTCGAGAAACTCTGGTTATCCATGGAAAAATACATATCGAACCTAACCTTTCTCAAGCATTGCATAGACGACAGCCTCAATTTGAAATTTTCCCTATCAGCCGACTCCAAATCATTCCCATCATAAATCATTCCTCTCATCTAGTATATATATCCTTACCTATTCCTTGCCCTAATCCATATCAATCTTCTCAAAGAATCTAGGCGTTCCCCTAATGATGGACTCACATAATAGTCCGAAACGTTGGGTTTAAATAACTCTGAACAGGTTATTCCATCAATATTTTAATGGAATCAACTTGACATAACGTAGAGAATTATTCATACGAAACAACTTGAAACACTCGGCTGCAATGTGTTTGTTCTCCCAAAGGGTCCCATTATTTCACAATTTCACTTCCAGCAAGCCTTGCTCAGTTGCTTTTCAATCCACATTAATATCTAACTAACTATTTATAAATTCTTGGTCTCATTTCCAGCGTATTTCTAATTGAATCCTGATCCAAAGCAGGGGGACTATTCAAAACCCGAGTGCTATAGTTTAAAGAACTAATGACCATAGGTTTTTGGAATGTCCCATGTTTTAGGGAAGATCGTGCTTGACAGGTAATCTTCCAAGTTTGAGTTTATGTAATTTAATCATAAATGAGAGGAAATTAAAAACAAATGAGTGCAAGCAGTTTGAGTCCACAATTTTTTACAATGGAAAACCCCATCACAATCTATCTATAAATATTTTAGTTTCCTTTATTGTGAAAGAGGTTGTATTTGTATTTAGATTTGATAGAACTAGTATATTTCTAAATAATTCGAAGGGAGATTGAATGGGGAGATATTCATTTAATCAATCATTATCTCTACTTTTAATTGTAATGGTTAAATTTTAAATTCATGGTAAAATTAACTACCTCAATAATCTACGTACTTAAATTTGGTAGAGTAGTGACTTTTAGTAAATATGTTTATTTAACTGAATATAAAGAATGTGCAAAGTTGCTTATTCTTTAAAATTAAATTTGAAACTTCAACAATTTAAGTTTAAATTTATGTTAAACAAACTTTATATAAATTTTAAGATTAGCAAATATTGGTAATAAATCTTAGTTACTTAAATAAATATGATAAACTTGAAAATATTTCTATGAATATAATTAAATATATTCCATAACGTATGAAAATATTTATATGGATATAATTGCTTACATTCATAACTTTTTCATGGATGAAAAGCAGAAAATTCCCTTAATACATAGTCTTGTTTAATGTTTAACATTATTTTTTTTAGATTTGATTCAAAGAATCATTCATCATTAGAAATTTAGTAGAATGTCCAAAAATATTAAAGGTAAATTTCTTGATTTAATTGACCATCGCCAAGTTGTTCAAATGCAACTCACCTCCATAAAAACCCTTGCCAGTAGTTTCTTTCAGGGATTGATGCAGATGGATATTTACCAATGATTTCATTTATATAACTACTTTAGTAATTAATTAATGTAATATATCCAATTGATGATGTTAATTATCATCAAGTTTTTGAGATTATAATTAGTTTATAGAAACTTAAAAGAGATAAACATTACATAAATTCTTTTAAAATCTTATTTCTAGGCCAAAAAAAACATTCTTTCAAGATTAATATGGTAATAAATATTTTTAAATTGAATTTTAATTTGGGTTTAGGATAGGTGTTTTAATTCAAATGTAATGGTATTTTTCACAGACCTAGCCTCTTATGTCATTCTAGCATGAGTGGCTAGTGATTATGGGTAGACTTGGAAGCAATTTTGGGGAACATCTTGCCATTCATGTAGTTTATTTTTTCTTGTAGATTTAAGACATCACCATGCCTTTGGGCTCACTAGGGAGAGGGTAGCTTTTATGAGGAGGATAAAATAGGGTGCTTTGCTTTGAATAGTAATATTATAAATTATAAAATTACTTTTCTTTTTCTTATCCTTCTCCAAAAAAATTTAGAGATATTTCATCACCAAGCTTCACATCATATAAGATAAAAAGAGTGATAAAAGTATCAAATATGAATATTTTTCTATCACATGTCTAATGGTTTGCTAATTTATAATTTTTTTCAAGCTCATAATAAGTTGCTCACCTTCCCTTTATTTCAATACTATAATTCCAATTGAGCTTAGGAGGAATATGGATTCCAAAATATTTAAATGAAAGATATTTATTATTGATTATCAATTTTATATGTAAATAATTAATATAAATATAAACATTTATTATAAAGAAACACAAACATTTTTAATGTCCAGTAGAAAGAAAGAAAGAAATTAAAAAAAAAAAAAACATATTTCTCATATAATTGTGGAGAAGATCTATGTAAAAATATGTATAGCTCTAGAAGTTTGAGTTTCCTAAGGATACAAGCATAGTTTTATTACAAGTCTTGTTGTTTAGGAGGTTCTTAAATGGAGATCAAAAAAAGAAACTATTCTTATAACAAATTACTATATTAATGTAATAATTTTCTTAGACAAACGATATTTTTTTGTTAAATTCATTTAAATGTTTAAACTAGTTAGAGTTAAAAAAAATATAATGATGTTTTTACTTCATCAAATTTAAGGTTTAAAACCAAAGTTGTCATTCTATTCTAGCCATTCATTCAATTGATTACATTGATTGAGTTAATAAACATCTATATTTTTTATACTCTTAGTTGAGCAACCAATCTTAAGAGGATCTTCAAAATAAGTAGTTCTACAATATTGTTTGTACCATCCCCTAAACCAATCTTAAATAGGATTTTGTGTGTACCATTAAGGAAAATAACTCCACCAACTCCTCCTTTTGGGGAGATTACCTTGACCTCCATTGTCAAAGCACCCCCAAGCCCCTATTTTGTTAATTTTAGCATGGGACAAGTATCTCATTACAAGGCTTTGCATCTCGGATTTTAAATATGCAAAAATGGATTTAACATGAGAAGCACATTGGATAAGAAGGATATCCATGTTCTCAAATATCCTTGCATTTCTAGCTAACCAAATGTCCGATGAAGTTATTGAAGGTAATCATTTCAACACTTTTCTCTATATTTTGCATCAATGTGTGAGAAATTCTTCAACATATTACCCTTTGCATTAGCTTTTTATCATTATAGAGAGAATATAGTATAAAAAATAAACATGGAAATTGTTTCTTCATAATATATTAATTGATTTTTCAAAGGACAATTTTTCATTCATGATTTTTTTTTTGTCTAATATCATGGCATCCTCAAGTAAATGAATTACAACATCTATGCCACATTTATTTTTTCTTGATCCTCTTGCAATCTTCTTTCTTTTCAGTCCATGCACAAACTATCATATCAATTGGAAGAGATTAAAGTTATTTTTCATGGGGATTTGGTACCTAATATTGGCTGAATACTTTTGTTATACCTTTCCCTAAACTAGGCATCTAGTAGTCAACCTTAACATGAAGAGTCCTACTTAGATGCTAAAGAACCTCAACTATGGACCTAAAAATGATTTCTAGTGTGGGCCTAGGACATATTCCTATGTAGGCCCCTATGTTGTGGTTTAACCATGGAATCCACTATAGTAGGTTGGAGATACCTTACAATGGTAATACCATTCCTACTCAAATCATCCTATAAGTTTCTGTTTTGGACACTATTTTTACACATGCATCGCTCATATTGCTTATAGAAAAAATAGATATTTTGGCCAATCATGGGATGTTCAAAACGTCAAGGAGTGTTTTAATCCTTTCATCCATGAGTTCCAACTTAACTTTTTCTTGTCCTATGATTCTATTTTTTGAGTCATCTCGTAGGAAAACATCACCACCATCATACATTTCCTATTCACAAAACCACTTCCTATGAGGGTTTATATTAAAAAATGCAACTAATTCATCCAATCACACCTCATGATCTGTATGTGTTGTTGAGCAAGCCAAGAACACACCCCCTCCTTCATCTAAAGAGGTTTTTTCTTTTGTAGAAGGAGCACCAATGGATCCCTTCCCTTTTGCAACACTTTTGGGTCTTTAATGTTTCTTCTAAAGCCCTTATCCCTTCCCTTTTGAAACACTTTTGGGTCTACAATGTTTCTTCTAAAGCCCTTATTTTCCACTTCTCAAGTATAGATTTACTAACTTTCCTAGAGATTTTGATCTCCCTCTTAAGGACATATTTTTATTTATATCCTACGAGCGTATTCTTACATATAAGGTATCTTAATTCTAACTTTCCATATTTTTTCAATTCATCACAAGGATGATATTATTTCATAAAAACTCAAAGTAGTCGCATTATTACCTATGGCAATAACTATACTATCCCATGATTCTAATAAATAACACAAAAAACTCATACACACACATACGTATGATAAATCTTAATACAACAAATAATAGTTGACTTACCATAGCAATGAAGGAATTCATATGCTCTATTCTCCATCGTTGATCCTCAAGCTATACAACTTCCTCCACAAATGCAACTCAACTCCATAAAAACCCTTGCCAAGAGTTTCTTTCACGGATTGATGTAGATGGACATTTACCAATGATTTAATTTATATAAATACCTTACTAATTAATTAATGTAATATATTGAATTGATGATGTTAATTATCATCAAGTTTTTGAGATTATAATTAGTTTATAGAAACTTAAAAGAGGTAAAGATTACATAAATTCTTTTAAAATATTATTTCTAGGCAAAAAAAACAGTATTTCAAGAATACCATATTATATTGTATAAAATATTTTAAATTGAATTTTAATTTGGGTTTAGGATAGGTGTTTTAATGCAAATGTAATGATATTTTTAGCCAAGACCTAGCCTCTTATGTCATTCTAGAATGAGTGGTTAGTGATTATGGTTAGACTTGAAAGCAATTTTGGGGAACCTCTTGTAATTCATGTTGTTTATTTTTTCTTGTACTTTTAAGACCTAACCATGGATTTGGACTCAATGGGGAGAGGGTAGCTCTTATGAGAAGGATAAAATAGGGTGCATTGCTTTGAATAGTAATATTATAAATTATAAATTACTTTTCTCTTTCTTATCCTTCACCAAACAAATTTAGAGATATTTCATCATCAAGCTTCACATGGAATAAGATAAAAAGAGTGATAAAAGTATCGAATATGAAAGTTTTTCTATCACACGTATAAACGTTTGCTAATTTATAATTTTTTTCAACCTCATAATAAATTGTTCACCCTCCATTTATTTCAATACTATAAGTCCAATTGAGCTTAGGAGGAATTTGGATTCCAAAATATTTAAATGAAAGATATTTATTATTGATTATCAATTTTATATGTAAATAATTAATATAAACATAAACATTTATTATAAAGAAACACCAATATTTTTAATGTCCCAAAGAGAAGAAAAAATAAAAAATAAACATAGTTCTTATGTAAATTGTGGAGAAGATCCATATAAAAATATGTATAGCTCTAAAGGTTGAGTTTCCTAGGGATACAAGCATAGTTTTATTACAAATCTTGTTGTCTAGGAGGTTCTCAAATGGAAATTGAGAAAAGAAACTATTATCATAGCAAGTTGCTATATTAATGTAATATTTTTTTCTACAAATGATATCTTCTTATTAAATTCATTAAAGTATGTTTAAAGTAGATAGAGTTTAAAAAAGTATGATGATGCTTTTACTTCATCAAATATAAGGTTTAAAATCAAAGTTGTCATTCTATTCTAGCTATTCATTCAGTTGATTACTTTGATTAAATTAATAAACATCTATATTCTTTATACTCTTAGTTGAGCAACCAATATTAAGAGGATCTACAAAATAAGTGGTTCTACAATATTGCTTGTACTATCTCCTAAACCAATCTTAAATAGGATTTTGTGTGTATCATTAAGGAAAATAGCATCACCAACTCCTACTTTTGGGGAGATTATCTTGAATTCCATTGTCAAACTACCCCAAAACCCTATTTTTCTAATTTTAGCATGGGACAAGTATCTCATTACAAGGATTTGCATCCCATATTCTAAAAATGAAAAAATGGATTCTTGAGAAGCACATTGGAAAAAAACAAAAAAAAACATGACACCACCCATTCAATGAGGAAAAAAACAAAAACAATAAAAACCCTAAAATAAAAACAAAAAACTTTACCTACTAAATGGTGACAAAACCCAACAAAAACCAGCGAAAGAAAAACTTTATGAGTAAAATTTCAACCACTCTATTTTAAAATAGAGAATATCTACCAAAATATATGAAAAGACACAAAGTAGGAGGACAAGACACCACCTAGGCCTTGCACAATATTTTCCGTGGTAACACATCATTCAGATCATGTACCTGTAGTTCACTGTTAATTTCAGCTCTAGAAGAAGTTTCTTCTAGATTGTCATGACTCATCATCACTGGAACATGGATCACCTGTCCTACACTTTGTTGAGTGGCCTTGATGACCCCTTTATTGATGCCGAACCGGTGGCTAATGAGCATTACCGTCAAAGTCGATTGTCTTGTTTTCTCACCATGGACTTGGACATTGGAATCACATGTCCAACAAATAAATTAAGTAATATTTGTAATATTAGACTCTCGAATTTGACATAGTGTAGAAAGTTTTTTTTAATGGTTAAATAAAAAATGTAAAACATCAAAGGGATGGGTAGTTTTAATTTTTTTTTGGGCCTGAAGTATACTGTTTTTGATTGGTTAAGAGTTAGTCTTTTTCGGAGGTAAGGAAACAGGTTAAAGGCCCAAGATCCAAATATATCTAGCAAGAGTGAAAGCTTTCCCCTTAAGAACCACCAGCCTGTTATTCCAGGTAATTAACGATCATGAGTCATCCTTCATTAGCTGTTAGTAGCTAGAGATGGTTGTACTCATTGTTGATTTGACAACTAAGTTATGATAAATTTCCCACCTATATAAAAAAAACCTTTGTACAAATCTGTTGGGAAGCTACTTGATATAACTGTGAGAATTATTCATACGAAACAATTTGACTTGAATGGCTGCAATGTGTTTGTTCTCCCAAAGGGTCCCATGTTGTTTGACAATTTCACTTCCAGCGGGTCGTGCTCAATTGCTTTTCAATTGTCACCTTTCAATCCACATTAATATCTAACTAACTATTTACGAATTCTTGGTCTCATTTCCACTGTATTTCTGATGGAATCCTAATCTAAAGTAGAGGGACTATACAAAACCCGAGTGCCAGAGTTTAAAGAATGTCCCATGTAATGATTCACTGTAATTGGACCATAATGTAGACCGAGTACTTCAAAATACTTTTTCAAACAATTTACCAAGTGTAGAATACGCAATTCATACCCTAAATGCATTAAAGTTAGTGAATGGGAGAAATCTTCACAGACCTCGAGAGAATGCTTAAAATACAAATTTCATGCTTGACAGGTAATCTTCTGAGTTTGAGTTTTTGTAATAAGAAGGAAGATGTAATTTAATCTTAATTGAGAAAAAGTTAGAAAGAATTGAGTGCAAGCAATTTGTGTCCACAATATTTTTACACTAGAAAACCCATCACAATCTATCCTTAAATATTTTAATTTCCTTTATTGTCAGAGAGGTTGTATTTGTATTTAGATTTGATAGAACCAGTATATTTCTAAATAATTTGAAGGGAGATTTAATGGGTCAAGTCAGTTCGAATGAACAAAGATCTTTCTAAGTTTAACTATAGAGAACAGGTAACTCTGAGGATTGTGTTGCAACCAAACCAATGAGAACGAGAGATGGAGATGTTGGACTGTCATGACTCTACCAGATCCTTGATGGTTTAATATGACCAGGTTTGATTACATATGGCTATGGGTGTCTTATATGTGAGGATGTATATGAAATTAGTGATGTTCTAGGATTTAAGATGCCATAACATTTACTTGGCTAACCGACATTATTCTCTAGGTATGTTTTTTAGGCTCTGTATTTGTGTCTTGTGGTCGAAATTGTTACATATCCTATTGTTATTAGCCATTTCCATATTCATCCTATATCATATATACGTTTCTCATTTTCTCCTACATCTAGGCACTCTCATGCATTTTGGATTTAAGTCTTTCTTATGCTACTGCCTGCCTGAATCACTTGAGGAGAAAATCTGTTTGTTTACTTCTTGTTTACATTTTCTCGGTCGAAATTATTTTAATTTTTTTTTATATCTCCCGGCCATGCAAACAATTTGGGTTCCGTTTGGGTGATACATGGTTGACATGTATGGGTTGCTACTGTCTTTGCTGCTGTGTCGGAGACTAGCTCTTTTAATTCCTCTATAGGTGGTTTGGGCTCTCTAGTTACTACTTCCATTACAGTCTCTGATACTCGGCTTCGGTATTTCTGAGATTTCCGGCATCGTATTCCGGTATCTCCTCGGAATTTTCAATATTTCCAGGGTGGTAGGTGGCCATATATCCTCTCATATATTTATACGCATGCCATAATATACCTGCAGCGATTTGGGTCAACCTTCCATGTTATGTTGGGTTTCTTGGCATTCTCTCCAATTTGACATATCTTTATTATAACCTGACATATCCTTTTTATTCTATTTTGGGAGATGTTATGCTGACGTATCCTTAAGTGGAATTATTCCATGTTCGTGTAAATGCCTCAAAGCCTGTGATGTATTTCAGCATTACACTTGGGAGGGTCATTAGTATTATTACTCTTTATTGCATTCATCTACTAGCTGTCACAATCTCCTGATATCTGAATTTAATTACACACATTTTTCAATCCTGTCATGGATTTTTGGGTTTGGGGGTATGGATGTCATTGATTCAGACACGTCGGTCTAGGAGGCCTTCATTAAGGCCACCATGGAGGCTGAGTCACGCATGCAGAATGTTTATGGAGGCGGGTGTCGGTGTGGCACTCAATCACTAGATGACTGGCACAATATTTAGGGGATGTATTTGTGCCAAATGGTGACCATACATCCCTAAATCTGCTTGGTGGCATGCATGCAAGGAATGAATGACGATCCAGGAACTGTGTTCAATCTATTAGAACAACGTCCCCGCCACCCGCCCTGGTTTTCGACATTGTGAAGTTAAACGACCAAATTACCAGTTTGCAGAAACGCGCCCTTGTTGGTCATTGGCATTTCTCGGAAAGGTGTGATTCAGATATGAGAATTTGGGTAGAAAAGAAGTGGAAAACTATCCTGGGATACATACCAATAGTTGTGTAGATGCTTCGGGGCTGGTATAGCTTCCACTTCCTTAGCCAAGAAGACTTGCAGAAGATTAAAGCTATCCTGTGGATTGATGGGAGCAGTTTTCTGGAACTTCATTCTTGGTTTATCAGCGTTAATTCACTTAAGAGAACCTCACAGAATAAGTCAATTTGGGTGAAGCTGCCCGGACTGCCTATCGAGTTATGGACGAAGTAGGCTTTGGAGGACATTGGTAATGCTATTGGGAAATTTGTGTATGTGGATCCCCGGTGCCTGGGGGCTCCTGATAAACAAGTAGCATGGATTCTTATTGAGAGAGAGTATAGGGGAGTCTTCCTGGACCATATAGTGCTACATTGGGGGGAGACTAATCTAACACAGAGACTAGATTATTGGGGGGTTCCATTTCGATGTTCCCTTTGCCATCACACCAGGCACGTTATGGCTCATTGTCCATGATGCATGGGTGGCTAATTCAATGGCTGGAATTGTATGGGGTCATCGATGAAGACATAACAAGGTGCTGCATTTTATCGTGGAAGAGGTCCTCGACGAAACTCAGGTACACATCATGGTTCTCATCCTTTGTGTCTTTCCGTTCATGGGTCCTCGAGATACGACACCTCACCCATCACCATCCTATCATCCCCTTTTTCCTCTAAGAAATTATTCTTACCTAGACCTAACTTTGCTGGTCAGACCATTTGACCTCCTTCCCCAGGAATCACTCCTCCTTGTCATGACATTCCCAAAATATTTGCAACTCATGAAATCCCCTCTACATCATATGTTACGTACAGCCTGTCACCTCCACTTATTCCTAAATCACAGGGACATTGCATTAGTAGTACCCCTCCAAATACCCCACTGGCCTCTCCCACCAACTCTGTGGGCAGTGATTTGGACTATCTTCTACAAAGGAAAACCCTAGACTTGCGCACTCTTACCATTCATAAGCCATCGAGAATATCTTCTCCTCATATCAGTCCCACCTCAGCTGGAAACATTACTGTCAGATGTAAGAACAACCATGGAATTCGTCATTTTAGGGGTCATGCTAGACAAAATACTTCTAATTCCCCTACTGACAGATTCTTAATTGATGTGCCTATCACTGATATACCTACCTCTTGGGCCCTTGGAGCACGGATGCCCACTCAGGGTGTGCCATGATTTCCATTTTATCGCTTAATATTCGGGGATTGGGAACCCCCTCTAAGTTCCTAGCTCTTAAACACCTTTTTCTCTCTGTACATCCTTGCATCATTTTACTTCAAGAAACTATGCATTCGGTTTCACATGTTATTGCATACTTCCGGAAAATGTTCCTAGAATGGTACATTGCTACCACGGCCGCAGCTGGTCTATCTGGAGGTCTTGTGGTATCATGGGATCCACACTGGGTTCAGGCTAAGTCTTTCTCATGTTCGGTCAGGATCTTAATTGAAGGATATTTCCATGGGCAAAGGGACTGTATCCACATCTTGAACTTATATGGTCCATATAGGAATAGGATGGTTTTCTGGGATGAGTTGTTTTCGTCTGGTATTATGGATCTTGCTTCACTTATTATTGTGGGGGATTTCAATTGCACTGTTGGTTTGGACAAAGTATGGGGGGTGTCTAGGAAAATCGACCCATTGGCGGGTATGATTCGTGAGGCAATTATTGAGCACAATTTTGTTGATATATGTCCATCGAAGATGGTTCCCACATGGGATAATGGTAGAAAGGGTTCAGCATATGTTGCGAAAAGGCTGGATCGGTTCATTCTACACGTGAGCTTGATGGAGCGTCTGGGAAACGTCCATGCAGAAGTTATCAATAACCATCTCTCTGATCACAGGCCCATTACTCTGCAATGGTGGAAGGAGGTTTATAGGCATGAGATGCCATTTAAATTTAACCGAACATGGTTAGAAGACCAGGACTTTAATACTTTTGTTCATAATATATGGACTCGGGATCATATATCGGGGGCTTCCCCTATGGAACACATTCTGGAAAAGTTGGGCATCCTTCGAAGGGAAGTTAAAGCTTGGAAAAAAAGAAGGTTAAGGAACAACAGAAGGATTTGAGGGATATTCAGTAGGAACTAGACTCGTTACTACCCTGGATGATTTCTCATGTACTTCCTGATGATATCAGGACTCGTATACATGAATTAGAGCTCAAGAAGAAGGGTATTTTATCAGCTAATGAATCCACATGGCATCTGAAGAGCAGGGCACTATGGATAAAAGAAGGAGACAAAAACACAAAGTTCTTCCATCACTATGCAAATCATAGGTGCAAAATAAATTCCATTTGGGAAATATATGATGAAGATGGTCAGTGCCTACAGTCACAAGAGGAGATAAGTAGGGTTGATGTTGCACATTTTCAAAATGCTTATGAACGAAAGGGGGAGGCTGATGCGGGAGCCATGTTATGGGCAATGGACTTATATCCCACTATGTTTGATGGCGATGATAATGAAAATATTTACAATGAAGTCACTGAAGAGGAGATACTGGAAGTTTTCAAAGCATTTAAAAGGGATAAAATCCCTGGCCCATATGGGTGGTCTGTTGAAATTTTCACTCATTTTTGTTTATATTTTTGAAAAAGACCTTCTGAATATGGTGGAGGAGTCAAGGATTATGGGGAAAATCCACCCGCTCATTAATTCAACATATATAGCACTCATTCCAAAGTGGCTCCCATCCATGGCTTTCAATGACTGCAGGCTCATTTCGCTATGCAATCTTATTTATAAGATCATCTCCAAAACCATATCCAGCCAGATGCGGAACATTCTGTCTAGATTTATATCACCTGAGCAATATGGTTTTTTACAGGATTGGAAAATACATGATGTCATTGCCATTGCTCAGGAATGTATGCATTCGATACATACAAAGCACTTAAATGCTACCATTATGAAGGTGGATCTTCAGAAGGCATATGACTGTTTAGATTGGGGCTATCTTCGACTAGTCTTGCATAAAATCGGGATGCAACCCAGATGCGTGGAATGGGTCATGGCATGTGTCTTGAATTTAAATTACGTGGTTATTATCAATGGATATCCTACTCGCTTCTTCAGGGCTGGACGAGGACTGAGACAGGGTTGCTCACTTTCTCCTCTTTTATTCATCCTCGCTATGGATGGCTTGAGTTTGTGAATCAAAAAAGCGGTGGATGATGATCAATTTCAGGCACTGGTAATGGGGAACAATATAAAAATATCACATGGTTTTTTCGTTGATGATGTGCTCATCATGGCTATGTTGAATCGTCTCTCATGGCTGAATCTTCTCCATATTAAAAAAAAAAAATCTATAACAACTGGTTTGAATATGAACTTGCACAAATCTATTGTTTATCATGATTTGGGTGATATGGAGGTCATTGACTATATTAAGAATATGTTTGGTATTGAGGCGGAACTGATGCAAAATGATATGAAATATGTCAGATATCACATAAACCCAAATTTCTATAGAAACAATGAATGACAATGGTGTTGAGCTAATATATTGACTAAATTAACACAAGTATTTAATTATCAATCTGTGTTTGTAAAACTTGGAGGCAAATCCACTGTATATGGACATCAGATATAATCAAGTTTAGAAGATAAAATTTGAAGAATTAAGGAAGTACATATTACAAATATAAACCTATTTTAACAATTTCTAATTCATTTATGTAATATATGAGGGAAGAGGCTCCTAACTTAGGAGAACCAGGTTGTCCTTCCCTACAATACTACTTTCATGAAGATAGATCTAAGAGCAGTAATTAACAATGGTTTATGATGCAGAATATGTAGAAGAAGATGCTCCTAACTAAGGTGTTCCAGATTGTCCTTCTTCACAATCCTACTATATCACAATCACCATTGCTTCAAACCAGAAATGCAGAAATAACTTCAAATGAGAAATGGAGAATGGAATTCAGTTTTAGTTCAAGATCAAATAGAAGGGGAATTTAACTTAAATTCCTTTGTGTCCCTTCATATGTAGATTAGAATTAAACCAATATTCATTCAGCAATCATCACACATCTAAATACATTTGAAACAAAAACTAGTCTATGAAAACTATGAAAATTGAACCAAGAAGTGTACTTAGCTTGGTGTGGGGGCCCTCCACCCTTGCCTTGCACACTTGAAGAAATCTCAGTTACAACAACTTCAGTAAATCAACCAAGCATGAACAACAAATTGGAATGAAACAAGTTCTTCAAATTAGCTCCCAACTCAAATTATACAAAAGTTAATACAAATTCCCTTACAAAAGCCATCAAAGTCTTGGCTTTAAATAGAGGTTTAATGAAACAAACTGATCTATATTATCTCCAACACTCATATCCACCTATCTAAGTCGAACTCATCCAATTCATCCCAAGAAATATGGTCAATCCCATAAAATCTCAAAACTGCCCTATTTCCTAGGGATTTTATGGTGACTAGTCATGTTTGACCAGCCTTGACCGGGCCTAATAAAGCTTGTTCTGGCCGAACCAAGTGGAGTTAGCTTAGTCCTAGTTCCCAAGCGATCCATCCATGCATCAAACTCGAGCCCAAGTGTCCTGCAAATATGTCATCCACATAGCTATTACAGGAATTTCTGATTCAGTCCAAAATTGCACTTGAAACTCAATTTTCATAAAAACTTCTAGAAATTGCAAAATTAAAATTAAACACCTGAATATGCATAAAATACATCAAAATGAGATGGATATGATGGAAAATGGATGGAAAATATAAGAATTAGGTAAGTTTCCCTAAGCAAAAATAGACCAAAACTGAGGGCCAACATCTCCCCCTTGCTGATCTTCAAGCATGTCCTCATGCTTGTTTCTTCCTTTTGATCTTTTACTTCTATATGCTAACTGGCCCGCTGATGTACCTGTGGCTCTGACCCTTGAAGATGAAGCTTTCTCTTGAGCTACCTGTAAAAGGATATCTATGCTTTCATGTACTTCTTCTCTTTTCTTGTGGATGACATTCTTTACCAATATATCATTATGGATGAGCAGCTTCAGACAACAAATAAAACTTGAATTTTGCAATACATTCTGACACAGGATTCATGTCCCTCTCAAATCAACAATTTTACTCAAAGCATCCAATATCCAGTTGCCCTTACATCTCATTAAAAGAAGCAATTTTTTATGTCTAGGCATTCACTTTCAATTTAGCCACTCGTTTACCCATGCAATTTGCAAAATAGGGGTTGAAAGAACCATAAAAATATCCCAAACAGAAATGAATTTGAGAAAATTGCCCACATGGAGTCTAATTAGGCTCGTTCTGAAGAAAACCCATGTTTTCGTTTTTCAAATTTCATTTTATTTTACTCAAAAAAAGGCAACGAAAAATAGTGGCTTTCAAAAATCAAAATGCCTTTCTGAGATTGAATGATCACTCAATTTGAAATCAATTTTTTCTCTTCAAATTTTTCTTCAGTATCCTGCTTACCTTTTTTCTAATGCCCTTGATAAAGAGATGAGACCAATCCTCAAAAATATGAAGTTACTGCTTCCGCAAACACAAAGCTTTGATATAAAAACATAATAAACATGTTTTTATTAATCTATTTCTTTTATTTTATCCTCTGTTTCATCAATTTTTTTTTAAACTCCTTTGTCTCTGTCTTTGCAGCATCTCTGCTCTATTCATGCAAACAAAATATCCATCTTTATACACACTTCTGTAAGAAAGAAATTTAACTCTGTTTTAGAAAAGAAATATACAAAAAAACGAAATCATATCATAATTCCTCCTTTCGATTTTCGTTTTTCTTAACATATTCCTAGAGTCACTTCTTCATTTCCTGATTGTTGAATTGAAGCCATTGGTCAAAAACTCATGTTTCGATTCCTGTCTTCTGAAGCTCTGTTTTGAGAAAAATGTGCCCACCGTGTCAAAAAAAAAATGATATAAAAGTTGCGCTCATTATGCTTAGAAAATGCTCACTGTGTATATAACAGAACTCTCATATTGCCCAAGGACCAATATCAAACACTACATCAACATATGATAGTTAATGTAATTTTGGCTCTGCGTATTCAAATGTAAACCCAAATCTTCAAACACAAGCGCACACTTTGTTTTTAAAGACCCATTCCTTCATGCATCAAAGCTGAAACTCGACTGTTTGATCATAAAAATGCATGGACAGGTGTAGTTTTTGGCTTGGCAGCTATTACATGCTTTCAAAACTTTCTCAGTCATTATTTCAACACACAGTCAAACTTCAATAAGACACCCTGTTTGTGGAAAATCTGATCTGTCAGCCAAGATTTGTTTTGATTTTTTTTCTATCCTACGTTAACAAATCACATGTTAACCTGAAGCTACTTCCTCGTGCATGCAAGCAAACTCATTGTGCAATTAATCTAAAGATATGTCATCGTGTAAGCAATCAACTTCAGTATGCAAACACTGCGTTTTAGATGCAACTTGGCGATTTTATAAAGTGTACCTGACTGCTGTTGAAGAAGTGGCAATCCCCTTGATTCGTGGCCCAATTAGCTGCATTTCATATCGTTTCTCCCTATTAAATACGCTTATTTGTTGACTGGTGGCATAAATGAATTTTAAATAAATAACAAACAGTCCATATCTCAGCAAGAAATCCCGATATTTCCTCATGAACCTCTGTTGCATTTATTAAAGAGAATCAAGCTTCCGATCTTACCTTATTCTCCTGCGCAATCCATGGGATTCAACTCAACATTAAATCTTATGTATAACCGCCTTATTTCTACGCTGCCTTGCTTAGCTTTGCATTTCTCTCTGTGTTTTTTATGGCTCCAGCTTTTTCACGCAGTGAAAGGCTCAATCACTGAGCTGGGTTTGCATTTTAATAACATCACAGAGTTTTTTAAATGTAGTTTGACCTTTTTTACCTTTCCAAGTCATTTTCTGTTCTGCGTACCTGAAGCTGCCATGGTTGCGTCCTTCCTGTGGCCACGTTCTCTGGATCCACGGTGTACAGGCCTTTTTACGGCTTCAATAGCTGAGAGAGTGTGTTATGGTTCTGCGTAGTTGTAGCTCTGTTAAAACGCACAGGGTTTTTTTCAAAACGTTTTTACCATTTTACTATCCTATTGACTGTAGTTGTAGCTCTTTTAAAACGTTTTACTTCCCACAAGGTTTTTTTCAAAACGTTTTTAGCATTTTACTGTTTGGTTGCTATCCTTTGACTAGCTACCATGCACAGAACCTTTGACTGACATATATACCATCGTATTTTCTCTTTGAGTATTGGTTTATATTTTGTTTTATGCATTGTTTTTGACTCCATAGTACAGTGATTTCTCCACACAGGGTTTCTTTCTGCGTTTATTAGGCAGTCTTCTTCATTATTATTTCTACTCTGTTCCTACATAATTTTCTTCTTTCCACGGCTCAGAGTCTCACAATTTTTACTACGGATATCCTTCTATAGCCCAGAGTATCCTCTACGGCTAATCATCATTGCTCCACAACTCACATCATTTCATAACTGCGTAATTTTTAAAGTTTCAGAACTGCAGACTTCTTTTTGAAAATTTGACGGTGATATTGATGCTGCTGTAATATAAAAATTGTTTCATAAGGTCGTAACTCATTCTATTGTATGCCCATCATATGAGCATTATGATAACCTTATAAACGTGGCTAATATTTTATGCAGTCATTCACATGCACTCTTTTATTTTCTTTCAAGAACATGGGTAAATGTTTCAAATGCAAATTATTATTCTTTCAATATAACTTATATTTTCTCCAAAGTATTGAACCATGATGCACGTTGTTTGCATGGAGCCCTCTGGATTTTGATACTATGTATCTCACTTCATTATGAAACCTTCAAGAGTCATGCTCTCACTTTCCATCATATTTCATTTTCCATGATAACCTCAATACATAAATCATTTCGATTTGATTATTTCTCAAAATGCACCTATTCCATATGTATTGCAATATATCTCTTTAATTTTAAAATGACCATTTTTAGGTCATGTTTAAAATTGTTTCCATAGGACTAATGCTTGCTTTGTTTGTGCAGGTTCAACTTTTTAAATCCTCACTTTGATCCCTTTTGCTTTATGGAAAAATACTTAGGGTTAGGGTTATGAAATGAATATGGAATATATGAAGGGAATGTTGAATATAAGGATAATGGGCATAAAATAATGGATATAGGATGAAGAAAAATGTAATGAATATAAAATATGCATTCAGGTATTAACTCAATTTTAACAAAGTCTAAAAATTTCTACAAAAAATTGAATTTACAAGAGCAAAATTGTACACTTACTATACTTGTACTTCCCTGATAGTATTGGATGAAAGCCACTGTTCTTTAACAATATTGGATGAAGTTGTCTTGATCAAATATCGTAGATAGATAGAGTTTATTTATGCTTTCTGTACTAGCATCCTTCATTGATTCTGGTCCATTGATTGTTGATGTCGTTCAGGTCCCTCTGCAATTGATTCATGATAACTCAGGTCCCTTCTGTCATGTACATTTTTATGCAATATATACATGTTTTTTTCTAACATTTCAAGTCCCAATTGCTATTGATTTCAAAAATATTTTAGGTCCCAACTGCCAACAATACAAGTTCCATCGTCAATTCAGCTGCACAACTAAGTTTCTTTTTGCGAACCTTCCCCCTTGCTGATGGGAAGACTTGTCCTCAAGCCTTGTTTATTTTGGAGGATGATTCCTGTAAACTCAAACTGAAGAAATGGTAAAACAAAATAGAGAATTCATATTGGCCAAGCTGGTTGGTTTTCCGATATGAATTCGAGTTTGTATTGTGCCACTTTCGTGGATTTTCACAACCAAACTCCTTTATTATTTTTGACCTTTTTCTATTTTTTTTATTTTTCCTTTTCTAGATGGAGGTGGGGTGTAATGGAGTAGGGAAGTATGAAAAGATTATGGAAATAGGTTATATTGACATCATGGGATAGTAGTAAATGGATGGATAATGAGTCTGGACTTCAACATGCATGGTCATGGAGCTTAACATACAGTATGGATGATGAACAATATGAATTCAAATCATGAACAAATGATGATGATCAAATTATGAACAATATGAAAGGCTTATTTGGAGATTGATGTGACTTGACATGGTACTGAACTTGACTACTTCTTCTGATGATTATCTTCATGTCTTTTTGCCTTGATCTCGATCATGTTGTAGGGTTTGTTGGTGTTGTTGGTCAACATCTAAGAGCAAGCTTCAAGAGTTTGAGTTTCATTCGCTGAACTCAACATCAGGTAAATTTTCACTTTTCTTTGACTTGAACATTTGTATTCATATTCTGGAATATGAATTTGACTTTGAAAATTATTTCATCCATGGAGTTCACTCATTCATTCTTCTTATGACCTGCAAAAACATAGCACTTGCCTACAATACAATATTAGATGATGGAGGAAGAGAGGTGTACAGTCTCTCTTCTTCCAATAAACATGTAAATCATTACAAGCATTTCTTAGAAAACAAGTTCAAAGATTATATACAAACAAATTGCATTTATTTACCCCTTGAGGAATGGTGGCCAGCCTAGACCTCCTAGCGGTATTTTTTTACAAAATATTCGTTTTATATCCAATTAGATTGATTTCAAAGCCAAGTTGAAGTGAATTCATATGGCTACCTCCAGTATAAACAGGTTTTGAAAATGACTTAAAATGATATGGTAAAAATTATAAGGAGTGCCATGTTTGATAGAGCTTCTTGTTAATTTTTAACTAGACCAACAGTCACTATTTGAAGTGTAACTTCTTCGATAAATATCGGATCAATGTAATTCCACTTGGAGATTAATGTAGATTCATTTTTTCCTTTCCAGTGGAAACAGGTTTTAAAAATTCTTAGGCTTGATATCAAAAAATTGGTGATGAACAGACCTAAGAGGCAGAGTTTTACTATGCTGGTTTGAAGACATGCAGTCACTAAATGTGGCATAACTTTTTCATTTCACCTCCAAATGGGATGATTCAAATTGTGTCTTAAACTAGACTTGAATATATATCTCCCATATAAACAGGTTTTGAAAAGATGATGATTTGGTATGTCAAATATTCCAATGAACAGTCAAGACCTAGAATTGTAACCATGCAGATTTTTCGACAAGTAGTTAGTATTTCAAGAATAACTTTTTCATATGATACATGATTGAAGTGATTCAAATTGATTTGGAAACTAGATTCCAAGGGCTATCGTCCCTATGAATTTCAGATAAAAATGTTTCCATTAGACACTTCAAATATAGGTTGTACTAACTTTGTCCTCAACATTTCACTTGAGACCTAGTTTTGATTTTGATCATATTTTTATTTGTGATATAAATTGAGAACTTCAAAATGGATTCCAAAACTAGATTTCAAGAGATATGTAAAAAAAACATGATTTCAGAATGATCCTATATGGTTACCCAAAATAGTCTTACTGCATTTTGCCATGTAGTCTTTCAAATGAATATTGAACAATGATTTGAAGAAATATTCATGATAGTTTGAAACAAAATTATTATGGAAGTGTTATTGTGAATTCATTCTACTTGTTTATTTATTCTATTCTATCCTATTCTATTTTAGAAAAATAATTCATTCTCTCATGTATAAGAGAATTTCCAATGCATCCATTTTCATAACAAGATCATAAGTAAACTCATATCCAAATTTGAAAAATATACTTTAATGAATATTCGGACATGAAAACTTATCTGATCATAAAGATTTGATGAGAAAGAATGTTGAATAATGGAGTAGTATTGTAGCCTATTCTTTAACATCATTTTTTTAGATCTTGTCTTGCAAATGGATTTGGTAGTTATTTTTTTTGATTTTATGTTTTTGTTGGGGGGTTTTGTTTTGGGAACCTAATTTTAGGATCTCTATTTCTAGGCATAAAGAAACATAACTAAGAGAAATGTATACTAGCTAAATTTTTAGTGTTTTTGTTTATCTTCTATTTGACTATGCTGATAATTACCTCCCCGGCAACGGCGCCAAAATGTTGAGCTAATTTATTGACTAAATTAACACAAGTATTTAATTATCAATCTGGGTTTGTAAAACTTGGAGGCAAATCCACTGTATATGGACATCAGATATAATCAAGTTTAGAAGATAAAATTTGAAGAATTAAGGAAGTACATATTACAAATATAAACCTATTTTAACAATTTCTAATTCATTTATGTAATATATGAGGGAAGAGGCTCCTAACTTAGGAGAACCAGGTTGTCCTTCCCTACAATACTACTTTCATGAAGATAAATCTAAGAGCACTAATTAACAATGGTTTATGATGCAGAAGATGTAGAAGAAGATGCTCCTAACTAAGGAGGTCCAGATTGTCCTTCTTCACAATCCTACTATATCACAGTCACCATTGCTTCAAACCAGAAATGCAGAAATAACTTCAAATGAGAAATGGAGAATGAAATTCAGTTTTAGTTCAAGATCAAATAGAAGGGGAATTTAACTTAAATTCCTTTGTGTCCCTTCATATGTAGATTAGAATTAAACCAATAGTCATTCAGCAATCATCACACATCTAAATACATTTGAAACAAAAACTAGTCTATGAAAACTATGAAAATTGAACCAAGAAGTGTACTTAGCTTGGTGTGGGGGCCCTCCACCCTTGCCTTGCACACTTGAAGAAATCTCAGCTACAAAAACTTCAGTAAATCAACCAAGCATGAACAACAAATTGGAATGAAACAAGTTCTTCAAATTAGCTCCCAACTCAAATTATACAAAAGTTACATACAAATTCCCTTACAAAAGCCATCAAAGTCTTGGCTTTAAATAGAGGTTTAATGAAACAAATTGATCTATATTATCTCTAACACTCATATCTACTCATATCCACCTATCTAAGTCGAACTCATCCAATTCATCCCAAGAAATATGGTCAATCCCATAAAATCTCAAAACTGCCCCATTTCCTAGGGATTTTCTGGTGACTAGTCATATTTGACCAGCCTTGACCGGGCCTAATAAAGCTTGTTCTGGCTGAACCAAGTGGAGTTAGCTTAGTCCTAGTTCCCAAGCTGTCCATCCATGCATCAAACTTGAGCCCAAGTGTCCTGCAAATATGTCATCCATATAGCTATTACGGGAATTTCTGATTCAGTCCAAAATTGCACTTGAAACTCAATTTTCATAAAAACTTCTAGAAATTGCAAAATTAAAATTAAACACTGAATATGCGTAAAATACATCAAAATGAGATGGATATGATGGAAAATGGATGGAAAATATAAGAATTAGGTAAGTTTCCCTAAGAAAAAATAGACCAAAACTGAGGGCGAACAAATGGTTGGTAAACCGGTTTTTCAAACAAGTTTCTGGATGGGAATATCATTGCTTGTCTTTGGGTGGATGCATGATCCTCACACAGGCTATTCTTACCCAACTAGGGGTATATTGGGTACACTTATTTCACATTCCTCAGGCCATCATTAATAGCATTAATCGTATTATTGCCAATTTTATTTGGGCAGGCTGCAATGGACATAATAAATTCCACTTGACCAAATTGTCACATATTGCTTGCCCAAAAAGAATGGAAGGATGGGGTATTATGAACCTCAGAACATTTGGATGTTCGTTGCTGATGAAATCCTTATGGTGAGCTATATTTGGGTCTGGTATATGGAGCAATGTGATCAAACAAAAATATTTGAAGGACCTGGATTTTCTATATTGGTTCCGTAAGCACAACATTGGTATTTCGTGTGGATCGGCCATATGGCGCAGCTTTCAAAAGGTTGAAAAATATTTTATTCAACACCTGGTGTGGAATATGGGATCTGGTCACTCTATCATCATTGGGGTGGATCAGATTCTAGGAGCCAGTGGGGATTGTTGTATATCTGAATTTTTAATTGGTTTTTAATATGGAAAAGGCATTTATTTCTAGAACCGGCTTACTAATTCATGGTGGGAAAGATCTCCTATATGGAAAACTCCACAATAACTGGGGATAGTCGGTAATCTGGCTTTGGAATGGATGCAAATTAGTGTCGGTTTAAAAGCAATGGGTATATGCCAGGAGGAACAATGTGATAGTTTGGTGTGGTCGAGAAGAATGAAGGCTAGAAATATTATGGTGGCTAACATATATATTTCTCTGAGTGGTAGAGGTGGCAGGTGTATGGAGGATCCGATATTGTATGCTTTCTAAAAAACTCACATTCCTAACAAAATCATTTTGTTCTCATGGTTAGTTTTCCACAACAAAAACATTACATGGGAGAACTTGCAAAAGTGAAAATGACACGGACCAAGCATATGCACAATTTGCAAACAGGAGGGGGAAAACAATGATCATCTGTTCCTCAAGTGCCATCGCACGATCCAGGTATGGGAAAAATTGGCAATGCATTACGATTTTCCTTATAATCATTTTCTTGACATTGTAGATTGTATGGGGTGGTGGAGTAAACAGAAACCTGTCTGGAGGATAATTTTGCTCCTATTCTTTTGGACTATATGGAAATGGAGAAATAAACACATATTTGAGAAATATCCAGAGGATTTCGAACTGGTATATGAGAATATCATATCATTATACACACTATTTCCTATACATGTGAATATACCCAAAAAAATCAACAAAGGAGCAACTGCCCACACATGGTGTACCCGATTGGATTTTTTGATGGAGCGGCACAAAATAATGTCTGCGGTTGTGGATTCTGGATAGCGATGTCAAATGAATTACAATACAGAGTCCACTGGAATGCTGGTATGGGATCGAATAACAAGGCAGAGGCAATGGCTCTATGGGGCATTTTATGGCTCACAAGTTTTCTCAATATCCCCGACATCCATATATATGGGGATTCAAAGATTATCATGGACCATGTTAATGGCAAGGCACAGATCAAACAATCAGCTCTTCTTGGTTGGTTAAGGAGAATTGAAAGTCTTTGGTTTCAACTCGGGAACCCTCCAATCAATCACACCGGCAGAGAGCATAACCAACTTGCGGATGAGCTCTCAAAGAAAGGACTTCAAGGAATGGTGGGAGAAGTGCATATGGATATATTTATGGAGGGAAATATTCTGGGTGTTGTGGAGTTCACGTTTCTAGGATAGTTATGCATATACTTAATGATCTTTTTTGTATAAATGTTTCTCTTTTTTTGTATGTAACAGGTAACAATGGAATCAGATGGCGATATGGTTTTTTATATGATACATTATGAATATGGGATGATATGGTTTCATCACAAAGCTATATTGATGTAATTAACTAATTTAGTACTCTCTCATATATCTGATATATTCAATATGCAGAACTTATTTGGTTATACACTCTTTGTATGTACATCTCTTTATATGGGCACTTTACAGGGGTTGGTTGATCACGTAACCCAAATTTTCTGGTGTTTTATGATGATACGAGTAAATGAATGTAGCTATGATGTACATGATCCATATGATAATATAAATATATCTTTTTTCTTACTGAAATAAGAGATTCATTTGATCAATCGTTATCTTTACTTTTTAATTGTAATTGTTCAATTTTAAATTCTTAGATTCATACGAAAATTAACTACCTCAATAATTTGCCTACTTAAATTTTGTAGAGCAGTAACTTTTAGTAAATATGCTTATTTCACTGAATATAAAGAATGTGCAAAGTTTTTTATTCCTTAAAATTAAATTTGAAATTTCAACCATTTAAGTTTATATTTATGTTAAACAAACTTTACATAAATTTTAAGATTAGCAAATATTGGTAAGAAATCCTATTTACTTAAGTGAATATGATAAACTTGGGAATATTTCTATGAATATAATTAAATATATTCCATAACATATGAAAATATTTATATGGATATAATTGCTTACATTCATAACCTTTTCATGGATGAAAAAGCAGAAATTCCCTTAATCCATAGTCTTGTTTAATGTTTAACATAATTTTTTTTTAGGTTTGATGCAAAGAAACATTCATCATTAGCAATTTAGTAGAATGTCCAAAAATATTAAAGGTAAATTTCTTGATTTTATTGACCATCACCCAGTTGTTCAAATGAAACTCACCTCCATAAAAACCCTTGCCAAGAGTTTCTTTCACGGATTGATGTAGATGGATATTTCCCAATGATTTAATTTATATAACTACCTTAGTAATTAATTAATGTAATATATTGAATTCACGATGATAATTATCATCAACTTTTTTAGATTATAATTAGTTTATAGAAAATTAAAAGAGGTAAATATTGCATCAATTTTTTTAAAATCTTATTTCTAGGCAAAAAAAGAGTCTTTCAAGATTACCATATTATATTTTAACAAATATTTTTAAATTGAATTTTAATTTGGGTTTAGGATAGGTGTTTTAATTCAAATGTAATGATTTTTTTACCCAAGTCATAGCCTCTTATGTCATCCTAGCATCAACGACTAGTGATTATGGCTAGACCTGGAAGCAATTTTGGGGAACCTTTTTTCATTCATGTTGTTTATTTTTTATTGTACATTTAAGGACCTAACCATGGGTTTGCATTCACTCGGGAGAGGGTAGCTTTTATGAGGACAATAAAATACAGTGCATCACTTTGAATAGTAATATTATAAAGTACAAAATTACTTTTCTTTTTCTTATCCTTCTCCAAAAAAAATTAGAGATATTTCATCACCAAGCTTCACATCGTATAAGATAAAAGGAATGATAAAAGTATCAAATGTGAGTGTTTTTCTATCACACGTGTAAAGGTTTGCTAATTTATACTTGTTTTCAAGGTCATAATAAGGTGTTCACCCTTCATTTATTTCAACACTATAATTCCAATTGAGCTTCCAAGATATTTAAATGAAAGGTATTTCTTATCGATTATCAGTTTTATATGTAAATAATTCA
Source organism: Pinus tabuliformis (assembly GCA_031772625.1). Taxonomy (NCBI): domain Eukaryota; kingdom Viridiplantae; phylum Streptophyta; class Pinopsida; order Pinales; family Pinaceae; genus Pinus; species Pinus tabuliformis. The sequence goes on from CM062805.1 coordinate 642,136,988, forward strand.
TATAAACCTAAACATTTATTATAAAGAAACACAAATATTTTTAATGTCGCCTAGAGAAGAAAAAATAAAAAATAAAAAATAACATATTTCTTATGTAAATTGTGGAGACGATCCATCTAAAAATATGTATAGCTCTAGATGTTTAAGTTTCCTAAGGATAGAAGCATAGTTTTATTACAAGTCTTGTTGTCTCGAAGGTTCTCAAATGGAGATTGAAAAAAAACTATTATTATAGCAAGTTACTATATTAATGTAAAAAATAAAATAAAATAAAATAGACAAATGATATTTTTTTATTAAATTCATTGAAATATGCTTAAAGTAGATAGAGTTAAAATAAATATAATGATTCTTTTACTTCATCAAATATAAGGTTTAAAATCAGAGTTTGCATTATATTGTAGCCATTCATTCAATTGATTACTTTGATTGAGTTAATAAACATTTATATTTTTAATACTCTTAGTTGAGCAACCAATCTTAATAGGATCTTCAAAATAAGTAGTTCTACGATATTGTTTGTACCATCTCCTAAATCAACCTTAAATAGGATTATATGTGTACCATTAAGGAAAATAGCACCACCAACTCCTTTTGGGGAGATTACCTTAACTTCCATTGTCAAAGTACCCCCAAGCCCCTATTTTGTTAATTTTAGCATGGGACAAGTATCTCACTACAAGGGTTTGTATCTCGGATTTTAAATATGCAAAAATGGATTTAACCTTAGAAGCACATTGGATGGGAAGGATATCCATGTTCTCAAATATCCTTGTATTTCTAGCTAACCAAATGTCCCATGAATTTATTGAAGGTAGGAATTTCAACACTTTGCTCTAGATTTTGCACCAATGTGTGAGAAATTCTTCAACATATTCCCCTTTGCATTATTTTTTTTATCCTTATAGAGAAAATATATTATAAAAGTTAAACATGGAAATTGTTTCTTCATAATATATTAATTGATTTTTCAAAGGAGAATTTTTCATTCATGATTTTTTTCGTCTAATCTCATGACATCCTCAAGTAGATGAATTACAACATCTATGCAACATTTATTTTTTCTTGATCCTCCTTCAATCTTCTTTCTTTTCCCTCCATGCCCAAACTATCATATCAATTAGAAGGGATTAAAGTTCATTTTCATGGGGAGTTGTTACCCAATATTGGTCTAATACTTTTGTTATACCTTTCCCTAAACTAGGCATATAGTAGTCAACTTTAACATAAAGAGTACCACTCAGATGCTATAGAACCTCAACCATGTACCTCAAAATGATTTCTAGTGTGGACCTAGGAAATATTCCTATGTAGGCCCTATGTTGTGGTTTAACCATCGAATCCACCATAGTAGGTTGGAGATACCTTAAAATGGTAATACCCTTGCTACTCGAGAAATCCTACAAGTTTCCATTTCGAACACTATTTTTACACATGCATCGTTCATCTTGCTTACAGAAAAAGTTAATATTTTGGCCAATCGTGGGATGTGCAAAACACCAAGGAGTGTTTTAATCCTTTCATCCATGAGTTCCAACTTGACTTTTCCTTGCCCTTTGATTCTATTTTTTGAGTCATCTCCTAGGAAAGCATTACCACCATCATACATTTCCTATTCACAAAACCACTCCCTATGAGGGCTTATATGAAAAAATGCAACTAATTCATCCAATCGTGCCTCATGATTTGTATGTGTTCTTGAAGAAGCAAAAAACACACACATCGCCTTTTTCATCTAAGGAGAATTTTTATTTTGCAAAAGGAGCACCTATGGATCCCTTCCGTTTCGAAACACTTTTGGATCTACAATGTTTCTTGTAATGCCCTTCTTTTCCACATCTCTAGTATAGATTTACAAATTTTCCTAGAGATTTAGATCTCCCTTTTATGGACATATTTTTATTTCTATCCTAGGACTATCTTCTTACATATAAGGCATATGCATTCTAACTTTCCATATTTTTTCATTTCATCACTTTCTATAAAAAGGATGAGATTATTTCATCAAAACTTAAAGCAGTCAAATTACTACCTATGGAAACAACTAGACTATCCATGATTCTAATAAATAACACAAAAAAATCATACACATATGCATTAGAAATCTTAAAATCAACAAATAATAGTTGACTTAACATAGTATTGAAGGCATTCATATGCTTTATTCTCTATCCTTTATCCTCAAGTTATACAACTTCTTCCACAAGAACAATTTGTTCACCAGGGACTTAAACTATCACAAAGCCCCTAACTTGTTCGACAATGGCTTTACTATAACTCCTTTTAAAACATTCCATAATACAAAATTTGAGAGACATAATCGTATTGTGTTCTCTACCTTTTTATCCAACTTGGTCTAGTCTTTTGTCAACATCTATGTAGATATGGTGCATGGATCCATAATGATCCATTGATCTTTTTCCACCAAAATATATTTCATTTTGAGCTTTCACAACTCAAAACTTTTCCCATTGAATTTATAAATCATTATCTTTGAACTAATCACCATTTCCTTTCACCACAAGAATTGATATTGTAGATATGCCACTTTAACAAGATTTTCCACAAGCTCGAGCCAAAACCCTTAGCCATAAAGGTGTCCCCTTGAAGCCAAACTGATATAATACCATTTTTTGGTTTTACCCATGTACAATTAATTGATGCAATTAAATTCTTAATAAAATTAGAAAAGATTCAATGTTGTGCATGCACACACACACACACATTTAACATAGATATTTTACCCTAGAGACCCAAATTGGGAAAACCAGAAATATTTTTCAGTATATTCTATTTTACAATGTTACAATACAATATTCATATATTGCAATATACATAAACCCCCATTCCATTATCCTTGGATTATAATACAATTGTAGTTCCTTAAATATAATTACAAAAATATGTGTTAAACCACCATGCGCCACATAACTACTAAAAGTGAAAACTTTGTGCTTAAAATAACCAAAAGTGAATGAAAAAAATCACCTTTTTTTTTTAGTTTTTATTTGGGAGATATGCATGCAAAGAATATAACAGATACACACCAAAAGTATCTTATTTCTCTCTCTTAATAATTATTAAGTACATGAGAGCAATCCATGATGCAAAAGGCCTCCCAATGGTACTCATATTCAACTCAAATGCCACCTAAACATGTTTATACCTTGGCATCTATTTCTAGTGCACAAAACTCAATGGCACATGTGTCCCACTTGAAGGATAAATAGCCCCTATAATTTTCCTATGTGTTGGTTCAAGGAATTTTTCATGGTTCTTGAGCATGAGTGTTATCGGGAAATCTAGTGTCCACTCGGAGCTGCTAGTCCCACTAAGACGGGTAGCTATCTTAGAAACAAACAAAGCAAAACTACTTTCGCTTTCCTTTATGAAAAATAGATAAGAGGGGAACAAAGGACACCAACCTCAGTCTTGCGCTTGGTTCCTTGCTTGGTTCCTCTCCCTTCTGACAGATCCTTGCCGCTCCTTCTTCGTTTACCCAGCTTCAAAGAGCACCTGTGGATTCAAAGCAGCATAATACTATCAAAGAACAGAGATCTACAGTCATAAACAATATAGGACCAGATATATATTGACCACACAAATGCATATATCATCAAACATACGAGAATGTGGAGGAAAACTTGAATAGCTTTATTAATATCAAGAATAGCAAAGAGGATTACAACCTATTGTTCTGACCCAGTGTCATCCTCTCAGCATGAAAGCCCTTCTTCACCTCATGAAAAGCTTAGATCACCCAACACTATGATATTCCACTAGGAAACCAACAGCACTTCCTTACAAGATACAAGATTCCAGCCTCTAGATCTCTGTGATGAGGGATCCATATATAGATGATTGTAGGGGGGTGAGTCAGTTTCTGGGATTTTTATTAGTGTCCTCTCTCTGATAGTTCTTTATTCCACTTGGAGATTGATGATCTCTTACTCATCCCTGGGCAAATTCAGAGAGGCAAGTGTCACAGGAGAAGTTTCTGGAAGATTCCATGATCATCCACCTTGCAAACTGTCTCTGCCATTTGTCTATTCTCACCCATCGCACCCTATAGAAGGGCTTTCCAGTATGCGTTGCACTTTTTACACTAAGCAGGTGAGATGCATCGCACCCTCTGCACTGGGCATTCTGTATGGTCCAGTTTTGTCCAATTCTGAGCAGTTTTCTGTGGAGAACTTCTGGGAGATGATGTAATCAGCTGACCTTGTTCCTTTAGGGTATGAGACAACACTTTTAGGGACTTAGAAGACCTTGGTTTATGGACATATATGATTGGGGTTGCAGTGCCCAAAAATGTCTATAACAGTTGCCCCCTAAAGCATGAGGTCGTTAATCTTTTGCTGTTGGGTGAAATTCTTTATCATGAGGATCCGAAGTTTTTTCGAGCTAGAAGGCGACCTGTAATAAGATACAATACAATACATTATCTTCATAATATTTTTCATGATCTAGCTGAGGCGAGCATTCCCATGCTCAGCTTTATAAATTCATTTTCATGTACATAGGACAGACAACCGTCTATGTGGCAGACTGATGATTCAGACGGAGTCATCATCCTTTGATTCGGATGATCATCTGTTCGGCAATGATGTACATTTGATGTCTTTATATTCCTGAATATATCACAACCTGGATGGATGAAACTAGATCCGGGGTCTTCAAACTAGTTCAATCTCCACTCGGAGTACAAGTCGATCCATGTGAAAGATGTTCTGGAGTCGAACATGGAAAGACATCGCCTGATTACCAGGAAATGATGTAAGTTGTTAAAAGGCGTGAGAGGAATCACCGATAATGATGATGACCCTCAAGGTACTACAGTACAATTCACGTGGTGTGAAAAAGGGACTTGGGGTTGAACACCACGCAAAATATTTCGATCGAAGGCCATTGATGTAAACATGTTGCTAGAAGTGAGAAACTTGCCATTAAGGCATGCAAGCTTCAAAGTACTGAAAGGTTTGTTCCTAGGTCGACTTCTTGGATAATGAGCTGATGTCAACAAGAAGCGACCCGTCATAGGAGGGCCTTAATGAATCCCACATCTACGACACGGAACGGAGCAAATGATTTTGTGGAGATGAAAATGATCTGATGATACAAGGTTCAAGGTGGCGGTCATGAAAGAATGGAGCGTGAATGTATTGCAGCAGATGAGACACAGGTGAATTCTCTGAGTGACTTCTCTTGAACATACCAGCGACACTGAAATGGATTGGTAGTGTTAACCCCAAAGATGGATGGTACGATGGACCAATGGTGATATGACCGTTGAACGGAATAACCCAACCCGACTTAGACGTGGAGTGAAAGTGTCATGTTCAAGAGTAACTTGCTACCAATAAAGTTTCTTCAAGTTTTCTTCCCAATTTTCCCCAGTCATTGCTGACCAGTACCTCTTTATTTTTATCAAGCTTAAGGAGGATAACATATGCTTGTTCTATAATCCGCCCTTCGGGCAAACCCGTCGCTTGTTTTAACAAGCCTAGCGACAGTGAAACTCGTTCTCATCCATTTGAACAAGTTTGTCGCTATTGATTTTAACACGTTTAACGCCAATGATAACTCGGTCCTTTTTCAATTTTAGAGAGTCTGAAAAGGGACGGAAACAAAACTCCAATAATCCTTTTTCATCATATAATCCCTTAAGTCTGAAAAAGTATAAAATAATACGAAAGGGATGAATTTTCGATAGTTTTAACGAGCCGAACAAGACAAGCGCTCGATCTTTTTGTGTAATAATCCCTCAGGTCCAAAAAGATTAAAATCTAGAGGAAGGATAGCACTTCCGGTAGCTTTAACGAGCTGGAAAGGCCAATCGCTCAACAATCTTTTCATATTTTACGAGTCAGATGAAAAGAGCTTAAAGGAGACTCGTTTTTTTGAGGAACGAGTGATAATTTCGGGTAGCAGCTAATTCTAGGTAAGGTTTGGAATTTTCCAATCACGACAGTGTCATAAGGATGGCTAACAGAATCACTCGTCGCAGATGTTCCTCAAAAAGGGTAAACAATCAAATGGAGGCGTATGATCGGCTAAAACAGAATGGAGGTGATGATGAGAACACGACCAAGGCTCAAAAGCTGATGATAATGCATTCACAATGGCTATTTACTGGAGATTGGTTCATTTTTTAATGAGCTTAAACTCTGGGGGAAACATTTTCTCATGCTTAGGTTTAATTTTTAACGAGCTTGAATTTTACATAAAAACTGCTCGTGATAATGGTCATTGATTATTTGATTCACCATTAGCACTTTGTTCTTTCAATGGTCATACTTCCTGTTCAATTGCTTCATAAAATCGATTAGAAATGAAAACATATGCTTGAAAAATGAGTTAAAAACACTAATACCTTACTCGAATTATGTGAATAGTAATTTAAAAGTGACTTTTACCTCTCATTTTACCATTTCATTTGAACTTGGTTTGTTGGAGCTCTAGAGGTGCTTTTCCCCCCTGATTTTCACTAGCTGATTCTGGGAGATTATGTGGATGATTCTTAGCGCTGTCTAGACCAGGTAGGAGCTAAACCTGTGCTCTTCAGTTGCATTCTTTCCTTTTTGAATTCTGAGCATGTTTCCCTGTTTTGCTGAGCCTCTGGGGTTTGAACAATTCACCCTGGCCCCATCGCACCCTTCCTATATCGAAAGGTGTGATGCATACTGGACTGGTCACTGGCCAGTTAGTATGCATCGCTCCTAGTACACTGCTGGGGTGCGATGGACGCAAGGAGGGAAACTTTTGCACTGTTTTCTCATGGAATTTTTGCCCATTTTTTTGCAAAATCAGGACCCTAACTCTTATCTTGTTTGTTTTCAGAGATTCATTGGAGCAAAATGGTTATTACATGGTGAGAGCACGAGCATGAAGAAGAGGACATGGTTGCTTTGCATGATCCGGGTACGGTAACTGCACTGCAGAACTGTGGTCTGCTCAAGTTTTTCCGCATCTCTAACATGAGGCAACAAATCAACTTGTTGCAGTATTTCCTCGATGCATGGGATCCTACCAGCTAGGTGTTCCAGATCAGACGCAATTCCATCCCCTTGACTGTTGTGGACATCTATTTTTTGACCAGTTTATCGAGGCGTGGTGCCTCTCTCTCATTATCAGGTTCTGCTCATGGGGGCGAATCCGTGAGAGATTACATTCACTGGTACTGCAGAGAGGGATCTTAGCCGAGTAGGGATGGCAAGATCAACATCCGAGATGTCACTGACCGGTTCTTGAGGACCATTCTGTTTACTTTTGCTAGACTGGCTGGTAGTGCGGCTCTTCACGTGGCTGACAGGTCTTATATGCAGTACACCTTGGAATGCCTCGAACCGAAGGTGTTCAACTAGTGTGATGCAGTACTCCCTGTGATGAAAGAACAACTGACCAAGGTGAAAAGCGGAAGATCCAAGAATCTTGGCTATGGTTCTATTTTGACCGCTTTCGCCTTGGAAAAGATCCCACTGATGTAGCCGCAGTACATTTCACTTGGTTTACCTCCACCAACCGAACCACGGATGCAGAGATGGGTTGATCTCATGGCCTGACATGATGGTCAGTCCCAGATTTCTTTCTATGACACCTTCTTCGAGTGTTCAACCGCCAGAAGATGGTTTATGCCGAGTGTCCATATGCTGGTATGGATTTCCGGGGTGACCCGGATTTGGTGTTGCCGGCTGGTGAGCAGTGGGGTGCTATAGGTAAATTCTTTAACCATATCCCTGTTTATTGTTTTCATAATGTTCTTATGTTCTCTTTGATCAAGACTAATTAACAGTCATGTGCTCATGCAAACATTAGACCAGTTCGACCAGTAGTATGCCTGAGAGTGCCAGCTGCCGCTCCAGTAGGAGAGGCTATGGGGAGGGCCATCCTTTGCGACCTTGATGTGGCCGAGACTCTTTCAGCATTATAGGATCAGGTCGAGGGTCTCACTCTTGGTATTCTGGATGTGAGGACCGACGAGCTGCCTCTGAGGTTGCAGCGACATACCACTGGCGTGTTGAGTCGATGGACTAGGCTTCTACGCATGATTGCACAGGCGGTGACTTGTTATCACCAGCATCATTAGACTAGGGTGCCCCCTAGCATTTTGAGTTTTGGGTCATTTGACTGATTTTGTCTTGGTTATAGAACGTTATGTGTAAACCATAAATAGTTATATATATATTTTTTATTTTCGAAGCTTTATTTTGGTTAAGTTACATGATCCTGATGCAAATATTGATGCAATGCTTCTTTTTTAATAAATGTCGCAAATGTCTATTCAACACATAATTTTCCAATGAATCTGTTAATGTGTTTAAATTTCTAGAAATATGTTGATATTGAATAGAATCGAACTGTCTTTCCAAAATCTTGACCCTTAGGAACATGCGGTAGATAGCTGGATTCCGTACAAAGTAGATACCAATGAGTTGTAGAATGACGAGTTGTGAGTCTAGCCTGACGACAAGTCGGCGTATGCCATGTGCTATGGCATCAGAGAGGAGTTCTATCAACGTGCTGTATTCAATGATATTGTTCGTTGACTGACCAATACATACCCCTCTAAAACTCACTAACTCGCCATTGGGATCGAAGATGGCCCAGGCCACAGAAGATAGGTTCCGCGAACTACGACTCGCTCCATCAGCATATCCAACAAATGGTTCCAATAGGTTCGACATCTACAACAAATGCAAAAAGTGGATTACCTAACCAAAACAATTGCCCTTAGCGAAAACAAAAATGTAACAAAAGCATAGGGGTTACTACATTGAGTTAAGCATAGTAACGCTTGAGGTACAACCCGTTGCGGGGTTGCGCCAGTGGAATCCCATCATAATCCACCAACTCGTAGGCTCCTTTTGCTAATACACGCTTAACAATATAGGGACCCATCCATAAAGACTTGAATTTACCTACTCCCAACTTATCGGACTCCTGGTCATAAAGTAAGACCAGGTCACCTTCTGAGAAGACACGAGGTTTAACATTTTTGTCAAACTGCGCTTTGACTCGTCTCTTATGGGCTTCATTAGCCAAAGTAGCATCATGACGGGTTTCATCCAATTGGATTAATTCCAAGAAACGAGCCTCCTCTTCTAAAGTTCCGGGGAGGAGGTCGACCGCGAGCTTGAGGGACGAGATTTCACACTGAACTGGCAAGATCGCTTCCAGGCCATACACCAGCTGAAAAGGTGTAAACCCGGTCGCATTCCTCACCAATGTCCGGTATGCCCACAAGGCCGAGTACAGGATCAAGTGCCAACTTCGTTTATCGACTCCAATCATCCTTTGCAGCATGCGCTTTAGGACTTTGTTGATTGCCTCAACTTGTCCATTAGCTTGCGGATAATACGGAGTAGAGCTGTCGTGGGACAATCCTAATTTTGCAGCCAACTCAACCATCATGTGATTGCGAAAATGTGATCCATGATCTGTGACTATGGCCTGTGGAACGCCGAATCTGGAGACTACATGATTGAAAAAGAAGAGGGCAGCCGTTTCGCCGCTATTGTTTAATGTAGGCATCGCCTCGGCCCATTTGGTAAAATAGTCTACTGCGACTATGATATACCCATGCCCCCCGGCCGAGGTGGGGTTACATGTCATGAAATCTATGCCCCATTTGGCAAATGGCCCAACAGCAACTACTGGTTGCAGAGGTGCGGGTGGTCTTCTGGTTTTGGAACCGAAGATTTGACAGGCATGGCAACTTCTGACTGCGGTTATGCAATCTTTGAACTATGTTGGCTAGAAGTATCTTGCTCGTAAAATCTTTTGTGTCGTAGCATAACCAGATTGATGCCCCCCACACACACCTGAATGACAATCATTCAGGACTTTTTCGGCCTCCTCATGTGTGAGGCACCTCCGTAGAACTGTATCGATACCACGACAGTAAAGCATATCACCGACGATCACGTAGTCTTTTGCTTGGTATCGAATCCGTCGTTGTTCCGAGCATGAGGTATTAGACCTATATGTTTGGGTTTGGAGATAGATTATTATATCTCCATACCACGTATTGCTTGAAGATATCAAAAACAAAGATTCGTCCACGATTGCTTCTTCGGATGTTACATCATTGGACGACAATGTGAGATCACAAAGTAACTCCGTGAAAACCAGGGCTTTCTTTGATTTGGATTTTTTTTGAATTCCAGATCAAACTCTTGTAAAATTGCTTTCCATTTTGAATATTTGCCCCCCAGCAACTATCGTGACAATAGATAAGTCATGGGGTTGCAATCTGATAAAATGGTAGTTTTTCTGAAGAGGACATAATGTCGAAATCTCTGTATTGCTTGAACAGCTGCGAGAGCCAACTTTTCAACGTAGGAGTACTTGATTTCTGTATCATTTAAGTTTCCGCTTAAATAATATATTGGATGTTCAATTCCATCATCTTCTTGAACTAAAACCATTGCTATGGTCGTATCTGCTGCAGCCAGATACAAGTTAAAGTCTTTTTGATAATCGGGAGCATACATTAATGATGCTTTTATTAGGGATTCCTTTAAAGCATCAAAGGAAGCTTGCACAACCTGATCCCAGATGAAGGGTACTTCTTTTTTCAACAGACAAGTATAACCTTTAGCAAGTTTAGCGTAATTTGGAATGAACCTCCTCAGAAAGTTTGCTTTCCCTTGGAGTTTCTGAATTTGAAGCAAATTTGAAGGTGGAGACAAATCAATTATTGCCTGAACCTTACATGGGTCGAGACGAATCCCTTCTTTTGAGATCACAAAGCCAAGTAAACGACCAGAACTAACACAAAACACACATTTGTGTGGATTGAGTTGTATCTTGTAGTGTCGGCAACGTAGAAATATCGTTCTTAAATGCTGCAGATGATCGGTCCACTTTCGCAAATGAGCCGGAAGATCGTCGAGATATGGTTGAACGATGTTCTTAATGTCGTGGAAGGCATAATTCATTGCCCTCTAAAATGTTGCCCCTGCGTTCTTTAAACCAAAGGGTAGCTTGCGATATGCGAATGTGCCCCACGGACAAATAAATGCAGTCTTTGACTGGTCTTGTGGGCGAATATTTATTTGATTATACCCGGAAAATCCATCCATAAGCAAAAATATTTCACATCTGGTGCATTCATCAAATATTTGGTCAATGAAGGGTGTAGGGTAGTTGTCTTTCGGACAAACTTGATTTACATCCCTATAATCGACACACACTCTAATCGTTCCTTGTTTTTTCATTATAGGAACAATATTCGATACCCAATCGGTTAGAGGAACCGGGTAAATAAAACCAGCATGGAGAAGTTTTTCAGCTTCTACCTTGATGGCAGTGGCTTTCTTGGGGTGCACCTGCCGAAGCCGTTGTCATACCGGTTTGACATATTGATACATCTTAATTTCACGTTCAACTATGCTTGAGTCAATGCCTGGCATTTCATCATATGACCAAGCAAAGACATCTCTAAACTCGTGAAAAAGAGCGCAATATACTTCCAGTTCTGAAGGAGAACAAGATTTGCCAACATGAATCTTCTCTACAACATCTGTTTTGGTCGAGATATTTATGGCGATAGTCTCTTCAATATTGGACAGGTTTCGCTTGGAATCCACCGTATTTACAGTATTTGACAGAAAGTCAAAAACTGAGGGATGATCAAGGTCACTGGAACTATCTTCCTTACAATTCGAAAGATGGGAACAATGGTGGTAATCTTCCCATGGTGCCCCGTCAATCATCATTGACTGAATAATTCCTTCGTCTATAGAATGTACTTGCGACCAAGGATCTGAAGGGGTGCCATATTCTCTAGACCTATCTATCCACATGCTTGATGAGCATTGATTTGGGTTTGCCTCCCATGCCGAAAACATTGATTGCTACAATATTTCTATTGGGCTTGGAGGCAATACCTGGAGATGATCCAAGTTAATATTGTTTTCAAATATCTTTTGAATAGAAGATATCATATTGCAGGTTCCCACCATTGCCACTTCCGTCAAATTGTTTGGAGGTGATAGGGCAAAATTTCCCATTAATGTGGGGTCTTTTAGTAGGCCTACTCCGATATTTTGAAGTGACTGAGGGCTTCCATGGATCATCGGAATGCTTCCTGTAACTTGTGAACTGTTGGGGAGAAAAGTTTGTTGGTCGACGACTGTAATTCATCCTTGGAAGAGAAATGCAACCTTCCTAAAGTACGTCGACACAACAGTAGCCGTAGCATATATCCAGGGCTTTCCCAGTAGGATGTTGTAATCGAGGTTTCCATCGATAACTTCAACATCAATTTCTATTGTTTTGCCCCCCAGTTCAACTTGCAAGTTACTCAATATCCCATATGGGGTGTATGTTCGTCCATCAAATGCTTTTAATGTCGTCGACGAACGCGACAAGGGTGGAGATCCTAAAGTTTTCAAGCAACTCATCGACATAATACATGTAGATGCCCCCTCATCAATAATTGTTCGATGAACAGTTTTGTTGAGGGCTTTCACTTGAATACGGAAAGCTAGTTGAGCTGGTAACTAAGGGTCATATCCTTTGTGATTAAAGGCCACAAGATTGGAATCCGTTGGTCAATCCCACCTATCGCTGACAATAAAGCCTACTTTTAGGAGGGGCAATTTTGCAGTACCTCAAGTGTCGACATAGCGGACGGTGATTGGGCCATATCCTCCACTATATTATAATGTTGTGCTACTCTGGTACGAGGATTAAACATCGATTTGTGTACTACTCCCTTTGGCAGTTTTATCATTAATTCAGGAGTGATGGGTGGCACAACTTCGGTCGAAGTTGTTGTCGAACTACTAGGTTGATCATTATCCTTGTTGTTCGACATCTATGGATTCCCATAATCTTTATTCCTTGTCGATATCAAAGCATCATTCAGCTGCTTCGAAATAGACAACATTAGCACTTGGGACGGGGAAGCATTGTCGCTAGCAACCAGATTTGTTCCTGGGTTCAGAAACATATCGTTCAATACTACCGAGGTTTTTGAACTCTTGAAGAATTTTCTAAGCTCAGCTTTATATGGACACTCTCTCGTCCAATGATCCTCATCACATATAAAGCATGGATGACTTGGTTTCCTATCTCCATAAGGGTTTGCAGAAGATTTTTCAGGAGATGACTCCTGTTGTTTCTTCTTCTTCCCTTTCTTTTTCTTCTTGCCTCCTAGTTGCTTGGTTTCTTTGCCTTTGTCAGTTGACATGGCATTTACTTCCGAGGCGAGAAGTTCTTCATTTGCATTTTGACTTGAAATCGTATGGGCCTTCTTTGATGTAGCCTTTACGGTTTTCGTGCTAGTCGTACCTATCATGCCATTGTCGGCATGAGAGTCTTTGTTTGATTTAGGAGGGGTAGGAACGGAAGATTCCAGTCTAGGAGCATCAGGGATTTTATCGTAGAGCGTGCCAGACTGAGTATAGATCAAGTCTAGATATTGTGCATGAGCAATAACTTGCTCTTCAGTGACGACTCCTCCCTTTGCCGCATCTTTCGTAATATAAGGTAACAATGACTTAATAAACCATTCGGCCAACAGTTGATCAGGAACATATGTTTTTACCATTCTACGATGATGTCACCACTCATGAATATGATCAGATATGTGAGTGGCTGTTGTTTGTTTGAAATTGGTAAGAAGCTCTATTCCCGTTCCATACCTTATGGGTAACTAAAAATGGGTTAAAAAGGTTGTGGCCAGGGTACTAAAGTTATCAAACAAAGCTCTAGGCAATTCGATATACCATTTTGCTGCCGGACCCGTTAACATTCGCTGAAAAAGGCGAAGCCTGATCGAATCATCGTTGAGAGTGTTTGATGAACACCGCAGATGAAAGGTCATCACATGATTCGATGGGTCTTCACCCGAATTTCCATTAAATTTAGGAATATCTGATGGAAGTTTATGCGGAATCGTCGGCCACCAAGGGGCGTAAGCAATTGGATCATTCGTTAGTCGATTTAGATCTAGTAACTCTAAAGTTGCCACGAAAGGCAACTGTTGATTCAGGTTCGGTGAAGCATACCCAGGATAAGATGGGATTGCCTGAGTAGTTGGTCTTTGCATACCAGCATAATGCATTTGATGCTGGTAACTTTGGTAAGGTTGATGGGCATGACCATTATGATATGATTGATGTTGACCGTTTTGAATGTACGGCTGCCCATTACTTGCAAAGACTTGTTGCTCAGATCCTTGGTAAGCTTGTTGGAATTGCGGTTGTTGGTATTGTACCAGCCATGGTTGTGAAGCCATGAGCTGTTGCCCAGTACTGACTGTTTGACCAAGATGGGGGGTAATGGTCCCCGTTTGAACCTGGGTCATTCTGCTAGTCGGTAATTGTGGTTGCGTCGCAGGGACAAGAGGTTGTTGTATTACGACCTGAGAAACCTGAGGTTGGCATACAACAGGCAATTCTTGTACTTGTGACACTGTCACGATAGCCAGCGTAGTGGGGATATTTGACACAGGTAAACTTTGTTGCATCAAGTATACAACTCTTGGTTGTTGAGGCAGTATCGGTACCCAACCGCTAGATGTAATTCCAGCATACCCTGAATTCTGTTATGAACTCTCGTATGGTTGTTCTCCTGGAGGAGACAATGAAAGGGTATATTTCCCTCCATACGGTGGTAACCCAGTGCTCAAAGGAATGATTTGCCTTTGGGGACCGGATTGCCCAAATTGACACTGCGAAGGATCAATTTGTTGAGACTCAACATAAGAGATTCCAGATATTATTCCGGACGAACAAACGGGAACAGTCCATACTGTCGAAACAGCCCCTGGATGGACTCCATCCAGCGATTGAGAGCTAGTTGGGACAGATGGTACGCCGGCAAACATTGTCGGAGTAGCAGCAGGAAGTTCTACTGCTGTTGTGTTGGATGACACAGTCCTAGATGTCGACAGTTGTTCAGACATATTTAGTCTATCCAAAAGATTCCTCAGCGATTCTTCAGGAACTTCCGATGGTGGGAGACTAACTTCTGATGAAGAAGGATATAGGGTGATCCCAGCTCCAAATTGCGATGGAGTGTTAGATGGAGGATCCTCCACAATCTCTTCTATGGCAATCAATCCAAGTAGAAGAGGTAGACCGTCAGGCCCGTAAAATATTTCCGGTGCCGAAGAAGGTATAGGTTCTGTACGAAGAAGGTATAGGTTCTGTAGCGATTGATGTTTGGTGAGTAACACCTTCCGAATCAGCTGCAGATGGAGTCATTTCGGGAATAGAAGTGTTTACCATCACACTAGGATCAGTTGTAATGTCCTTTTGTGGCTGCGGAATTTCTTCTGTAGAGGTAGGGATACCAGAAATGTTCGGAGTAACCGGAGTCTCCGAGGATGTCGGAGTACTTGCTCCAACCAAACTAGGGGACTTCGATCCGGTCAAACGCGTTTGCTTTGTCCGGAATAATTTTGTTTCTGGAGTCAATGACGGTTGACTCGTAAGCCTCCGCAAATGACGAGGTTTTAATTAACTTTCTTCCACGATTGCGGATTACTTGATCAACTCAAAATAAAAGGGGAAAATGGTTCTGAATTAAATGAATTTTAGATGCTTTGACACATGTTGTTTTTTCAATTTTTAAGAGTCAAGAAAAAACAAAAGATGACTCTATTCACCTTCGATTTTTAATGAGCCTGAAGTGACAAGTGCTCAGATGGACCTTTTCCTTTAAGGAGTCTGAAAAGGAATGAAAGAGACTACTCTGGAAGTCTAGACAGAGGGATTACCAAACCAATCGCAAAGTTGTAGAATACTTTTTACGGTATGGCAGTCAATCTTCCCAAATGCTGTGTTCAGTGCATTGCGATCGATAGGGTGACAGACACGGCTTCCTAAGGATAAAGGATATAGCCTATTGTGGTCTCCCAATATATACTCGATGTTACGTGGGAGCACTGGCACTTGTCATCTCAAAGAGGAGGAATCACCCAACCAGCAATGAAAGCGATAGTTACCAGGCTTTACAACGCCAGAATACATCTCTAGCCTAGAATTCTAAATGTTGTGCGTTAGGTTCCAAAGCGTTTTTATGTTCATTGAATTTATTTTACAGTTGATCTTGCTTAAAAAATTTTCCTTTCAGGTTCACCGCGTGATGTAGATATATAATTCCAAAAATGCAATCTAAGATGATAAACAATCGTTTAATCTTCTTTTTGCAATGAAAATCCTAGCTACTAAGGAAAGAGAAATGAGATTCTTTCAACATAGAGCACAGAGCACACACTAGATGCACTGTCCTAAATCAAACCAACAAGTAGTCTAAATGCAAATGCACATGCATGTATCTATTTTCAGCCTTCTTAATGTGTGAATGACAAGAAGAATTCTAAGTACAAATCTGAATTATCTTTTCAAAGCAACAGTACTAACTTTTTTTCTTCAAAATACGAAAGGAAGATAACGACGACACTTTGCGATTTTGAATTGAAAACTACTTTCGACACTTGAAAAACCACTAATTCAAATCAAATACAAGAGTAACAATATAATCAACCATCAAGAACAATAGGATTCTTTTCTATGACTGAAAACGACACTTGCGACACTTCCAAATCAAGAAACGACAGTTCGATTATGCTACTTCTTTGTAAAAGAGAACTGAAAATGGCACACAATACACAAAAACATTCACAGTTCTTTGCACAATGGAGGTGGAATGATGGAAAGGAAGGGGTTTTCACAGAGGTGTACTGATCACAGACAGCAAAACTCCTGAATAGAGCTTAAGGGAGTGAAAAAACAACCAAAATCTGGAAGCAGAAGAGGTCTTGTTTGATCAGCACACCTGTTACACAGGGAAAGTGCGATGCAGCACACCTACTGCACACAAGAGGTGTGATGCATCTAGATTCCCAAGAGGAGAAGGTGCGATGGTCCAGAGACAAGACTTCAACTTGGTTCTTGGTCACAGTTTGCAGCTCAGTTCAGGGATTTAGGCCGAGCAAGTGATGTTCAGTACATATAAATCACAGGGGTTGATCTAATGAGGTTATTAGAGCCACCACCAGGGCAATTACAATGTTTGCAAATCGATTGTTCAGTTTATAAACAAAACCCGGAGACAGACTAAAGCAACATTGATCTACTTTGCATTTGCATAGAAAATGCAATTTGAAGGCTAGCTGGCTTGACTTCAGGCTACGTCTGTAAGTTTATAAAACAAACAAATATAGACAAGCAAACAAGCTATTCGCTCCCCAGTGGAGTCACCATTTTGTTATCAGGAAATATAGTGTCCACTCAGAGCTGCTAGTCCCACTAAGACGGGTAGCTATCTTAGAAACAAACAAACCAAAACTACTTTCGCTTTCCTTTATGAAAAATAGATAAGAGGGGAACAAAGGACACCAACCTCAGTCTTGCACTTGGTTCCTTGCTTGGTTCCTCTCCCTTCTGACAGATCCTTGCTACTCCTTCTTCGTTTACCCAGCTTCAAAGAGCACCTGTGGAATCAAAGCAGCATAATACTATCGAAGAACAGAGATCTACAATCATAAACAATATAGGACCAGATATATATTGACCACACAAATGCATATATCATCAAACATACAAGAATGTGGAGGAAAACTTGAATAGCTTTATTAATATCAAGAATAGCAAAGAGGATTACAACCCATTGTTCTGACCCAACGTCATCCTCTCAGCATGAAAGCCCTTCTTCACCTCATGAAAAGCTTAGATCACCCAACACTATGATATTGCACCAGGAAACCAACAGCACTTCCTTACAAGATACAAGATTCCAGCCTCTGGATCTCTATGATGAGGGATCCATATATAGATGATTGTAGGGTGGTGAGTCAGTTTCTTGGATTTTGATTAGTGTCCTCTCTCTGATAGTTCTTGATTCCACTTGGAGATTGATGATCTCTTACTCATCCCTGGGCGAATTCAGAGAGGAAAGTGTCATAGGAGAAGTTTCTGGAAGATTCCATGATCATCGAGCTTGCAAACTATCTCTGCCATTTGTCTATTCTCACCCATCGCACCCTACAGAAGGGCTTTCCAGTATGCATTTCACTTTTTACACTGAGTAGGTGAGATGCATCGCACCCTCTGCACTGGGCATTCTGTATGGTCCAGTTTTGACCAATTCTGAGCAATTTTCTGTGGAGAACTTCTAGGAGATGATGTAATCAGCTGACCTTGTTCCTTTAGGGTATGAGACAACAATTTTAGGGACTTAGAAGCCGTTGGTTTATGGACATATATGATTGGGGTTGCAGTGCCCAAAAATGTCTATAACAATGAGAAGCTTATTTGAGATGCTAAGGTAGTCGTTTTCATTCTTTGATGATGGTTAAGGACTTGTATCCCATACATGTCCCATTTGGTGGTCTGAGGACACATTCATGGTGCTTAAGCATGAGAATATATGTTTAGGACCTAAGGTTATTATTTATGTCATACTTCCCATGGTATCCCACCTAAATGCTAAAGAATTCTAACCATGGCCTAAAGGATAATTGCTATTGTGGCCCTAGGAAACAATCTATAGTGTATCAGAAGCCACTAATTTTTAACCCAAACCAAGACTTAGATAAAGAGACCCAATATCGCTATTCCAAGCCTTTTAATAAGTCTCGTATTCCATTCTTGGACCACATATTTTGTACAAAGTTCCTTCTAATGTTTTTTCGGGCCAATTTATATGTTATAAAAACAATATGTGCATGTTAAAAGCATGCACATGTTAATAATCATGTGTGATTTCGTTGGAATAAAATAAAAGGGCACAAAGCATAACCACATTGTCTCTTAAAAATAAGGTTCATTGTACACAAGAAGTGTCATATACTAGAAAAAAATGTTGTTTCAATATTTTTAATAGAAAAAAATGTTGTTTCAATATTTTTTATTGTATAGTGTGATTAGGATTGTCAAATTATTGTTTTCATTAAAATTTTTGAAGATAGAAAAAAAATGGAAGCTTGAAAAGAAATTTGATACAAAGGATTAGCCCCTTGAAAAAATTCAATGGGTTAAGAGCAAAGACAAATATGGGTATGGAAAAACGTAGGCATCAATCAGTCACTGCATTAGTTCCTTACAGG
This sequence comes from Pinus tabuliformis, assembly GCA_031772625.1. Classification (NCBI taxonomy): domain Eukaryota; kingdom Viridiplantae; phylum Streptophyta; class Pinopsida; order Pinales; family Pinaceae; genus Pinus; species Pinus tabuliformis. The sequence continues at coordinate 642,156,054 of CM062805.1, forward strand.
ATGAATGTTGTGATGATATCTACTTCATCACCATAGGTGAAGCACATGAACCCAGTGGAATCCATTCTAATTTGAACATCAAGTCAATATTCAACCAATGTTCCATCAATAAAGAATAATAAATTTTAAAAAGACATAAATTTTGGCAGACAATGAGTATACAAAGGGTGACACTCTTGATAATACCTAAACTCCCAAATACTCAATTGATGACCAGCTCCCAGGCTAAGCCATAAAGCCATCATGAATTTGAGCTAGGGCCACATCTTAAATTATTAGCTATGATAGATCCATATTTTGAATCCCTAAAGAAGGCCCATTTCTATATAACCAAATGTCTAGATACTTGGATGTGCATTGTCATGGCCCTTTAGCTCTAGGCTCTAAACAATTAACATTTAGATTTTGTACAGCCTTACGGTGTAATGGTTCATGTGGTGAGGTTGATTTATGAATAATTAGGGTTTATTCATACCAACCACTAACATGTATATTGAACTCCCAATATTAACCAAATGAATTGTTATGATCTCCTAGTGAACTTCTACATTGTCATGGCGATGGGTTCTAGAATTAGGGTCCAACATCCTTCCCTCATCTATCTAGTGTATGATGAAGAACTCCTGGGTGTCTCATGTAAATTAAATTTCCCTATTAATCCTTAAAGGTAGGTTTCCTAAATTAAATATTGGTTGGAAATGCATGAAAAATATGAGAGTTTTTACTGAATAAAAAAGTGATGTATTTAGATATAAGTTATTATTATTGGCTTGGTTAATCTATGCACTTTAGCTATTGTCACGAAAGTTTAGGCATAAGAATGTTTAAAAGTTCAAGGCTAGTAATCATTTTGTTAGGAGGTTTGAGGTCGCTTTCAGTACAATTGGAAATAATACTCATTTAGAATACTATAATGTAAGCCATCATGTAATGTCAGAATCAATTATTACCACACACATATACGATTTTTTAAAATGTCAAAACCATGAAAAAGTATTATAATTAAAGAGAAAGGATTGAAAACTAAGGCCAAATATATTAGTTACATGTCAATTTGTTGCCATAACACTTGATCAGTTTATGGATATTTTTACCATCCGTGAACAGGTTTGAACCAACTCCCTCAAAAGTCCAACAACCCAAAATATGTTGAAGTACATGAGAAACTTGAGTCAAATAGCTATCACACCTTGTTAAGTTCCACCTGTGTCGTTTTCTCTAGAGTTTCCCATGCATGCACTGAAACAGACTATGAGGAAAACGCAGAGATGCGCTCTGTCTACCACTATAAAACTGTGCAGGTGAATTCTAGAAAGTAAAATTAAAAAGTACATTCTAGAAACATAGTTGGTTGAATATTTCCCAACTGAAATCTTCTAGGTGATGACTACTCGAACTATAACCCTCAGAAGATGCATCTCCATCCCTTTTCTCATGGTAACCTAATCCCTCAATAGAGGAGTCTCATCCTCCTCTCATAGATTTGAAACTTCCTCCTCTTGGCCTATAAAATGACTAGAGGGTATAGGGATTGAGGAGGTCGGAATTGAGAGAAAACAAACTTGTGTTTTTTATTTGAGATCGGGAAGCTTGTCATCTAAGGAGGAGACTGAAGGCATTTGGGAGGGACCTCATGGAATCAAGGTGAAGGTTGTAAGGCTACTCTTATTCACTGATTAATACAAATGAACACTTTATCCCATTGATTTTGTCTTATGCGAATGATGAATGGTCTACAATTTTTTATAATGTTTATTAAGGCAAATTCAATCCCTAATTTCTTTGATCATTAGGCTAAGTTGTTTGGATTATTATATCACATGTTATTTTGATCCTTTTGTGGTTTATGTTTGCAGGTCTTATCAAGAATTGAAGAAATGCATCAAGTCACAGCAAGGGATCTTCATTAGGAATTTTGTGAAATAGGTAAGAGGTTGATCCATTAGCTATATTGCTTATAATTCGAATGTGTTCAACTTAGGGAAAGACTAAGTTCAATTGTCATGATTGTTTCTAGTTTCCATTTAGGATCTAGGGAGATCGCTCTTGGCCATAAGAGGGATTGTTTGGTGTAACGATATTGTCGGGCCTTCATTAATATGCTACTTCACTCCAACATGAAGTTATCTAAACTTGTTAAGAGACTAGTTGTAATATCCCTAGAATTGCATATTAACATTTATTATTTATAAAATATGAAAATGGTATTACTTTAATGTGTTTGACATGTGATCATTCCCTTAACATGCTACGGTGGGCATCAAGAATCTGTTAGGGTTCCTAATCGCTTACAATTACCATGACAGGTAGATTTCCCCTGGATAGATAATGTTTCTTGTAATTAGATTCAATTTTGGCTAGAATTGTTGGCTATAATGGTTGAATAGTGACTTCGAGTGACGATAAGTATCCATGCAGTGGTGGAAAAGCATTCATTTTTAGTTAAGATTTGCGTTTTCTTGAAGTATGATGATTATGTTGGGGTTTCGATGGTTTCAGTGGCTGCTCCATAGCCACTCCTTTGATATCTCAATTTCTTTCCATGTTTTCCTATGTTACACTGGCAGATGGGTACTCAATTTGCAAGATTTATATAGACAAAAATATCTCGTGTACAAGGTGAGATGTGATGTTGATGAATAGAGCAGGCATGTGGGTAGGTTTAAAAGTAATGGATTTGTCATATGTGTGAGTAAATCCCATATGTGCAGAGTTGGGATGCCACAATATTTGGTATTTAACATATCTAACACTGGTTGATGAGGTCAAAGACATATTCCACTCTCTTCTGCATGCTACCATGAGGCACTTCCAAGGACAAGGCCATGAACATCCGTGAAGAGGTTAGTTGACCATACTTTTGAGGTATGCATTAATTATATTAAGTTTTTGGAAAAATATCTATTAAATCATGTGCACAAAGACATAGGTAAACTAGGTTTACTTTGTTGAAAATATTTCATGAATCCTTGTACGCAAGGACTAGTTACTTATATTAAATTCTTGGAAAAACTTCCATGAATTCTTGTGTAAAAAGACATAGGTTAAATATGTTTATTGTTTCTTTAAAACATTGCATGGTTCTATGGTTAGAAAGATAAAATTATTGTGTTAATATCTTTCAAAAAGAATTGCATGGGTCTTGTGTGTTAACCTCTTGAAAAAGGTCGCATCGTTCTTGTGTGTAAAAAAAAAGTTAACCATGGTATTTTTTTGAAAACGATTTTCATATGATTATTGTTCGGATAAGTTAACCATGTTTGTAACAACCCTGAGTTAAAATTTCATGTAATAAATATTAATAAAGGCAAAATAAGACCAAGGTCATGGGACACGTATTCCAAGATGAATGTTGGGTAAAACATCCTAGTGGGAATAGCTTGTTTATTATGGCTAAGGAAATTGGCAAAGGTTTCTGCAAAGGCTTTGGAAAGGGAAAGAGGAATCAATTGGCATTTATTTATGAAAATAAAGGAAAGTAAGAGAAAAGGGAGATGAAGGATCACATAATTGCATGAGGAGGAAATTAAAGGAAAAATAGAGGAAAATGAGAAATTAGAGGTCTAAATGATAAAAAGGCTTCTGAGAACCAGTTCATAGCTTTTTGTCATCTTTTTTCATTTATAGTTTGGTTATCTCATACTCTTGCACACTTAGAGAATTCTTGGAGCACTACAGCATTGGAGAAAGGAAGCCAATGGAGGACAACAAAAGCAAAGGATAAGAAAAGAAGGTTAGATAAAGCAGCATCAACAAGAGAATTCCAGGTAATAGATTGCATGTGTGATTTCCTAACTAAGGTGTGAATGCATGGTTCATGCATTTGTTCATTTGGTTCATTTTTTTTCATTGGCATGTGTTTTGCCTGGTTAGATAATGGTTTCATCCTTGCCTTGTCATTTCTTTGATAGCCATGGTGTGATGGGATTCTTTTCTGGTTGAGATTTGGATTGCACGAAGGTTTTGGAAATGGGTGAGGTGGTCTTCGGAAAATTCCCAAGGGTTTAGGGTGGAGGTGGTTTAATCTCTGGGAAGCCCTCTATAGGTGGGTGTACATAGAAAAATTACTCAAAGTAATGTTGAAGGAATTATGAGGCATCCAAGTTTGTTTTGGGTTTAGTGGTCTCTTGATCAATTTTGGTGAGATTACGATAACTTAAGGGTGGAGGTGGTTTAATCTCCAGGAATCCCTGGTTTTTTATGTCTTAAGATCCCACATTCATGCTTAGAATTTGGCACGGGGGTGATTGGCTTAAAGAAATATTTGGTTCAGCCTAATACATGGTAAAGTGGTACATGGAATTCCCTAACTTGGTTGGATTTTGCATCAGTTAATAAGAGTTATTTTCTTATGGTAATCTATGAGCACTTGTACTTGTGATTATGATGACTTGATGGTTGTTATATCATGTTTAATAATTCCATTATATGTTGTTTATAAGCATGGATCTATTATGTGCTCTACTTATGGCTTTTTTTAGGATATGATAAGTATTTGATGGTTACTGAATGCATGGCTAAAAAGTTTTATTGCAGATATTATGATAGGGAATTAGACTTTCTTGGTGATTCTTAGATAATTTCCAGACTTTGATGATCAGATATACATTCATGACCTATAGCTTACATGTTTACCATGTGTTTGACGAAATGATTGTTATGGTTAGGCTTGGCTAGGTCAAGTTCTTGTTCAAGTATCTTATGAATGTTTTTTCCCTTTTGTTATTTATCATTCTAGAAAGTTGCATTGATTTTTGGGAAAGTGGTATGGAGGTTAGCTTGAAATGGTGGCTTAAAATATTTAACCGTACCCTATAAACTATAGATTTTAGGTCACAAATGTTGGGAAGTAGGCTTATGCATGTGGTTATAAGCTCACAATCATTTCCTTGCCTTATCACTACCACAAAACCTTGTGATTAGCATCCCTTTTTGCTTCCTTCTTTGCATCTAGAGCCAATTTTTAGTGTTATTTGTGTCCATTTATAAAATATGGTGTAAAAATTGATGCAAAGTTTGCACCGAGTTTTGCACCAAGTCTTACATCAAGTTTAGCACCAGGTATTGTAATAGGTTTTGCACTAGATTTTACACCAAGTTTTACGCCAGGTTTTATGCCAAGTTTTGTGCCATCCTTTGCACCATGTTTTGCATCAAGTTTGGCACCTAATTTTGTTTCACCAACTTTTGCATCCTCTATTACATCCACTTTTTGCGCCTACACTTGCATCAACTTTTTCATCATCTCTTGCATCCTCTTTTGCATCATTTTTTAAATCATTTTTCGCATCCATTTTTGCATATTTTTTTGCATCCCCTTTGTGCCAAGTTTTGCATCGAGGTTTGTGTCTAGTTTTGCATCTAATTTTGTTGCATTGAATTTTACATCTTGTTTGCATCCATATTTACATCCTCTTTTCCATCTGTTATTGTGTCCACTATTGCATCCATTTTTCCTGTGCCATAATTTTCACCTAGTTTGACACCTCCCTTTGCACCCTTTTTTGTTTCTAAATTTGCATCCTCATATACATCTAGGTTTTCATCGACTTTTACATCTATTTTTGCATCCCTTTTTATATCCACTTTTGCATCAAGATTTGCATCAGGTTTTGTGTCTCATATTACATCTACTTTTGCATCGAATTTTGTTGCATCAATTTTTGCATCCTATTTTACATCCATTGTTGCACCCATGTTTACACCCACTTTTACATCCCTTTTTCATCTTATTTTGCATCTTCATTTGCTTTGTTTTTTGCATCTATCATTACATCCACTTTTTTTGTGACACAATTTGTGCCATGTTTTGTACTTACTGTTGTACCCACATTTGCTTCCAATTTTGCATCCATCTTCGCATCCTCTTTTGCATAAAATATTGCATCTATTTTTGCATCCACTTTTGTGTTGGGTTTTGCATCTCATTTTGTATCTTCTTTTGCATGTACTTCCATTGCATCCATATTTTGCATCCAATTTTGTTTCTCTTGTTGCACCCGTGTTTGCATCCACTTTTACATCCCTTATAGCATCTTGTCTTGCATCAAAGTTTGCATCTTTTTTGTGTGTCTATTATTACATCCAATTTCTCATCCACTTTTGTTGTTCTATGATTTGTGCCATATCTTATGCATATCGTTGCAACCCACATTTTCTTCCACTATTGCATCCACATTTGCATCCTCTTTTGTGTCCAAGTTTGCATCAAATATTGTTTATGTTTTTTGCATCCCATTTTGAATCTACTTTTACATCCACTTTTGATTCGTCCAATTTTGCAACTAATTTTTTGTCCACTATTGCACCCATGTTTGGCCCATGTTTACATCCCTTTTTGCATCCAAGTTTTCCTCATTTTTGCATTCAAGTTTGTGTCTATTTTTTTTTACATTCATTGTTGTATCCACATTTGTTTCACCACAATTCATGCTAAGTTTTATGCCTACTATTGTTCCCATGTTTTCTTCCACTTTTTCATCCATGTTTGAATCCTATTTTGTGTTCAGGTTTGCATCAACTATTGCATCTACTTTTTCATCCACTTTTGTGTCAATTTTTATGTCTTGTTTTGCATCTACTTATGTTGTGTCCACTCTTCATCCAATTTTATGTTTATTTTTACCCCCATTTTTTTGTTCACTTTTGCATCCCTTTTCCAACACACATCATATTTTTTGCGTTGATGACATTTCTTATGACATTGAAAATTATGAACAACTGATGACAATGTCAATAATTATGACGATGATGATAATGAAGATGATGACGATGACATGAATTGTGATTTTTATGATAATGACAATGGTGATAAAGATGATGGGGGTTACAATGACAATGATGATGACGATGCTAATGAACTTGGCCATTCTTCCCAATTTTTAAATGTTGTCATGGTCATAATCATAATAATTATCTTTCATGTCGTCTTCCAAGTCATCATCATCTAATCATCATTATCATTATTTTCATCTTGGTCATCATCAACAACAATAATGACATGAATGATGATTATTATGTTCATGATGAAGATGACAACAATTATGATAAAAATTATATTAGTTATGATGATGGGGATGATGACAATTATAATGACAATGATAATGGTAGTGATGATGATGATGATCATCGATCATCTCTAAAAAATAAAGTTGTTTTTTCTCTTTCATATATCATGTGTCCTAACAACCCTTTTCGAGCACTCGTAACATTTTTTGGGTTGATGATATTTCTTACGATACCTATAATTATGAACAATTGACGACAATGTCCATAATCATGATGATGATGATGAAGAAATGAATGGTGATTATGATGATAATGAAATGATGAAAATAATGATGACAATGATGGTGGTGATGATGGCGATAATGAAGATGATGACCCTCCCTCTAAACTAGGGAGGTACTCATAATGAGACAAAAAAGTACTCTCAAGTTGAAATATTCATATAAGAAGGGATCTGGATTGATAAGCATCAATGATGATTTACATCATCATAGCCAACATTGTCAAAATAGCAAGGCCTTGACTAACAAGTTTATCTCTCCATTAGATCAGAGCACAATGTTAGGAGGCATAAATTTGGACACCACTGCCTCTCTAGGCACTTACCCCACCAGGATGTTCACCAGGTATGCCCTCACATGATCATTTCCTAATCCACTATCATAATATTTGACACTAGGAAATGTCAATCCTCATGACTATTCTTATCTTGGATTAATGTACTTGACTTATGGCAGTTAGTCCTAGTCAAAGTACAAATTATCAAGGAATATTGGTCCCAGATGTTTATCCAATCCACCATTCTCCCTAATGGTGTCTTTACTAGGCTTACGACTGTTAGTCCTGGCCATAGTACACAACACATGGATAATATGGTGTCTACCCTCACCCCCTCTCAACCAGAGAGGAGACATCCACAAGCATAAGATTTTCTCAAGAATACCCATCATTTTCATAGAGAATAACATCATTAATTTGTTTTCATCTCATGACGCCTTTATGATTAAGAATTCATAGATTTGTGGCAAAATATTTCCCTTTTTGTCATTTGTGATGAAATAAAATCAAAAAGTGAAAGCCAAAATCATTAAAGATGCACTATAATGATTTATCTAATTCTAAACTCTAAGGTTGAAGTGAAAATTCATGTAAATGTTATATCTATGAGTTGTGCCAAACTTATGAAAACCTTATTCCCTAATTCCTATATATAAGAAAAAGAAAAAGAAATAAAAATAAGCCCCAATGAATGGTAACTCACGTATTCACTGCCTCTTTGGAAAATATATGAATATATACACTCCTAGTCACACTTGATCACATGTTTGTGATGGTTAATCATGAAATCCTCTTTTCCCCATGCATTTTCACTTCATCATTTAAGCACCTAATTGAGGAACTAGGGAATGTTTGTTGCCTAAGGGTTTCATGTCTATTCTTGGTTTACTTATGTCACACTGTTGTCAATTTATGTGACGGAGTGAAATAAATAAGTTTGTGGAGTTATTAGAACAATGTATTAAGGTAGCCACCACACACACATGTATTACGTCTCATTAATCCACATGTATGGGTTGGAGACTTATTGCTTGACAACTTTAATGGAGACTACTTTATGGCTTTAATGGTATAGCTTACAAAATATCTTGTTAAACATTGTGATTCATCCTTTCTTTTCCTCGAGACACTTGATAATATTGAAGTCACTCCCAATAATCCATGGAGATGGGGAGTATAAATTACTTGTGCTAGAAATAGAATTGAGAAATAGAGGTTTTCTATTTGCGATATTGGAGTCATAGACATTGGATACATGGTAGTAGTCCTCGATGTCAATTAACGAAAATTTTATTGTCATAATGCGAAAAGAGGTAAACATATTGGTAAACTTGATGTCCTGATCATTTCAAATAATAACCATTCCACCAAAGTATCTCTAAGAATCAATCACTACTACTTGGAAATTCCTCCCCCATTTGCTAATTATATGAGGTAGAACCTCACTTAATATTTTTGTTTCTTATATCAAAATTATTGATGGGTGCTCTGTGTACCATTTTTCTTTTAAGAGTCTTTATTTTCCTTTACTACTGAGTCCCCTCATGTTCCATGGGACTATTTTCATCGAGAAATTACACAGAAAGGAAGTATAATGTGACTAAAAAAAACATGTCTCAAGATTTATGTGCTTTGACAATTCCACTTCATGACTCCAATATTTCCTTAACCTGGGACCGAATGGTGAACTTGATGGCCTTAAGGGAAGTTGACCATTGAAAATCTAAAAAAGAGGTGACCTTTGACTTTATCACATACAATTTAATATACTAAAAAAAATATCCATAACAATTTCATCAACCAATGAATCATTAAAAAAAATATCCAAAACAATTTCATCAAGCAATGAATCACTGCATTATAAAATACAATCTATAAACCTTTTGGGAACATTTTGCTAAACCATGCTCAAAAACCAACATATTTAATATTAATATTTAACAATAATATGGACAATAACACGTTTTGATAAATTAAATAACATATTATCAAGCCTAAAAAATGTCACTAACAGAAAACTATAAAGCATGCAACTAATGGAAGTGACCAATCAAGGCCACCATAAGACAATTAATCTATTAGGACCAAGATTAATGGAGACAAAGATCTACAAAGGACAAAGGCAAACCTATTTTAAATTTATTGTTTTATTAAGTTCAAGATGAACGTTTCCAGACATAATGAAGAACATAATTAGTTTTATTGCATTAAGAAAACCCAAGCACATTCTACAGCTTAGCAAGGAAGAGATGTATAATACCCATCTCAATGACACAACACATGGCATTAAGTCACTTTTTTATATATAATTTAAACTCCTATCATAAAATCACAAATTTAGCATGAATGGAATGTTTAAAATCCATATATATATATATATATATATATATATATATATATATATATATATATATATATATATATATATATATATATATATATATATATATAATTTTTCTTATAGAAAAAAAATACCAAAAACTAAATATATTTTTTCAGAAAATAAAAAAATACTAAAACTAAGTATATATTAAAAAAAAAACTAAAACATAAGCAAACTAGAATTTGAATTTGACACTCTTGTTCACTTTCAGCAACTCATATGGTGGAATGTGATCTATTTATCCTCATCTTTAGCTTTTTCCAAAAAAAAAAGCAAACAAAAGTGGGAAAGAGCCATAATGCATGGGGAAGCTTTTTCCTAAGCACAAAAGCATATAAAAAGTGGAAAAGGCCATTTTTATATGAGGAAACATTATTCACCCAAAAGATTTTGCCCAAATTGAACTAATGAGGAATTTGGGAAATCTTCATAGACTTCACCTTCCTATATTGGAGGCTTGGCCATTGAGAAAAAGATGGGAATTCTTGTATTGTCACGTTGCTGAGATCTATCTTGAGATGGAAAGTTTTGGAGCTAGGAGTTGGGGAAGGTGCTGCTACAACTACATATGATTGTTGTAACTTTCCTCCAACTCCTTTATTAATATAGATCAATTGTTCTTCCTTCCATATGTTTCTATTCATTCTTTACTTATTCTATTTAACTAATGAATATATGAGATTTTGGTTTATATTTATTTATTCAATAATATTTATATGTTTCTGATAGTTTCAATTATCAAGATATTATGCTATGAAGGTTGCTTTATTCTCTCTCTTATGTGTAGGACCAAGCTTTGGAGCTAGCTAGGAGTGCTTCCTAACTATACTAAAAACTCCAAGAAGACCTGCATGCGAGAACTCACAAGAATTCCTTCTCTTTTTCTTAATCTATAGTCTACATCTTGATTTACTAAGAATCCTGAGCCTTAGAAGAACTTTTCTCTTAATTGGTCTGTCCTAGGTTTTCGGGATAAAGTGAGAGGGTTTTATGTTCATCTAACAATGCATTAAATCCTACAACAAAATGATAATTAGAAACTTTAATATATTTCACTATGTAAATGAAATTAGTAAAATGAACCCATAAAGGGGGTCATAAATGGAAATAAAATTAAAACTCTAAACAAGAAGTCAAAAGTGGATGTAACAATGGATGCAAAATTGGATGTTAAACTAGCCATAAAAACAAGATGCAAACAATGACACAAAAAGGGTTTTAAAGTAAAAGTAAAAAAGGGTGCAACACTAGACACAAAGAAAGGAACAAAATAGGGCATATGAAAAGATACCAAATTGGGCACAAACAAGGATGCAAAAATGGACACCAAAATGAGGATGCAAAGGATGGTGTAAAATTAGGATGCAAAATTGGGTGCAAAAAAGATGTGAGAAAAGACACAAAACAAGATGAAAAATGGGACTAAAAAATGGTGAAACCAAGGATGTCAAAAATGATGCATAACTAGATGAAAATTCAAACTAAAATCTAGGTGCAAAATGAGATGTAAATGTGGACACAAAATGTGGCAGAAAAAAGGATGCAAATTTGGATGCCAAAAAGGATGCAAAATTAGATACCAAAAAGGATGCAAATTTGGACATAAAAAATGATGCAAAATAGGACACAAAAGAAGAAAAAATGGTGCAAAAATGGGCATAAAAATGGCTCAAATTTGGATGCAAATTGAGATGCAACATTGGATGTAAAATGAGGTGCAACAAATCATTCAAAACTTGGTGCAAAAAAAAATGCAAAAGTAGACGAAAAAAATGGCTCAAAATTGAACGTAACAATAGACACAAAATGGGATGCAAAGGTGGATGCAACACATGGTTCAACATAGGATGCAAATTTAGATACCCAAAAGGATGCAAGAAATGGTGTTAAAAATGATGCTAAATTGGATGCAAAAATGGTGCAAAATTAGATGCAAAATATGTTGCAAAATATAATGCAAAAAATGGTGCAAAATTAGATGCAAAATATGTTGCAAAATAGGATGCAAAAAATGGAGATAAATAAAATGAAAAAATGGATGCAAAAAATGGTGCAAAAATGCATGCACAATTTGACACTAAATCAGATTCAACATATGGTGCAAAATTGGATGGAAAAAATGGTGTAAAAAAAGGCAGAAGAATTGGCGCAAAAATAGATGTAAAAATAAGTACAAAATTAGAAGCAAAAAATGGCATAAGACCAGATGCAAAAATTGGCACAAACTGGATGTAATAAAAGGCACTAAATCAGATGCCAAATATGGTGTAAAACTTGATGTAAATTATGATACAAAACTAGAAGCAAAGAATGCCACAAAAGAGGAACCAAAAAATGATGCAAAAATAGATGCAAAAAATGGCACAAAACTAGAAGCAAAACATGTTGTAAAACCAAATAAAAATCTTGGTGCAAAAAATGATGGAAATTTTGGAATAAAAAAAGATGAAAATTTTGGTGCAAAAAAGAACGCTTTAAAAATTGTACAATAGAGCCAGATTTAGCGCTAGGCTGCTCATCCCAATTGAGAAAAAAATGCACTAAAATCTGGTGCTAAATATGGCGCAAATTGCCTGTTTTGTTGTAGTGTATATCAAGCCTGCATTTGGGAAGTTTTCTTAATGAAAAAGAGACTCACCTTAGGGATTGGCCATTTGGGGTGGTTCCTTGGCCTCTGAGTGTCTTGTAGCTCCTTGGTAAGGTCAACAAAGTTTCATTTTTTTTATTCCACTTCCTTAACTAGAATTAGGATTTAAGTTCATGTCATAGTAGCCCTCAGCTCATGTTTACCCTAGAAGGCCAGCTAAAGTGGGTAAATCTGGGAGGAGGTGGTTACCGGCTAGTATAAGAGTGGGTTTATGTTCTCTTTGGGTGATATTTGATACCACAGGGTGGTATCAGAGCATGGTTGAAATACTTGGACTGGATGGGATAGATGCATGTCGTTATGCATGCATTGTCATGGTATTGGTTATCATGCATGAGGTCAATGTATGCAATTAATGTTATCATGCATGATGTCGATATATTGATATGGTTATGTATATACATGTATCGTGATAATCTAGACTGATTTTGTAGAAAAGATAGTCTCCCCTGAACTTCACTGAGGTATGTTTATTTTGTTTATATTTGGTTATCTAACATGGTATGTTTGCAGGAAGAGGAAGATTGGATATTACTGGAAGAATGGTGGCTTATAATTCATGTGAATTTATTTATAGATCAACTCAGCAACATGGGAATAGTACTCTCCTACATATTGTATAGCTTGAGAAGTTTAAAGGAAAAAATAAAAAGTTGCAAAGCAGATAATGATAAGATAATTTAGTCACAAGAAATACTTGCCAGGGCATAGGGAAAACAAGCAGAGGTTAATGGAGTTATCCTTCAGAGCCTATAATATTTATTAAGACATATACAACCATCTATCAGTTATGGATAGGAGGATAGGACTAATGGGGAATATGGTAGCATGTCTAATGGAGGGCACATGTTTGACAAGGATGACATGGTCAAAGGTGGTAGATGGTTGGATACACCTAACAGGAGAAGTAGTGGTTATGGGTTCTACTCTAGTTCTGGTTCAGAAAGGTATAATGGACATCATCATTATCATCCTTACAAGAGGAGTGAGAGGGGGTACTTTCCATATGAGTTCAAGAAAGCCAGACCTCCTATGCTTGATGGAGAGATGAAGAAACTGGAAGATGCAGAGGCATGGATGTTTGGGATGAAGAAGTTCTTTAAGCTACATGATTATACAGAGAATACGAAAGCTAGGATAGTTATTTTCAATCTTAAAGGAAAAGCGAAAATCAGGTGGGAATATGTGAAATGTGTCAGAGACATAAAGACATAGGAGTTGAGTTGACATGAGTTTAAAAGTCTCTTCTGAAAAAAGTACTTGTTAGAGAGATATTATGATGGTAAGGCTGAGGAGTTCTATGAATTAAAAATGGGATATATGATAGATGAGGAGTACATGACCAAGTTTTTAGAGTTTTTTAGGTGCGTACCTTATATTAAGGATGAGAAGAAAAAGGTTCAAAGATTTATCAATGGACTTCCATTAGCATTCAAGGATCAAATTGATTATGATGAGCCTCGGTCACTAGAGGAAGTCATTGGGAAGTTGAAGCATTGTTATAAGCAATCAAAGCATAATTCCGAGTTGAAATGGAATGACAAGACTAAAGGAAAGTGGCCACCGAAGAATGGAAGACCTTAGGATGTAGGTGAGAAATAAAATGTTCCTCCTTATAAGACGTTTAATGTAGTAGAGAAGGGACATGGAACTCAACCTGGAGAGCAACAAAATAGAGGTGATTGTAGGGGATAGTTGCAACGTTGGATTTGTTAGAATATTGTCCTTCCTTGGTAGATGGTGTAGTCATGGGTAAATCGTTGATTGGAAGTGTGTAATAGATAAGTGGTTTGGGGGGCGGGGGGCGTGGGGGGATGGATGGAGGCATGTTGGGTGTCATAATCGAACAAGTTATAGGGTGTGGGAAATGATACAATTTGACTTTTTGTATGATAGGGGGCATCACCCTAGGGTGTGGAACCGAAATGTTAAGGGTTGAGGTAGGGTGACCAATGAATTAACTTGGTGCATATGGTTGAAACAACGAGGGGGTTTGATGATCAAAGGGGAGGGGTGGACGCAGTGAATAAAATGGAAAAGGAATCAATGTATTCCCCATGTTTAGAAACATAGAGTTACTCTCCCTAATATTCTCATCAAATAATCGAATTTGACAACTTGAAATATTGTAAGATGTGGAATCTTCAGTTGTAATAATAAAAATTGCACATATTTATGCAATTGCATGGAAGGTGATGAAGATAATGATATTTTTCATTTCACATAAAAGGATACTTAAATTGAAATTTCCATACCAATATTGTGTAGAATAGAATGTTGTACCCTTCTAGATGTGTGGTCTAAATTTATTTCTTTTGTAGAAGGTATTTCCAATTGTTCATTCATGCTTCTTTTCCTTCCACGATCCCATCCAAACTTTAGAAACTATGTTTCATCTTTTCTTGATTTCAACTTACGATCATGTTTCTCTTTATTTTGATTGGGCTCATGAAACTATGTCATCTCCTTGTAGTGATTTTAGATGGAGTTAGAGCACCAATATTTTTTTATTGTACTCTCGACTTACATTTGCTACCAATTTCTTCAGTGCATATGTCGGCTCCAAAGTTGTGGATGTTATTTGTCATAAACCCCTCATTTTCTTATAAGTTGATGAAATAACAAGCCTAATTTCGTCATCGTTAGTTATGGCACTATCTAGTCTTACAATGGTTGAATCAGTATGGTATGATAAATCATCCACATCATAAATGTGATTTTCATTATGACACATAAAATTGGAAGGATAAGGTGGAAGCTCCATTTCAATTTCTAGAATCATTACAATCATTTATTTAAATCAAATAAAATTCTAGGCCTTTCAATAATAGAACTAGAGATATTAGGCAATACATTTTCCCCCAAAACATTGCTAGTCACTAGCATCTCAACTTTTAAAACATGTTTACAAATATTTCCATTTAGGGTCCATTTGCAATTACAAAAGTGTAGATCAGACCATTTATAGATTACATTATACCATGTACCACAAGTCTCCTATTTTAGAAATGAACCAAATACTCAGATTTAATGGCAGAAGTGTCCTCAGACACGTAATTTTATTAATCAGAAAAAATAATTACATAATTGATTTTGCAAGAGTTTACACCCAAACATCCAAACACTCTTGCAATGAGCTATTTATAAGCTCCATGTCCTAA
Organism: Pinus tabuliformis; assembly: GCA_031772625.1. Classification (NCBI taxonomy): domain Eukaryota; kingdom Viridiplantae; phylum Streptophyta; class Pinopsida; order Pinales; family Pinaceae; genus Pinus; species Pinus tabuliformis. Next base: position 642,171,811 of record CM062805.1, read on the forward strand.
CTACCTCTAATTATGGATCACTTATTAAATAACAAGCGTCCATTTACAATAAATGTTATTCAAGCCAACTAGCTAACAAATCTCCTAAAATAGAGCCTAAGATACGATTCATTTGGAGAGTCATATCTAGTTACAAAAAATACTAATTCTAAATAATTAAACATTCTAGAATAATAATTATTAATTTAATATCTTAAATTAATAATTATTTTATTCTAATTTTATAACCTATGATAAGATTGTATTTTTGGATAATCTAACATTCCCCCCTATGATCCAAAGATACATTACAACAGATACCAAGTTCATCCCTGAACTTAGTAAATTTTATTCTACCAAGCGGTTTTCGTGAAAATGTCGAAGATCTAATCTTCGAAAGGACAATAAACTGGCTTGAGGACATCTTTGGCAATGAGAGATCTGATATGATGATACTTGGTGTCCACATGCTTTGTCTTTGAATGAAAAATTGGGTTCTTGGCAAGTTTGATGGCTAACTGGCTGTCAATGAATAATGATGTAGCTTCTGCCTAAGAAATGCCCAACTCCTGCAAAATTCGGCGCAACCAAACAATTTCATATGCTGCTTCCCATGTTGAAATGTACTCTGCTTCTGCTGAAGAAGTGGCCACTGTAGCTTGTTTCTTACAACTCCAAGATACTGCTGTTGACCCCATGTTCATTAAATAACCTGATGTTGATGTTTGATCATCAATACTTCCAGCAAAGTCAACATCGGAATATCCACCAAGTACAAAATTTTTAGTCTTTGTGTAAAGAAGACCAAAATCTTTTGTTCCTTGGATATATCGAA